>RXID01021553.1:1761597-2361597 GCA_005019695.1 Trichopus zeylanicus subsp. travancoricus
ACATATAATTAATATGTTTTATGTTTTTGTTTATATAAATAAAATGAAATTTTTTTATATAAATTAAATGAAATTAATTGATCTATGAATGATTGATTGAGTTAAAAGAAGTATTGGCCCGACCAGTATTTAACTGGGCTAGGGGAATACACTTTTGTACTTCTTCAAAGAAATAAGGTATTCTTTCTATGGGGATGGGAATATCTGTTTCAAATCATTATTAAAATTTAATTGTTTGTGGATATTGTATATCTTTTCTATATCATAGAATCCTTGAATCCTTAAAAGTAGAGTTTTTATCAACTTTTACTTCACATATCACATAAAAAATTTACAGTTTTGATTTGAATTGGGAGAGATGGTTGAGTGGACTAAAGCGGTGGATTGCTAATCTGTTGTACAAGTTATTTGTACTGAGGGTTCGAATCCCTCTCTCCCCGCGCCTTCTTTCTGATCTCTTGAGAGTTTCGAATTCCAAAAAATCTTGATCCTTTGATTTTATTTTTTTTTTTCATTTCTCACACCCAGGATTACGCCCTAGATCATTAGATAAGAATTTGAATACGAAGAAAACAAATAATATCACCACTGTGTAAATGAAGAGTTTGAGAGTAAGCATTACACAATCTCCAAAACAAGATCAATTTTTTTTGTAAAAGGAATAAATTATTTTTTTTAGTAATAAAATAATAAAAAAAATATAAGGCATAACGGATCCTATCCATTGTTCAAATTTTTTTTTCGAATGAATCAAGAATTTAGAATTTAGGAGAGTATTAAACATTTTATCTAAAACTTACAGCAGCTTGCCAAACAAAGGCTAAAAGAAAAAAGAGTATAGGTATGACGGGCATAACGTCTACGATTGGGTTGAAAAGGGCATAATCCTCGAGTAATTTGACAAAGAAAAAACTATTCAAATAAAAGACAGAATTAAGATAGATACAAATTAAACTAAAGATATTAATCATAACAAACATTTTGTTCTTACAGATGATATAATTTGATATTTGATTTTGATTGAGTTATTTTTGAAATTTCAAGAAGTGAAATAAAACAAACTGACCAAATAATTCCTTTTTTCTTCCAACTCTTCCAAATTAAAAATCTTTCTCCCATTCCAAAACAAAATGAGAATAAAGAATAATAAATCATTCTACTTTCCTACAATATCTTAATTGAATTATACGTAATGATCAATGAATCTTTTTATTCTATATCATATATGTCAAATCCAAGTAACGATGTCTATCATATGTATTTGGGTTGGAATTGACTATTAACTAATATAATTACATTATTAGTGTTTAGTAGTGTTGAACGAAAATCAAAATGGGGTGTGGCCAAGCGGTAAGGCGACAGGTTTTGGTCCTGTTACTCTCGGAGGTTCGAATCCTTCCGCTCCAGATCAGATTATTCCTGACTTCTAAGAAAAATTCTCAGAATGATATTTTTTTCTTCTACTTGGTTTCTCACAAACATAATCAAGTCTTAAATGCAGATGAAAAAAAAGTCTATTATATGCTCGTATTACTCATATTTATATTGAAATTGATTGCAATTGAAGATAACTATTTAAGTTTAAGTTAATTACTTGGAGAAGCCCCTATATTTAGTATTTAGGAAATGTAAATTATCACATGATGCATTATGAGTCAAAATGAAAAAGAAAGATCTCTCTATGTCCTTTCCAAACCAAAATCCTCCCTAAATAAAAAAAAATAGGGTATACTAATTCCACATAAATATATTTTGTGTGGAGATTAAAGAGTAAGGAGTTTTTGGTACTAATTTTCTTGCCGGTCTTAAACTTAAAGTTTATAAAGCTGGGATAGAAAAACTGAAAATAGAAAAATGGAAAATTGTATTTGAATCTATTCAAATGAATAATTGTAAATCAATATAGTGAATCGACTAGTAGGGCATTTATGTATTTATATATTACATTTACTTTATGGAAATGGAATATGGAATTGGTGATGGAGTTGATAAGAAGATTCGGGAATCCGAAGTAAATGCATAAAATAAACAAATAAGGCCTGTGATATGATATTATATATTGTTATTATATTTATTCTTCTATTTTAGTATTTATAACAACGGCCAAGAGCCTTTTTTTTCCGTTAAGTAAAAAGTATTTGTCATTCTTTAAACATTTATGAGTACCTTCAGTAACAATGGTTCATTGTATATGAGAGATATGAAAGAAAAGATAATAGTCCTATATATATTAATGTTTTCTTTTTCATAGGAAAGCAAGAATAAGGAACTTAATATGACCTTATATGAAACATTTTCTATTCCATACCTATGGAAAAATTAGATTCTCAATCTACGTTCCTAATTAAAAATTTCAATTAAACCATTGATAATTCAATTGGATATGGTCAAATTTGTGTCTCTTTAGTGAATGAGATATTTGATTTACTTACTAATTTAATTTATTTTCTCAACATTTGATTCATATTGACAATAATGTACTGAACAAATATAATTCAATCATGGATAAATGGATATGTTTATATCCACCCTATATTGAAATTGAGTTTATTGGTTTTTTTCCTTCGCTTTAATCAAATAGTGGGTTGTTGAATTTATTCTATAGTTATGGAAGACAAGGCATATTTTAGTAACATTAATGAAAATAAAAAATAAAAATTGAGAAAATCAAAATAAATGTCAGTTTTTACATCTCTATTAATAGTTTGTTTGTTATTTTTTAAGCGGATACACCGTTTTAGTATTTTGGTGTTCATTCATAAGTTCATAATTGGTTATTCAAAAATCCTTTTTTTTTAGTCCAATGTTTTGTTTTTGTTGGGATTGCACATTGCAATTCAATTGATCTTTTTTTTATTTCGATCGTATCTATATAACATATTTATCTAGGTTGCTAACTCAACGGTAGAGTACTCGGCTTTTAAGTGCGACTATGATCTTTTACACATTTGGATGAAGCACCAAATTCATCTAGACTATTGGTAGAGTCTGTAAAACCATGACTGATCTTGAAAGGTAATGAATGGGGAAAACAACATATCATAATAAAAAAAAGAAATTTGGAATTTTCATTTTCAAAAAATCAAAATGGAATTTCGAGTTTATTCTTTAGGTCTAGTGGATAAATAGATAGAGTCTTATGGTCCCAATTCAGGTAAAACAAAAAAATCTTAATTTGAATAATTAATTATCTGATCTAAGTAGATGTTAAAAATTAATTTATACCTGATGGGGGAAAGGATTCTTGTGTAAATGATTCTCTTTATTTTTATTTTTTGAATCCTAGCTATTCTTTGTTCTAATTATAGTAGAATTATGGGTTGGATACAAATGTGTAGAAGAAATCATATACTGATAAAGAGACTTTATTCCAAAGTCAAAAGAACGATTAAGTTGCAAAAATAAAAAATTTTCACACTCTTGTAATTTTAATGAACATAAAAACATAAACCCATTGGATAGAAAAGTAGAGAAAAAGATCTGTTGATTGGACTCTCCCTATCTTCGGATATATATTTTCTTACTATTACTATGTATATAATATATATCTTGTTCTGATCGTATTGCACTATGTATAATTTGATAACCCAAGAAATGCCCCTCATTTCCTGCTTAAGTAGAAATGAAAATGGAAGAATTATAAGACTATTTAGAAAAAGATGGATCTAGGCAAAGGCACTTCCTATATTCGCTTCTCTTTTAGGAGTATATTTATACACTTGCTTATGATCATGGTTTAAATGGTTCGATTTTTGTAAAAATTTTGGATTATGACAATAAATCTAGTTCAGTACTTGTGAAACAAGTAATTATTCGAATGTATCAACAAACTTATTTGATTTATTCAGTTGATGATTCAAGCCAAAATCAAAGCGTTGGGCACAATAATTTTTTTTATTCTCAGGTGATATTAGAAGGTTTTGCAGTCATTATGGAAATTCCATTCTTCTTGTGAGTAGGGTCTTCCTTTGAACAAAAAAAAATATGTAAATCTCAAAACTTCCGATCTATTAATTCAATATTTCCTTTTTTAGAGGATAAATTTTCACATTTAAATTTTGTGTCAAATATATTAATATCCCATCCCACCCATCTGGAAATCTTGGTTCAAATCCTTCAATGTTGGACCCAAGATGTTTCTTCTTTGCATTTATTGCAATTCTTTCTTCACGAATATTATAATTAGAATAGTTTCATTACTCGGAAAAAATCTATTTACATCATTTTAATTTCAAATTCAAAAGAAAACAAAAGATTTTTTCGATTCCTATATAATTCTTATGTCTCTGAATGTGAATTTATATAAGTTTTTTCGTAAACAATCCTCTTATTTACTATCAACATCTTATGGGGCTTTTCTTGAGCGAACGCATTTCTATGAAAAATAGAACAGTTTTTTATAGTAGCATGTTCTAATTATTTTCATTTTCAGAAGACCTTGTGGTTCTTTAATGATCCTTTCATGCATTATGTTCAATATCAAGAAAAAGCAATTCTGACTTCAAAGGAAACTCATCTTATGATGAAGAAATGGAGATCTTACTTTGTCAATTTTTGGCAATATTATTTTCAATTTTGGTCTCAACCGCATAGGATTCATATAAACCAATTAGTAAATTATTCTTTCTATTTTCCGGATTATCTTTTAAGTATACTAATAAGTCTTTTGGTGGTAAGGAATCAAATGCTAGAAAATGCATTTTTAATAGATACTCTTACTAAGAAATTCGATACTATGGTTTCAGTTATTCCTCTTATTCGATCGTTGTCTAAAGCTAAATTTTGTATTGTATATGGGCATCCTATTAGTAAGCCAATTTGGTCCAATTTATCAGTTTGGGATATTATTCATCAATTTAGTTGGATATGTAGAAATAGTTTTCATTACCACAGTGGATCCTCAAAAAAGCAGAGTTTGTATCGAATAAAGTATATACTTCGGCTTTCGTGTGCTAGAACTTTGGCTTGTAAACATAAAAGTACAGCACGTGCTTTTTTGCAAAGATTAGATTCGAGATTATTGGAAGAATTCTTTACGGAAGAAGAATAAATTCTTTCTTTAATCTTACTAAAAGCCCTTTTTCAATTACATACAGGACAGATTTGGTATTTGGATATTATCTGTAGCAATGACTTGTGGGGATTTTCATGATTGATCATGAGACCTTAACCTTATGTAATATAATGCAAATTTCATTTATGAAAATAAAATGGAAATTTGATAATTGATCAAGAAAAAATTATGAATTTGCATTCTGAAATGCTCATGAAATAGTGTAGTGGTTGAATCAACTGACTATTCCAAAATTTTTTTCAGAGTCTAAGTTGTATATGTATACATAGGGAAAGTCGTGTGCAATGAAAAATGCAAGCACGGTTTGGGGAGAGGTTTTTTTCATCTATTACAACAAGAAGGAAAAATTATCTGCTCCTTCTGACTAGTTTTGGGTTCAAGTCCTGGGCAACCCATATGGAAAGGAAAAAGGTTTTTTTTTTCTATTAGAATTAGAAAATTTGAATTATTTGATTTATTTGATTTAGAAATTATTCTGGTTGATTTAGTCAGATAAATAGAAATCTATGGTACGAAGATTGGTTGACATTAACATATAACGCATGTTATGCTCTTAAATAACAAGCTTTCATATTATCTATATCTAGATTTTAGATAACTAGAGTTAATACATGTGCTTGAGAGTCCTTGAAAATAGAATAAACCAAGATCTTATCATGACTGCAATTTTAGAGAAATGCAAAAGTACAAGCCTATGGGGTCGTTTCTGCAACTGGATAACCAGCACTGAAAACCCTTTACATTGGGAGGTTTGGTGTTTTGATAATCCCTACCTTATTGACCGCAACTTCTGTATTTATTATCGTCTTCATCGCTGCTCCTCCAGTAGATATTGATGGTATTCGTGAACCTGTCTCTAGGTCTCTATTTTATGGAAACAAAATTACCTATGGTGTCATTATTCCTACTTCTGCAGCTATCGGTTTGCATTTTTATCCGATATGGGAAGCGGCATCTGTTGATGAGTGGTTATACAACGGTGGTCCTTATGAGCTAATTGTTCTACACTTCTTACTTGGTGTAGCTTGTTATATAGGTCGTAAGTGGCAACTTAGTTTCCATCTGGGTATGCGTTCTTGGATTGCTGTTGCATATGTGAATAGGCTTTAAAAATAGTTAACCATCTAATGTAAATGTAATCCACCCAATTATCAACTTAAATTCATATTAAACTAACTTCATGCTTTTTGTTATTGCTTGCTTTTTCTAAAATATTTTTTCATAATTATGATAATTAAGATATTTAAAAATCATAATTATATTTTATTTTGTAATTTGATGGGGAAATGGGTGGGAAAAATATAGATGCTATGAATTGGTCTACACAAATAAGACGTCATTTTTTACTTTTGTTGTATGAATGAGCTAAGAGGAATCCAAATGATAATTCTAGTTTTAAGACAATAGATTGGCAAAAAATGAATGAAGAACTATTTTTAAAAATCGGAGTGAGATATAAGCCAAGTAGACTTACTAGAAAATATAATCAGTTTCGATGAAAGCATCATAATTTTTATGAGTTGTTGGAAAAAATTGGTGTTACTTATGACACAACTACAAATACTATGTTTATAGATGAGAATACATGGCAACAACTATTGCGGTATATTATCTTATGTGTACACTACTTTGTATATTTTTAAAATTTATCCTACTACTAGTTTTTTGATATATGCTTTACAATGTTTTGCAAAAGAACAAGGGTTTTAAGGCATTTAAAAAATTTGGTTGCAAGAATTTTGAGTTATTTGGTCAAGTTTTTGGAAGGTCAACAGCTACAAGACACTTTCATCATGCTTCCACTTAACTACCTCCAAAATCAATTGAGGAGCGTGAAAGAGAAATTTCTTAGTGGAAATGCCGGTCGGAAGGAGGGTGAAAAATCTAGTGCTAGAAATTCCAAAGAAAAATGTGTCAGTGATGAATATTTTCTTGGCAACACCTAAGTTAAGAAACAATAAAAAAAAAAAATTAAAGTTGGAGTCTTGTTTGGAAATGTAGAATGTCGTACTAAATGCTAGGGCTAAGAAAGAACAAGCTAGAGCTAAGGAAGAGAAAGCAATTGCTTAGAAGTATAAATTTGAGTGTAGTGAAGCAATAAATCATGAATTGCACCCATAGTCTATGATGGAGTCATGGAGTGCGTGAAAAAGTTGGATACTATGGATGATGTTTTTAATTCATTATATAACAAAGTTGTTGCAATGTTTATATTGTTAGAGGTAAGCTTTATTTATTATGTCAAATGTTTGAAAGAAAGTTTGGCTTAATACCCTAAAGTGACTCATTTATTGTTTGTCTTGCCTATATTCAAACTTATTAAATTATTTATCTTTGTTTTGAACACTAAACTTAATTTCATTATATGATGTGTACTTTTTTTTATGTATGAACTAATTTTTTTTATGTGATATGTATTTTTATATAATATGTACTTTTTTCCAATATTTAATTTAATTTTTTACTTGTTAATTATGCAGGTGATAATGACACCAAATTTTAATACTACTTCAATATCTTCGTCATCAAGCAATTGTAGTTCTAACAAAGATGAAGATGATGAATTATTAGATTATATGATAATAAGTTTAGGGGAAAGGAATATATATTTGAAGTGCTATTAGGAAATCCTACAATATATATGAAGGATTTTGCATAAAACCCCATGTATTTAGAAATTTACGTGATAGATTTAAAAAAAAAAAAATTATTGCAAAATCCTAGAGATATAAGTGTACAGGAAGATGTAACTATGGGATTAGCAATTTCATGTCATGAGACAACAACACAAAGAGTTGTAGCGGAGTGGTTTCAACATTTACTTAGTGCTATGCATAAATGATCTAAGAATGTAATTAGAGCATCTAATTCTTTAGCAATTGATTTGATTAAGCAGGTTAATCATACTGTACAACCAGAAAATTGAAAGCAATCCAAAGTGGTATCTATACTTTGAGGTACGATACTTAATCTCTAAGTTTTTTACAATATAATACTATACTTTCGTCTGTGTTAATAGTTAACACAAAATTATATATTATAGAAATGCATAGGTGTTATAGATGGTACTCGTGTGGCAGCATGGGCTCTAAGTCTAGCATCAAAACAAAAAACTTTTCATGGTAGAAAAGCAGCATTGTTGATACCAAATATTATGGCTATTTGTTGGCATGACATGATATTTACTTTTTTATATATATTGGATGGGGAAAAACTACTAATGATTCTAATGTATTTTTAGATATTTTAATAAGAGAAGGAAATAGTTTTTTATTTCTTATTCAGAGTAAGAACTAGTGTCATTATATTAATTCTTATCAGTTTTTTTTCTATAAAAGAATTTGATGTTAATAGTATATATTTATTTTTCAAATTATTATTATGTTGTTGATTCGGCTTATTTAAATATTTCAGAATTTTTAACTCCATATCTCTGGGAAAGATATCACTTGAACAATTTTCATGACGAGAAAAAATTCAAGTAAAACATATATTGTTTAACTATATTCTCTTTATGTAATGTGATTAAGAGAGCTTTTGATGTGTTGAAAGCTTGATTTTATGTTATAAACTCAATACAAAATTACCTTTAAAGGTGACAAAAATTGATTTCTATTACATGTGTGCTTTATAATTTTATTTGATAAGAAAATAAAGCTAATAATTTATTTTAAGAGTAAAAAGTTCGAATATTGTTGTAAAGAGTGCTCAAGACGTAGTATAAAAAGGTCTTTTAATAAATATGCCTGAACAATAATAAATGAGTATAGTTACAAATGTCATTGCCAACTACTTAGATATCAACTACATATTATTAGGTTAAGAATTTATATTATTTGAATAGCATATTTGGTACTTTTGTAGGGGTGTGAATGCAAAATCCCCTCGATTTTTTAGGAAAATGAGAGTTTTTAAAATAAAAAGCTATATTTTGCTAATTTTTTGGAATCATAATTTATACTTTTGTAGGGTTTTGAATGCAAAATGCTCTCTATTTTTTAGGAAAATGAGCGAGTTTTTAAAATAAAAAATATAGCAAATTTTTTTGGAATCATAATTTATACTTTTGTAAGGGTATGAATGCAAAATCCTCTCATTTTTTTAAGAAATGAGCGAGTTTTTAAAATTAAAAAAAACTCGAACAGCCCGGTCCATTGAAGTCCAGCTCTATGCCCGAGGCCCAATGACGAAGTCGGTGCCGTATTACCGCCTCTCCCACGTGCTTTCCCTGGCGCGAAGGCTAGCGTTGAGGTCGGCACTCTTATGTGTTTCCAATAATAACCTTACTCATTCCACAGAACCACTAAACAACCAGCAGCACATTCCAGCTTTATCCCAACTAGTGGTGTCATCGTAAATATAGGCAGTCTGACTACCCTTTGACTTCCCAATCTCGATTCCGCACAGAACTCCAGAAGCCGGCCCATACCGTTCGCGCCTCGAAATCCTTCGAAATCACTGCCATTAATATCATCAAGACGAAGGGAAGAGAGAGGAAGAGACGAAGAAGAAGAAGAAGATGGTGGAGATAAATCCTGCGCCGCCGGCGGTTCAGGCGCCACCGGTCATGCGCCCACCGGCGGTGAGCGGTGGCCCGGTGCATCCGCCGCTGGAGCAGCTGAACCACCTCCACTTCTGCATCCACTCCAATCCCTCCTGGCGTGAGCTCTGCTGCTATTTCTCGTCTATTTTCAGCTCTTCGATTTCAAATTTTTGGGATTTCTGTTATTTGGCTTGATAAAAAATAAAGTGGAGGTTTTTAAGGTGTTTGGTTTAGTTACTAGTTCTATTTGTTTCAATTTAGGATTGAGAGTTTGCTTTCCACCTTTTTTTTTTATTTTTTGTATTTAATGGTTGAAAGGTTCTTCCTTTAGGTTTTTCTAAGATTGGGATTGTGCGTTTTTTCTCTAACGTAGAAAAATGTGTACTTGATTTGGTTTTGAGTTTTTAGCTGGATGCATAGTCGGTTTTCCGAGTTTTAGTCTTGGAGTCAAATACAGACGAATTTCTCCCTTTTTTACCGTTTCCTGCTTTTTTTGGGATAATCCGACTTTTAAATCCAAATTGGATCGCAAGGTCGTATTTTTCTAGCATTTTTCTAGCATTTTTCTTGATAATACTTCACTTGATTTGGCTAAATTATTACTTATTTTGATTTCAGCTGAAGCATTTGTACTAGCATTCCAACACTATATTGTGATGCTGGGAACAGTTGTCATGATTGCCAGTCTGGTCATTCCTCTGATGGGTGGAGACCATGTAAATACCTTGAACCTTCTCTTATTTCTTGTTTTTTGTAATGCTTGATAAAGCCGAGCTTAAAGTTTTATGGTTGTTTCATCTTCTTTGATGGGTTCCAAAACAGGGTGATAAGGCACGTGCAATACAAACAATGTTGTTCATGAGTGGAGTGAACACGCTGCTTCAGACATTCATTGGAACGCGGCTTCCTACAGTGATGAATGCATCCCTTGCTTTCGTCATTCCAGTGATGTCGATAATAAGAGATTTTTCCTTGCGGCAATTCGATGATGAGCACCAGGTAAACAAACTTATTTCAGGGAAAAACTTTTTATAACTAGGTATGTCTTGAAAAGTTATGGCACCTAATAATAAAATATCCATCATTTGATTCTATGGTTCTTAATGACCAAACACGCACATGGTTTTTGAGAACTATTACTTGTATCTGTTAGCCAGATATATTCACTAGGTTGTTCGGGTTCATGTTATTGTAGAAATGGGAATCATTTTCTTTAAATTTCTATTTTGAATTCCTATTTTCTATTCAGTGCTGATCTACTTTTCAGGGAGATTGCAGAGATTTGTGCATTCTATGAGAGCCATTCAAGGAGCCTTGATCGTTTCTTCATTCTTTAATATCATCATTGGATATAGCAAGGTTTGGGGAAATTACTCAAGGTACTTTCTATGATGTTGGAGGAGATTTCTCATGATATGTTGTCTGCAACTTGGATTAATGGATCCATAATAGCTTATTCTGATTCTAACTTTTCAGGTTTTTTAGTCCCATTACTGTTGTTCCAGTGGTTTGTGTGGTTGGTCTAGGGTTGTTTGAGCATGGGTTTCCACAGGTAAAGCTGCTTGAACATTAATGCTGCAGAACTAAAATTCCTTGAAGTTTTTATTCCCCTTTGATCTTTACATGATATGTTAATCAGGTTGGAAAATGCATGGAGATTGGGTTGCCAATGCTAATATTGTTGGTTGTTGTCCAGCAAGTAAGATCTACTGACAGTTGTTATAAAACCTTAGGATTTACTTTCCAATTTTACAAAAATTATCAAACTCACCAAAAATCTCTTTTCAGTATATGAAAAATATACATGAGAGAACACACTTATTGTTCGAGAGGTTTGCGTTACTTCTTTGCATTGTGGTAGTGTGGTCCTTTGCCGCTATCCTAACTGTAGGTGGTGCATATAACAATGTTCCTGAGAAGACTAAGATGCATTGCCGCACTGATAGATCCTATCTCATGTCATCTGCTCCTTGGTAGGCATTAATTTATGTTTTCAATCGTTAGTGGTAGCTAGGAACTCATTACTAGTTTATTTGCATTATTCAGGATAAAAATTCCATACCCATTTCAATGGGGCACTCCTATATTTAGTGCGAGTCATGTGTTTGGAATGATGGGAGCTACACTTGTTACTGCCACTGAGGTAAAAGAAAATGTGTTGGTTCTTTCCTGTTGTTTTGTTTATGGGAGTTAACTGTTGTATAGTTTGTTTATTTAATTGCAGTCCACCGGAACATATTATGCTGCAGCACGTCTTGCTGGTGCTACAGTGCCACCTGCACATGTTCTTAGTCGAAGCATCGGTCTTCAGGTTTCTCACATTTCTTGTTATTTTACATATTGGACTTAAATTTTCTGAAGCAAAAACTTCTTTCAGGAATAGTTACTGTTGTTTCTTATGAATGTTAAAATCTTTGGTGGAACAGGGTGTTGGCATGCTTCTTGAGGGAATATTTGGTGCTGCAGCTGGTTCAACTGCATCAGTGTAAGCCTAAACCCTAAAATGTAATTCTTTTTGCTTTTAATTGATTTTTCAATAGAGAGATGAGTATGCTTCTCTTGTTTGAACTTTAAATATTCAAGAAACAACATAATTTGCATACCTTATGCTTGCTAATTCTTTTATCCAATTTCATAAAATTTCCAACTTGTATTAGTTATTGTTAACATCATATGAAGGCACCATTTGAATGCCATTCCTGATTTAGTTGGTAGCGAAGTTGAGAATAATAATAATATACTTTAGGTTGCATTAGGGATATATCCCTAGCCTTTTTAAACCATTCATTTGTTTTTCACCCTTCAGGGAAAATGTGGGACTGCTTGGATTGACTCGAGTAGGAAGCCGAAGAGTTGTGCAGATATCAACTGGTTTCATGATATTCTTTTCAATCTTTGGTATGCATAATACTGTATGCAATATAGAGCAAATTACTCATCATGAATAACTAGAACATTAGAATCTAGTTTATACTCAAGCTGAGCTGCTGACAATATTGAATTCTTTTTTTACTTGCAGGGAAGTTTGGGGCCTTTTTTGCATCAATTCCATTCCCAATATTTGCTGCAATATATTGTGTTCTCTTTGGATTTATCGTGAGTTGGAACCTTGATACTTGAACAACTTTATGTCATTATACCACTTTAAAAAATTACAATTATATGTTTTTATATGATGCTGTCTTTTGCATTGTCATTTGATTTGGGCGTTTCATGTATATCCCCTTGCAAAACTGCTTAATTGCACAAAAATCACAGAAATGCTCTTTGATTTAAATTTCTTCATTTTAGTTAACAGTGAACAGCTTTAGTTTGAAAAGTAGAATAGAGGAAAACACAGATAAGCACAAACCTGAATTTCTGTAACTAAGATATTTTGATGTGGTGTATATGCAAATCTTCATTTTATGTTTCAGAGTTTTCAGCAAACAACCGTCTATTTGATTGTGAATTTGTGGAAAATCGCCTATCTAATCACTATTAATAAAAAATCACACATCTTATGCTACAAATTTGCAAAAAACAATCTCAATTAAAATATTTGTTCAAATATTTGATTTTACCAATTAAATTAATATAAAAATACTAAATTATTTTCATTTAGTTTGTTTCGAATAACTGGTTTCACAATTAACGACAGTTGGTCTGACAAAATTGGATTTAAATTCTCAGTTTCATAATATCAGATAATTAGTCTTTCACAAAAATTACAATAAGATAAATTTTTTAATATTAATTTAATAATTATCCGAACCAAAATTAGACGAGGATAATTTAATTTTTTTGTCAATTGTAATTGGTAAAATTGAATTAAATATAATATTTTTGAATATATTTTAATTAAGTTAGTTTTTTGTAAATTTATAGTATAAAGCAAATGATATTTTGCTATTAGTCGGTTATTCACAAATTTGCAATAAAACATATGATTGTTTGATAAAGGTTTTATTTTTTATTAGTGATCTTGGAAGATGGAGCATTAGTTTCTCTTTTTATATTTTCTGCAGCTGCTGTTGGAGTTTCGTTTGTTCAGTTCTCAAACAGTAACTCAATGAGAAATCAATACATAATTGGGCTTTCGCTTTTCCTTGGCATTTCTGTTCCTCAATATTTCAATGAGTTCACTGCTTCTGCTGCCCATGGACCTGTGAAGACAAATGCTGGATGGGTATGTATAACTCATTTGCTCATGGGGAGGCCCAAAAATTGTTATTTTTTGGGAATATATACTCACGAAATCAATTACTTGCAAATAGAGTTTTAGCTAATTCCTTTTCTGCAATCTGGATTTGCAGTTCAACGAGATACTGAACACAGTTTTCTCATCAGCCCCTACTGTGGCCATGATCGTTGGTACTGTGCTTGATAACACACTTGAGGTCATGAACACAGCCTCGGATCGGGGTCTTGCCTGGTGGGTCCCCTTCCAAAGAAGAGATGGAGATGTCAGGAATGAAGAGTTTTACAGTTACCCTATCAAGATAAATGAACTCATTCCAACCAGGTTCCTTTGAGACATCTCTTTGCAATCCTGTGCCCCCTGTAAGTTTCAATAGTATCCTAGGCTATCACTTTCTTGACAATGTTTTTGCAAATAACTCATGGATAATTGGTCTAATTGCAACTCTTTCTGGAAACCAAGACCTGGCTGCCAAAACAGAAGCCATGTGCGAATTAGAAAGAAAATGTAAGTTTAATGGTTTTGAGTAATGCTCTTTCTACACAATGATGCAGTTCCTTGTAGGTGGCTTTGCGGTTGTTATATAGCGCCAGTGTCCCATGATGGGGTGTGTAAACGAAGGGAAAATTATGTATTTGTAAGACAAAGTGGTACAAAATTGTATTCGAGCAAATGGTGTTCTTTTGCAGTGCCATTTCTTCAGCATTTCAATTTGGCAGGCTAAAATCTCAACCTTGTTTGGTTTGCCAAAGGAAGGTTAACTGGATACCAGTCATAAAATTTTGTCCGATTCTTCTTTGGGAACTTGGGATATTTTTCAGTTGTTTACAGTAGCATTTTGTTTCATGTTAATATCTGATCTTCCTTTGGCAATTATCATGCTTGATTTTGTTATGCTCGAAAAAAAAAAAATATCATTCCAGATCGGGTGGCATTTGTGAATAACACCCTCTGCTAATGATGTTAGCGCCCACTGCTTTTTACTGTGACAGGTGGCAAATGCGAATTGGTGGAAAATATATCATTTCAGGAGAGATTAAACATAAAGCACATCGCCGATAAAAAAGTTAACGAAATGAATGAATGGCACCAAAATTTAAGTTCCAATAAGAATTAAATAAAATATCTAGCAATTTGAAATTGTCGCGCAAAAGACGGAATTGGGTGGATTGCGCAAATCCGAAGTTGACCGAATTGGCCTTTCGAGGTCTACATTTACATTTATCTGATTTTAAATGAGCATATGCACACATTATTTACTTGATAAATATTTATAATTTTTTATTTTTGAGAAATATGAGTGTGTCCTACCTCACATTTACTTTCGATAAGTAATTCTCTTAAAAGAATCTACAAATTAATAATTTCTCAGAAAATTTGCTTATAACAGAATTTGAATCTTAAGTCTTTCGTGAGAAGACAAAACCAAGGTTTCGGTCCAAATATTTTAGTTTCTTCTAATCCACAATATCTTAATTTGAGTATTGATTTCAAATTTCACAATATATTAAATTTAATGCTATATATTATTTGTACAATATAACTAAAATTGTCTTAAGTTGGTTATAGGGTTTTTCTTAGGTTAAAATAACTTGGGTTCAATTTTAACCTCTAATTTACCTTTTTCCCTATATTTTTGATATTTTTACCAAAAAAATATTTATTTAATAATTCTAAAATAAATATATAAATATTATTTTCGTATTTTATAATTTTTTAAAAAAAATTTAAATTTTAAAGTCAAATAGAATAAAAAAATTCAAAAATAATTTGATTAAAATCGAAGCTTAAAACTTTGGAAAAGCCAAAATCCAAGTTAGGTATAATTTTATAATATAAGCAAAGTGATATTATCAACCAAAGAAAATTACACAGTTAACATATATAAAATATTTTTAAAAAACTAAAGAAGTCTTGCTGGCACGTGCCCTCCTCCCTTTGTCCCGCCTTGCGGCCACTAAGTACAAGAAACCCTAAACCCTAAGCATAGCTCTAGGAAGTGGAAGCTCCGTCGCCTTTGGCCCTGATGATCTCCAAGCACCTCACTCCGATCTCCTGCGCCATGAACGCATCCATCGTCGCATACTTCACCCGTTCATCATCATAATCCCGCCCCCAGGAAGACGAATGCTCGAATTTTCCGGGCTTCTTCTCCACCACGATCCCGCCAAGCGGCCACCCGCGCCATCTCCTCCAGCACCATCTTCTTCCCCGGCTTCGCGCTCGGATCCATCCCGAAGGCCGCTTCCACCAGCGGCCTCAGCTCCATCGGCTTATGGATGTGGACTCCCCAATCCTTGGCCATCTTCGTGGCAGCGCTCTCAATCCCGTTCCTCAAGACCACGACCTTGGGGTCGGCAAGGAGATCGCGAACGGCCTTCGGGAGGCTGCGTCTGTCGTAGTCGATGGATTGGAGGTGGCAGTGGGCCCGGCCGACGCAGACGGAGACGAGGGAGATTGGCCGCTCCTCCAAGGAGATTTTTCTCCGGTATCGAGGAAAATATCCATGTCGCGGAAGGCGCAGAGGTTGATCACGAGCGATGCGGTGGAGCCGACTCCACCGCCTGAGCGCTGGCGAGAGATCCGGCAGGGATTCCGGACCCACACGTTGGCGGCGAGGTCGGACCCGAATTAGGTCTCGATGACGTGGTCGCCGAAGCGAACCGTGTAGCTTTGACGGTTGTCTCGTTCGTCTGGCCGGCGACGACCTCGGGTCTCAACGTGGTGCTGCTGCTGCATCGTGATCTTCACGGTCACGCGGGTCTCCGCCGCCATGAGGTCGCTTCGTTTCTCTGATTTGAGCTTCTTTCCGCGGGGGCCAAAGCAGACATTTGTAGACGAAGCCCGACGATAACTTGTGCGAGTCCTGTACAGTGTTGCAACGAGCATGCGAATTAGAACAGTTGGATTTAATCATTATTGCCGATGAAATGAAATACTACTTTTGCTTCTTTTTAACCTCGTAGGCTTTGTATTATTGTCAAGTAAAAAAACTTTCACGTATATCATAAAATGTATTTTTATCATTCTCTTTTTTATATTAATAATTTTATTCTTAAAAAATTTATTAGATTATTAAATTTTTTTATATAATGACAAATATTTTAATTTTTTTAATTAATTTTACCTTTTTTGATTTTAAAATTTTTTTATTTTCTCTTCATTAATTTATTATCTTTTAATTAAGAGATGTTCGATATTATTTTATTTAGGCTTTTAGTTTTGATAAATAATTCTTTATCATCATCGATTTCTCTCGCTTTTTCCAATTCTTCTCTTTTTTTCCTCCTTTATTTTTCTCTTGATTCCTAATAAGCTTATTTCTAAAAATCTAGAGATTTTCTTCTCATTAAATCCATCATTATCATTTGTCGAATGAAATACTAACCCATAAAAACAAGTATTTCGAAGAAATCTTACCTAATCAAGGCTATTTATATATATATATAGATTTTGCCTCTGATGAATTGTTTTGTTGGATCTTGTTATGCAAATGGAGCAGTTTGATAATAAGTTGTGCGATGAGTACCAAAATCTTAAGATTTATGAATTTTAGGCTCTTTTTGGTTTGTATAATTTTATTGTGTTATTGATTTGTGCTTAATAGTATTAGAAAGAAAGTAATTCAAAAAGGAGAGGAGGAGGAGTGGATCCAAACGTTAGCCTTTGCCCTAAGGAACAATAAACAACTATTTTCTTGTTATTATTATAATATGATTATTTGCATTAAATATATATATATATTTTCCAAATTTTGACATTAGTGTGATGGTTCTATAGATTTCCATCTCCTCCACATAAATCTAATTTCAAAATTTACTACGTGACTCTTAGCCTTAGTTTATCTCTCTTCTATATCATTGTTGGTCAGATATATGTACGCCATTCAAAGCAAGATTGCATGAGTTGGATTATGATCCTTTCAAGCATGCTCTTGAATCCAAATATAAGTGAAGTTGCTAATAAAATCAATTCTTTCTTATTCACTTCTGTGCCTTGTGGTATATTTTTCTAATAGAAATAATTTTGACTTTTTTCAATGAGAATTATGCTAAATAATTCACTGGAGGATATACATAAATAATTTATGAGCGTAAAATTTATATATTTTTATTTAGTTTGCTCATATTCTTTATGTTACTCTTCTGGTGTTGAAGTTCTTTTCTTTTCTTTTCTTTAAAGTATGTATTTTACATTTGTTGTGTTGGAATGATAATAAAGTCACTTGATTTTGTTATCATTTTCTGACTAATAAGCTAATTTTTTAGGTATAATTTAGTTTACTTTCTTTCTTTTGGATGTAAAGGTTATATGTTTGGTTCAAATTTTTTTTATATTTTTAGTTTAAATGTGAGTTATTTTTTATGAACTGTTTTATTTAAAAATTTTCACTTTAAAATCATTTTAGAGCAAAATTTTTTATTCACTTTATTTTACCGTAAGTTGTAAAAAAAATTAACATGGCAGTGAAGATATCATAGTTTATTTTTTATTGAATTGTAATTTAGAATTGCACATATTACATATATTCTATGCTCAATGAAATTTCATAAATATAAATATCATTACTTTTGGACATTTTGCTAAACTATAGTGAATACCTTTTTTTTACTAAACATAATAAAATTTAAAGGAGATAAGAAATTGTCACTTGAATTGAAGTAAATTATCAAGAACATGAGCACATGCTTAGTGAAGTCATTTTGATGTATATTTTTATAATTATGAGAAGCAAATCAAAATTCTTAAATTTTTTTCATGTGTCTTTAACATTATTTAAGAACTTTGATCATAATCAACTCAATTTGGTTAGTTATGCAATAAGTTGTTTGAATTTTATTAGAAAATTATCCAAAATATTTACTTATTAATTTTATAATAAATAATTATTATAATATTATAATATGTTTTATATATCTCCATAAATTGAATAAGAAAAAAGATTTTATTCTTTAATTTTTTTAATAAAATAGATAAAATTATTATTTTTATAATAATAAAATACTATCCATTTTTATTTAATAATTTTAATTGTTATTATTATTTTATTCACTAAGTCGGCATGTGCAATGCACATATTCCATACAAGAAACACCCTAAAATATGTTATATTTAAATGTTGACCATTAACATAATAACCCCTAGATAAATACTTCTATCCAAGGTGTTAAGCATATCAGTCTAAAAATTGATTTTGGTACCAATATATTTTGTTTATTATTTTTATATTACTTTGATTTTCAAATTTGGTTTCAGGAGAGATGATTAAGTTTCTCTTTTATTTATTTATTTATTTGTTATTAGTTATTAAACTCTTTCAAACTAATTATTTTACTTTTTATTTTTTAATAATAATATGAAAAAATTGAGTTCATAAATGTCAAACATAATTTAAATTAATTAAAATATGATATAATATTATCATAAAATTTATTATCAATTTTTTAAAAAGTTTTCAAAAGTCTAAATTTTTAATTTTTAACTATATATTATTTTTAAACCTAAAATCAAAATATAGTTAAATCATAATAAAATCATGATCAAATTATAGCCAAAAAAATTAGAAAAAAATGGCAAAATCTGAAACAAAATTGGTTTTCACCGTTAACAGTTTCGAAATTTAAAACCATGCCTATAACAGATACAATCACAAGTACTTTCTGAATTCCATACACCTTTTGCCATAACGTCTACATTTTAAGTGGGCAACATTGTCAGGGAAACATTTGGACAACCAGAATTTACCCATACAATATCCAAGTTGGTAGTAGATGACAACAAATGACAAGCAAAAGAAAACAACCCAAGGATACTACATTCGATTCCCAGGTACATAGCATGACAACGCGAACAACAGGTGCACTTTGGCAAATATATGCAGCCAAATTCTTCCAGAACTTGGATGGGGCATGCATTTCTGAGCCTGCAAACAAGCTCGCTCTTACATTTCCAGTTCAAAACAGGGCTCAGTTCACAGTACATGAACAAAGTTGATATGCCACAAAACCAAGGATAGCATGTTACATGGCATATACTACTTCTCCGCTACTATCCACATCGAGATCAGGATCAGAGTCCAGGTCCTCCATGTCGTCGTCAAGATCGAGATTATCAGTTAAGTATGGGTTCAAGGCACGAGTACCAGCTGCAGGAATGGTAGCCTCCGCAATGATCTGCATTATCTCCTCTGTACTCTGCATTGGTTGATCTGGTTCCTCGTATTGGCTGCTGATCATGTTCTCATCCATTAAGTCGGCTGGAAGATTCTTCAAAAACCACTCATGGTTGCGAATCTCAGGAATTGTTATCCTCTGCAAGACTATGTTTTAGATGCTAAAGCAGATGACCATCATGGAAATCTCCAAATTGTCAAAGAGAATTATACATGTTAGTTTGTAAATGATATAAAAACAAAATATTAAGCATTTACACAATGTTGCCAGTAAGATATGCCATTGGATCTTGAGAAGAATTGGCATCTAAATTATCAGAAGAAAAGGTAATCTTATACCACTAAAAAATCATGGTTTCGTCTGATGGGTGATATGATGTTTAATTGGACAAGAATTAACATACGTAATAATCTAACACTAGTGGAACATGAGTGCAAATATACATGATCAGGAAAAGACAATAAGACAAGGGCCAAGTAAAACTTACCATAGCAGGATTAGCAACAAAAATCCTCGAGATAAGGTGTTGACACTCGGGAGAAATATGAACATAGTCTGGAATTGAATATTGAACTGCCAAAATACGCTGTTACAGAAGAGGGTGTGATCAATCAATTGATTTCACAAGCCCTATGATTTCACAGTAAGGGCTGATTTCACCTGTATAGTCTTTCGGAAATTTTTTGGCTCTTCTGGGTCCTCGAAAGGATATGCACCCACTAGCATCACATACAAAGTGACCCCACAGGACCACACATCGGCAATCTGTATTGTTGGGTAATGGTAAATAGTAAAACCAATAAAAAGAAAAAACTTGATTCTATAAGTTGTGAAGAAAAGGGAAAGCATAGCTGCAGGGCAGCTGCAATGCTTAACATCACTCACTAACATCAGACTTTGACCATGTACAAGAAGACATCAAATATATCACCATAAAAAAGAGGACAATCCCAAGTATCTTGGAAGGACATGAGTGTCTATAGTTTGACCAGTTAGCAAGGAACCATTAACCCTTTAAAAGGCTTTAGAGGGACATTTTTGTAATCATGTGCATCTATCTTCACAAGCTTATGCACATACATGAAAGGAACTACAGAAAGTACTGACACAAAAGAAGCTAACTTGATCCAAAAATAGTAATGACAAATTGTATTACCTTGCCATCATACTCCTTCTTGAGTAACACTTCAGGAGCAATGTATGCAGGAGTTCCCACAGTTGACTTCGGTTGAGAATGAAGCACCGATGACTGGAAAATGAGTTTTTGAGTTATGAAGATGTAAAATATTTGCCTATACAGGATACAAAGCAAAGCAAACTGGGCATACCAAATATTCTAGATTTATGATGAAATTAAACTAATAGTAGTCAAAATCAACATGAATTTGCATATCAAATTTGATCTTGATTTGCATAAGGTTAAAATGTCTTTTTTTTGTGGATCGTATTTGTTTGTTTTATCTAAATAATTTCAACAATTGCGTGTTTAAATACACATTTATCCTAGTTAAAGGCAAAAAAAAAAAAAACCATAAACTCAGTTCATTACCTTAGAATAGCCAAAATCACATATCTTCAAACGTGGCGCTGTGCTTCCATCAAGTAAGGTGTTCTCCAGTTTTAAATCTCGGTGACATACTTGCTTGACAACAAAAGACATTAGAACAAGTCAGCCATCAGGTAGAATGGAAAATAACAAGTGCAAGACAAGTCACACTTTACATACCATTGAGTGACAGTAGCTAACCCCAGAAATAAGTTGTTGGAAGAAAAACCGCGCCTGCCAGAAAATAAAAAGAAATTAGGCTCTCAAAATAATTAAATTACATGTGTTTGCCGAAGAAAAAAGTCAAGCAGTCAATCAACCTCATCCTCACTGAATCGGCCAGCATTGCAGATGCGCTCGAAGAGCTCACCACCAGATGCATACTCCATCACAATTGCCAGATGGGTGGGTGTTAGAATAACCTACAGAAAGAAATTTCAGAAAAGGAAATTAAAGCACCATTCATTACTACACAAAAAAATGTAAGTGAAATCTTCATAATGATACATACCTCTTTGAATCTAATAATATTGGGATGCCTCAATGATCTATGATTGATTATTTCTCTCTGCACATTCTCATCGATCTGTTCAAAAGACAACAAAACCACTACAGTCATTAACACGCCGGGGCATGTCAAAATTAAACATTTTACATGGAATATACTGAAGTCGCAGTAAAATGTGAAAACATCCTGACAGTATTATTTCATCTAATTCACATAAAATTTCACGTATAATTTATTCCAGC
The DNA here is from genome assembly GCA_005019695.1 of Trichopus zeylanicus subsp. travancoricus. NCBI lineage: Eukaryota > Viridiplantae > Streptophyta > Magnoliopsida > Dioscoreales > Dioscoreaceae > Trichopus > Trichopus zeylanicus. Next base: position 1,783,864 of record RXID01021553.1, read on the forward strand.
TCTACAACACCAATCATAACATCAACCAAAGCACCAATCTGTCAAGAAATAACCTAAAAAGGCCTTCAAACCATCAAATTGAGTCGTCCTACACTAAGAACCGCCGGAGAATACAATTACACATCAAAAGGCAAAGAAATTTTATTGAATTGACAGCGCCAAAAGCAAAAAATTTACTTCCCAGAACAAAGTAAACAACTCCATCTCAATCAGCAAAAAACTTCATCAAAAGAAGAAACTTCACCAACCCCACAACAAAAGCACCTCGGAATCACAACGATTTCAAAGTGGTCCAACCAAAAACAAAATAGAAAAGAAACGACGAACCTTCTCGCCCCGCTCGATGTACTTGACGGCGACGAGCTCCCGAGTCTGCTTGTCCCGCATCAACCTCGCGATCCCGAAATTCCCCGACCCGATATCCCTCACCAGCTCGTACCGATCGCTGTCGTGCATTATCGGCAGATCCATCGCCGGTCCGACCGTCAGCGCCGCCCGATCCATGCTCCGCCCTCGGATCCCGACTTCCTCACATCAAAATCCCGGCTTCCGCGCGCGGGGAGCCCGTGAAGGCTGGTGGGATTTCAGCTTTTCTAGGGATGAGCTCGAGATCGGGATCGAGATTGCTCCATTAGGGCTTCACTTTTTCTAGGGTTTTTGGATTGGGAATTGTAGAGCTGGTGAGGGCTCGCTCGTGACCTGCTCCTGCCTTTTTTCTCTCTCTCTTTCTTTTTTTTCGCTTTTTTCGGAAAATAAAAAAACCTGCGAGAGAGACAATATCTCGCAGCCGTCGCCGACGGATTTAAACAGCCTGCTTGAAACCTGGAAATGGTAAATCGTTACTGATGAAATTACCGTTTCGCCCTTTTGCTCAAAACAAGGCGATTTCCGTTTTGCCCCAACAGTTTCTTGAGAATCACTGACAACCTAGAATCAGATTCGGGTATGTTTGCAAAACCACCCCAATTGTTGGTAAAATTGCACAGACCATGGTTTTTGATATTACGATTGATTAGTCTTCTTAATATGAAAGTGAAGAAAAAATAATAAAATATAATTTAAAGATTTTTCAGATTCTTTTTTACTTTTTTTTTATATTATATTTATATTTAATTTTATAGTGGATTTTGCTATTTTTTATTTGGTACAGTTACTACTATTTTTAATAATAATTTTTTATTTTTTAATAAAATGAGTGTTAAATTTATTAGTATTTTTCTTTACATTTCATATATCTCCTTTTTCGTAAATTTTGTAGTCAACTTATAAGAATAATATCTTTGTAGCTTCAAACTAATTTTTTATATCTCATAATTTTTTGGTCTATTTGCATAAATTTCGGATCCCGATGGGCGCATTAATCCAAAAATTCATGGTGTTTGCAAAAGGATCAAAATATCTGCTGTCCTTTCAAAATATCGAAATTCCATGGGATTTTTTCAGAAATTGACAACGCGGGTGCCCGATGCTTATGGTCACCGGGGGGCGAGGGAAGACAACTAACGCAGGCAGGTTTGCGGTTTTTGGACTTTTGCGAGAGGAGGACACAATGGTAATTTTACTTGTTGGGCAGACTCAAGTAGCATTACACGGTGCGCCCAGACGGAGAAATCTGAAATGACTGATCTACCCTTTTTTATTTTTAAATTCTAAAAATAGAAAATGGATTATTTATTAGATGCCAAAAAAGACAAATTTCGTTATCTGAAGCAGTAAGCTTTTTTGACCGTAGAAATTATCGAATTTGTCTTTAAAAAATTAGAATACAGCAGGAAAATGACAATTTTGTGGGCAAATTGAAAATTGTTTTTTCATATTTTTTTCGAATATTTCCAAATTAAAATTCCCAATGCAAAGAAGGGCTTGTCCGAAGATGCCGCGCCGCAATTTTATTCGCGGTGAAAGCGGACAAATTGTAGTGGGCAGGCTTTTTTGGGGATGGGTTCATTCGGAATCTAGCAGCTTTTCGAGGTTGGATCGCATCAACTTTTTTTTTTTAAAAAAAAAAAGACCACAAGAATGCTGATTTAGGCCAACTCTACTCAAATCTAATCCAAAAATCTTGGTTCGACTCTGATTAGGAATCAAGTTGGACATCAAACGATATGTATATACCTCCTACATATTGTTAATTTTTTTCTTAAAAAAATCTGTTTAATTATATAGAAATGAATGACATTGGTCGAATATAAAATTAATTTCATTCAATTTTTTTTTATTTTATTGAACTAAAAAGACACTCGATTTTACTTTCGATTTTTTTATCGAAAATGAAATTTAAAAGTAAATTTAGTAACCTATATTATTTATTTTACATTATAATCTCATACATTAGCATTAATTTTTTTTACTTATTTACAACATTTTTTTATAATTAATAATATTTTGTATATTAATAATTATACTATATATTTTTCGTACTAATATTTGCTACTTTCACTTTATAAATGACTTTTATTTTATGATTTTTATTAAAAAATATTTCTGTGTTATTTTGGCAAAGATTGAGTGAACTACGGTGACATATTCAATTGTGGCAAGTCAGATGCATAATTTTGGCATGGGATTCATATTTTGATCTTATCTTAACTACTTCGAGTTGGATGATGCGTGAACGCTACCTTCTGCTTTGGATACGAAAAATAAAGTGAGCAACTCAAGCAAGTCTGCTCTCCTCCCTTATTAGTATATATTAATTGAATTTCCCATTATTTTGTGTTAAACTAACAAAATTAACTAAATTTTTGACAAAATTAAAAAAAATAATAATACTTAATTATTTTTTTTTAATAATCTGGCATTTTTTGGGCCAACGGTTAATCGGCAAACTGTTTTATTTTTTATGGCGGACTGTTTTTCGGTTCTTCGGGGCTCATAATCTCCTTGTCTTCCGACTTCAGCCGTTTTTATTTATATTAATATGATATTATATAATACATGTATAGTGAAGCTTTGGCCAGCTGTACCATAAGATTGGACGCAAAAGTCAATGCCGATCCACCGCCCAATCGGTCTGCTCACGGGCTCTGCTGGTGGTAGCTCGGAGTTAGCTGCCGCGCTCCGACTTAGATGCCCCTCCCAAAAGTCAACGGCATGACCTCATCCGTGTGAACGTTGACTTCCTTTGACTTTTTCCAATCTGATCAGCATGCAAATAGGTAGGAGAGAGACAGATGGGTTTTAATCAAAATACTAAGTTTCGGACATAAATAATATATTTAATTACATTTTCAATCCAGGTCAAATGCATAAGTTTTTCACTTGTTTTGAGATTGGGATCGAATTCTACCATCTACAAAATATGCATATATAATTTTTTATGTTTTTTAAAAATTATAATATTTTAAATTTAAATTCAAAATATAATAAAAATAAAAAATAATTTAGTTTAAATTAAAATGAAATGATTTTCGATCGACATATATTAATTTTGTTAAATGTCCAAATCAATTTCAAAATCATTGAAGCTATGGCACTGCATGACTCCGATCAACCCTCACGAGCACAATTAGTTTTATGGTAGCATAAAATCAACCTCTGTAAAATTAACATATTTGAGTTTTGTTTTTATAAGGTTTTAAATGAGATTTTTAATTTTGGTCTAAACCAAAATATTTTAATTTCATATTAACCCGTAATATTTTAGTATAAAATTTAATTTTGAACTCAACGAAATATATTTTTTTTTTGTAACTTTAATTTACCTACATGCTTAAATTTTCATCTCGAGTCACTATGACTTATGTTGGAATCTTAGCTTTTACAATTTAATTTAGATAAAAAAAATTGCCTAAAATAGTAAAAAAAATAAAATTGTAGAAGCCAATATTGAAAAACAAGTCATAGTCATTGGGAATGAAAACTTAACCATTCAAATTAAATTAAACCTATAAAATAAAAATCATATATAATTTAATAACACATTTTTAAGTTTAAAATCAAAATTTAAAATGAACTATTGGGCCAATTTGAAATTGAAATATTTTGCAAAAATCCGAATTTCGAAGACTTTTCTGTAAATCTGAGTTACTTCGGGGTGTTATTTGCAAAAAACGAATTTCGGGGCATTAAAGATAAAAAATAAGTTTTTAGGGGTGTATCTATGAAATAACCGAGGGTAAAATCGAAATTTTTTTGGGAAAATTTTGATTAAATAACAATCAGGGATGTGGATAAATATTTTCGAAAATGAGGGGTGGGTAATTCCGGATATTATGGGGGTTGTACGTTATTAAGGCTAATTACAGGGACTTATACGTAATTATCCCAAAAAAAAAAAGCCGCCGGGCTAAATCGACAAATTGGGCTGCAAGGACCTTGATTGGCCCGAAACAGCCCGGCCCATTTTTCTTGAGAAAGCCCAGGAAGTCCAGCCCACTATTACAGAAGGCCAGGCTTTTCATCCCTTGTTCAGCAGATTCAGTACCGGGCCCCACAAAACGCAGATGTAGCGCGAGGAGCACGTTGACATGCGCCTTAAGCCTATCCAACGGCCGAGATCATCCCTACTTATTGGATTCCTGCGCCACCTAACCGACCCGTTTACCCGCATTTAAAATGCCCAAACCCCACCGGACCCACGGCCAAAACCCGCAAAAATGGTATCGGATGCGGAGCTGGTGGACCGGCTGCGGGAGTTCCTGCGGACCTCCGACCTTTCTACGACGACGACGGCGATTGTCCGGCGGCGGCTGGAGGATGACTTCGGCATAGATCTCTCCGACAAGAAGGCCTTCATCCGGGAGCAGGTGGATCTCTTCCTCCAGTCTGAGCTCGAGCCCGATAGGAAGGAGGATGGAGTCCAAAACCCGACAACCGAGGGAGGGGATGACGGGGAAGTAGAGGGTGAGGAGGGGGAAGAGGAGGAGGAGGAGGGTGAGGAGGAGGAGGAGGAGGAGGGGGAGGTAGAGGAAGAGGAGAGCAGTAATGGCGGGGGTAGCAGGAAAAGAAAGTGAGGTTTCTCGTCATTCTCGCTCTCTTTGGCTTTTCGGCTTGATTTTGGTATAGGGTTTTGTTAATTGGGTGGCAGTTTGTGTGGATTGTGATTTGTTAGGGTTTCTTTTTTGTTGGTGGCGATTTTCCGTTTCCACATTTTGAGTTGGTTAGGTAGGTTTTTGATTATTATTCTTGAAATGTTTGGCTCTTTTGTTGTTTTTCCTTTATTGAAGTCATCGATTGATTTTATGCCAATGTATGCCTAATTTGTCGCAACATTTGATTCAGAGTAATGGCTTTGATCGTTTAATTTTCTCAGTTTCTTGTATTTGCTATAGGGGGTTTAGTAGTTGACTAATTTCATTGGAGTTTTGATTGCATGCAGTGCGAACTATGGAAGGTATTCTTTATCTTCGCTGTAATTCTTCGATCGTTCAATTTGGTGGTTTCGCATGTTGTTGATCATGAAAGTATGATTCTTTAGGTTGTTCAAAAAAAGGATTCTATGCTATATAAAAGTGAGATTAGTCCTTTTTTTGGTAACTGAACGCAGTCCATGTAGTCAAAAGGTTTGGTTTTAGTTGAGTAAAGAAACTTCATTTAGTGAGCTGTCAATTAGATAGAAACACGCTGGTTTTTACAAGCACATGAAAGTTGGATCAGTGTGAAGAATGGTTATGATATCCAGAAAGCTAGAGGTGGTTGTGTCAACTATGAGATGAGGTTCCCTGAATATTGTAATTCATGGACCCACTTGTGCCTTCTCGTGAAGCTGCTTCAGAATTATGAGCATTGCTGTCACTAGTTCAATCAATTTTAACACCATGCTCAAAGGATCCCTATATGAAGCACACGATGGTCATGATCTTTAGTCATGGTAGGTTTAAGCTTATATGCTTATTATGTGATTTAGATTTCACATTTGTTATTAGCTCATTGGGATTGGATTAGGTTGCTTGTATTTGTTTTTTTGCAAATATTTGAAGATATGCACGCCATGATAAACTACAATTCCACATTTTCTTTTACGTGCTGGGCATGCTACATCTTGTGGTTTCTGTCTGCATGCACTCATTTTTTTTATTTTGTTAAAGTCTTCCAATTCCAAATGATTCTTAACAATCCCATCATCTATCTACCACACAGATCTGACAAACTTAGCAAGGAAAGAAAGAAAAGAGGTGGTGGGTTTACGAAAGTTTGTAGTCTTTCCCCAAAACTTCAAGAGTTTATTGGTGTTTCTGAATTAGCAAGAACAGAGGTAATGTGTTGAAGTATGGTTTCGTTTTATTGCATTTCCTGCCGGCATCAGTTTGTTTTCATGTAAAAGTTGCCTGATACTAGCTTCTCTTTCTTTTCCTTTAAACCTGCTGTTCAGGTTGTCAAAAAGCTCTGGGCTTATATTCGCGAAAATCAATTGCAAGATCCAAGCAATAGGAGAAAGATAATATGTGATGAGAAATTGCACAGCCTTTTTAATGTCAATACCATTGACATGTTTCAAATGAACAAGGCTTTGTCAAAGCACATATGGCCTTTGAATTCAGAAGATGGTATACCTTTAAAATATTTTCTAGTGTGGCGGATGATTAATATTTCAAAACATAAATCTCAGTTCATAAGGTTGTACAAATGTCCTGCACCACACAGTTATCGTGCAGTATAAAGGTGTCACGATCCTTGTGGGTCTTGTTGTATAATAGTTTTTTACCTTCTAAAAATTATTGGGACTCATTTTGTCCTCAGATAAAATTATACTTAGCAACAGATGATAGGTCAACCAATCAGTAGAGAACTGTATGTGCTTATCATGTTGGTGTTGGATTCATGAGATAGATTGATTTTCAAATGTGGTTGAATTGGTGTATCCTGTCCATTTGGGTAGTTTTGTAGTAGATATGATAATTGCTGTGCCATTGAGTATTCATGAAAATATAGTCCTTCATCAGGGTTTAGGGTTTTGGTTTCCACCTTCCCTTCTTTCTATTTTGTTTGGAAGAAAAACTTATTTAAGCATAAGTTTTTTAGCAGAATCTTTTTAAGGCAGAACCATAGACATAAAGGAGTGATTGTGCCCCATTCTATTGTTGACCATTTGACAGTTAGATCCCTATTTGATCATATTTATAGGAAGCTCTTGCTTTTGCGCCATGCATAATATCTTCATTCATTCATTGGAAGTCAAGTTTTGAACTTAACCAATTGCTTGGGCATAAAAGAATCTGACTTATTTTCATTATTTTTTATGTGGTAATAGTTGACTTTTTTTTTTCCTCCTGTGTCTGCTGCTGTTTTATTGGTTAAATAAATGATCTTTAGCCGCTAACCACTTCAATTTGTTGAAACCTCAGCATGTCAAACTATAGGGCTAGTGATTATTATCATTGTTGTTATTGAGTTCCTTTTCTCCTTTTTTAGATCTTACCAATTATTATGTTTTTTTTTATAGTGGTATGGCTTATGAAAACTATTTTGCATGGCCAGTTAATGGTTTTTGTTTTCTTATTTAGCAGGCCCAGCTAAATCAACTCACAAGGAAAAGCAGCAGAAGCGGCAGAAAGAAGAAGGTTTGGACCTGCAATTCTACTTGCTTACAAATTATACCCTTCTATTGTTGCAAATAATTTTTAATTTTTTTTATACATCAGATTCAGATGAATCACCACCGAAAGAAAAACAGAAAAAAAGAGGAAATTCTGGTTTCCTTGCACCTCTCCTGCTTTCAGATGCTTTAGCTAAGTTCATTGGTACTGGTGAAAGTGAACTACCACGAACTACTGTTGTGAAGAGGATTTGGGAATATATAAAAGAAAACAAATTGCAGGTAAGCCACTTCTTCCCTTAGTTATTTGATTTCATGTCATAGACTTATTACTTACATGGTGATGGTGGATTGTTTCATCCCTGAAATCACATCCCACCATCTGAAATGGGCTTTGCCTTCTTGAAGCTGTTCATTTCATTGGGACTTCGGATTTCAAATAAGTTCATGAGTTTGGTCCTTGTCAGCTTGTGCCAGTGTCTTGTTTTCTGCTTTAATTTTCTACAGAGCAGAAAAAGAAAAAGAACAAAAGTAGTTTTCGTTGGATGTACTCAATTGCTGAGACATGAATTGGTGATCCTGCTGAATTTGTTGAGCTTGCAAACACAATAATGCCGAAGGAGTGATTCATAGATGAATGGTGACAAGTCATATCTGGGGAGGGCTTGCCATTGGACAATGCAAAATGCATTAGTATGAAACTTGCAGTTTTGACACCTTCAGAATTTGTTGAAGCAGTTGGGTCTTCTCCCCTTGAAAGTATTATATCAACATTTCTAGGTACAATAGCATGTCTAATGTTTTTTACGAATTTGATGGGAACAATGATCCTGCACTGAAAGGAAAGAAGGTAAAGAAAGTGAAGGAAAGAAAACAAACTATGCTGATGTATCTCAATGAACTTTAATTGATATCCAAAGAAATTTATTTTTGACTGTGTATTCGTAGGAGGCCTGCTGTTATAATTCTAATGTCTACTGATCATAATGAGCAATAGAGGCACGAATGAAGATTGAGCTTAAGATTTATATGTTGAAAGAAGATGTAGTTGGATGCCATATTTATGACCAATTACTCAGTTTAATCATGACTTATTCTGTTTCTGTTTTCATGGAAGGATCCTGCTGATAAGAGGAATATTGTATGTGATGAGAAGCTCAAAGAACTGTTTAACGTTGACTCCTTCCATGGCTTCACAATGCCCAAGTTACTGGTACCACATTTTGTGAAAGCTGAACACTGAGAGGCCAATACTGGTACTTCTGTTAAACCGATGGGGATGGCAGTTTTGGTTGAAATGTATTTTGAAAGCTTTTATGGGCAGCTGTTTCTGTAGCTGTTCTAACTTGTTAACTTGGATGTCTCAGTTGGTGGCAAGAGAATGGAAAGAAATCTTCTGTTCGTTTCTGTCTCACGGTTTAGATTTAATAGCATATTATTTTATGATCCTACAGATTTTAGAATATAAATCACGTTTGTTGTGATTAGTGTTTTTTGAGGAGGTTGCGCGTCAGATTTGCAAAAATTGTGACCCCCAATACCGTGGATCATACAAGTCTGAATCTGGTAAATGTAAGTTGTTCAATGTCAAGGGTGTTCTTTTGAATTAACTTCCTGATAAAAGTACTCCTGCTACCAATCAGTCTATCATTCTCTTGCTGTCTTAACGATGTATAAAGGAGAAAAAGTGAAGACAATCAGTTAACTGAAGGATTGCTTTTTTGTCTGGATTGTTCATGTTATTATTAGCAGCAGTCTTTCATGTGGTTCTGTAAACAGATTTTAGGCTGCCCTTTTGCAGCTTTTACCAAATCAGATGGTTATGCAAATTATTGCACAGAGATTCATTGGACATGATAGATGTGGAAAACACATTAGTTGTCTTTTATTGTAACTAAATTTACCATAATCCATTTGTATCGACTGTTTTCTATTACACTGTTTTCAACTTTTAGACCCTGTATCATATATGGGTAATATGGCTACATGTATGTATGTATATCCTTACCATGTCTTTTGCTCTCTTCGTTCTGTATATTGACTGGACCCGCAGTACATCAAGCTGTATAATCTACATATTCCTCGGAAGCATATTGAAAGAGTGGAAATTTTGTGGCGCCCAGGGTTGGTACTGAAACTTATTTGGTACCAGGGTTAATGTCTTTTTCACTAGGAATTTTACTATTCAAGTTCATTTTCTATTTTTTTTTTTTATTTTTTATAATGCCTATCATAATCCAATGCGGCTTACATGTCAGATTTGATCCATAGTATTATATTAAATTGGTCATTTGATACATTTGTGAAACGAATTAAATTTCTGAATTCTTTGAATAACACGTCTATTAAATGAGTTGGGTTTGGAATATGACTTTACTTGATTTAATAGTCATAATTTGATTTAATCTAAATTGACTCAATTTTTTAACTTAATACTAAGAATTTTAATGTGTTTCAAATAATTAAAATAATGTGTTTGTCATCTCAAACTTGGTTTCGTTAATGAAAAGATTAAGGAGACCACTGGAGAAAGTTTAGCACTCAAAATGGGGTTTTGGAAATATTTTTAGCTGAAGAACGCTATTGATTAGGACGATTAACCTTCTCATTATGCATTGGTTAACAGGCCTTCATCTAGCTTTATGAGGCCGCTATAACAACTTAGAACCGACAGCCAAGAGCTAACCAAAGAATTTCAGCTATTCTATCATTTTCCTTTTTTATGTTTGAGTAACTTTAGACAGAAATGATAGACAATTATATAGCCCAAAACTATATATAGAAATATAATTTTAAAAAAGTATTGTAATTAATGACGATCGCCTAGACATTATTTGGTTTGAGATCGGGATCGGAATCAAGATTAAAATTAACGAACTATTTTTATAAAACTAATGTCTTTTTATTCAAATTAACTCTATGATAATTTAACGTTCGAAAAATTATTTATTTTTTAAAAATAATTTAATTTAATAGCAATGTAAAATAAGTAATATTATTTTTGTAAGAAAAAATTATGAAACGAATTGATTCTAAGTTTAATTTCAAATCAAATAATGTCCTAAACATCTTATTAGTGACAAAATTTGACCGATCGATTATCAAATAATAAGCAATATTAAATGTCCATTATCATATAATAATTTAATTAAGATTTCGACATTTATCTAATTATTTAATTATTATTTTTTCTGTATAATAATTGTTCAACGGATGTCTATACATTCTTTTCACCATCTAGTTATTACTTTTATAAATAATCATTTATCTTTAAAAATAAATATGATTTTATAATGTTATACACAATTTTTAAAATAAAATAATATAGATTTTGGACTTCTTAAGGAAATATTTAATTTATAATGATCTTTTTTTAATCGAATAATTAATCTTAAGTTGAATTAGAGTTAAACTAAAAATCCTATTTCAGAACGAGATCTATCCCATTTTTTGGTTGCAAATCAAATGCTACTTAGAGCCCTGTTTGATTTGAGACTAGAGTTGGAAATAATCCGGCTGCAAATTTTTTTTTTATTAAAAAAATAAAATTACTTATTTAAATTTACTATTAAGTTAAATTATTTTAAAAAATATTTATTTTATCAATAATCAATTATTATAAAATCAATTTTAATAAAATAATATTAGTCTATAAAATTTTTTTATTATCTTATAATTAAATTCTTTTAGATTATCTAAAATCGAATGTTGTGAGATTTATGTAGCCATGTTTAAAATTTAAATATTCATCCGCTTTCTGCCTGCAACCGACCCGAGACTTGTAGTCAGATTTGTCTCCCAACCGAAAGGCTCGTCGTTCTCCGCCTCTCTCTCTCTCTCTCTTTCTCTCATCCTTCGATTCCACGCCCAACAAGAAGCGCTCCCCTAACTAAAACCCTAGTTCCTTGCATTCTCTGGCGCAATTCAGCTCGAAAAATCCCCACTTGCTGCGAGATCGTTGCTGAAGAATCCCTGCCGTGCTGATCTTGCTCTGCAAGCGGAAAAAGCTCGCATTTTTCGTGAGCTCGTGCTAATTCATGGATTTGAAGCCCTCGGGGACTTTCCGCACGGGCTCGCCTTGGACTGCTCGCGATCCAGGTATGCGCAGCTGAATTTGACTTAAAAAAGATAACTTTTCGTCTATTTTTTTGGGTCTGTGGTTTAGTACTTGTTTATGTTGTTTTGATTGATGAGTCTTTTGTGGGGCTTTGCTAGAGGGTTTGGAGCTTGCTTGGGATGGATAGCTTCCGGCACTGTTGATTTCTTGATTGGTTGGGATGGAAGTATATGGGCTTCTGTTTTTGATTTTTGGTCCTCAAATTGTGTAATTTTGATTATTTGCCAAATGGAAGCTTAACGTACTGTTTTGCGGATTGCAAATGATTCGTTTGCTTGTGAATTTGCTTTCCCGTTATTTATTTATTTTTTTTTATGTATCCGAAATTAGGGTCGAGTTGTTTATCGTCGATTGTTTGCTGCGGACCTTCCTTAAACAACAAAAACTCAAATGGTTGTGTTCTTCTCTTGATTTCTCCATTTTTAGCATAGTAAGTTTATGGACTTCGATGAAATGAATAATAAAATAGCATAGTCTCTTTTGCTTTCTTAATATATGGACTTTTATCAAATGAATAAGAAAATTTTGAGGAATTGTTAGCTTAGAGTCTGTGTTTCCTTAAGTGAAAATGCAAATTGCTTATCTCTCTTAAGTTCTCAGTTGTGTAGTTAGCTAATTATTTTTTTCATTTTTGACTGGCACAAAAAATCGAAATGAAAATTTTTTTTGTTCCATTTTCAAGTTGTATTTTTATTGTTATATATACACTGCTATAAAATCCGAAGACAAAAACCCATTGCATTGACATAGTATTGAAATATGATGGTAATTTTTGCATTTCACATTTTTGCATGCTTTCGTATGTTAGAACTTTGGCTCCTAAACATAAAAGTACGGCACATGTTTTTTGCAAAGATTAAATTTGAGATTATCCGACGAACTCTTTAGGGAAGAAGAACAAATTCTTTTCTTTAATTTTATCAAAAGTTCTTTTTCTATTACATATAGAACGGATTTGCTATTTGAATATTAGAAGATTGAACATCATGAGACGAGGGATGCTCACTTACTTACTACACAAGTCTAGGAGCAATCCCACTTGTTGAGATTCTATTATAACTCTCGTTTATGGTTGCGCATCAACACTAAATCGCGTCGTGCTTGTCCACCAGTTTGCTTCAATGGCTAATTTGAGTTCGTTTGATGAGCAAATAAAGGCCACATAAGTTGATTGTCTAGAGTTTTGTGAATAGACCATTAGTCATTTTAATCGGTGCATGTTGTCACATTGATTTCTGTTGAAGATTTTCAAATGTGGGCTAGTACCGTTATTATTAATCAACAAATATGATGGAATGATTTTATAGTAAGGTTTTAAATTTCGGTCGAAATTAAACCGTTTCGATTGGTACCGCAACAGATGAGTCGATTTTGTTGCAGTTTAAGATTTTCAACTAATGCAAAGCGGGCGGGGCGAGCGCAGCTCGCGAGGCCAGTTCGCGCCGTCACTCGACCTGCGCCAGTGCGCCGGCACGCCGGCTTCGTGCCCGAGCCTGCACCCTCAAGTCGGCCTCTGGTGCCCATACTTGCGCGCTTGCATGAGCGGGCTCGCCAGTCGAGCACCCGGCTCTCGCCAGACTAGCCCACGTGCGCTCAGCAGCCTACCGCTGCTCTCTCGCGTGCCTCACACCCTCGCCGCCCTGTCCTTGCTCTCGCGAGTTGGGGTTGGCCTCGCATCCGCGCCATCACCGTCGCTAGCCCGGTTCCGACGCTTTCGCCGGTGTGTGTCAGATACTATTCACGTGCATGAGACTATTCACGTGACTGTTCATTATTTTAAAAAATTTTAAACATATTATAATTTTTTAAATTTGAAGTTAAAAAATAATTAAAATAAAGTTAAATTTTGGTCAAAATATAATTAATAAATAAAAATTATTTTGGTTAAAACTGAAATGGAAATGATTTTGATCAAAACGCTTTGATTTTTCTTTCACGTGCAGGCGTGCCTAACCGTCCATCGAAAGTAAAGCTAAAAAAAATTTGTGTCAGTTTTACCCCTATATGAATCGCTGCCACGAGATCGCGCAGAGTTAGTTGTTCTGGCTCATATGTCTATAAATGTTTATCTGGATCATACAGGTACTGAATTCATAATTCCACATCTAAATATTTCAAACTCAACTGATGATGATTATGATGATAATGATGATTAGTTGTATTACGTTATAATTAATAAATTATGTGTGTGTCAAGTATATTTTAATAATAAGTTAAATTTGCTTATATTAATTTTTAACTTTTAATCTTATTCATATTATTTCTTGTATATTTTTTATATATTAATATATAAAAAATAAACTATATCAGTAGTTAACTATCAAAATTAATTTTAATTAATTAAAATAATATTTAATATTGTGGTAAAATTAATTATAAATTCTTTCATAATTTTTAAGTTTTTATAAAAAAATTTCAAATTTTTATCGTATTTTTAACTTGAAATTAAAGTACAGTTAAAATATAGTCAAATTCTAATCAACACACAATTAATAACTAAAAAGATTTTTCCGATCGAAATCAAAATGGCTAAAATGTATTGATTTCGCTAGTTACTGAAACCGAAACCGAGATTTAAAACCTTACTTTATATATTTCAATGTTTCATTTTACTGCTCCCGTCATCCTTCAGTTTGATAATTGAATAAAATTCATTAGCACCATGCTAACTATTAATAAGACAATCGTCTCATTTTAAGTCGAGGGCCGTATCATAAGTTTCTAGTTAATGGGTTTCTCAAGTGGTTCTCTCCTATATATTGCAAATTTTTGCAGTCTTTAAGCAGGAAAGCTAAACTTGTGGTGGCACAAAATAACTGAGAGAATTAGAAGGCTATTTCAAAAGTCATTGCTACCTCGTCAAAGCTCTATGTCAAGGTTTGTGATTTACATGAAATTTGGTATATAAAATGAGAATGTGAAGATTAGAAAATGGAACATCATGATAATTGGCAACAACATCAATTAGACCATCATTGTCGAGGGTAAGAATGTTCAAAATGATTTTAAAATATTTGATTATGCTACCGTTGATAAAACTTATTGTTCGTGTGTCGTTATTGATAAAAATCATGAACATTTTTATGATGATATTTATGGTCTAAGTGTTTTATTTTTCATGGTAACATTATGATACAGTCGTCACCAAATCAGAACTTACAATCTATAAGAGAGAACCACTTTGGGAATTCATCTGACTATTGCAGGTATCGATACGATTGTCTATTAATGGCAAACATGTTGCTAATGAATTTTATTAAGTTGCTGGACATAAAAAGATGAAATGAAATATTGAGATTTATAAAGTCATTTTGAAATGTTTTTCAATTAACAATGATAATGCCGAGTTGTCTGAGAGTTATAGAAAGAGATCGAGCCCAATGATATGCACCAATTAAGATGATTAATTTGTCTGTTTGTATAGCTTTAGCCCATAAACACATGTGGCCTTCACTCGCTCATTAATGGAACTCAAATTAGCCAACGAAACAAGATGGTGGGTGAGCACAGTGCAGCTTAGAATTGTTTCGTGGACGACATCACAAAACTCTAAATGAGAACCATGCTCTTGCTCTTGAGCGGTATATAAAGGATCAACGATCTTCCAACATTACGACGGTATCTCAACAAATGAAATTGTTTGTAGACTTGTGGAGTGACTGACTGTTCATTGTAACTTTACCATCATCTACTTGAAGACCACGACAATGCAGTGGGTTTCTGTATTCATATTTTGTATCAGCATATAATAATAAAAGTAGAAAATCAAATAGAGAAAAAAGAAGTTCATTTCATATTTTGGTAGAAAGCCAAAAATGGGAAACAATTAGTTGGTCACACAACTGTCACTAAAAAGCTAAATCAGATAAGCAAGTGGCATTTTCTCTAATATGGATTGACACGGAATTGACATAAAAAGGAAACACAAATTTTTCAAACCTAATAAACTAGCAATTTCTCGAAAAAATTATTATTCATTTTATCAAAGTCCATATCTCAAAAAAAAAAAAAAAAAAAAAAAGAAATAAAGAAAGAAAAAGCACCATAGACATGATTTACAACGAAAAAGATGGAGAAATCTAGAGAAAAGCACAATCATTTGGGTTTTGTTATTTAAGGAAAAAGATGGGCAGTTGATATTATTATTGACAATCGAGAACAATAGAGATGATCAATTTGTGGGCCGTCAGGCTACAGGAAGACCCACTGAGTTCACCAGTCGTATGGTATCATTAATGTTTCTAGTTGGAGCTCCTAACGTGCGGCTTATAGATTGCTAGGTTTCGTGGTGACCATGCCTTCTTCGTTGGATGAATTGAAGCTAGCTTATCTTATCAAAAGAAAAGAAAAATCTCAAGCTGTACTATTAGATGACAATTACTGTGCAAAAACTGTGACATCCAACATGAAGGCAGGATCAAGATTGAAAGCTCAAGAAGATGATCCATGAGCCCATCATGCCTATTAAGGTGATCCGTAAACATATTTGTTGCATATTAGCTCATCTACATGACCTGCTCCCCAACAAATCCTCGCTGATAACACAAGTCAAGGACGGGAACCACCAAAAGCTAATAAAGTGAGGATTTATTAATGCAGATGATCAAAACCAGACAGTAGAAGGAAACCGGAGAGAGTCTTAGAAGAAATACGGAGCCTTCTCACAATTAGACCTAGCAGTTTAGATTGATATATTGTCAGGTCTATTTTTATTTGTCTACTCTTCCATGCGTTAAGGAGCACTCCAGCTGGTGATTCTGCTTGATAAATTATGACGCAGCTCACATCTTTATTTGTCTATTCCTCCGTGTGTTTTTGAATCTCTCAGCCATGAGAGAGCATCACAGGATTTCAGCGAGAATTCTCGCAAATTGAACTGCAAAAGCTTCAGCTTGAGCTCGGGGACGCGGGGCGAGGGACGGCTGCAAATGGGCTGGATTGATTGTGAACAGAGATTGCCCAGTCTAGTCCACTCTTTTGGGCTTCAGCTTCTGGACGGGGGAATTGGAACACTCAATTTTATTTTTAATTTATTCCTCTTCTTGTAAGTTAAGCTAAGAATCTTTGGTGTCTTCATATGTCCATAGTATGTATGTCAACAGATTAGGTTGTTGTCTCGAATTCGGATAAGATCATGACCTGTGCTTCCTGCCAATAATTGATTGACAACCAGCAGAAAACTCCGGATTCTGTCTTTCAACTTCAACAAAAGCATTAAAGATGCAACTCGAGGAATCCTGTGCTTCACGACAGTGGTTTCCCCCTTGTGGTTCATGCTAATTTACTCCTATGGCTGATGTCCAATCCGACGCACCATCAACTTAATTATTTGCATCACTCTAATCCCTGCTATTTTTGGACCACCTCCAGCTACAGTCTCTGCAGGACTCTGTGACACTTGGACGCCAACTTATCCGTTGATTATATTACCTCGACTATTGTCTGAATCACCAGCCGACAAGAAATCGGCCGTAGATCTCTGCCGGTTTGCCATGATGGCGACGTCTCCGGCGGCCCAAGGTACGCTTTGCACCTGTCATTCTTATCTGAATCCACTTCAAGATCACACAAAAATCCCCCTGTCCTTCAAATGCAGGCGAGGTGCTGGACGTTTTATCCGGCCGAACCCATTCAGACTGTGGGCATATTCTCGAACAGTTGATGGGCAGACATTTGAAGGCCGAGCCCATGTGATGTGGGTCCGCGGAAACAGGTCACGGGCAGAGATCCCTTTCGAGGCGTTTAATTGCTGCAGCTGCAACACCAAGGAATCTAAGTGTGACTTGCGTCGTCGCCACGAGATGGATTCCCTCGCAACGTGCACTGTGTTTGTCTTGGGCGTCCGTGTTTGCGTAGAGTTAGTGTAGCTTTTCTTCCCCTCTGGCTTTTCATTTAAATGGGACTGCAGCTGGGTTGGCTTCCTGCCTTCTTTTTTCACATACTCGCCTAAAACTCTGCGAGGAAAGTTGGTTCTTCTTCTCTTCGTGATTTTGATGCTAACAACCATCGTTTGGTTTAAATTGTTCCGCGAGAACACATACCCTCTTGTCAGACATTTTTAAAAACACCAATTAAACTACGTAGTTCATGCTGGATCTCGTTTGTAAATTATCCAAGTGACCCTATTTGCAGTCTACACAGAGACTTTCCATCACCTTGCAGCATTTTTTTATGTTCCATCCGATCACTTCCTCCACAAATGCTGGCATCACCCACTTTTAGGTTAACATTAAATCTCCTTTAAACATGATATTCAGCATCCTTAATCAAAGTGTTAAGGAAGCATTAATCTTGTGGATGGCAAGTGATGATGTCGGGAGAAGGGGTGGGGAGATTCTTGAAACCACAAGGCAAATGAAGTCAAAGAAATTCTATTTTATATGGATAAGGTCTGGGAGATAATGTTTGGTGACCTGGGCTTTTGTTTGCTGCTGGCTTTTGCCTGTCTCAAAAGCCAAACAGTACTTCAAAAGTCAGATGTGGAAGTCGGAATCCAATACACAGTAACTAATGCTGAGATTCAAATCACAGACAGAAATTCTCAGAGTCACAATGAAGTCTTTTGATATTTGGAAGCAAGGACAAGGCCGTATTGTGTGGTCCTCTGCATTCTCGGCCACTTGAGCTGGATGGATCTGGGGTTAGAATAGTTTGTACCATTGTTTTTAATTTCGATCCAAATCCAAATATTTCGATTTCGGCTGGTGGCAAAATATGAAATATAATTTCGATTTAGGATTTTACAGCGGCGAGCCCAGCGAGTATAGAGGAGAAGCGGGCCGGTGAGGGTGTGAGACCAGCACTAACTCATGAGCGAGGGAGTCAGTCCGGTGGGGGTGCGAGTGCGAACCTGAGGCTGACGCGAGGGCATGTGCGTTAATTTCTTTGTTCACATGTTTGCATGAATGATTGTTTCACCAAAAGCAAAAGCTAAAAAAAAATTATATTGGTTCCGCCCTCATGTAAACCGCTGCCATGAGATTACGTAGAGTTAGTTGTTCTAACTCGTATGCATACAATGCTTATCTAGATCGTTTAGGTATTAAATTCGTAATTTCTCACTCAGATATTCCAAACTCAACTGATGATGATAATGATAATTAGTTGTATTACGTTATAATTAATAAATTATGTATGTGTTAAGTATACTTTAATGATAAGTTAAATTTGTTATGTTAATTTTTAACTTTTAATCATATTCATATTATTTCTCGTATATTTTTTTATACAGTAATATATAAAAAATAGACTATATCAGTGGTTAACTATAAAAATTAATTTTAATTAATTATAATAATATTTAATATTATGGTAAAATTAATTATAAATTCTTTCATAATTTTTAAATTTTTTATAATTTTTATAATTTGAAGTTAAAATACGGCCAAAATATAGTTAAATTCTATTTAATACATAATTAATAATTAAAAAAAATATTTTGGTTAAAATCGAAAGGGCCGAAATGTATCGATTTCGCTGAGTGTCAAAACCGAAACTAAAACCGAAATTTAGAACCTTGATTTGTAACTAGTATCATTCAAGCACCAATTAGGGTTTTGTGTTTATTGCCTTTAACAACCCATGTTATATCTTAATGAGGTTGTACTTAATTTTCAAATTTTATAGGATTCATTTTGCATCAAAAAAATTTAAAAAACTGCAATGGAGGTAAACAGAAGCTAATTAATTATGTGGCAGTATGCAGTCAAATAGCATGTTTTTTAGATTATGAAGCAAATTGTAACTGTTTCAAGAGCATATGCTCAATGTTACACTTTTGGGCCAGGATTTTTGCAGAAAAGCAGAAGATTTTTTCATAAAGTTTCCATTTTGTGCGATGATCAAAAGCCTCTAAAGCATTTGCATTTTTTTTTTTAATTTGCTTTTCATCTTTTATGAGTTCACTTATAGAAAAGCCACTGATCAATCAAAGTTAATGTGGCACATCATATTTTGATGGTTTGGATCCTCATCCCCCATGCTTGTCCTTGCCCTTTGGGAGTTGCTCCTACTAATTATTCTCAAAAGACAACATAATAGTATTTAGATTTCTAAATTTATGTTTTGTGGCTCCAGCTTCATATCTCATTATATCTGTTTTTGTTGCTCAAACACAGTGCTTTTTTTTTTTTTTTTTTTCTTTTTCTCTTTGCTCCTTCAGAAAGAGAAGCAGTAAATGGCTATGGTTGGTAAAGTAAAATATATTGTGATGTTAGTTGGGCCATGGATATGAACTGGCATGACAAAGATATTCCACTGACTAGTAATTAATAAAGAGCTCTATAAATTCCAAGAAAAGCAAAGCTTTGGATTCTTTTGTTTGAGTTTGGAATAAACCATTGAGGGGACTTATTTTAAAACCATTTGACAGATACTTAGGATTAGTTAATTAATTATTTTTATAGGCAATAGAAAACTAACAAACAAAACCAAACAATCCTCTTTTGAGTCAATAGGATGATGCCCCGTTAACTTTCTCCCACATGGAGAGCATGAATGTAGGGTTCTTTTGGCTAGTTGTGTGGATATTATTGCTCACTGCAAGGCATAGGATTCTTGTTAATGTTTGATTCTCGTTGCAAGGACCGCCACCTCAAAAGCCTAACGCTAGTTGCTTAATGCTTACTATAAATGGTAAGCCCCGATTGATCATCAAAATCTTTTGCGTTATGGGTGGCTAATCATCCTTAGTTGTCTTAATGAGGGGTTCAATTAGTCCCACAGCACACAGATGAGTCGAAGGGTGGAATTGCTCTTTGGGGTTGATCCCTAGGCTTTTTAGTGGAATCCATTGACCAAAAAAAAAAATATCCGGAGGTCCATCAATATATTTTTGGTAGACTTAAATGGAAATAATCTCGTTTTTTTAATCGAATTAACTAATTTTAAATTGAAGGAAAATTGAATTAAAGATATTACTCTAAAGGGAGATTATCTGGTTTGTTTAATTCCAAATCAAACAGCAAGCAAAGCGAAAAGGTTAATTGTTCCTTAGACCGCATTGATCAGGACACACAGAGAATATGGCGACAATAACAGCAAGGGCAGAGTCCTTTTAAAAGACCTCTTTAGATGTGGCTCGGTTTAGTATTTGTTTGCTTGTTTAGGGTGCGGTGGAAGACTGGATTCCTTAATCCACATCCGAAGTGTCCTAATTGCTTGAGATTCCATCCCACAAGAAGGAGTGTTTGGTTGGAAAATCCCTGGTTGGGTGACGTTGGATTCCTTCTCATTGGAAGCCATACATCTCCTTGCGCAATGTCCTTATCTTCTTGTACAGTTTTTAAATATTCTCTTGGATAAGGGAACCAGCATACGGAATAGAATCCCTTTAATTATTTTATTTTATTTGATTATTATTATTTTTATTTTTTTCCAGAGTTGGGAGTGGTGACATCAACAACCAGAGCAGAGCCTTCTCTTTGGAAATCTTTTGTTATTCTGTGCTTGAGGAAGATTAGGAAGATGGAATCCTGTCTTCTTCTTTCTTTTTTTTTTTCGTATCTGTCATGTCAACTTATCCCCCGGATGATCTGTATCGCTATCTAATATTCTTCCTCATGGATTGGCTTGTCTTCTGCCCAATGCAAATTAAATGCACAGGAAACAAATGCCCTACCATGTACATCGAAGATATCTTGATCCTAATATTTTGTGTACTCGCTAGGATCCTTTCCTTTCTTTTCTTTCTTTTTTTTTTTTTTTTTTTTTTTTTTTTTTTTTTTTTTTTTTTTTTTTTTTTGCCCTTTACCCCCTCTAATACTTGAATTTTATGCACGTGGCCCTAGAAACTGTTTGGATTGGGATTAGTCGCGTGATTTCTCTTTTTATTTTTGCAGTTATTATTTTGCTTACAGATTGTGCGAAAGAAATGACAGAAAATTGTCGGCACCGCCTCGTTGCCAATTCTTAATTATTATTAGAAGGGAGGGACGGAAGTCGGTCGTCTTACCGCCCTTGGACCCCACCAGATTTTGGACGATGGCGATCGGGATATTGGCGGAGATTCCAGGCTTCACGATCCGGCCCGGCCCGTACCCGCCCAGTTCCAATTTCTCAAACTGAGGATTACATATTTAAAATTTTAGATGCATATTTGAATATTAATTTATCATAATAATATGAAATATTTAAAAATTATTTTAATTTTAATTAATTTAAATGCTTATTAAAAAAATTTAAAATGTAAACAATTTTTTTTAAGTTCAAGCTGTTCAATTTGGGCCAAACTCAAAATTAGATTGAGCTGCCTCAAGCTCATAGCGTAATATTTGAATGGAAAAGATTTAATCAAAGAAAAATATACTAAAACTATATAATAATAATTTAGGTATAATTGAAATGTCAAAATACAACTTAAGAGTCTTATTCTTTATCGAAAGATAGCAAAGAAAAAGTCAAACTGCTAGACATAATTTGATTCGGGGTTAATATCAAGTTCAAGTTCAAAATTAATATTAAAATATAAAAAAATAGTCTAATTAAATTTTTTATTTTTGGATACTAGTATGATTGGTGAATGATTTAAATTTTTTAAAATCTTTATATCATTAAATATATTATTTATTAACATTTGAATAAATAAATACAATGATAATATGATAATTTATTTTTTTAAGTAACATACAAATAGTCTAATTATTTATTTAGTATATAAATGATAGACTGGTCATGCAGGATAATACTGATTTTAATCCCGGGCCAAACGCGCCCTATGATTCATATTGAGTACGTAAGTGCAATATTCATAAACATCAGGGTGTTGTTTGTATAATTTACATAGGTTTCTTTTTTTGCTCCAGTAACCGAGTTACAGAGCAAAGTGGTGCCAACTTTGTTGTGGTCTCAGTTATCATTACCATAAAATGAAGAATATAAATTTTTTTTTTTAAAAAAAAACAAAATGGAAGAAGCAGAATGCGATAGAAGTCTGGCAAAAGAGGCGAAAAAGAAAAGCTCACCGGGAACAGGCGGGCCCACCGAAAAAGGCCTCAAGTGAGCCATCTCCGGACTCGGGCCTGGCCCATCTGGACCATTATTTCATTCCCGCCCAAAAAAGGAAAAGTTGCCATGCCGAGACGCGCCGCGCGGGGCGAACCGATTCGCCTCGTCCCGGCTCCACGGCTCCACGGCGCCACGTGGCGGGTCGCCGGTTGCAGAAATCTCCCACCTAATCCCGAAACTTAAATAAATAAATACATAAATAATCCTTTTTTATTTACGTTAATTTGGAATCTAATGCACCGCCATCCCTCCAACGGTTCGCTGCTAATTAGGGATTTTTTCAAAATGGAATTTGATTTAGAAAAAAAAGGAGTGGTCGGAGGTCAATGAGGAATCTTCTTTCCTTTTGGCAGACAGGGAATAACTTGAGGTGGGCCATCCTATTCAAGGGTAGGTTTGTTACATATGTAATCACAAACTAAATTCTAATTATTTATCCTTAATTAAAATATAAATACGTGATAATTCAACGATTATATTATTATATTCTTACATGTGATGACCCAAAATCTAGCACGTGACTGTAACAAAATGGACAATATTTTTATTTAAATCTAATGCCCATTTCCTCTCCTCCGTATTCCAAAATTAACATTCATTTCAAAAGTTAAAAATAATTTTAAAAAAGTGATATTAAGGATTAGATATTAGATTTTGGATTATGATGGTAAAATCCTTATTTTTGTAATATACTTCGCCAAGTGAGACAATTTAGTCAATTCAATACGTTGCTTTATTAGATATAAATATTAAAGAAAGGCCAAAAAGAATAAAAATGGTTTTTTTGATTTTTGAGATAGAAGATTTTTTTTTTTTTTTTTATAATCCAACTGACCAATCGTAGACTGCTATTGGCCAGTTGTTAGGATAATTAAGAAAATTAAGTTTATCATAAATAAGACAAGATTTGCAAGCAAGAATCGAGCATTAAACAAATGGAATAGGTCTAGCCCCATATGTTTGCAAAAAAAGACCTCAACTACTGAATAAAGGGTAAAATGGTCATTTTCGGTATAAGGTAAACTTGTCCAACCAAGATGGTTTACTTTTGCTGAGAGATGTCTTGGGCAAGCCAATTTTTAGAGAAAATAATAAAAAAATCAGAGGGTTGTTTGTAAATATTACCAACAAAAAAAATTTTACCTCTGTTTAACGTATTTTTTATAAAAAATATTTTTATGGAAGTAGAAAAAGAGTAGTGTCTATAATAACATTTTACGAACACGTTAGACGAAAAATAACATATATAATGATCGTAATTAGCACCACTAACATAGAGAATGCTGATTAGGTTAATTACGATTATTATATATGCACTAATTCTGATTGGTTATTCTAATATATTAGACTGCATATTTAGATTTTTTTTTTTAAAAAAAATAATTCATTTGGAAAGACTAGGCACTATTATTATTTTTTTATGTTACATGATGTTTGGTAGGGCAATTCACTCAATTCTTACTTTTTATGAGAAGCGTGGCGGTCATGAGAGCGGGAAGATGATGGCTCAAAAAACTCAACTACCCACTTGTTCTTTTTTGACATAGTTGATCGAGATTTCAAATATATTTAAATCATCAACACAAAAGATCTTTGTGGGTGGATTTGGTTCGCGATCAAAGTTATCTTATCATGATCGATTTATCATTTAATTATAAAAAAATAACCAAATTATTTTTATATTACTTTAAAAATTAAATTATCATACTATTTTTATATTTATTTATTTAAATCTTAATAAATAATACATTTAAGGATGTAAAAATTTAAGAAAAATTTAAACCATTCACTAGTTGAGTGAACATCCAAATATTAAAAATTTGATTAAATTATTATTATAATTTAATTTTGATTTCGAATTTGAGTTTGATTTTGATTCCGAATTAAATTGGGCTTGGAAGACGTTTTTTTGTCAAATTATTGATCTTTTTATGTTTGACACCATTTCATCGCATTTATTAGACTATGTTACTGACAGTAAATAGATGTTAAAAAAAAATATTAAAAATACGACGAATGAAAGAATCGATACCCCAATTCAATATATGCTCTGGAAAAATGGGAAAAGCAAGGGAAACGTGTGGCCAAGGGAAAATGAAAGTGGAATCTGAAAACAAAGACCGGAACGCATCCCCGGCTGGCTTTGCAGCTTCCTCCTTCAGATTCCCTAGAAAAAATGGAATCTCTCGGAACCTCAATATCCTCATGCCTCTCTACCAGTCACCGCCAAGAGCCCTTGTCCCATCGCCAAGCAATTAATATTTTATTTTATTTTTTTTAAATATTTAAACTGTTTTTAATATCTATTTATTCAAGTGCTTTCTTGCATAAATACCCCTTCAAGCTCGCATATTTTATAGTTGATCTTACTATTGGCCATAACTTCATATGCCCTCTCTCTCTCTCTCTCTCTCTCTCGATGGAAAGACGGGTATAACCACTATGGCCATATGTATGTGATGTGCATATTTTTCATCCATTTAAGTATTTATTTACGCATATATTTTAAACAAAAAAATTTAAATGAAAATATCAAAAAATAGAGATAAAATTAGCTTTCTACGTGGTCGTAGACACCCGGACCGCACCTACTCCCCCCATCTACCGTCTTCTGGAAAATCTCAGGCTCACGCCCAAATTCCGCGCAATTCTGACCGGAAATTAAAACGAACCAGATTTCTTGCACACAAGTCCTACAAAATATCAATTGTTTTTACTTGCAGCCCCCCGAAACTTGTTATTTTTGCCTACGACCTTCTAGATTCTCTGTCGCTGCTGCGCAGCTGGCAATTCTTGACCTTATCTTAAACGAGTTAAGATCCAAGAAAACGAATCTTAAATTTTTTTTTATATATATACCCTCCTCAAAATTCTGATATTATATTTTTTACCTTCAAAAGTTTTCTTTTTTGTCCTCAAAAAAGTCATTTCAAGCTCAAAAATGACTCCTAGGATTCTCGTGATCGAGCTTGCGAAGACAGACACTAAAAAAGTTTGATAATGTCAGACGACAAATTTTCAAAATATTTAGTCCAATTGACTAAGATTAGACATCGAATAAAAATCAAAATAATTATTATTTCTAAATCTAAAAAAATCTTTATTTTGAAGTATATATATTTACTTTATTAGCTCTAGAAATATTTATTTATAAAATTAGAGTCGCCTAATATAGAATATTATTAGTTGTCATATATTCAAAAATTCAATTTTATTGAACATATGAATAGATAATTCAAATACTTAATAGCTGTATTTTATAATTGTACACATAAGAGTTCTTTCTCAAAAAATGTATATTATAAATTTTAAAAGTTTATATTGATAATGTTCTAAAATTCTATTCCATATGGGTCCATATTATTAATAAAAGCTTTTCTGAGGGCTATAATAAAAGCTTTCAAAATAGTAAAGACATCGAGGAGGGAAGTGAAGTGCCAAAACATCAAACTCGTCCGAGTCGATCGGGTCAACACGGGACGCGGTATCCCGGCCGCGGAATTTCCATGTAAAGCGGTACCCTGACTCCGACATGGAACCATTACGCGACGCCTCGACCCCGCAAATCCAACCGAGCCGAAACCGATCCGGTTCGCCTGTCCTGTCCCTCCTGCTCCCTCCCCCCCGGCCCCTCGGCCTATATAAAACAGACGCCTTTCTCTTCTTCTTTCCCGTTCGCTCCGGCGAGAAGAGGAAGAGGAAGAGGAAGGAGGAGATGGGCTCGATCTGGTCGGAAATGGGGCTCGATCTCAAGCTCTCGGTTGTGAGGACCGCCCGGGGATTCCTCCTGGAAGCGTCGGGGATCGAGGACGGCGAGGCGAGGGCGGTGAAGCTGGAGGAATACGTTAGAATCCTCGAGGAGGAGAAGCGAAAGATCGAGGCTTTCAAGCGCGAGCTCCCGCTTTGCATGCTCCTCGTGGCCGATGGTTCGTTTTCTCTTTTGATTTTTTTGGATTTTTTGGGGATTTTTTCTTATTTTTTGGGAGCTTTTTCAGTGATTCGGGGGATGAAGGAGGAAGTGGAGCAATGCCGGAGGGAACGGTACGCGCGGCCCATGGCAGAAGAGTTTATTCCGATGAAGAGGAGTAAATTGGAGGAGGAGGAAGAGGCAGAAGCAAAGGTGGAAATTGATTCTACCGATAAGAAGAACTGGATGAGCTCCGCCCAGCTCTGGAGCGATAATTACAGCGATTGTGATGCAGTTAATAGCAAGAAAACCTCTCCAGAGGTGCCCATTAATCCTTGAATCATGAGTTTTTTAAAAAAATAATGTGATCTTTTCTTTGTGACAAAAATGCTTCTTTTTGCCAGAAGTAACGCAAAGACATTATTTCCTACATAAAAAGAGGTGCCCATTGATCTTTGACTCCTGAGTTTTCTGCGAAAAAAGTTGATATTTTTGAATATTTTTTCTTTGTAAGAATAAATGCATCTGTTTCATGCGAGAAAGTGCTTCTTTTGGATTAAGTGTTTTGCTTCGGAAGGCATTATTTTCTAGGTAAAAAGAGGTGTCTGAATCGTGAAATTCATGTTTTTTGGTGAGATGGATGGGTTTTAATTCAAAGGTTTTTTTTTTTTGGTCAGTTTGATTTGGCTTCTGAGGTGGATTTTTGTGGATTATTTGATTGCAGAGAGCCGAAGAACAATCGGATCTCCGGCCAGAGGAAGAGAACCAATCCTTGGAATCCAAAACTAGAACAGGAGGAGCATTTATCCCATTTAAAGTATCATCGGCGCCAAGGAAGGAGGAGAAGCCGACGGGGCCTTTGCCGGACCTCTCCCTTCTCTCTCCGGCCATCAAGGGTGCCCGGCCGGTGACTGCAATGTCAAGCGATCATCTTTTTAGCGTCTCATCTAGTGCTAAGGGCATTGGGAGAACCCCGGTAGCGTCTTCAGTGAGCTCTGGCCTGAGCCTCCAGGCTCAGCAGCAACCACCCAGGAAGGCGAGAAGGTGCTGGTCGCCGGAACTTCACCGGAGATTCGTCCTTGCCCTGCAGCAGCTCGGTGGGGCACAAGGTTAGATGACATTTGAATTCCAAAAGACTTTGTTTTCTGCTTATCATGTGGAGATTTGCATTTATGATTGCCTATATCTGTTTGTTTAATGCAGGCTTTGCTTTTAGGAAGTTGCTAACTGTTATCTTTCTGAATCAATGGAAATTGTACTTTGTCCAATGCCAATTGCAATAAATTCGAACTTTGAGAGTACGGAGATCTAGATTATGCAAATATGGAAATGAGACTGATTCACATGATCTGATGATATTTTCTTTCAGATGATTCACATTATCTGATGATATTTTCTTTCTGATGATCCAGTGGCTACTCCAAAGCAAATAAGGGAGCTAATGAAGGTGGATGGGCTTACAAATGATGAAGTGAAGAGCCATTTGCAAGTTGGATTTTGATTATTGAAACTTGTTCTTGTCAATTGGATGTTTGCTTCATGATGTTTATGTTCTCTTGACATGAATGAACTTTTTGGATGTTTCAGAAGTATCGGTTGCACACAAGAAGGGCACCAAACTCTTCAGGTCAATCAAACCGTCCAGTTGTTGTAGTTGGAGGCCTATGGGTTCCTCAAGATCACTACACCGCAGCCTCCTCACAGCAGAGTGCTTCCCCATCAGGTTCTCCACAGAGTCCTCTACAGTTGACTGGTGCTTCCCGAGCTATATCTGTAACCGCTGGAGATAGCTATGATGAGGAGGATGGAAAATCAGAGAGCTATAGTTGGAAATGAGTCCTATTAAGAGCTCAGGCAAATAAGTGACTAAACTCTACTTTTAGAGTTGAGTGAAAAGGCTTGAAGTTCGTGGATCAAAGAGCGTAGTGATGAAGAGACTGGATGATGAGGACTGTTGTATAGTACAGCAGAAGTCTTATGTGTAGAAAACCTTCAGAGTAACCCGAGTTGGTGCGAAAATAATACATTTTATAGTTTAAAAGAACACTTTGCTGGAGTGAGGAGTGAGTTAGGAAGTTCCTCTCACAAAATTTTGTGCAGAGTTGTATGTTTTTCTTCTATTCTGCTTCTTTCCTTCAAAGTATGATCTACAAGATTTATGTATGCTACGAGAGAGTGTGTAACTTACCTTCAATGTGAAATCTTATTGGTTTTCAAAACATAGATATATTTCCTTACTGCTTTGTGTTTGGAATTGCTTAAGAGTTGCTACTGTTTGGACTGTTACCATCCCAAAAAATAGACCTGAATGATTTTTACTAAGGCCATTCTTCATTTGTCTTGCATCCACGGAATTTACTGTCAAAATTTACGTTCCAGCCATGAGTCATGATATCTTTCAACTCATCTTGTCACTTGGTTCTTGGTAAGCACAACTTCAGCTTTTTATGAAATTTCAGATGCAAGCTTGCTCTTACTGTTTAACTGAAAACTGCTATTCTGATGCCAAACCAACGATTGCAGGGAATCAGGATAGCCATTTTGCCACGGTGCTGCATCTGATATCTCAAGGATGATAAGGAAGAAGACGGTCTGAACCAGGTATCGCCATCCAAAGACGATTGCAAGCCTGAAAGCATCCAATATGGTTTGTAGGACCGCCCCCAGCCCCGCGCCCCACAAACAACAACCCAACCCCCCCCCCCCCCCCACCCCCCTCCCATTTGAATAAGGCCACCTACATACACATAGAAAGGGAATCTTAGAACTTGGCATGGACCTCTTTGCTGACAAACAAGATGTCTATAATGGATTCCACTGATTGTTTTTGCTTGCATCAGGTCCATTATTTTTCACATGCAGGATGCTGTTTCGTTCCCTTTCTGATATCTGCAATGCACTCTTCAGTTAGAGAGACTGTCTAGGCCTTACTGGTACTCTTAAAAAATTTAAAGAGCCTTTTGGCTTCAAAATTTTTTAAAAATTCATTCTGTAAACTACAGTTTGGCAAGAAGAGGTGAACTGGAACTGGTCGGGACGGGCTAGGGCTGATGTGGGAATCTAATATTCTAGGCCCAAGCCCGATGTTTCCGGCCTGGCTTCTTCTAGAGATACTTGGATGGGATTCCATTTGGAGAGAAGTAGCTGTGGATGGAACAAAGGAGTCCATTTCAGCGACGGAGATTGGATTCTTTGAAGGGAGGACATTGACAGGAGGACATTTTGACAGATAAGTCCTCGGACATTTGCTATTTATCACGTGACCACAAAAGATTCCTTCCTTTGATTCTTGTAGTAGCCGAGAGCTTTTGGTTTTTTCTAATTTGCGAATGCAGACATCTTTGTGGTTTGGCTCGGTTTGGGATGCAAATTAATTGCCTAATTTATGACAAAGTTCATTTCCGAGTCTGTGTTTGTGCAAAAAGATGGAAAATATTTGTTACAAATAATCACCATAGTTGGGTTTTTTTACAGATAACCCCCTGCATTATAAATAATTCTCATTAAACCTTTTCTATTTTTTGTTTTACTGCAAAATCCACAGGAATGGCATACAGGCGGGCACAGAAATATATTCTCATTCAAATATCTGCAACAACTAATTTGTAGGTGATTTAAAAGAACCTTTCAAAGCTCTAAAAGAAATGTAATGTCTATAATACAAGTTTGTCAACAGGGTTCTAATTACAGCATACAAGTTTCCTCTAAAAGCAAAGAAGCCCAGATTTGACCACTTTAGGTTTCAAGTCACAACATCCATTTGGCCAGCATCATGTTCTTGCCTACATATTATCGATCAAAGAGCTGCATTACAAGTGAATCCTTTCACTGGTCAAGAAAACAAACATGTGCCTTATACGTTAAACTTCTTCAAACATATCATTTATGCAATAAGATTCCTTATATACAGCAAACAAACCGTAATGCTTTACATCTCTCAGATCACGGAAAGCTAAGTATGGGTTAGTCATGTGCCCATGTTACATCACCTAGTAGCATCAGTTTGCCAGCTTTTCTTCCTGAATCCACTGTTCTAGTTTGATTTTGCCCATTTATGCAATAAGATTCCTTTATATCTCTCAGATCACTGAAACCTAAGTATGGGTTTAGTCATGTGGCCATGTTACATCACCTAGTAGCATCAATTCGCAAGCTTCTCTTCCTGAATCCACTCTTCTAGTTTGATCATGTTTGCCCATTTCCCAGTCCAAATCCAATGTCCAATAGATAGCTGAAAACATGCCAAGACTTCAACCAAGCCATCAAATTTGAGCCAAAATGCATGTTCAGCAATATTTCCAATTCACTCCTGGAATTTAGGTTTTGAACATACTGCTTCAGTACTGCACAAACCAAGGAAATTCCTCTCTGCAACAAACCTACTCCAAGTCTTTTAATTTCCATCGAGGACAGAAATGAGATATAGTGAATCATGACACAGCCACAAGTCAGTGTAAGGATGGTAAACAATGGTCTTAGGCTAAACTTTTTGAAAGAAAACTAGAGAAAGAAAGACTGGGAGACTCTGGATTCTGCTAATGAAAGTGAAAGTCAAAATCCAAAGGCACTGGAAAATAATGTATGCTAACAACTGCAGGATGCAGGTCTTAACGGAAAGTCAAATGCAGGAAGCAGGTCTTAATGAAAAGTTAATGACTATAGACATTTTAACAGATTTCACATTTTTCATTTGTGTTGACCTTCTTATAAGAGCCTAAACAACCACAAACATAGATAAGATCATTTTCTTTCAAATGTTCTAGTGATATTTCTGCCAGCTTGTCCTTGAACTCCAATAGAATCCTGTTCCAATGAGACAAAAGCAAGTAATGAACACTAATTTCAAATTGAACATCTAGAGACCAAAGCCAAAACAATTCTCATCTCAAATATATAGAAAACAAGAAAATACAATAGTTATGTCAATGAAAAGGCAATGGCCAGAAAATCTATGACCATATCATCACCAGGTGGAATGTTGAGATGGAAATGATAGGGCAAATAGGGACAACGGACCTTTGTATTCCCTTGTCTACAGTAAAGTTCATCATTTAAAAATAAAAAGGAAAAAGTTACAAACAAAATTGAGGATCTAAGATACGAACATTTGTTAATGAGGCAACATTTGCATTGACAAAAGCTACAGGACAACTCTTCTTTCATACACGAGGATTCCAAATAAAATTCAATATTCTGAAAGAACTGTTGAAAGCCAAGCATATACATATCACTTGACTTGATGAATATCATACCAACATCAATAAATAAGTCAATCATCTATTGTTGATATTGAATGGCAGAATACTTATAGATACCAACCAAAGAATGGAAAGTAACTATAGAAACTTTACCAAAATGAGATAACAAAACTATCGAACGAAAAGAAGGTAAAACAGAACCAAAATCCGCTTCATCAGTTATCGCATTGTTCATTATGCTTCTCATCACACAAATCCTCACAAAATATATTCTAGTCAGAATCTATGATCACGGTGATCTTAATTAAATACGTGCAATAGTAATACAATGAACAAGAACAAGTTTCTCCAATGCAACGTCGGAATCTTTCTGAACCCGGAAAGCCCAGCAAATCGATGTATGTCAAAAAAATGATCCAAAAGGCAGGCAAAAGATCGAATAGAAATGTCACCGGAAGGAAGACGACCCCGAGGAGCCAGAAGAGGCCGGCTTCACATACAAGAACCGTATACACGGCGAATCCCTCGTAGCGCCCGCCATACCTCTTAGCCGGGAAAGCAACTGAGCCGATGAAGCTGGAGGAGTTGGAAGGAAGGCCCAACGAAGGCACGATCGGCGGCGGCCGGAGCATAGACCGCCGGGATGCGACGCTCTCCGGCTAGAATGGGCGGCGGAGGGAAGCCGGAGAAAGCGTACGGCACAGGCGAGACCATGCTGCCACAGGCGGGAGGAGTCGAGGAGTTCCGAGCAATCTCCAGGGTTTGGATTGTTGGATATCCGGTTCGGGCGCACACGGTTTTAGGATCCGGTAAAGATGGCTTTTGACGACGATGATGGCTTGGCTGGACATCACAGCGCCTCGGGATTTGCACCGAAGACCAGACCTCGCGTCGCGGGTGAGTCCTCGAAGGTTGAAATTCGCCACGTGTTCTTTAGAAATGCGTAGAGGATAGATGGAGTTCTACGAATGGGAGATCCAATCCAAACTTCTACAAATTTTGGTTTTGGGATTTTTCTGTTTGCAATTTTTTTTTTTTATCGATGTTACGAAGAACTCCATCTAATATCTACGACTCCTCTGTTTTATATTTCGCGGGTCGAGCTATAATGGATGATAACCCTTATCAATAATATGTTGCATGCAAGTCAAAATATAAAATAAATTAATTTTTAAATGTTCACATAATTTAATCCGCCCAAATATTACCCAATTTTTAAAATCCAGACAATAAAATATATGGACAAGCAGTGGTTCGTTTGTAATACCTGCAAAACAGTGGCAGTAATCGGCAAAAATAACTCTTTTCTCATCGGATCCGGGTTGGAAATCGATGTACTGGATTTGGGTCTACAAGGATCCGACCCGTTGCTACACCTAAACCCAAGAGAAACCGAGACGCCGCCGAAGCCTCGGCCTAGAAATGGCGAGCTGGTGGCGCGGCGGCAGCGCCTTCCTCCGACAGTGGCCGACGCCGGCGAGATGGGCCTTCTCCGAAGGATACCACACCATTGAAGCGGTGCCGAGGGAGATCACCGGGTGCCGCGTTGCTGCCCGGGAGCGCGCTCAGGGCAAGATCCCTGCGGTGGTGTTCTACCCCGGGGAAGGCGGCGGCGCCGTCTCCAGGAAGCAGCTCATTACCACTGAATCGAAGCAGATCAAAACCCTCTTGAAGCAGAACCCGTTCTTCTGCTCCACCGTTTTCCGGCTCCAAGTCCGAGCCGGCGCGGGCTCCTCGGTCGTCCTTAACTCCGGTTCCGTACTTCCGATCAAGGTGGTGAAAAACCCTTAGAATATTTTATTTGAATTGGAATTTGGTTGATATTTGATTTGAATTGGTATTTGATTGCCTTTGGCGTGTTGGGGTTAATTCGAAGTTTTGTGGGGGGTTTAGGTGCATAAGAATGAGGAGACGGGGCAGATACTGAACCTGGTGATGGTGTGGGCGGAGGAGGGTGCCGAGCTGAAGGTGGATGTTCCTGTGGTTTACAAGGGCGAAAATGCGTGTCCCGGGATCAAGAAAGGTTCGAGCTTGCTGTTCCTTCTTCTTTGCCTCTTTTTTTCAATCAGAATTTGTTTTTGTGCTTTCATTGTACTGGTTTGGTGCTATTGGTATTTGCCGTCAGGAAATATAGTGGTATAAGCGAATGGTCTTGGTTTTAAGCAATTCGTTACAAGTTTGATTAGAAAAAACTGGAACCATGGTGAGCTCTAAGATGTTGTTATTATATAGAGTCTGCGGCTATGAATATCTCATCACTAAAACTACTTGATTCTTATCAATATTGAAGTCCTCACTGATTATTGTTCAGAATAAATACCCTAGTATCATCCAGTCGTTATTGCTGATGATTATGACCAGTTGATTACCTATAAAAATAGGTCATGAACCATCAACAATCTAAACTTTCCAGGAACATTATTCAGAATAAATATCCTAGCATTTTCCTGTCACAATTGTTGATGATTATAACAAGTTGATTACCTATATAAATAGGGTATGATCATCTAGGTTGAAATTATGGCTATATAATATGCGCAACTTCAGAATCTCACAGTTTCAGGCAATAGGCTCTTTCCAATTCAAAAGAAGAAGTTGTTAATTAATATTTAAGGAGTTATCCTCGTGATTTTAGTGTAATCCATTGCTTGCTCAAAATTGCTTTGTTCAATAATCCTGTATCCAATAATATGTTACTTTTGTCATACTCAGATCTTATTGGGATCCTTCTCCACTTTGTTTTTATATTATTACCAACTGTATATTGCAAAGAAAAGATATGCTGATGATGGTTCTGGCATGGTGACATTTGGGAACCTTTTATTCTCTGGGTGTTCCAAAGTAACTTAGGATGTTGTTTTTCACCTCATATTTAGTACTAACTTTATAAGATCCTAATTCACCATATCATTTCACTGTCAGAAAAGAACCTTCTATTTTGCTTTGTGCTACTGAAATATTATAAAGAGGGAGTAAGTGGGCTTCATTAGGCATGTTACTATTTATAGGTGAACAATAGTAACCACCTTGGAATTACTCTTCAACTTTCCCTGCCTTTGCCCTTGAAAAACTAAGTTTCCCTGACCCAGCTCCTGCAAAGTCGTGAAGTGGTGGACCCAGTGTGGTTTGGATGTAGAATGCTTGATTTAGCTTTTAAGAATGTGTGCATATGTGTCTACTCACCATGACCTGGATGGACTTATTCATTTATGCAGGCTTTCTCTATGTTGTCATATTAATGTATTATGCTTTGCATATACTAAATTGGTTTTTTCCTTTTTGTTTATCATGCATGGATATGACAACCCTGGCCTGCCCACCCACCAACTTAGGTGTAGTAACCTTCATAATGAGTGGCATACCCTTGGACAATTGCATGAATACATTTCCAGAAGAACTTGCAAATTTTAAGGGATTTTGGCTTGGAACCACTAGAAGAGGATCTATATGCTTGCAAATTTTCGTGTAACTGTTGGAGTTTAGTTTCTGGAGTGGTCCATAATGAAATTGGAATGGTAAGTGATGTTGGAACTGATATCGATTGAATTAATTTTCTACCCATTTGACATAATGCTTCATTGTGTAGGCTTCGATTTTAGGTGGAGCAGAAAGTCAAACCTTGTTTAATGTCGTAGGTGGGTGTCCTGCAGGGAGAAACCATTTCCACTTGAATTGTCGCTATGATAGTTAATTCAAATTTATCTTACATGGCTTATGAATTTTATTCTAGCACTGCAAGTGGACTAAATAAGATGGACGGAGTCATGGGACCTTTTCTACATTACTTCAGATAGCCATTTTTTGATTTTAAAGATGAAACTACCTGAAGTTTAAGCTGAATCATATTTTGAAAGGGCTGTCTGCATAAACACAAGGTTCACAGACTGTGGGTTCTAGGATAAGGCCAACAATTGGGTGTCGTATCAATCTGACACTCGTTGTGTTCTTGAAATGCACTGACATACTTTTGTTCAAATCTTAAAGAACAAATGCTTTTGCTACACCTTTAGCCTTTTGAGGATTGAAACTCACTGATGACTTTGTAGTTGTGACAACATAATATCTGGAAAAATATCACGAGAGTGTTCCTTCGCATAAGGACCTGAAGTTAGTCTTAGAAGTTAATCTTTGCGGGTTGATAACTTCATAGCAGATGCAAGTCTCTCATAGTCAATTATGCTACTGCTTCTTCTTCTTCTTCTAATGAAATATTTATTGGATTCAGCATATGATTGCCTAACGCTCGTATGCAATGTGCATGATGTCAAGCCAGTCTTTCAATTTTCCAGAGCTTAAATGGCATGGTAGCTTTCACATTTGTTGTTAGTCCTACTTGCACTGTATCCATCCACATTTCATAATCTGTAGGTGTTGCTTTAGTTTAATAGTGTCATGTTTTGGAGGGACGTTCTGATTTTGGATGCCATGTTTGAAGCATGAATCTTCTTTTTGATTGTATGAGAACTTCTCTATTTTGACATTTAGCATTGTTTGGCTATGGTTTGTAAAGCTTGGGTTAAATTTAGCCTGACATGGGATTGACTACATTTATCTGAGTTTTAGTCCATAGAGGAGTTAAATTTAA
This sequence comes from Trichopus zeylanicus subsp. travancoricus, assembly GCA_005019695.1. Lineage (NCBI taxonomy): Eukaryota > Viridiplantae > Streptophyta > Magnoliopsida > Dioscoreales > Dioscoreaceae > Trichopus > Trichopus zeylanicus. Next base: position 1,820,152 of record RXID01021553.1, read on the forward strand.
CCCCTCCTAAAAAATTATGAGAAGAGTTTTCTTTGTTTTTAACTCGAGCTTTGGGGGTTGACATGAGGCATATTGAGTTTAATTCAAGTTTTAATGTATGTTTCAAAATAAATAAATAAATAAATAAAATAAAATAAAAAAAGCAAAACAAAAACAAAAGCAACAACTTGTCCTAAACCCCAATATAACTTTGCAAAAATATGCACTTTAGTACTTGTTCCATTGTTAATTCAGCAAGTTTTTCATGCTAATTAAGAAATTGGATCTTTATGTGGCAACACAGCCTCTTTATTGCTATTCTGTTGTAATTACCGGTATAGCTTTATGCATGTTGCGTAGATGTTGCTGAAACACCATGTGGGCCGTAACCTTACAAGTCAAATAAAAAGTCTCCATTACTGTTCCTTCTGCTTGTTATCTAATTGTGTCCAATTTATTTTATTTTTGCTCATACTAGTTCTATTTATCAAAGTTACCTTACTCTTCTGAAAAGAACAGGTGGCTATCTTCAGAAGATTCGGAGCACTCTGAAATACCTTTGTCCAACAGAACATATTCCTTCCAAGATTGAGGTGGACTTGACAAATCTTGATATTGATGATCGTGTTGTAATGGATGATATCAAGGTGCATCCATCGTTGAAGCTTCTAAGTAGGAATGACACCATGCCTATCTGCAAGATCTCGGCAATAATGCCTGCAGCACCTGAAACCAGGATCACTTCTGCTGCCACTGAAACATCATGAATTAGTAGAGGTTAGTTGATCCAAATGCAAGTTATGATTTTCTAGCATCTTGCAACTTTAAGAAGAGGTTTTTATTTTTTGCATGACAATAATTTCTGAATCTCACTTGTAAACTTGATTGGATTTGCAATATGATGACCCTATTGTCTTCTTTTGCCTCAAGTGCCTTCGCCTCTGGTCCAAAATGCTCCTGTTCCATTTTGGTTCATCATTTGGACAAACATGCACACACACACAAAAAAAAAATAAAAAATACTACACTCTAGAAGCATCACTAGTTATCCGTTTTGCTGTTCAAGAAAGTTCCTCTTTCCTTTCCAAACTTACATGCACTTTGGTGATTCCATAGCATTGGTTTTCTTGCTTGAGTGTCAAGCGCTGAATATTGACCTCTTTTATCTCCGTGCCCTATCTGTACGGCCGTTGACGCCCAGGCCACATGCCACCCCCAGGAGCCAGCCAACCAGCATCCGACATTTTCCAAATACACAGTGGACTCCCATCATTCTGTATTGCATTGCTACTCGTGAGTTGCGACCACTTCAAAGTTCAAAAGTTTTTGTTTTGTTTTTGACGTGTTGAATAAGAGTAGAGATGTCTTTTTGACTCTCAAGGCTTCTAGCGTAGAACATTATCCTTGTAAGTTACCAGTTTTAAGATTCTGTGGAACTAAGTCTTGGCACTTGGCTGAACATTTGGGCTTAAAATATGGTGAGAAGATACTCGGTTTTGATCACAACCAGGAAGAAAAGGACTCGGTGCTCTGGTAGACGATTTCTCGTCTGGTAAGAAGAAAAAGAAAGAAAAAGATTACACGGAATGAAGGAGACTTTGGACCCATGGACTATTTCAACGCATCTCATATAATATGAATAAGTTTGATCAAAAAAAAAACTTTTGTGTTTTGACCCGAGCTCAAGTTTGTACCAACACAGAGCTTGTAGGAGATTCTCAGATTTGCACAACATAGTGTGTTATACATAGCATATAACACGGGCCGGGATTAGCTGCGCCATCCAGTGCACGATCCATCCAAGGTTGGCAACACTTGGAAATTTATCCGTTTTATACATATTTTGCTAGGGTTTTACTCGTTTTATTAGGAATAATAACATTTTTAGCGGTTCATAAAGTTAACAACAGTTCAAGGCGATGATACGCTCAATTAAGATTTTACTTGTTTTATCAGGGTTTAATTATTAATATTTCTAGCGGTTCATAAAGCTAACAACAGATTATGACCATTTTTCATTGAAGTTGATGTATTTCCATGTGTCAACACGTGAATGACCGAATTGTGTGAATTATGCACCAAATTCTGCAGCTGATGCGTCATATAATAATTACCAGACCCGGCCCATGAGAACGCATGCCATTTACTCTGGTGAAATCAAAATATAACATTTATTACACCATTATTGAAAAAAATACTAATTGTAATTATGAGTTAAGAATCTAATTTGCCTTCTAAAAATTAAAAAGTCATATTGTCACTGCATTTAATCCGAACTGTGGACGTCTATGACAAGTAGATCCAATACAACTGTGAAAAACTACCGCAATAATTTGTCCTAAAAAAATTTATTAATGAATAATCAGACGTCTAAATTAAATTCTTAAACATGTGTTTGCGATATCAAAATAGTGATGGTTAAAAAGTAATTTTAAAATATTAATCGCGACCTATTTTTGTATTAATTAAAATTTTACGCTTAGCAATTCATTAAATTTAACTCTACAAGTACCAACCGTTGCATTAATTACAGTCATAAGTGTTTGTCCAAAAGAAAAATTCATGATTGAAGAAATTAATTTTTTAAAAAAATTTATTACATACGACCTTCAAATTTTATCATATTTATAAAAAAAATTTCACGAATTTTATAATTACCTACAACTTTTATTTTAAAATAAATTTGTCAACAACCTCCTAAGCCAATCAGACCGGTTTGACCTTGAGTTATTTGGTTAAATACAATTGAATCAAGATTGCAAAAAAAATTTATATCCTCTTTTTTCTAATAAATTTGGACTAAGATTAAAATATTGAGAAAATATTCTCATGATATTTATTCTTTTTAATCTTGTCTGTTACATCTAAATTCGTTGGACAAAGAAATAAATAAGAACAGAAAGATCTTTCTACGTCTTGATTTGGCCTATTTCAATAAATAATCCAGGTTAAATTGGCCTGAGGATTTCGGGGTTGATGATAATTTTATTTTAAAATAAAGGATTATACATAATTATTAAAATTGCATAAAATTGCGGATAAATTAGTAAATTTCGACAGGCTGTTTGTAAGGATCTCTTTTAAAAATTCATTAAAGTTAATCTGTCATTGAACTCTACTAATAGTGGTTAGACAGAAAACAACATTTCATTTCAACACCGCAATCTTTTTCCGCATTAAAAGTCGTCACATCAAAGTCGCCTAAAAATGCCTCGCGATGCGTGCCAGACCCCGCGGAAAACGGTCGTGCGCCGCAGAGTCGGGTACGACAAGGTTGACATCGTTTGTCAAACAGTATCCCAGAGTCCGGTGGGTAGAACCTTATGTTGTCCCCATGGCACAGAGTACCGCTTCCCCACAATCCTCTTCTGCCCCACCCGACCCCGCGTCCCTCGAAGAAAAAACAGAGAAATCGAGGTCGTCGCCGTCGTCGATCGCCATGCGCGTCTCCATTCTAGGGTTTTTCTCTCGCTTGCATAAACACAGCTAGATCCTGGTTCCCCCTTACCATGATCCCCTGGCGCCGCCACGATGCCTTGGTGGAAGCCCTCCAGCTCCGCTTCTTCTTCCTCCTCCTCGCCCCGCTCGCCATCTTCCCCGAGCCGCATCCGTAGGGAGTCCTTCTCCTCGGCCTCCTCCTTCTTCCGCGGCCGCCGCGTTGATTCCCAGCCTCAGCTCACCCGCCAGCGCAAGCTTCGGCACCTCACCGACTCCGAGATCAGCTTCTTCGCCGCGGAGGCGGGGACTGCTGCTTCAACGCCGGTATCAAGGACCGTTAGTAGTATTGACTGCTCACCCGCGAGGTCGGTGTCGGCTCCCCCTGTGCCGCTACCGCTGCCGGAGAATTCTGCTGCTTCGCCCCGAAGGGAGTTGGGGTTTTCGGGAGTTTCTGCTGGTTTCCCTTTACCTTCGCCGACAGCGGCGTCGACCAGAGCGGAGAGGGAGGATTGCAACGGATCGTCGGAGTCTTCGTTCATGGTGGAGGCGATTGGGGAGAGGTTCCCTGCTGCAAATGTTTTTGGAAGGTAAGAACTTTCGCAGATTTGGGTTACTTTTGTAGAATCTAATTTTATTTTTTGATCCGTGAGAAAAAAGGAGTTTAAAGTTGAATTCAACAAATTTACATATTTAGGGGGTTGAAATAAAATTTTGAAATTTTTTTCTTTAATTTTCAGTTAATCTATCTTCAATCTTTGCCATTTTATGATGGGAAATAGTTAAAGAGGAGGAAATATTTTAAATCGAAATTTCTTTTTGTTTACAAATGGCTCATAAACGAAAACAAAAAATATTTTCAATTATCTTTTCTGACTGAATAGAATAGAATTTAGTTTTTTACAAAAAAGCCTCCAAAATATATTATAGTTACAAATCAAAATTTTGTAATTATAAATAAGGTAAAATATTTTTTAAAAATCAATTACCAAATAATTTAAATAAATTAATTTTAATCCAGATTTTTAATTGGATTAAACCTTAGAAATTTTATTCTCCTCTACTTAGGTAACATTTAGGTGAGATCAAATACTGAGTATATGGTAAAATATTTCGACTTATCATGTAATACCAAATAAGTACATATATAAAATTTGGTTCTATTTATTCTGTTATCCATTCTCATATAAATATTAATTAAACAGTTAAATTTGAACTATTCACTACATTTTTAAGCTGTCTGACTCGAATTGTATAATCAAATTTATTTTTGAAAATAAATCAATAAACAATTTATAAGGTCATAAGATTGATAATTTTCTATTTGACCTATAAATCTATTTAATTATACATATATATGTAGATGTATACTGAAAATACTTTTTGAGAAATCGAATTTCATATGAGATTCTAAAGGCTTGTTTGGTAATAGTCCGAATTAGGCAAATTGGCTGAATTAAGGAAATTGGAGATTTAATTCCCTCAATTCGACTGTTTGGTTGTCAATTGAAAATTCGGAATTGGGCGAATTCCCAATTCCGATAATTCCCAATTTCGGATTTGAATTCGGGATCAGAAAAGATGAATTCGCAATTTCGGGTCCGAATTCAGTGAGCCCCATCACCACTCGAAACTCTAATTCGCCCCTTTAAATAGCGGCGGAATTGGGCGAATTCGGCCTTCGTTCCCGTCACCCGAGCCCGAGCGAGATCGTCCCTGAGCTCGACGCCGGTCGTCCCCGAGCCCGAGTGCGGTCGTCCTCAAGCCCAAGCGCCGGTCCGTCCCTGAGCCCGAGTGCGGTCGTCCCCGAGCCCGATTGCTTGTCGTCCCCGAGCCCGAGCGCCTCTCCGTCCTCGAGCCCGAGCGCCGATCGTCCTCGAGCCCGAGCGCCTCCCTGCGGCCGCCGGGGGCCAATTCTATAAATATATCTACTCGCCAGGCCGCCAGGTCACTGAATGTGTTCGGTTCTTTTTTGGATTTTTTTTGAGAACTCGAGCTTATTCGTAGACAGCAATGGCGCCACGCAACGAAGAAGACGATAACAGTAGGTCCCGTGGATTTCCTTCGGTTGTAAGCTATCACTCTCCTCGCCGCCCCCATTAAACCCCAAAGCAACAACAAAGGAGGCGTCTTTCTTCTCCGTCACTTCTCTTCCTTGCTTGTGCTTGTGCCTTTGCATGCAATGAGTGGATTCTCTCTGCTGTGGGGTCCTGGACTTTGATGGTACTTCTTTTTTTCTATTTTGGTTTCCATTTTTTGATCTTCTTTTGCAGAGTTCTCTGTGGGTTTCTTTGGTTGTGGAATGAGAGCCCTGTGAAGGTAGAAATAGAAAAGTTTTGATTTTTCCCCGTTCTTCTTGGTTTGATGCAAAACCTAACCCTTTTTTTAGTTTAATTTGGTTGTTTTTTCTCTTCTTTATTTTCCTTTTTCTGGATGGGGTGGAACGTTAGGTGTTGTGTGTTTAATTGGTTTCTGGTCCGAATTGTTTCGTGGGTTTTTTGTTTGCCTTTTCGTTTTTTCTGGAACTTCTCACTGTGGCCATCATGGAATTTAATTGCGGTTTTTTTGGAGATGATGGTTTGGTGTTTGAAGCATTCGTTGTGGGGTGATGAATTGTCATTTTTGTGTTGCAATGAGCGATTCTGTTTCAATTTCAGTTCACAATTTTCGAAAATTTCCCTAATTTTGTTTCCTTGTGATGGCATGTGATATTTTTGTTGTACAATTGGATTCTGTTTAAAGACATTGTGTTTCATGGATTTTGTGTGGGTTTTTCTTTGTTCTCGTTGAGTGGAAAAGGTTTAGGCAAATTGGGTATACATATTTAGTTGTAAATGGTTCTTGATATTTATTATTATTATCATTGTTATTATTATTATTTTGTTGTTAGTTCACGTTATATTTCTTAATTTCCTTTCTCAATTACTGATGCAAAATATTTTATTGATTTAATATTTTTTAAATTAATTATCCTTTATTTTAAAAAATAGATATTATCAATATGTAATTCTAATATTATTTATTTTAAAAATCTCAAAAATATGTCTAATTAATTTTTTAATTTAATAGCTATATTTATTTTAAAATTAAATATAGAAAATGTCTAAAAATGAGGGTAATCTCACCCATTAAGAATTGGGTGATCATATCTTTAATTTCAAATCCAACCAAACACCGGAATTGAAGGAATTGGTAAAATTCGTTAATTTCAATTTACATTTCAAACAACCGAATTTACGGAATTGACTGAATTGACAATTCCTTTTCTTTACTCAAAAAGTACATCCAAACACCGAAATTATCAATTCGGCCAATTCCCTCAATTCCTCGTAATTGACCGAATTGACAATTCTCTCAATTTCGAAACCCGAAATTATCCAAACGGACCCTAACTGTGTAATTCAAAGATAATTCACTATACCGATATTCTTCTGCAGTTCTTATACATGCCCAATTATGTATGAATGTATATTAATGATATACCAATCGTTTTCATATCAAAACAAGTAGAGTACTACATCAATTGAGCTGAGTAACATTAAATATAAGTATAGTTAATGTGCTCATGAAATAAGGTATATAATAAAATATAATAATAATAATAATTTTTATGTCTTTTCCATTGTTAGTCTACTCGTTTCGTACTTCTTTCAGAAATACGTTATTTAGATACACAAATTTTACTGACGATATTTCATAAGTATTAATGCACTTCATTTAAGTGAGAGACATAGAATGGATATAATACCTAGTCATACATTTATATCAAGTATTTCATGAATTACCTATACATGATTACTAGGTTTTCATGTAGGTGGTTATCATCAACCTATCTTGTGATGCACGACAATTTCAAGAACTTCATCTTATAAATTGGATGATGAAAAAATAAAACATATCAATGAAACCACTTCAAATCGAAAAAGTAATATTTCACTTATAAACAAATTGTAAATAAATATAATGCATATGACAGTCAAAACATGATGTTATTGTTATAAATTATCCTTATACGATTGATGCACTCTTTAAATATTTTTACCAAAAGATCTTCAGTTATTTGGTCAGTCAAATTATTTGCAGAGGAGATCCGTAAAGTAATAAATTTTTTTTAAACTTTTTCTTGGATATAATGAAATTACAGCTCAATATGTTTTATTTTGGAATAATATTTGATATCTTTAGTGAGAGATATAGTTGCATTATTATTACAGATTATTTGTATTGGCCTGTCAACATGATCAACTACTTGGAGGTCAGAAAGGAAATATTTCAATCACATAGCATATTTACTGGTTTCACAACAAGTTATATATTCCGTCTTAATAGTTGATAAAGCGGTAGTAGTCTGTTTTATATTATATCATGAAGTAACCCTGCTACTAAAGTAAATATATAATCAGATGTTGATTTCAAACTATTTTTACATTCTTTCCAATTAAAGTCTGTATAGTTAAGAATATTTAATACCTTATAACTATCAAATAACAACACATAATTTTGAGTTTTCTTTAAATAAAAAAAATCTTTTTAATTGCTCTCCAATGAGTCATTTCTGAATTACTCTAATATTTACCAAGAGGTCCTATAATAAAAGTAATATCTAAATGAGTACATATCATTAAGTACATCAAACTACTAATGGTTGAAGTATAGGAAATTTTCTGTATTTGCCGTTTTTCAATTTCATTCTGAAGACATTATTGAATATTAATTTTATTACCTTTAAATATAGATGATTCTCCAATTTTATAATTATTCATATCATATTTTTGAAAAATTTTAGCAATATATGTCTTCTTTAAAAGCCGAAACAATCGATAGTTTTTGTCTTTGTATATCTTAATGCCTAATACATGAAATATTGTCAAGATTCTTCATTTCAAAAATTATAAATATCTTTTCAGTCTTTTTGAGAAAATTCAATTTATTATCAGCCAATAATATATTATTAATATATAACATTAATATTTGAATTTTATCTTTACTGACTTTTACGTATACACAATTATTAGTTACATTCTCCTGAAAGCTAAATTTTGTGATTGCCTCATGAAATTTAAAATACCATTGTCGAAATATTTGTTTTAAAGCATAAATAGATTTATATAGTTTATAGACTTTTGTTTCATCACTTTTCCTGACAAACTCTTCTGCCTAAATTATATAAATTTTTCTTCAAGAGTTTTATTTAGAAATATTGTTTTAACATTCATCTCAATGAGTTTATAGTCATAGTGTGCAACCAATATTATAAAGATTCTTAATAAATTTTTTTAAAGACCGAAAAAAATATTTTATTATAATCAATCTCTTCTCTCTAAGTGTAATTTTTAGCAACTAATCTCGTTTTGTACTTGTTAATTTCATTACTGGCTTTCAATTTAGTCTTATAGATCTATTTACAAATAATTGATTTACAGTTTTTTGGAGTTTGCATTAGAGACTAAATCTCATTTTTCTGTATTGAGTCGATTTTTTCAATCATTACATTCAACCAGAATCTTACATTCTCATTACTTATGACCTCTGAAAAATTCATTGGATAATCATTTTCTATGATCGATAACATAGGTACCTCATCTTAATTATCTGAACTCTAAATATGTATATTTTTATTTTCCTTTAAGTATGTAAGGTAGTCATCTAATATATCTGATTTACGAATTCTTTTGGGTCTTTTATCTAATTGGCTTGTCACAGTCATTGGTGTTTTATCTTGTTTAGATTTATTTGACTTATCTTTAAACTCAATTTTTTTTCATTTACTTCCTGTGACAAATGTGCCATACTCAATAAATTTAACATCTCTATTTTTAAATATTGAATTTTGAACAAAATTATATAACTTATAACCTTTAGATATTTTCGAAAAACTAACAAATTTACAACTCAGACTCCGAACTGTATTTTTTGACATACTAGCTTCAATAATTCTATCTTCTGTATCATAACTCTAGATTCTAAGATGATTCAGACTGGGTTTTTTACCAAATTAGAACTTAAAGGGAGTTTTAGAAATAAATTTGGATGGTATTCTATTTAAAATGTATGTAGCTATTTTCAATATTTCACCCCATAAAGAGTTCGATTATTCACTAAAAATTAATATACAATGTATCATGTCTATCAAAGTTTTGTTCCTTCTTTTTACTACTCCATTCTACGCTATTTCCTTAAATAGTCGTATTTGTATAATTCTATCCTTCTGTAAGAAATTTCGAAAAATATTTAAAATGTATTTAGCTCCTCTATTTGATATGATGATTTTAATCTTTCTGTCTTGTTGATTTTCAACTTCAACCTTATATATTTTAAATATTTCAAAAACACCTGAATTTATGTGTAGCAGATACATATATTCATATTGTGAATAATCATTAATGAATGTTATAAAATACTTATGACTGTTCTTTATGGTTATCCTATTCGAACCATAAACATCTGTATGTATCAAATTTAATAAATTATTAGACCTCAATATTGGCTTTTGAAAATGATATTATTGTTATCTTACCTTTAATACAATCCACACAAACATCAAAATTATTAAAATTTATATTTTGCAGAATTCTGTCACGACAGAATCTTTCTAATCTATTTCTACCAATATGATCTAAACAGCAATGTCATAAATGAGAAAATTTTTTATCTAACTGTACATTCGAATCTAAAGTGTATATATATATATATATGAAACCAATATTATAACACTGTACTATAAATTCAGTTTCCAATTTCACATACAATTTATATAGACCATTAGATACAATATCAGTAGTAATAATAGTACTATCATACATTAGAGATACACAATCTTTATAAAAAACAAAACAATAATTAACTTCTATAAGTCTGTACATCGATAGTAAGTTGCACTTAATAACTGGTACAAAAACTGTATTTGACAATGAGACACTATGACCACTATGAAGAACTAAGTATCGTTTGGTTTCGGATCAGGATCAGAATAAGAATCAATACTAGTGAATCACTTTTATAAACTAATATCTTTTTATTAAATTAACATTTTAATAATTTAAAATTCGAAAAATTATCTAATTTTTTATAATAATTTAATTTAATAACAGTGTAAAATAAGTGATATTAATTTTACAAAAAAAAATTCTGAAATAGTCTGATTCTGATCTTAATCCCAAATCAAATGGGGCCCTAGAGTATATGTCGTAACACAGATGATTTCAGCTTGCTCATTGTTTTTTATGAAAACATACTTCTCCTGATCATTTGGTTTTTTTAGGTTCATGAATCTCTGTACGATAATTGATATATAGATTGATAATTCCGAGTTCACAATTCATGTATTAAGAAAAACATTAATATAATTTGACTTAAAACAAATCAGACATTTTAACTCATGTATTTTGAAAAACTCAATAAATCTGTCATGAATATTTTGAAATAATTCTTTAACAGAATAAATATCTGGTAGATTGATACAAATTATTTTAAAAATTATTTTTCTGATTATCAGTTTCGCTAATTTATTTGTTCTGTGTCATTTGTTAAACTGAGATTTTTCAAACCAATTAGACTCAATCGGTAGTTTAGAAGTGTCAAGAGCAATTTCAAAATGTTGAAATGTCAAATGTGCTTGTAATTTACTTCTCCAAGTCGAGTAATTTGATCTATCTAAGATCTCGATTTTGAAGAGCTGATTATTAGATTCAATACTGCAAATTTTGTAATTGACAGTTCAAATACGTAACAAATGTATTTCAATGATAAATAAGTCGTGATTCCATTGATTCAAATAAGGATTATCATTGTGATTTTGTATTATTTCTTTTGGAAGACAAACACAAATCATAACATCCTATAAATCACTAATAAAAACAAAATTGAGATTAAATTATGATCTTATACTATTTTTTTAAGAGAATAATACAAATCCCGATATTCCACCAATAAAATTCATAATAATCATAATAAATAATAAAAGTCTGCTTTAGTTTTTTTTTATTGTCACAAATAAACTTTTAAAATATTTTATATTTATTTTTTACACTAATTTAACATTTGAGTCAAATTAATTAGAGTTAAAAATAAATGCAGAATAATAATATTTATAAATTAAAATAATTTCAAAATTCTTTGGGAAAATATTTAACTATTATAACTAATAAATATACCCACGACTAAATAATAATGAAAATTTATTTTTATTAACTCAAATAACTATTAGTTTAATTAATCAAGATTAAATCTTTATTAACATAAGCATACTGAACCGAGATTGAATTCAAATTATAATTCAATTCAAAATAGATTGCGTTGAATTGCAATTTTACATTAAAGCCATTTCAAATTCTTAATTTATAAAGAATTTCAAAATCAACTAATTCAAGAAAAATTCATTATAAGTCAAAATTTTAGAATTTAGTTTTGAATTTTTCTCCACCAATAAAATCATTGATACTAATAGACTACTCAAAACAATTTTCAGTCAAAATCTGAGACAAAAACTCAATTTTCTCAAATTGTATTTCGAAAAATTCAACAGAAAATAAATTATAATTTGATTTTTAGCAGACTAATCATCAAAAGTTAGCTCTGATACCAATTGTGGATTCTAATTTTACTTTTTGATATAAGACCCGCAAAAAAAACGAGTTTAAAATTGAATTAAACGAATTTACATATCTTAGGGTTTGAAACGAAAATTTGAAATCTTTTTTTTAATTCTTAGCTAATCCACCTTAAGTCTTTGTTATTCTTTGATAGGAAAGAATTGAAAAGGAGGAAAGATTTTAAATCGAAATTTTTTTCTTCTTCATGAATGGCTCGAAAATGAAAGAAAACAGAGAATTTTTCAATTATATATTTTTTTTGTAATAGTAATTGACTTAATAGAATAGGATTTGGCGTTTTACAAAAAAACTCCCAAAATATATCATAATTATAAATTAAAGTTTGTGATTACAAATAAAATCAAATATTTATAAAAAAAATTTAATTACCAAATAATTCAAATAAATTAATTTAAATACATATTTTTAATCGGATTCAGGTTCAAAAATTTTATTCTCTTCTAAGCAGACAACTATAAGGTGGGAGTAAATGCTGGGTATATTGTAAAACGTTCTGACCCATCACGAAATACCCAAATGAGCACACATATAAAATTTAGTTTTGTCTATACTGTCATTCATTATTATATAAATATCAATTAGACAATCAAATTTGGACTACTCACTATATTTCCAAACTGTTAGACGCGAATTGTATAATCAAACTTATTTTTAAAAAAAATCAATAAATAGTATATAAAACCACAAGACTAACAATTTTTCCTCGTTGGTTCTAAGCTCTTCCGATTATTTTGAATGCAAGGTTGTTTTGATTGGATAATGCTTGTTTGTTCTTATCTGACTTGACAAGAATTAGGGTTCATGTGCCTTGGACATCTCTTTTTTGATAGAAACTAAGATTATAAATTTCAGCTGCTTGAATCGTGCCTTGTATAAGATTAAGCTCTGATGTTTAGTTTTGGTGCGTATTGGATGGAAGAGGCTAACAATGACTTCTGATTATTAGCTTACAACAACTTTTAGCTACGAGGCTATCTCTTCTACGATTTTCTTTTTTTGAATTAACTTGGCTATTTGAGTTAGCATTAAGATAGGTGAGCTGAATTGTTCTAAATTTTGCTTGAAGAGGTATTGACACATATATCAGGGCACATTCAAATGATTGCAGTTTCAGAAAAACTGAACTCAAGACCCAAGATACTTGTCTTTGGATGAAAAGAATTGTAATAACGAACTCAAATTCCACTAGGTTTAGATTAAGGTAAGTTTGAGTTGGTTATACTGATCCATTCCTAGTTGAATTTGAGTTGGTTATTATGAAAAAAATTATCAAAGACTTATCAAATTCAACAAACGAATGGTGGGATCTTGTTAATCGCATTTTTAGGTATTCCAGACTTTGTAATGAGGTTATCACGCTCCTCTTGTGTATCTAGCATTGTGAGTAACAGTGCTTTTGAGTTCTTTCTAGTCAGCTCAGTAGATGTTAGGTTTTTCAGTTTCTTGTTCTATGGTTCTTACCTTCCCATTAACTACATTGGACTCCTAGTTGGTTTTAAAATATTGATGCCTTTGATGGTGGGTTAACTTTTGGCAATCATAGTTAGTAATGAGATTGACAATCTTGATGCCACTAAGAAATTTCAGCTTTTTTCCATTGTCTCCTCCACTATAGATGGCTTTGTTCTTGCATTCCAGCTAAATAGTGATGATGACTGAAGTAAAAGTCTGTTTTATGGGTATCAATAGCCAATGTAATGTTGAGCATGTATGCAAAATGAATGCTGCAGTTCTGTGGTTCTCTGTTGTGCAACTCCATTTGTGCATTTTACACAAATATCGCAAAAGCAGCAATTCTGCAGCACTAGTACCATTTCGTGCAACTTTAATGGTTGTTTCAGAATGGTGTAAACTATTCCTGAAAAAAGCAATCTTGCAGAATTCCAAACGCCATAAATATTTTTAGGTTTCCTTGAATTGGTATAACTTATTAAAAAATATCTAATTCCAATATCCCATATCTCTTGTGCTACTTTAAACATGTCAAAAATATCTCTAAACATAGGATGTGTTAAATATACAATTCCGATCTCTTGTATTGATCTCTTGTATTTCTTTAATCTTGTTTTAAACACATCAAACATATCTTTAAATATTATCATATTTATCAATTATTTTATGGCAATTTCATAGACTACCACACTTATTCTTTTGTTCTTTTTTTTCTAGTTTAAATATTGTTAAATTTGTTTCAAGTTTCTTGCTTTTAGCATATGATGTCTCAAAACTTATTCAAGTTTTTCTGCAGTAGGTTGGCCCATTCTAAGGATCTCCAAAAACTAGAGCATATTGATGCACTATCTCCAGTGTCTACATCTAGAAAGGCTTTTCAGGATATAAATTCATCTAAGACTGTAAATTTTAGGGTGAATATACCTACAAAGAGTGCTCCGACTAGTGGTTTTTCAAGTCCTGCAGTCAGCCCTCGAAGATCTTGTAATGTAGAATTTTTCCCTTCTCCTTTTACTCCTCGAGGACACCAGGTTTGGTCAGCTCCAGAATTTCCTTCTACAGATACTTCAGCTGTTTTCTCTCCACAAACTTCACCAGAGAAAATTCTTGCCAGTCCCGACCGTTCACCACTTTATAGCCCTACGATCAGAAGTCCTCTCCCAAGATCACGAAATGCTAGTGGACCATCATCACCACTGCACCCAAAATTTTCTGATAATTCTGCTACACGGCATGACACTAATGGTAATGTTAGTGTGCATCCATTGCCTCTTCCCCCAGCAGCTTCAACTCCCACACAATCGGGATTTACTCACCAAACTACATCAAGACCGGAGCCAGCTCCGATGACAAATCAGTGGCAAAAAGGAAGACTGATTGGAAGTGGCACATTTGGCTATGTTTATGTTGCAACCAACAGGTATTCATGCATTTTTCTGCTCAAGGTTTTATTATTCTACTGCTGCTCATATGAATTGAACTGCTTGGCTTTCTCAAACAGGCAGACTGGAGCTTTGTGTGCAATGAAAGAAGTTAACATAATTCCAGATGATGCAAAATCTGCTGAATGTTTGAAACAATTGGAGCAGGTATATTTGTCTATTTCTGGTTTAGCTTGAGATGCATTATTTATTTATTGATATTTTCCCTTTCTGTCAATTGCATGTCACATTGTGATGTCAAGGATGTATTGGTGTAAGAATGTTCAAAATAATAAACCTTGTATTTTGATGGTTATGCTTCTAAAGTGAAATTAGAGAATTAAACAATAAAATTCTAAAAAATTAGAACCGCATGATCGTCAAGGTTATTATTCATGTTGTATAGTACTACACAAAAATATTCAGCGGAAAATATTTCCCGTGTGCATTTAAGTGATGCAGATTTGAACTTATCCTCCACAAATGTCATCTTCAAGTACCTGCCTAGTTGGCTACAATTTTTCTGCTGAATGATTGGCATGTGTTTGGCTTCAGTCATAGTAGAGCAATTGGATTGAAACACTCATCTAAACATTTCAGGCAATACGATCTTAATCAAGGATAAAGATGTGTGATGGTAGGGAATTTCAGTCTTGTTCATGCCATGTGGAAGATAAACCTGGAATTCTTCCCTCTTGTTTCTATGCTATGAGGCATTTCATGTTAGCTATAACCTTACAGTGCAAAACTGAAATTTTTAGAACAATCCTGCATGACCAAAGACTGCCTGTCTGGTTGTTTCCTTAGGCATTCCAAGTTGTTGAATTATAATGAACTAGATAAGCTTTCAATTTGTCGAATTCTTAATTTTCACAAGCTGCTTTTGACAGGTATCTCCTAGGGGCTATGACATTCCAAGTTGGCACATCATAACCAAACTTACCAAGCTTTATACGTTTAAGCTATGGCTTCACCATGAGGCTTTCTGTTGTGGCTTTTTGTCCAAGTTTTTGTGTCTTGCTAGAAGATACACAAGTCTACAAACTCCAAAGCTATGATTGTTTTTTTCCCCAAACCCATTGGACCTAGAAAAACACCGGTTTGCTTTTCTCTTTGTTTTCACAAAGGAATGAAAAGCAAAAGAATCTGATTCTGTGGTTTCTTTTCCAATTATGCTGAATTATGTACTGTTATATTTACCAATATATTTCAGATATGCCTTCAGCTCTTGCTTAATATGGATTTCTGAATTTCTTAGTTTACTTTCCTGCAGGAAATAAAGGTTCTGAGTCAATTACAACACCCAAATATTGTGCAATATTATGGAAGTGAAATGGTAAGCGTTCTATATTGTTGTTGTGAAGTATAGTGTTTCTGGGTCAATTAATGTTAATCTTGTTTTAATTATTTCCTGTTGCACAGATTGAGAATCGATTCTACATTTATCTGGAATATGTCCATCCTGGTTCCATAAATAAGTATGTTCAAGAACACTTCGGAGCAATGACAGAGTCAGTGGTTCGCAATTTCACTCGTCATATTCTCAATGGGCTAGCTTACTTGCACGGCAAGGGTACAATGCATAGGTTATTCTCCCCAGCATATCTTTTCTCAGTTTTATTGTTAAAGTTGCCCCATTCTACCAAGTCTTTGCATAGTTTTGTAACTTTTGTCCATTGATATTTGTAGGCTGATGTAATGGAAACTATTTTGTAATTTAATGTGGCACACTGATATGATGTACTTCTTTGCTTTTGATGATTTCTAAGTCGAATAGATTCTTCTTTTGGCGTATGGTTAATATGCCTAGGTGTCTAACTTTATGCTACATACTTATGCTTATGATTTTTTTAGCTATTTGCAGTACCTAAATCAGTGTTATGTTTTTAGCAGAGATATCAAAGGAGCAAATTTGCTTGTTGATGTACATGGTGTTGTTAAACTTGCAGACTTTGGGATGGCCAAGCATGTGAGTATCACTTTCCACGGCAATGCGCAAGTCATAAAATTACTCTCTTTCCTTGCATGCTTTCTTTTTTGAATGGATTGCTCCTTTCAAGCAAATCATGTTCTCATTGTATTAAAATCCTTCTTCCTCATTATTATTACTATTGTTATTATTATTGGTTTCTGCTCTTTTTTTATTTTTGGACTTCATACTTGGTTCCTATACAAGATATTATTTGTGATACTGATATTTGGCTGTTGCTTGATCAGTTGACTGGAGCATCAGCTGAACTTTCTATGAAAGGAACTCCATATTGGATGGCTCCAGAGGTGTTTTCCTTGTCTGAGCATGCCAAATGATAATGATTTTCTATTTTTTTGTGATAACTGTTGGGCATAATTCTGGAGTGAAAATTCCCAAAGCATCATTTTTTTTTTCTGCTGGAGTCATACAGCTAAGTTATGTATCTGCTGGAGTCGTAGAAAACTAAGTTATGAGCATAAATATAATATGTTGAGTGCTGCAAGAACTGGACTTTTGTGAATTTCATCATTAACAGATTTGTTTAATAGCCTTATCATATGTGTTGTTTATTCAGCTGTATTGCAATGTTTGGAAATAATTTGACACCTATCCTTGCTCCTGAAAATAGGCATTTAGATTTCATGTGATGCAAAAATTCACCTAGGTTTTTGTCCATTGGAGCAACTACAAAATCCATTGGTTCAAAAGACATACCTGCACACAAGGCAGGATCAGCTACATCCCAAAAAATGATTTTGGGCACAACTTACTAATAGATCCAGAGCAAAGATCTTATTTAGTTACTAATGGTTATTTCTATTCTGGACCTGTTTTCTTTTTGGGTTATATCTGTTGTTCTCTTTCCTCTCTTTCTTTTTCTTTCTTTTGCTAATCCTGTTTATGTAACAATGGAAGAATTTCTCATGTTCATCTGATTGTGAACTTGTTTGGTTCCACGTAAAGCTGCAAGAGTACTTTTATTATCAATGGTGCTCTTTTTCTTATATTCTTTGTGTTGGTTGATGAAAAGAAGAAGCAACAGTTCTGGTTTCATTTTGACAAGTTATGTTCTTTCTTTTTTTATTTTCTTCTCGTATCAGTTCAAATGTGGATATTTTTGTTTCCCTTAGTTCTCATGTTCCTTCTACTTATCTTCTTCTTTTTTTTTTCCGAGCAAATCCTCTCTTTCTACTGAAAGAGTATGCTTTGTCTTTCTAAAAATCCTCATTCTGTTTGTTGTATGTCTTATTAATACGACTTGCTTATAGGAATAGGATAAGAAGATATTCCTTTTAGAGAAGCAAAGCACCTCATAAACATCAAGTGTTGAACTTGCTTTAGAATTCTGCTATCTTTTCTGCTTTTCCAACCGCTAGAAGAGCATGCACTCAAAACTTCAACACATAATCTTGCTCCAAATTCTAAATAATGTTTTGGTGGTCCTTTCTTTCTTTTTGTGTCCAGTTACTGATAGCAAAGTAATAAATGAACGACTAAATTAAACTTTTCTTGTTACAGGTAATGCACGCAACTATGAACAAAGATGTTGGTTATGATCTTGCTGTTGACATTTGGAGTTTAGGCTGTACAATCATTGAAATGTTTACAGGGAAACCACCTTGGAGTGGTCTAGAAGGGGTAGGTTTCTTCATGAATCTCATTTGTTCACATACATGACCGTGAGATTTTTTTTGTTGAATTGGTGCCTGCTAGTTGTGAAATCAGATGTCTGTACTTTTTTTTATAATTTATTCATCCATAAACTATAGACCTGGAGGGTTATGTTTTTTGGCCTTCATAATTTATTGTTTGAGATATGTTTCCACTGCTCTGCTATTTTTATTTGCCACTCTCTGAGCGGAATCCCCTGTAATACAGTACCTTGAATGTGCAACTGACTTCATTGCAGCTTTTACCCACTTGTCTCTCTTCATTAGATAAGATAGATTGGTATGAAACAATGCAATATTTTTGTTAGCATGTTAATGTTTCCAAGGTTTTCCTTTTTTCCCAGTAAGATTAGATCTTAAGTTTCATAACCATTTCAAGTGTTTGTCTTAGCAATATATGACATATTCAAATATCTTGGTTCTTCTTGCCATAACTACTTATGATATCTCTCACACTTCCTCAGTAATAGTGGCCTCTTCTAAGCGTGGGTACTTTATCTTCTCTCCTTGTATTGAATTGTTAATTTTATTTGCTACAGCCAGCAGCTATGTTCAAGGTTTTGCATAAAGACCCCTCCATACCTGAGACCTTGTCACGTGAAGGCAAGGAATTTCTGCAACTTTGTTTTCGTAGAAATCCAGCAGAAAGACCAACAGCAAGTGAGTTGCTTGAGCACCCATTCATAAGGAACTCAAACCATTATAATGTGCAGAGTTCCATGCTGGCATTTGCAGGGATCAAGGTTACTGTAAGTCTTGCTCATTATCCCATCTGTTCAAATTTTTAGTGATATAAGAAAAACATAAATGTCTTTTTGATAGGATAATATCTGTAGCCCGAAAGAGATCCAAATCCAGAAGCGAACCATCAATCAAAGGGAAACAGTTGCCCAGTGGCAATGGGTAAGCTGCTTGCCTGATATTCTCTTTGTAAAACATGCTGTTGGTTCTTGTTAGATTGATGAATTAGAATTTATTCAACTTACTTTATTGTGTGTTTTCTTAGCAGTGATATGGGCAACTCTCGTCCTGAAACTTCTGAATCAGCATCTTCTCATCTCTCTCACCATTCTGTCCCTGAGGTGGTGCTTAGCATGTCACCTCACTTAAATCAATTTTCACCCAATCATGCAAATGGGGTGCATTTACCTGTCGGCAGCCATCATCCACAAGCAGTACCCAAGCCTCGTGAGAATGGCAGTTAAAAAATTTGATAAAAGAGGTTACTGATGGCAGGGGTAATTTAATGTGTACAAAGCCCTGATTGATGACTAACAGTTCATTAACAGAGTCAGCCTAGATTTTGAGCCAAGATGCTTACACTTTGTGAGCTCCCACATCTTTCACGGCCACACATTATATAGAGGAAATGGTCAGAAAACAGTGGGCTTCCTTCAAAATTTGTTGGTTACCACAACAGCTTCATGCCCAATTTCTGTACTATAAGATGTTAGAACTGTATTCAGATGTAGATAGGAAAGTCTTTGGTTTCTTTTTTTCATTGTAATTTTAGTATGTAAATTATAATCTCAAGTCTTCAGTTGTATCAGTTGGTTACATTGGGGAAGGAGAATTGTGAGGGGTCTTCTTGGTTAGCTTTGCAGAATTTGTACAATATATTAATCATCTTGCAGTTTTTCTTTTTTTTTTTTGCTGCTATCAGGAGTGTATTATCATTGTGAAATACTTGTTGCTTATTTTCAGCAGCCACGTTCTAATGTGTTGCATGTACGAGAAACCTTTGAATAGAGGTTAATGATGCAACTTTTCCTTTGTTAGGGTGTGGATTATGTAACTTATGATATTGATTGGTTTGCTAGAATCATTGCATCTATGTTTGCATCACATTGGTATAGCACTCCAAGGGAAAAAAATTAGGGTCGTACATTCCATGAAACAACCCTGCAGGAACAAAAGATCCGGGTGACCAAGGTCTCCCTCAAATGATATTACTTGCTCAATGTAAAGGAGGGCAAGCTTGATCCGAGTAGATGATTAAACAAGGAAAGAACTGGAAAAAAAGTGCCACGAAAGGAGAACAAAATCTAGAAAACCTGTCAAGAAACCAAACTAGAATGGACAGAATGGATCAATGTGGGTTAGGCCATGTCACACTGAGGGCTGTCAGCATCACATCCTGCACAGGGGCAACTGCTCTCAAACCTGTTCTGCAACTAACAATGCTTCAAGCTCTTCCCGTCGCCGCTCGAGTTCCTGCATTTATTTAGCAATGCAGAATTTTAGATACAATAGCCACATGAATTGAGGAGTACCACCATGCTATCATTCAGAATATCAAATTATTCATATTTTAGCAATCAATCCTTTCAAATTGGATAACCAATGGAGAAGAAACAGAAAATAAATCTACTTGACAGAACAAAGTTGATAATCAATTTGAATAATGCCTTTGCAGAAGAACAAAGTTGCTAGAGTCCTAACTTTCCAGTTGAAAAATAGTTTTTAACACAGTTTACTTGTCAAAGAGTTTTCGAAGATAAAATTTTCTCCAATTTATAGTTAATTTGCTGTGACACGTTTAGACAACCACACCAATTACAAATTTTCAAACACTTATAGCATACTTAACCATAGCACAACAGTAAGGTGGCATTTTTCCGGTTAGCATGAGCATATTAGAAAGAAGCAAGGGATATATCTATATGAATTCTCCCGATCGACTAAAACTTGATCATTTAGAATAAAAATGACAGTCAAGCAAGAAGAGTACTATGGCCTGAAGTGGTCAAAATCAGGAAAACAAGGTTCTCAGTTGAAATCGGTGGTGTGAGTGCCTACTGCCCAGTACATTATACCTAGAAGTCTGCAACACTGCATTGTGATGCTTTAACAAAACGTTTGCAGAAAGACTGGTTAATTCATATAAATGGGTTAGTCATGAACTAGGAATAAACTTTGTCACGAGAGTGAAATAGTTATTAGTTGCAATAAGTTAAGTGAAAAGGATGTACACGGTAACACGGTAAGGGCTTACCTCCAAATCTTTAGCTGCTTGTTCTCTTGTAATCTCCTTCTGCTGCCGTGACCGCTTCAAGAAACCAATGCAAAGCACACCCTGAACACAAACAAATCATAACACTACAAATCATACCTACCCAACTCATTCGAATCCAATAACGAAATGACATGCATGACCACTTCCAAGATGACACCACAGCAACAGCAACAGCCTTACCGATACCACGTAGGCCGAACCGCAGGCAATGAGCAAGTAGCTTGCAATTTCCTGCAACAGCACCAGATCATTCCTCTCCCCGCTAACATCCGGAAAAGCTCTTGTCATCACAGCAACACTATACAAAACAATCATATAAATCAGTCATTCAACATTAACAACAAACATGCCATTCCCACAAACCAGTTCAAAATCATACAAGATCTGCAGCATTCCTCTGCCAGCCCAGTACTCCAGGATCTACCATTTTTCCACAAAAGAGAATAAATTCAGCACAAATGCTCATCAATCAATCAATCGATCAATAGTTCCACGAAAACTGAAAAGAAGGATCAGAGAAATCAAAGCAAACCCTCCAAAACTTCATTATGAAATTCCACTCGGTCTCCACAACGGCAACGAAAAGCGCGAGCGCCACAGCATAACACCTGAAGATCCCTCCGAAGATCTACAACGAAAAAAGTAGAAAAGAGAGTAAGACTCGCAGATTGGGGAGAAGAATAGCAATAGAGGAAAAGGAGATTGGATTACATCAGAGCCGTTGCGGAAGGATCGGACGGCGGAGAGGACGTTGATGAAGACGCAGAGGAGGGCGATGAGGGCGGTGAGGAAGCTGAAGCAGCGGCAGACGATGAGGAGCGGGTCGGCGCGGGGGCGGATTCGGACTGAGGCGCGGCGTGAGGGGGTGACGGAGGAAGGCTCGCCTGGGCCCGCGCCGGCCGTCGCCTCGTCGTCTGGCGCCATTCGAGCTCGGGATCTCACGACTCTGATCTTCACGGGAGCTTGGGGTCGTCGACGGCGATGGTGGCGGCGCACTGGTCGGAGCTCCGGCTGGGTAGCGGTGATCGGAGGGGATATGAAATGGTAGTGGTGGGATACCTTGCCATTAGCCGCAAGGAATGGGAAGAGACAAAGCGGAAGGAGGAAAAAAGGCAGGGTGGCACCTACAGATGAAGTAACTACCTTTCTCTGATCTGGTTTTTTGTTTGGTTCTGGTTTCGGTTTTCTTGGGAGGTAATAATATAATTAACATTTAATTTGTAACAAGACACAATGTTCAAAATTCAAAGTAGAGTACACGTAAATTAGCTGCTTCGTCGGCAAATCAAGCTTGCTTTATCAGGTAATGCATTCTCCGTCTGTTTTACGAGAAATTACTGCTCTTACTGTATCATTTATTGAAAATTTTATTTTCTAATATATCAGTTGTGGAGTGTCTTCATTTCTGTTTTCATTTATGAAACTCAATTTTTATTTTGTTTTGACCAAAATAAAGAAAAATAATTAAAAGTAAAGTCACTCTTACTATTTTGACAATTTGTTTCGATGGAAATGGATTTCCAAAGTCGAGCCCTAGTTCCATCTACTTTCATTCAAAAAAACTAGACATACTGTCATTGAGAAGAAAAAGAAGAGCCAGAAGTTGTCATGCTCTTACATTGGCACTGCAGTTTCAGTCTTTCCAATCAAAAACTCCTCCAGATGTTTGTTTCAGCAAGAGATGATGGATAAGCAAGCAGAACTCTGGAGATCAAGACTGCCATACTTTCTCGAACTTCTGAGATGAGAATGTCACAGTATCAAAATCCTGCAGGAGAATACAACCTACAGTAGGGATTCCAATGAGCAGGGGTTGGGCTGTTGCCATCTTCTGAAGATGAACATATCACAATCTTAGCATCGTCTGATGCTTTTTTGAGTAAATTAATTGCGTTCATCTTACGAAGCATCGACTGGCTGTAAGGATCGGCTTCATTGCAGCTGGCGCTGCACTCTTCTGTTGTGAACAAAACCACTTTCTCCAGCACTGAAGCCTTTTCTGCGAAAAATCTCACCAGCTCCACCTCATGCTTGTGGCCCTTGAAACTTTTCATCTTTATCGTCTTCAGGCTGCCAAAATCACACTGCTGGGGCTGTATTGCTTCTAACTTCATGAAGTTTTTCACTGAAGGATCTTTTGTAGCAGTTGGAAGCTGGGACCATTTGAGATGATGGAACTACAAATCAGCAATCGGAAGCACATGTGTTACGCTCAATGTCAGTAAAGGATTACCTCTATAAAAACCTTCTTCAGGTTAGGAAATTGCAAATTTCTGAAGAAGTCATAGACATCAGAGACGTTTGTTTCTGCTAGCAAGTCCATAATCATCTGCAGCTCTTTCAGATTGCGGAAAACTGTTGGCGTTGTCAAAATCATCGATATGGCTATGCACTAAAAAGCATTAGAGGACTGAGAATCATGTAATGGCTAAAACCAGCGCCGATCATAAGAAGGTTTTGGCTTGAAATCTCACCTGAACGGCTCTGTTGCAGAGAGTGAGAACCCTTACGTTCGCGAGGTTTGGTACGATCGTCAACCAGTCTGTGATGCAAATCCCTATCTGCCGACCCGCCGAGCTCATCACTGCAACTTCCAGAGAAGCCACATTTCTGAACAGATACCTCCTCAGAAACCGGCCGACGAAGTAGAACGTACGGAGTTTGGGGGCACAGATTTCGATCTCCCATGCTCTTCGGCATTCCACAACTATCAAGCTCTTCAGCTTCAGGTCGTCTTTGCAAACTCTGATCGATCTCAAACGGTCGCATTTCCTCAAATCCAGTTTCTGCAGAAATGGGCAGCTCACAATTACTTCCATCAGTATTTGATCAGTGATATCAACACTTGACAGGCAAAGCGTTTCCAAGAACTTCAGCTTCCTGAACTCTGAATTCTCAGAGAAGTCACAATGCTTCAAACTGAGAAGCGTCAGCTTTTCTGCATCAAACAAGCAATCTGGCAACGACATGAGTCTTCGTCGAGGACAGAAATCAACAAAAAGTTCTTCGACTCCATTGCCGACGGCATACTCGATCCATCTGGCAAAGTCGGGCTTGTGTTGATCGGCCGGGCAGAAAGCAAGCACAAAGGTCTCGACCTTCTTGTCGCCGCCACGGTGGCTGAGGAATTGGTTGACACTGCTCACAAGTTCATCCAAAGTTGCTTCTTCTCCGGCGAAGTCGTCGTCGAACTTTAGAGTGGTTGGGTAAGGCCACCGGTGCAGCCACAGGTCTCTCCATCGGCTTGACAGGGAACTCGTTCTTGCTGCAAATTTGCGAGGAAGAAGTGATAGAATTTGCAGCCGAATTGTGTCCGGTAGCTCACTGATCCTATCTTCTGCAACCCCCATTTTACTTCTTCTCTTTGTTGTCAATGGCCTGATGTACATATAAAACTCTTCTTTTTCGCAAAGCTACATGTATAAAAGTGAAAAGAATATCAAGAAGTATATCGAGAAAAGTGAAAAGAATGTGAAAAATGTGAAAATAAATCCAATTTTTTATTATTATTAAATCTAACTGACTCTGATGCGGCTGTGACTAGCAAGAGGATCATCACATGATCATTACCCACCAAAATCTCGTCATAACTTAATAGTATAAAAATCATTAATCATAAATATTTTAGAGATCATTTCAATTTAAATAGTCCTTAAGAATTTTAGTCTAAATAAAATACTATTAATACGAAAAAACGAAGATAATAAAATTTGAAGGCAAGAAGGAGAGATGGCAGCTATACTGACCAAGGGGCACAACAGCGGCTGATCAGAGACAAGAAAAATTCACCTATAATTAGGGTTTTAAACACTAAAACCAAAACCAAAACATTTCGAATTAGGTCGATTGAGATTTCAAATTTTATGGTCATATTTGGTAATGCATTAAAATTGATTAAAGGATGAGAATGAACATATCCATTATATTTTTATGGTTGATAATAAATAAAATTTATAATAATTACATTCATTTATATATTTATTTTTTATCATTTTTACCATTACAATGGACATAACCAATATAAATATATTTGCATTTCAATTATCATTAGACAGGTCAAAGCCTATTATATTTAGATTTTTCCTATAAATCATTTATTGAGATTCTCTATCAATCCGTCAAGTCTAAGTACACATCCTATCTGCATTTCCTTCTTGCAAAAACATTCTCCGACACGAAGATCATTTGGCTAAAAATCTGATATCCTAATTGGACGAAACCTGAGCAATCGAGGAGTGTAGCGAGGAGCATTTTGCAATTTCATTGAAGACTACTAATACAGAATTACATAAATTAGAGGGGCTGTTGTGAAATTGAGGAAAAAACAAAATGCGGATTTCTTATTATAGAAATAGTTTAGCTTTGGACCATGGCAACTTGCCAAGATGCGAAAGATAAGAATGGGCAGAAAGGCGAAGGCACTGAGTTAACTTTTTTGAAAAAGCAACAAAAGAGGATTGTGTGGAGAATCGGTCATGGATTAGTGTGGGTGATGAGCTGCTGTTGATAAACCCTAGGGATGGAGACAAATTTGGTGATTAGTTTTACATGGATGTGGACCATTTCATGATGGCCTTCAATGTATGTGTTTAATTAAAAAAAAATCACCTAATCTATGTGCTCTTCTCGTGTGGATATATTTACTCAATACTGTGGATTGTTCTTGTCGGAAGCCGTTGTGATTTTTATATGCCTCTGAAAATATAAAATATAAAATAATATTTCAAAAAAAAAATCATTAATTTGCTCAAAATTTGGATTGATGGTTATGATTTGCAATTTTTTGAGGGGCTGAGTGTGAATTTCATGACGGGTAGATTAATAATATATTAACAAGAAAAATAAAGATTTCCCCCAACTGTTTACGGTTTAGGAATTTCCCTTTCCAACTGTTTTTAACGGCATTATTCTGTAAAAAGCAAAAAATATAAAGCAAATCTCGCCCGCCCGGTGCCTGCTTCCGGCGCCGTCCCCCAGCCGCCCAACCTGATCTCATATGTAATCCAACGATCGCCTTTGTCCGGTGCCAATACCCTAAGCCATTTCCGGCGACACAACATACCGCGCTCCCTCCACGCCTTTATATCTTCCCTCCATTCCAAACTCAAAACCCCCACAAGCTCTCTAGAAATCGAATTCAAGAAGAGATTTAGAAGTCGAGAGCCATCAATGGCGGATTTCCATAAGTGCTCGCCGCCGTTCCTGTCCGAGATCCGCCTGGAGAGCTCGTCGGAGAACATCTCCTTCTCCGATCCCTGCCCCTGCTGCGGCAACAAGAAGCGCCGATCCCTCCACCCCCCTTCCGGATCACGCAAGAAGCTCTTGGTCCTCGAATCCCCCAACCTCGGTCCTCTCCCAACCTCCTCCCCTCCCTCCCCAGTCGCCACTGCCACCGCCGCCGCCGCTGTCCCTCTCCGGCGATCCGACTCGTCCCCGCTCCCCACCAGCAGCCCCTCACTGACGCCTCCCCGATCTCAGTCCCTCTCGCCCCTCTTCTACCGCTCCGCCTCGTTTCCGTCTTCCGCGGAGGTCTTCCAGTCGCCGCCACAGCCGCCTCGGGCGTCCCTGGAGCGGAAGCCCATCGAGTCCATGTCGCCCTCCAAACCAACGAGGGCTTCGGCGCTCGGTTGCGCCTCGGGAGGTCGGCCGCTAGAGAGATCGGGATCGAGCGCCATGGCGGAGCCGCGAGGGGACCAGAAGGATGCGTCCGGCCTCACCGACGAGCCCAAGAAGGTATTCCGCCATTTTTTACCCTTCCTTTTCTATGTCCTTTCTCGGCATGTGGAATTACGATAGTGTCCCTCGCCACATCAGCTGCGACTTCGTTGTTTTGAGGGTTGCAATGTGATTTTGCAGGCATGCCAAGAAATACTCGCCAACGAAGGCGAAAGCGTAGGAGGTGGGCAGCGGCAGGAAGAATTCAGGTTCTCCATGAGCTGCCGCTGCGGTTTTGTGCGAGAGATCATCATCCATAATCCAGAACTGAAGACTTCGAAGAATTGCTAGAGGTGACATATAAAGTTTGTCTTTTAATTTGTTGATTTCGAATTTTTTTGATGCTTCGGATTACGTATAACTGAATCGGCTCGCTGAATTTCTGAGCTGATACAGAAATTTTTCCGTCTGAGGTGGTTCAAAGAAATGGATTCTTTTTATCCGGTTTTCTGCTTTTTTTTTTTCCTAAATAGCTTTGTTTAGCTGGCTGCAATTGGTTTGGACATTGGAATGGGTGATGCGGTTTACTAGATACGCCCGATGCTTCATATGAAATGGAATGAATTACTTACATTCTTGGCCGCGCTGATGCCTATTCTTTATTTTTTTTTCCCGTTTGATCAAAACAAGTTGCCAGTTCTGCATTGTTTAGCATGGAACTGAAGAAGCTGACAGAACTAGCAAATCACCTGTTGTTTTTGGATTTGGCATCATCACAGTAAACCTTGGTATTGGACCATCATCTCACCAAATTGATATTGAAAAGCAATAACAGCACATCACATCCATTGGAACCACTGGCCAGAAGCCAGAAGCAAAGTAGAAATTAAATACCCGGATAAACTCAATACATCTGAATAATCAATTTCTACTTTCATTGTCATTTTCCAAATAACAAATTTCTTAGTTATCCTCAAAAGTAACCAAGCATAAAATAACAAACTGTTATGTTAGCTTACTGAAGTTGGATTAATTCAACATGATACCAGAGAGATTTATGGATCGATTTCTGAATCCCACAATCATAGTTGCTGCTGGTGATTTTTAATGCTAGCAAGTTTCAACTCATAGTGTATGCCGAGATACTTTTATGCAAGGTAATACTTATTTCCGGTGTATATTTTGAGTAATCTATTCAAATTGAAACATATCCTCACCAGAAAAAGTAATAGTTTATGAAGAATAGGTTTATGAGGTCCAATGCCATCA
Source organism: Trichopus zeylanicus subsp. travancoricus (assembly GCA_005019695.1). NCBI lineage: Eukaryota > Viridiplantae > Streptophyta > Magnoliopsida > Dioscoreales > Dioscoreaceae > Trichopus > Trichopus zeylanicus. The sequence goes on from RXID01021553.1 coordinate 1,848,633, forward strand.
AAGTGACATTTAGAGACTCTATTCAAGAAGGCTTTAGCTTCAGAGTATACATACACAGAGGAGATTTGAGTTACACTAAAGAGTGAAGAGTAAAGTTTATAGGCAAGAGAAACTTGAAAACAAGAAATTGGAAAATATTCAGTATATTGAAGGAAAAATCTGGTAACAGACCAGAGCTGGAAACTGAGAATCAGAAGAGCTTATGAAAATTCAAGCCCATAGTCTATTGGATAGGTCTTGGATTTTAGTATAAAACTCAAATAAATTTGTCTGCAGTAGTGAAGTCAAGCATATCCAAGACTACTACTTGAAGCAGATGGTGAAAGATATCAAGCAATTTGCAAGGATCAATTGTGCAGTGTTTGGGCCAGTGATGTTTATCACATGTAACGATTGGTAAATGTGCTGCTATAATTCAAAATGTTACTTGAGCTGCATTTTTTAACAAGAAGGAAAAAGATATGTGATAGCAGGAGTTTAACAAAAGAAAAAAAAAAAGAAACAACCTGAAACTGAAAAGTTAATAGATACTAGTATGAATAATTCCTAGCTGCAAGCTGGATTTCTTTCTAGGCCCAGATCCTTCCAAAGCCAAGTGGGTTTGAGTAAAGTACAGTATAATGGGTTGAACTATCCAACCTGAACTCAACCTGCTTAAAGCCCTAGTTTTGGCACCTAGGTGAATGTCTATGTGGCAACTTAAAATCTATGGAACTAATTCCTTCAACTGTTATAGATAATCTTATCAATTACATGCATTAGTGGAAGCAATCTTATAGGATATATGGAAAACAAACTCATAACTAAAACTAACAACCCATTCATTCTTGATGGATGAATGAGTTTTTTTTCTTAACTAATTACTTAACATATTTATGTATAAACTCAATCAATTATCTTATTTGATGCCTAAACATTCCACTTGAATGCCTAAGGAATTGAGCGGGTCAATACCCACAACTATCCAGGCAATTTCACTAGCCTGATTCCAAGCATATCAAGAAGAATACAGGAAAGGAGAATTGATATACGAAGCATTCTGTATTATGTGCATTTTGATATGCAGAAGAGATAATCAAGAGTCAGAAATTATATCTTCCTTACAGAATGAAACTCAGGGAGTCGATAAACAAGATTGATAAAGTTCAGTTATATCCACTTTAAACAAAGAAACTTACAAAACTTTGGTCTCAATGACAATGCCTGTGGAACCAAGGAAACTGCCCTGTGTGTATATATATAGATTAAGAACTAATCCCCAATCTAATCTTCAAATCAAACTATCATATCACCTGCAGAGCCAATCCTTGTATTCAATCATCGCAAAAATAAGTAAATTCACCATCAAAAAAAGCATTTTTTTTTTATCACAAACTTATTAAGGAAAAAAAGACCAGTGGATTGAAAATTTTGGATAAACAGATTGCGTCTTCCCAACACGTACCAAATTCATTACAATATCATCCCACTCTGTAACAAAACAACCAATTCAAGTGTTCATATTCATGCTTAAGAAGAGGACCTGAAATGTCTACCTCCATAACTTCATGCTGCTCCATGGGAACTTTCCCTTCTCCTCATCCTTCTTCTCCGTCCTCTTCATCTTCCTCTGATTCTCCCCAACCTTGCCACTCCTAATCCGGTTGGCCTCACCATCCCTCTCCCTGACGCGATCATCGAGCCAGTGCGACCTCCCCTTACCCTCCTCCACAACCTTCGCCTTCGCCTTCGCAGCCACCCGCTCCCTCTCCTCCTGGACGATCCCAATGGGGAAGAGCTCCGGTGAAATGGAGAGCGGCGAGCGAAGAGTGACGTAAGCCTTCTTGTAGTCGGGCTTGGCGGCGAGGTAGGAGCCGCGGCGGCGCTTCTTTCCCTCCATGTTGAGGGTGTGGACCCTCTCGACGTCGAAGCCGTAGAGACACTCGAGCACCCGGCGGATCTCGATCTTGGAGGCGGAAGGGATCGTCTTGAAGGCGATCTCACGGATCGAGTCGAAGGGCGGGGACGGCATCAAAAGCTTTAATGGCAGGTTCGCGAAGTGCACGACTCGGCGGCCCAGCCTCCCGGCCATCTCGATTTCTCCCTCGGCGGCGTGGCAGCACAATATGCTGCGGTGTTCTTCTGAAATGCCACGACGAAGCCCGAAAGTAGGGTTGTTGACAGGCCAGTTTCGGGTTTGAGTTGGTCATGAGGACAAATTGGGCCGAAAACGAGAACCCGGATCAGGTGCGTATTTCCATAGAGGGCCTTTTGCAAATTCATTCCTAACATTTTGAAAATTACAATTTGATACTTGGCGGGTTGTAAAGTGGAGCAGCCCTGCGTTCCCTCGTATTTTTTTTGTCCGGAGCGACTAGGGATGGGAACGAGCTCGGCAGAAGCAGGCGGCGATGGCGATCGGCCATGGCAATCTTACCACACCGTCTACACCAACGCTAAAGCTGGTAAGATTGATCCCCGAACCTCTCCCTCTTCGAGGTTTCGCGATCTTTGAGTTGTCTTGGTTGAATCGCCATCGAATTGATCGTGTTTTTTTCTTGTTGTTATTGCCCTAAATCTTTGGGTCGATCTTGAGGAAGTTTGTTGAGAATATTTTCTGTAGAAGAACTGCTATTTGGTTGGGGCATTGGTAAGGCTAGGGTTTGGGTTTTTTGGTCTGCTGGAGATTTTTTCCTGTAATCTCGAATTTGTTTAAGAGGCACGGTTTTGTGGATCTTGTTAGTGAAAATCCTGTTGAAATTTCCGTGAAAAGTGCTCCAGCGAACCCTAACTATGCTTGCTTTTCTTTTGTTTTTAGGAGAAAACCTTATTTATACTTCAAGGCCTCTGAATTTCGGTCAGTTTCTGTTTTTTAGTTTCTTGGGGGTTTTTGCTAGTAATCTCAAGTTTGGATGTAAGACAACTGTTGTGGATCTTGTAATTAAAAAACCCGCTGAAAGATGTTGTGAAAGAGTGGTCTGTTGGAACTTGATTAGAAGGGAATTTAAAGAGTTCTGCTGAAAAAGGTTTTGATGAGTAAAAGATTTTGCTGATCCATGATATCCCTTACTTGAGAATCTTTGTCTGAATCTCTTTTTCTTTGAAATTATATTCGTCTAACCAAGTTCCATCCAAAACTTGATACTATTTGTATCTGAGCCTTTAGTTGCTATATTCTTCTGGCCAAAAGGATCCTCTTCCTTGGAGAACAAGATATTGGATGCTCTATTTTTTGTTTGATGTTTGAGCATACTTGGTAATGCTTTGGTCAGAAATGTTTTTTTTTTAATTATCTTCTTTTCTCTGCTGGAGGTGGGTATAAAGGCTTGTCAGAACTGCAACTGGATGCTTGTGTATTTGATCATACTTCATTCTTCTGCACTCATTCTTTTTTTTTTTTTTTTGCATGATTTTAGATGGCTCCATTGTTCTAATTACTTTATGCTTTTGATAAGCAGTTGATGTTTTGTGAAGAATTCGAATCCAGAAATCACGATACTATTTCAGTGAAAACATGCTATTTAGTGTTTAAGATAAATATTTCAATGGGGTTCTCTTAAGTACATGCAATTGGTTTGAACGTAATTCTCTAATCCTAGGAATGGAAGGAGTTGACAAGGAGAAAGTGCAAAAGATAGTCTATGAGATGAGCAAAGGATCCAAATACTTTGAGAATGAGAAACGTAGGGAGGCATTAATGAACCAGAAAGTTGAGAACATGCGGGCTGAATGTGCGCTACTCACAGAGGAGCAGCTATCCTGCTATCAGATGGTTTGCATAAATTACTTACATTGTTATTTAGTTTCTTATTTATCTCAATGGCCTAGTCTTTCACTGTTAAACTAGCTAAAATAATTAATTTGATGCTATTTTGTGGTCTTTCCTGAGTGCATTACTTGCTTTTAATACGCTTAAGTTATATCACTTGAACTCTTTCTTTTTAGCATTAATATTGATATTTAATTTGATGTGCTATTCGTGAAGAAAAATGACTTCTATGAATGGCCTGTATTTTTATCACTGGGCTATTGTACACTTGATTTTGCTTGTGGATTCATGGGAAAACTTGGGGTTGTGAAGTAATTTATTGTAATGGCACACATAAGAATTTCTTTTTTATATTTATATATTGTGAAAATGTCTTTTAAGGAGTAGGTAATGTAGGAATTTGATTTTCTGTAGGTTCTATGATGAAACAGTTCATTGAACTGAAAAAAATACACATGGACTTCATTCATAGTTTGTAATGCATTACAGATTGCGAACAAACGGATCGAGGAACTGGAGGATTCACGTGATCTTTCCAAGATTTGGCTACACTGCGACATGGATGCTTTCTATGCTGCTGTTGAGACTTTATTAAATCCATCCTTGAAGGAAAAGCCATTGGCAGTAGGCAGCATGTCTATGTTATGTACTGCAAATTATGAGGTGCGCAGTCAGCCATCATAACATGGAATTTGATGTATCGCCTGCTTTTGAGAATGCATGTTTCACTTGAGTCCTAGCATTTCTGCTGACAAGTTGGTTACAACCCTCTGTTGTTTAGGCACGAAAATTTGGGGTCCGTGCAGCAATGCCTGGTTTTATTGCTCGAAAATTATGCCCAGACCTGATTCTTGTTCCTACTAACTTTGAGAAATATACTTATTACAGTCAGTTGACAAGAAAAGGTTAGTAGTTTTATTTCAAAAAGAATTTCTTACTATAATATATAACAAGCTTAACATCTGATGCTGTTATTTCTAAGTCCAGTTTTTCAAAAATATGATCCTGATTTCATTGCAACAAGTTTGGATGAAGCATACCTTAATATAACTGACATTTGCAACAGCAGATGTATTAGCAGTGAAGAAGTAAGATGTTTTTCTTGGCTTATAGACTGGGTTTTATTTCAATTGTTTATAGCTTCTTTTTTGTATTTTAAAGATTTTGTGGGATGGCTTGTTCTCATTCTTTTCTCACTTAAGGTACTGTTTTTTCCTCCTTGAGAAGGTTGCCAGTGAACTCAGGAATGCTATCTATATGGAGACTGGTCTTTCATGTAGTGTTGGTTTGGCTCCAAACCGTATGCTGGCTAAGGTTTGGTTATACAACTTTCTCATTATATTTTGTTTTTCCTTATGTAAGGAGCTAAAAGTTTGAAGTTTATGTATCTGTTCTAGTTTTTGTTCTAGAATTAGTCATGATTGTTGTTGGCTACCGTTTGAGCATTTAAATTGGTGCTCCACAAACAAACAGGAAAGAAGTAATCCACAACCAAAATCTTCCGATGCACTATGATATATTCAAATTTAACCAAGTGCACATGCATAGTGGTTTTGAAACTGCCACTTTTGTTTATTATGTAGAAATGTATTGAATACTTTTTAGTATTATGTACTATATGCAATGATCCTTTCGCAAGAAGTTTGTGTATTTCTTGTAATGATGCTCTCATAAACTTAAGTACTGCCTCCATGTCCATACTCTATTTATTCTAGTTGCAACATTTCTGCTTCTTTCCATCTCTTCTCCATCATTGGACTTACTTCCACTCCTGTTCTGTTAGATATCCCCATCTTTTGTCAACCTCCCATTCTCCTTGCTGAGAATTCTGAGGCCATTTCAAATGTTCCCTGTAGGAGTTTGTCTCAAGGTTTCCATTTTTCATCGATGAGCACATATATAGTAGACTTCCATTTCTTTGCCTTTAACCTGGCTAAGCGTTTTGGGGCATTATTCTTGGATAGTGATTTAACCTATTTTTTAGGTTTTTATTGTTCTATGCAGCCTTTATTGGTGCCACATTCATGTACAACATGTGGCTTCAATTGTTTGTCAAAGTTAGGAGGCCAAAAATTTGGCGCACTAGGAATTATGATATGGAAGAGTTCAATGCACTTGGAGCAGGCTCCTCATTCCTCTCAGGGCTAATCTAATCTTTATAGTGCCAGCTAGATTTCCAAACCTGTAAAATCACTCAAGCGTACATTGGACACTAGCACTTTGGCAGTGTTCCTTGATTTTACTTGAAGCATGTTCTGGACAGTATGTAAGAGATACTTTATTTGCAATTGACCCTATTTTTTTTACTTAGACCTGTACCAAGTATGTCACTTGCATAGTCTGGCCTTGTTCTAAAAGCTTATTATTAAAAAAGTTGATTGATAATTTTCTTGCAGAGGATGAGTACACTGTGCTCCTCTTCATCTCTTCCTTTCCATGTCTTTTGGCAGGTATGCTCTGATATTAACAAGCCCAATGGTCAGTTCATTTTACCGAATGACCATCGAGCTGTCATGACTTTCATTTCATCCCTTCCAATACGAAAGGTATTCCTAGCATTTTTTAGGAATTTCGAGAGTTAAATTTGAATCTTTTATTTAAACTTTTTAACTCCGTGGTTTATGCATACACAAGTGGCCAATGCACTTTTTTGTAGTATATGATTATCACTATTGTTAACCGCTACAGGAAGAAATTGCTTTATGAGAACTTAGGGACTTGAGTGACAACTAAGAGTAGTTGGTCCTTGCCTGTTTTCTTAGAGGCATGCTCATTGTGATAACTACTGTTCTGTATGGCTTGAAATGCTAGTAAACATTATACAAAGAGCGACATGAATGTTGCTCTCATGGTTCTCATTGTTCAAAAGTGGTTATTGAAAATTTGAGCTAACCAAGTACCTTTTGGGTTATCTAAAGGAAATATTTAAACTAACTTGATGATCATTCGATACATGGTATTTGGTAAAATTCAAAAGTGGTATAATCTTCATTATATTGTCACTGTGTTGCAAACCGAATCTTATATTGAGATAACATAGGAAGAGCATTTTTCCACTGATCTTCTTAGGGAAGGAAAATGATATATCTATTTTTCTTTTTAATCACACACACTGCTTGGTGTTAACTATGAGGGCCTGTTTGTATACCCTCAAATTTCGTAGGAATTGGGGGTTTTGTAGGATTTTTTTCCTCCATAGGAAAAAATTTTCTAAAGAGGTGTCTGACACCATCTTTATACAATCTTGGATTCCCTTAGAATTGCAAGATTTCTATGATTTCATGGGAAAATATAAAAGAGGTCCAACCTCTTTTTATTTTTTCTATGAAATGGAGCTTGCATGGAAGCTTCTCCCTATCATTAATTGCCTCATCTCACCAACCATAGGATGTTCTATAGGAAGTGGGGTTGCATACAACTCCAAATCGTATGAAAAAATCCCATTGAATTATTTTCCTAGGTATCCAAACAGGCACTAAATTATATAAATTTGTTATATACGGTACATAGGTGTTAGAATTCTCTCTGGATAGTTGTCTTTGTTGTCAAAGGATATGATTATTTTCTATACATATTAAGTAATTTTCGTGCTAAATGACATGTTGCTATTGCCTTAACAGAACAATAACAATTAGGCTTCATGAGTTGTTGGGATTCAAATATAGGATATCCATGAATGTCCATACTAGGGTGTTTTTGAATTTTATGGGTAGTTTGAAAAACATAGGATGAGTCCTTAATTTTCATAGTTACTAAAAACAACCACTTAATATTGAGTCCTTGTACTAAAAAATGATGATGATATGTCTAATCACTCATATGCTTTTATCAAATGTATCTTGTTAATGAAGTACTTTTTTGGTTTTTCAAAATTCCTGCTGATGTTGGATATTGCTTGGATACGTGTGTCAGCACCCAATGTCTTATTACTTTGGTCGTATTCCTTGAGTATCCTGGCTATAGCTCAATTTTTGATTATCAGTTATGGTCCATGTTGTGAAGTTAAGTACTTCCTCTGCCTTTTTTGTTCCTAACATTATTAAGCCTATCATTTCTAATCATTCTCTGTTATTGATAAAATCACATGTTCCATTGTTTATGATTTCCTTTCTGTTGTTCAACGTTTAAGTATAAACTGGAAAATTCTTTTCCTGTGCTTGAAAATTGATGTATTGTTTAAAGATATTTGGATGCAGGTAGGGGGTATTGGTAAAGTAACTGAACATGTACTTAGAGGTGTGCTTGGGATTAGTACATGTGAGGAGATGCTGCAAAAGGGTGCTTACCTATGTGCACTGTTTTCACAATGTTCATCTGGTTGGTACTACTAAAAGAAAAACCTAATGTTTGTTTGACTTATGGTGTGAAATCTAGTTCATCTTTACTTATATGTGCCCTTTGGAAAACTACTGTAGTTCATTTTTATGCCTAATGTCTAAGTTTTACTTTTGGCGTGAAAACTGGGAGTTTCTTTAGAGTCTATAGCTTATTTGTTATTAATTTAAATTTTCTGTCTCATAATATTTAATCCATTGATCCTTGACATTGCAGACTAGATGCTGCACCTTTCAATTTCCTGTCTGATGCATTACATTATCTTCTATTGCAGATTTTTTTCTTTCTGTGGGACTTGGCTTGGGGGGGACAGATACTCCTCAACATAGGTCACGCAAAAGTATAAGCAGTGAGAGAACATTTTCTGCCACTGCAGATGAAGCAGTGCTTTTCCAAAAACTAGGTGAAGTTATTCAGCTGTAGCCCTTTATTTTTTTCTTGCCTTTTTCCCCCTGATTTTTTACAAAAATCTTTGTGTATGCAGCTGACATTGCAGAGACAATGTCAAATGACATGCAAAAGGAAGGTCTTTGTGGAAAAACACTGACACTGAAACTGAAGACATCATCTTTCGAGGTTTATTCTTTTAATATCTGCTATTGTGGTTTTATGTTTTTTATTTTGCTGTTAGGTGTTTTGTTTGAGAAACCTTTTTTAGATCCAAGTGGTAACATTCTGAGTTTCAACTTACATTTGTTAAGGGACATGTCTTGCTCTTGGTAGTTGTGTTTCTTTGTGAATGTGTTACTGACTATTTGCACCTTATAGGTGCGAACAAGGTCCATATCACTACCAACATTATTCCATTCAAAGGAGGAGATTCTAGGTCATGCTTCCAAGTTGTTAAAAGCAGAGCTGCCACTTTCTTTGAGGTTGATGGGTATGGAAATATCCTTACAAAAATTCTCATGGATTTCTGTTCCTGGTCATCATGCCATGTCATTCATTTATAGATTTCTGGTCAAATCTTTGGAGATTCACTGTATTTTAATATGTTAAGTTATCTGCTAGTGTGTGCTTTTTCTTGGCGAAGTTGCAGTATACTATATAATGAAGAAACTGTTTGAACAGTGAAAAATTAAGTGACATCTTTTGGGCCTTTTAAACAGATAATGTTTTAAATGGTTGAGGTCAACTCTTAAATTCAATGACACTGACTTGTGCGCAACCTATTATCAGCTGCAGACTACCATTTTCTCTATAGGCAAGTTATTTTGAAATATTTTTTTCGTAACAAAGTAATATGTTTGTATTGCTCTTACATTTGTCATCAGAGATTGCTTTAGTGCTTTTTCAGCTTTAGATTCTTCAAAATTACCCTTTATCTTGGTTAGTACACTTGATGAAGTTTTGGCCTTTTACCTCCACTCAATGAAGTTTTGTAAATTGTATCATGAATATATGTAGCATAGAAGAATCTATCCCATGAATTATATTAAATTTGCATGCACTCCTTTTTCAACTATCTTCTGAGCCATACTATATTTTTCACAGGCTTACGTGTCTCACAATTTCATGGAGTCAAGGACTCTTATGATCCTAATCAAAAGACTTTGAAAAGCTTTGTAATCCAAGATGCCTCTCAAAGCAGTGGATTTAGAAATGAGCATCATGTTACGTATGGTCTCTCAACTGATGAGGGTTGTTCCTCAGAAAACAGTGATAATCTTACACTTGTCTATGAGGCAGATGAGTTGTTAGAATCGAACCAGGTGGATCATACAAACATCTGCAGCTCAAGCAATGATGTTGGTGAAATGAAGAACAAGGATAATGAGCTTATAGCCCAGGTCTGTAGCTCAACTGAGGGTGCATTTTTTAAATTGATTTTCTCTTTTATGATGGTCAACCGTGATTAACTTGCAGAATTATGCTCTCTTTTAGTGAATAATTAACAGAAAGGGTGTTTTACTTCTTGGCCAATGCATCAATTCACGTTGTGTTCTCAAATCTATAATTTTACTAATCCATGCAAATAGTGTTCTTAACCATTTTCTCAATTCACAGGTTGATTCTAATGATGAAGGGAGAAGTTACAACAAGAGCACCTTGTCAGACAATAATAAAACATTGTCCCTAACTAGTCTACAGGAGGTTTCTTGGATTGATGATTATATTTGTTGTGTCTGTGGGGCTGAACTACCACCAAGTCTCATTGAGGAAAGGCAAGAACACTCAGACTACCATCTGGCAGAAATGCTTCAAAAAGAGGAATCTTTGCATCATTGGAGAAGTCTGCCCCACAGCAGGTACTGTTATTGCATCATTTTTGGTGTGTTAGGCCACGGTGTGGTTTATCTCATGATATTAGATTTGAGGTAGGGAATACATTTGAAGGATAATAAGAATATAATGATAAATAGGTGACATTGGATTTGACTAGCCCTTAGTCATAAAGAAAAATTTTGGGCCATAGAATTTCCATCTAAGCTAGACTAGGAGGAAATTTGTTGAGGTTGGCAAAACATTTTGATACTCTGGCACAGCTTTTATTATTAACCTTGATATGCTCTGTATATTCGCTAGGTTGCCAGCAACAGTGATCCAGCTCAAAGGAAGTGCTCGTAAGAAACAGAAGGTCTCTCCCAAGGGAGGAAAATATATTCCAATTAATTTATTTTTCAGTAAATCTCCGAAATAATTGTAGCATAGAATTAAATGCAACTTGTAATATTACATCTGGGTGTGGTTCTGAGACATTTGGACCAGCAAGGAAACATTGGTACATTATTACCACCCATACAGATTCCTAAATATCCCTCTTGTACTAGACTTGCTGTATGGACTAAAATCTATGAAAGGCAAACAACGCACTACGCATGCTCTGATGTAGCCCTCAACCAGCGCGTAGACTGCAAGATTTGGCAATATTGGTCCGCGGATAGCCAATAAGCGGCAGATCATGCACCTGATAATAGTCAGGCGTAAGGCCCATAATGGTCATCTCAGTGGGCGGTGAAAACGCACCTACGCCCAACACTCTGACAGCCCACCGATAGTCTTGTAAGAAAAACTTTTGAGGAATTAAGAGTTGCATTTGACAGGAAAGGATTTATTTTCAAAATCAAAGTAGATAATCTCAAATTAGATTAGAACTAAATTAGATAATCTTAAGTTTTTGGGCTAGAACAATGCTTATTTTAGAAAACAGGTCAGGATTGCCTATTATAGGCTTTCCAGGTACTCTCCCTCAATATATTTATATGTTTCTTTTGATCTTAAACCGCTGGAATATCAGAAATTTTTTTATGAAAGCAAACGGCTATAGGGAAGAAAATATAGGCAATATATTACTCAAGAACAGCAGCACGGATGTTAAAAAATAAATACTCAAAAATATTTTTTAAAATGAATTAATCATTCTTAACAAACGGTGAGTCCTCCCGACTCATGCTGCATTTAGATATTCTACTCTAATGACTCAGCCCGAGAGATTTCACCAGCCCAAAATTTATAATGGCAAAAAAAAAATATCATATAAAGCCCATCATTTGAGTGCGAGAAACTAAAAATACTAAAATAAGTACAGGCTAACAGAAGAAAGAAACTGATGACCTAGATTGATAGATGGCCAGATCTAACGGCATCGAGTGTCTGATTTTTATCATATGGCTACCAGGCACAAGTGAACAATATAATCCCAAAAAAACATGTTTTCCGCATTTAAAAACAATTTTAAGGCTTTTAAAGATGTTTGATATGTAATTATTTTTGTAAGAAATTTTGAATAAGATGACAAGTTTTGTCAGCAGAAAACAAGGATTTCAAGGGTCATAATGTTTTCCATGTCAAGTCCCTGAAATTTCTTCTGATATTTTAACGAGGCATAGGCACAAACCTCAGGATTAAATTCCTAAAAGGTACAAACACCACAACATGAGTGAATGCAAAGATATATCATTGCTATGCTCACATAACAACATGCGCATTTTTAGTTGCTGTGCAAAGGTACAAACTACCACACACCCAATCCAACACCTCACAGCCACCACCAAAGCATTCGCTCATGCTATCTATTTCCCCAAGTGCAGCAGTTTGCTTTGATTTTCAAAACTCTAGAGAAATAAATAGCAAGAAAGGATCCATGAGACAGTTTGACAACAGTACGCCCAGTTCACTATAGCAGTTGAAGCTTGGAAGCGTCTGAATCTAATAGATGAATGGTGTCTCTTGGGCCTAAATTTAGAGTGGACACTATCCAAACTACTAGACCTTTCTTCTCTGGGAAGTCCCAGTACCTTGGACAGAGCCAATGGCAGTATGCAACTATAAAAGACCAAAACTAAGAAGAAGCAAATGACCAGCACTCGGAATTGGTACAAAATAATACATTCGTGTAGTACCATATATATCACAATAAGCAACAACCATCCGAAACCGAAACTAATAGATTGCAAAAAAAGTAAGGTTGTACTATGAGAAATCTGGAAACTCATGAAGATGTTTGCAAAGCAACTTCAAAAAGTATAGCAAGTTTTTGTAGTCATTGGAAAGTACAAGAATGCAAAAAAGAATTGAAGTACAGAATGTTTTTGTAGTCACTGGAAAGGACAAGAATGCAAAAAAGTATTGACTTCTATTTTGGAAGTAGAATAATTTATAACTTCCATCTTCAAAATAGGCTAGAAGTTGAAAACTTGAGACGCAATAGTGAGAAGGAATTCAAGAATCCAAATGTTTTCTACATCAGGTCCATGCATTTTGTTAAGATATTTAAAGGACGAGGCATAGGTGCTACCTGAGAATTAGTTCAAAAAAGTTACATATCCACCGGATCATTATTGTGGGAGATGTCTGCTAGTCGTGGCAATTATTCAGATGGAATCTGGTTTGTAAGAGACCTTCTGATGAAGTTCCCTGCTTTCCCTGAAACTACTGGACCGTGCAGAACGAGTAAATCATGCAATAAAATTACAGCATCTTTTGTTTGAGATTTTGATAAATTTTCAGGAATAAAGTAAGGTCAAACAATAGAGAAAGCAAAAGAATTATTCTTGCAAATAGCTGAGGCAGAGAAACAGGAGTCAAAACCTCAAAAATCTATGTTGCAGTTCCAATGGGCAAGATGATCTCTCAGTGCCTTGAGAAAATATATCCAACTAATGGCATAAAATTGTTGTAACCATGTCATGGAGAGCAGATTGTCAGCGTCTATATTAGTAACCAAATCTCCAAATTTGTGGGCTTTTCTTCTCTTAGTTTACATTCTTCACATTGTCCATTATGCAGCAAAATAAGATATAAATGGTGCCACTAAAATGCAGATAATGTTGATCCAAATATTATGTAGCCAAATACTGCAACAAAATTGTTATCACACAAGCATAAAAAAGAATAACATTCTCAAGAAAGCAACATTTGTTTGCAATTATGGAAGATTAAGCTCATATGGACCAATACTTGGAATGGATACAAAAATGCAAGATTATACAAATCAAAAAAGAACAAGCACAAAGAATACAATTGGAAATTGAGCCATTCAAAGAGGCCTCACACTCCACATTAACTCCAGTCACACTTCACTGAAGAAATGGTATTCCAATGATATTGGCATAAAGAATCAACCTAGAGAACAAATAAGCAAGTAAACTCAAGCCTAATGGAATTTGTGAATAGCCAGAATAATAAAACCTAAATCCCAATCAGAGATGATCAATAAAAACAAATTGCTCTCCCCACTCCACTAGACAAAAAATGATTCACGTTTTGATTGCAAAATGAACTGTAGTACAAGAAAACCAATTTAGAAAATTATCGAGCCGCGCCCATTTATATATAGAGGCTGGTCTCAGAGAGGACCATTCTTCAGTGGCGAGCTTTGGCAATGGGAAAGAGTACGACCGCCATTATTGCTCTTCTTCTTCAGCTTTCCAGTATTGTTTAACAGGTAGCATTCCGAAGAACAACTTGCAGGCAAGACAGGGGAACCTCTTGGCTCAAGACACAGCGCGACTAGGTAACAGATTCATCTTTTTTCCTACTGCATTCTCTGTTGATGTTGTGAATCAAGATTTCCAGTCTTCGGGCAACTTTCTTTGCTTGGTTTCTCTGATTTTGCTTCTGATGACTGTCCAGGGCCCAACCAGTCCGCGTCTACTGATCCGCTCGTTGCCTCCGGCCGCTGCGGCAGCTTGTTTGGAGACGACCGCGATGACAAATCTGATATTGCTAAAAACAGGTTGGCAGCTAAGATTGCCATTGACGGCTGTGTCGATGATCTCAATTATAAGAGGTAACAAATTGAAATTAGTTGTGTTCTTTTCCTGGTTTTCTGTGGTTACTGTTTCTAGAACTGAGCAGCGCAGCCAGAAGACGCTATTTGACAACCAAATCAGAAAGATGTCTTTTACTTGAACCAGGGTTTCAATTAATATACACTCAAAATTCTTGATAGTTGACATGTATATTCTGACAATGGAGTTGAGCTACATAATTTTCTGACTTATCCGGATGCAGGTCACAAACGAGAGAGAAGGCTCTGTTGGGGCTTATCAGTGCATTTGAAGGAAGTGTGATTCTCAAAAAAGTAGAAAACAGGTAAGCTAATTTTACTGTTCCATCTAAATTAATTCTGTCAAAACATCACACTACATCTTCTTTAACAGAAACACATAATTATAATTCATTGTATAAATTTGTGTCTATTTAGTAACTAATATTACTGTTTTCTAATTTTTTTTAACAGATTTCTAACATGGGTATATGAATACTTCAAATTGATCGAGAAAGGATCAGTGAAGGAGGCCACTCTTGCTTATCGATCCATTTGTCAGCCTCTGTTCCGCTCAAGAGAAAAGATTATGAACAAATTTTAACCCATGACTCACTCGTTATGGTTTTCTTTTAAAGGATTGCTGGCTATTACTCTTGGCAATGGAAGCAAGGCATCTGAAATCGTGGAGAAGCCGATCCCACAATTTTCTGCAGTCCTTTGGTCTACTACTAACTGACTTATTAGAGGAGCTGTATGTTCAAGAATTTATGTTTAACAAACAGACATCTTTCAGTAGAATTAATTGAGAATTTTCTTGCCTATGATAATATAAACATGGTATGCTTTTTGTGATTGTGCAGCTTTTGGAATGTATAGCAATTATCACTCTAGTTGGTGCAAGCAGTCCAGATGAAACACAGAAATCAATGAAGATGATTTGGGAGGCAGTTCAACAGGAAATAAATTCTGATGTAATCGAGTTTTGTGTAATGGTTCTTTAAATTGCTTAAGATTGAAGTCATGAGATACTAATTTTGTGGGTATTGACCTTGCAGGATGGACAAGAAGATAAATCAAGATCTGCTGCATTAGCAACAGCCATATATGCATGGTCATTCCTCCTTGCAACCATTGAAGAATGGAGTATCAATTTGAATGACTGGAGAGAGTAAGTGATAGTTAAAGCAATCTTTTCTTTCATCTTGTGACATACATATACACACCTATATTGTTTTTCCTAACTTAATGATAAATGTCAGGTCAATTCCATTATTTATGCATCTGCTAGAACATGATCGCACATGATCGCTGTTCTGTCTGACTTGTTACTGGTGAAGCAATAGCCCTTATCTTTGCAACAGGGAGACTCTGTAAATTCTTTGGAGGAGCAGGTGATGGTGATCAAGGGAATTCTAAAACTCGAGGCCTCACATGTGATGAATCACTCAGGGAAGTTACAAGTCAAATGAAGAAAATTTTCATGGGAATAGGGAACAAATGCACTTCGAAAGAAGATACCAAGAATGAGAAGTGTAGCTTTAACAATATATTGCTATTCCTTGAGGTAATCTTTTATGTTGTTTTAATTTGCTTTTCCACTATTGGTGTAAATTAATGCCTTGGCCTCTAGTGCTAAAATTGATTTCATTTCCAGACTGGTGATTGCCCTGAAAAATCAATGAAGATCTCAAATAAACTTGGGACATTGGAAGTATCAACATGGGCACAATCTATACAGGTACATACCTTGCAACTTTACTAACTTGATTGTGCAACACAGATGAGTTTTCTAAAGAGTTTCCCTAGGAGTGGTTTTCTTAAGCATATGTAGGTCACTAATCCATTTTTTAACTTACCTAGTTTGTTATAAATCAGGCTGTCAATGTACTATATATTAAGCCCTCGATGATGTTTCTAATGCAGGATAATGAATTCCTCCTTTTTTGACTTGTCAACAGAGAAAATGGGAGTCCTGCATTTAGCGAAAAGGTGGGAGTTGGCAAATCTTTTATATTTATTTGCTGTTTCTTTTATTATCAAATGGACTAATCTCTTTGTTCAAGTATACAATAATATAGATCTAATTGAGTCAATGACCTACAACTTGTACTAACAGTTGTTTTGTTGATGCAGAACCCTAAAACAGTAAATTATGTGAGTCATATGGACGGAATGCAGTTGAGAAGCAAGCAACAAGTTTGGGCTGAGGTACATCTTATTATCTTAACTGGAAATTACTCATGCACAGTTTGCCAGCTTTGAGTCTCTTCTTTCTACTTTTGACACTTCTCAATGATGATTTGATTTCTTCCATAAACACGCTGTTCCTTCACATGTATTTACTCACAAATGTGTTTCTGTTTCCAGGATAGACATCTTGGTCATTACAGCTACAACTCCAAGTATGTTTGATGGGCTGAAGAATTCAAGACCTCGCTCAAGAAATCATCTAATTATTTCACATTCTTTGTTATTTATATTTTTTTGGTAAAAATTTTGTAATTTATAATTTGTAATTCTTAATGAGTTATCATGTACCCAACATATTCTTTGACGGACAACGGAAATAAAATCACTAGTTTCTCTATTTCTCATGTCTCTTTTCTATGAAGATGCTACTACTACCAAATGTGTGAGATCACTGATGTCATTTGGCATTACAAGCACAATCCAGAGCGTAATGTTTTGGTCTATTTTCTCGTAGTTCTGCCTCTAAGAAATTTGAAAAAAATTGCTTTTATGTCTTCACATTGGTTTGCCAAGGGTTTCTCTTGAATTAAACATCAAATTCCTCCAAAATAAGCTTTTTTATCAGAATTTCGTTCAACAAACGAAAACACCAAAACAATAAAAGATACGAGATTGCACGATGAATTGACAAAAAGAATTAAAACAAAAACTAGATTTAATTTCTATTGGACGTTAATGATTTCTCTCTATCAAATTAATCCGTAGAAATAAGAGGCTGAGAATTCAGTACCTTAATGGCCTCGATCTCCTGAACAGTGGAGAGGGAGTCGGAGCTGCTCTACATCACCCTTCTCAGGATCCTATTCGTGCTGACGGTAGGCCTGCCGGCGAACCTAAACGGAGGAGCGAGAGAGACGGAGATACGCACGAATGATACGCTGATGGGTGGCGCTGTCTCGCCGCGGTGAGCTTGGTTAAAAAGGCCGAGGTTTTTGCCCAATTGACCCTAAAAACTAAGAAAATTACACCATTGTCTTGCTATTATCAAATTAGCCCCCTACTATCCACAATTTCGAAAAGCACCCGCCAAATACGAATAAACAGTAAAGAGAAAAACTCGGTCGCAGCATGCAAAAATTACTCATTCGAATGTTGTGGGTCATGGGTAGCGAGTTATGTTCCGCGATGGAAACAAGTTTTTTTTTTTTTTTTTTTTAAATATTTACAAACGGATCCCAGTATTTTAGGAAATTGCAAAAACCAACCATGTTTTAGCGGAGAACACCTTTATAGTTTTTAATACACGGCGTCTTACTCAGAAATAGTCGTTCGGTCAAATGAATTTTTTTTTTTTCCTTGGCCTTTTGGTCAAATTATGCTTGCAACCAAAGCTATTTTTTGCCAATCTACCATAAAAAATAGCCAATATATATGCCAAATTGATTGCTATTAATTTCTAGGAATTTTGTAGAGGTTCATGCTCTCATCATGGAACATGTTCTCGGACTACTTCCATGTACTACATCTTGATGGTTACTAGATCAAGTTTTCCATTTCCCTCCTCTTCTTGCCTCTCCAACGCGTCGGTCGTAAACCATCTATAAATATCCTTCAAACCCTACATTCCATCACCACACCAAGAAACCCAGAACTAGATCAAATGGCATCTCAGATTATCGAGAGTTACCGTGCAAGCGTTGAGATCTGCCACGGCGATTCAGTCTGCAAGAAGAAATCAGTCCAACTACAGCGAAGGTGATTGCGTTTGTTGAGAAGGGCAAGACGAAGAAGATGACTGGAGTAAAGACCAAGGAGCTCAGGTTATGGCTTTCGGTGGTGGAGACGTATATCGTGGACCCTCCTTCGGGGTAGTTCACCTTCGAGACTGGCATGGGCTTTCAGACAGCTTCCCGGGATCTGCATTTCCAACTCGAAGGCTAGAGGAAATATTGCACTTAAATCAACATTAAAATATGCAGCCGCATTACCTTTGTGTTGTCTAAGTTTGGTGTTTCGACCGTGTTGTCAACCAATGTTTATATAAAATTGATGCAATCAATATTGCAGTTTCAGAATCAATAAATAGTACACTTTCATAAGATTTGCTAAACATCTGTAGGTCCTGGTGCTTATTTAAGATATATTTCTTTCATAAAACTTAAAAAATTTCAAATTTTAGTATTTTGAAATTTCAAGATTCTAAATTAAAAAAATTCTAATAATATATTTATTTTATAAAAGATATAATTTTAAAATTTTGTATTTTTTTGTTAGATTTATAAATCTCAAAATGATAAATTTTATATTTTATTTGATCATAAAACTTGGCAGGAAACCTCTCATGCGGAATTTTAAACTCCAACCAATTTTGGAAAATCGAAAAAATCTTATAATTACAGAAATTTGAAAGTTTAAACACTTCAAAATTCTGTATAAGAAAAATTAGATTTTATAATTCTCAAAATTTAAAAACTCAAGAATTTTAAAATTCTACAAAACAAACAAGCCCTTAAGAGTATAACATTTGTGAAGTAAAAATTTGTAATAAATAGTTGAATACAAAGATCAACTCGTGGGCCTTAAACAAGCCTCGAAGTAAAATTTCTGTGACGAACCATATGCATCCAATATGCTTTGTAGGGGAGTAATCAGAACAGCAAAGACAAAGGCCTCACACAGTAGGCACAAGCAGCTGATCCCATGGCACAATCCCTTCCACATTTATTATGCTGCAAAGCAAACAAACAAATTATTTACTCCAGAATACAAAACAACAATCTTCAAAGATTCACATTCATTGGATGGACAAATCAACACAAAAGTCTGGTACAAATGCAAAAGGACTAACATATCAGTGATGAAAAGGATATGTGCATAATCCCTGAGAAGCTGGGTGATTTTGTGCATATCCCTGTAAAAGTTCTGTGTATATACTTCCACAAACCCATTGAACTTGGATGTATACCCTTGAATCTATTTTTACTTATTAACAACATTCAACATGTTGTTTTAATGAGGTATGAATAAAAATATTTAGTGTGCATACCCCTGAAATTTTGCTTGTTTGCTGCTTATCCAAGCATATGTCAAGGCGAGGGACTTACACAGTTTCAATGCATTTGTAAGTGTATACATGCAATTAGAAGTTTTCTAGGCTTATCTAAATTAGCCAAGTTTCAGGCTAAACATGCAACTCCCAATATGATAACAAGAATGAGGTCAAGCTTACTTTGAAAATAGAATTCAAGATCCATCATCTTCATCAACATCTGATATAAGCCAATCCTGTATTTGCTTCCTGTAGAGAGTGGCATATACAACTTAGAACAACTGAATAGTCCTTGCTATTATTTTCAGTTTATGCTGAAGTAATTAAAGGAAGAAGATTGTAAAAGTTTCAACATTGTGTGATAGATCTCAAATGAGCAATTGCCATCCTCTGGCACCCAAGATTGTGAATTTTTTTAAGCATGGCTTTCTAGGGTGACTTGTAAAGGGAAGAGAAATTGAATAGGAGTATAATAAACCTTGTGCATCTAATGAGAAACAAGTAATTTTGACTTCATATATAAATTCAAGAATGCAACAGGGATAAGGGATTCATTTTTCAAAGTATAAGGGAACATTAACCTATACAGTACATGAAAGGATGTTCTCACCTAAAAGCACTGTCCTTCGTTCTTAGGGTTATTGATTTTGGTAGGAGCGAATAGAAATGCTCCAGAGGAACTTCACTCTTTGGCAGGATCTGAAACTGGCAGCTTTGACAACAAAGTGAAATAAATGTATCAAGTCCAGTTTGGGATTTCCCTTGAATTCTTTTAAGCTTTTGCACATCTGATTCATCTAGTGGGCTTCCACAGATTGAACAGAGCACTTCGGTAGAAAATTCTTCATGCTTGACATTCTGGAACTTGCACCGCAGTCGCGAGGGCAGGAAATCATGATAGCTGTTATTGGTAAATTTGTTAAAATGAAAAGGCTTGAGCTTTCCTGCTGTTCTTAATATGGTGTGCTCTCGAGAAGGATTTTCTTCCTGTACATTTTATCTACTTCAGAAACCAATTTGCAAATGTACATATATGGAAGTAGTTTGGCTAACCAGTGTAGCATTTTAACCAACAGATTAGCCTTCTGTGATTGCATGGATCCTTAAAAATACCTGCAAGCGTGCAACGAATGATGAGACCAACCCATTGATACCAGTACAAGGTCTCCCAAGTATCTGCAGTGTCTTCAAACTACAGAGTCAGTTAGATCAAGTCATTACAAGGCAGTATGCTAATATCCCAATTCAAAGATTCCTTACCCATCAAAATGACAGAGCATGCTAAGCTCCTGTGCAAGACAATCACGAAGAGGGAGCACCACTGGAACTTCCCACCTTGTGTCAATGTACTGCAAGTCAGCAGGCAAAGCATAACCATGTCCCTGAAGAAAAAACATGTATCGTCATTGTGATTGGGAGCAACACATGGAATGCTTAGAATACATGAAAACTTTCAATCAAGAAGAAAACTCATCTATCCAAAATAAAATTACTCTGATTGTTATATTCTAACAACTGAACGAAGCAAGTTAGTTATACAAGCCTTCACAGTTGCAGATATTATGTGACGGGCAATCCGTGATGTGCATGTTCCCAGGATAATTTTACTATACCCATTGTCCAGAGCAATCTGGAGGACATTTAAACCACATTATTATACAGGAAAGTTTATAGAACTCCATAAAGAAGATGCAGGGGGTACAGATATATGACCTTCTGTAAGGTAAGCATTCGCAAATAATGCAAAAAATCTTCTTTCCCAGTGGTGTCAGTGATGCTATGTAGCAAATCATTCAACCTGCTCCTTCCATCATCAGAGCCCTGGTCACAGATGCTTTCAATGGATAAAAAATGCAACTCTTTCTGTACAGGTTCTAAATCAGACACTATTGTCCTCATTTCTTCAATTGCTTTCTCAAGCTCATTAGATGGTTCGATCCAACATGCCCTCTCATCAACAAACGCAACCCCAACACCAAAAACAGGGAGAGCATGTGATCTGCTTGCATCCCAGTTTTTGAATGATTTGTATTGCATCTCATGCACAAACTCCAACACAACCCTAATAAAAGCAATCGAACCATCTTAAAAGGCAAACATCTATGAGAATTGAAAAAATGGAACAAATTGTTCTAAAGAAAAAAATTGCAGCAGTAACAATCCTAAAGTTTAACAATCCTTTAGGATTGCAGCAGTAACAATCCTAAAGTGCACATTGGACAGTAAATACCAGAACATTGTTACAAATGCAGATTTTTAAAGTATATCTTGCTTATTTCACATATTATAAGCATCACAGAAAACTTGAAAACTCTATAGAAAAAACAAATAAACACTTTTGAGAAGGAAACAGTAGCACATAGGTTGTCATAAAACATGCTTGCTATTCATGTAAAACTTCACTAGCTACCAGTGAAAGAAATTGGCCAACGAGTGGCGTAAGAGCTAATTTCGCAATATGAAAAGATAACCATACAAGACATTATCTTTCCGAAAAATAAACAAAAATTGCCTCACAAAATGGAGAGCGAAACCCACTTGTTCAATCGAACAGCAATCGCCAAATAATTACTTAAACTCGACTCAATTCTTTTCACAACTTCCCTCACTAACGACATCCAATTCCCGTAATCATAGGAACCCCATCGATCAATAACAAAACGAAATCACACAAAAGCGACGAACAAGAGCAAAACCTGGAAGCAGGGCCACCGGAGAAGGCGACGAGGAGCTTGTCAGTAGGGGAGATCATGGCGTTGTTGGTGACCGCGAGCTTGAACTTCCCAAACACGTGCGCCCGAAAGCAGGCGGCGCACATGCCGCTGTAGACCCGCGGCGCCTTCCCGCACTTGCTGCACGACGGCGAGGCCCCATCGCCGGCCTCCGGCGTTTCGACGACGGAGAGCTTGGAGATTCCGGGGAGGCTATCGTCGTCGGCATCGGGCTCCTCCCTCGGGCGCGAGCAGTGGGACTGGCACGCGCCTCCGCCCCCGCAAGACGACATCGTTAACTCGAGGTTTAGGGCTTGGGGCACGGTCTCGGGTGTTTCTGGTTTTCGATGGTGTTTGGTCTGGTGGTGATTTTTACATATAACACCCTATTTTAGTGCAAAAATTACATTACCTTCCTGTTCGATGGCTAGTCGTTTTGTTTTGTTCAAATCGAGCCCGGTCGATCTCAAAAAGGCTACTGTTTCTGCAAAAGAGCCAGGAATAGGAATTCTGTCACGTGGCACGCCACACCGCCTGGTCTGCGTGTTTGACCATCACTTCCTGCAATGCTTTTTTATTTTTCGATTTTCTGGATTTTCTCATATACCTCCTTGATTTCAATTGGAATTATATATAAATCCAGATATGGAATTTCTAATAATCATCCCCATTGGAAAGATTATTTGTATTTAGAATATAGCGGACCGTTATATCCATGATTTTATGATGGCAATCCGGATTATTGGATTGGCCCTTTTTTGGCACTATGCACTAAAAAAAAAAAAAATCGATTTTTCATTTCTGAAGACATCAAAATCTAAAACCCTATTTGAATTGGATTTAAGAAAAAAAAATATCAAGTGCTGTGCGGTCAAATTCATGATCATTTTCTTTTAGGGCTCATGTGATTGGTAAAAAAATAAATAAATAAATAAATAACTACTTTTATCTATTTTTACTATTTAGTTATCCAAAAATTATATTTTAAAAATCAGTCTTTTTAATTATTTGTATATTTTTTTTATCAAAGATAACTTTCGAAAGTAGTTATAATGATTATTTAGATTATAATATTTTTAATAATATCACACATAATAATATTAATTTTTTAATTTTTTATTTGTAAAAAATAAACAAATAGCATTTTCCGTATTAATGGATATAATTTTAAAATATATTTTTATCTAAGCAAATATCAGGCGTAAATTACTTTTAATTGCTTCTTAAAATAAATTAAAAATAAAAAAATTATATTTTTTGTCCCCATTTGAACATCGACAAAATTTTTTAGACTGAATTCAGAGTCTAAGCTTATTGATTTTTTACTTATTTAAATTATACTTTGACGTGGTTTTTTAATGAAAATATGAAAATAATGACATTAAAAAAAATGCAAAATCCATGTAAAAAATTCTAAGAGAATAAAAAGATGAAAAAAATCCACTGCAATAAATGAAAATGTCTCGGAGGGGAAGCACACTTCCCGCGCCACCCTGTCCTCTGTCCCAGAACGAAAACACGCTTCCCAAACAATGCCACCCCCCACCAAAAAAGACAACCCCTTCTCCCTCCTCCTTTCCCTCCCTCTTTGGCAGACGCCAACCCTTCTTTCTCACATGTGAACCACTTCCTTCTCCATCCCTGCTTGAGCTCCTCTCCCCTCCTCACCACAGAACATCAAGATGAGGCTCATCCTCTTCCTCTTCCTCCTCCCTTTCTTTGGTCCTACCGGTAAGCAAAGCTCCATTAAAACCTCTGCTAAATCCATCACCAAAGTTCCAATCGTTACTCTGTTTTCACAGATGCAGGTCAAGAAGTAGTAGAAAAGACTCGAGTCTTTGTCACTGGACCAGACCTCCCAGTTGTTTCCTCCAGTGTTCTAGCAGCAGAAGCATGGCTGAGAGCTCATGTCCTTAGCCGCTACCCCTCCACCAACGTCTCCACCATTGTTGTAGGCGATGGAGTTCGCTGCAGCAAGCTCCATGAGCAGCAACGGAGCCTTGTTCTTCCTTCTGCGAAGAACTTGCAGTACTCCCTTGTGAGGTGGGGCTTGGCAGAGGAAATCAAAGTCTCTGTTGTTGCCTTCTCTTCTCGGTGCTTAAAGAGAACGTTGCAATCTTTAAGAGTGCCTTCCTTCCGGGAGAGCCCCAAAGCCCCGGCTTTTGGCTTCTCTCCGGCGCCGGGGTCTTCCTTCTCTTTCGTCCCAGAAGCCTCGCCGCCGGAGATCCCGGATCTCCCGTCACCACCAGCTCCGCCATCTGTGGTTTCGCACCCGCCGACACCACCGCCGGAGATTCCGAACCTCCCGTCTCCGCCGCCGCCGCCATTGGTAATTTTGGAGCCGCCAACCCCGCCGCCGTGCTCAGCGACGCCAGTGGCAGCCCCACCGCCGGAGAATGGGCAAAAGGAGGGGCTTTGGTGTGTGGCGAAGCCGGCAGTGCCGGCGGAGAAGCTGCAGGAGGCAATGGACTTTGCCTGCGGTGAAGGCGGGGCGGATTGTGAGGAGATTAGGCCGAACGGGAGGTGCTATTTTCCTGATAATGTGGTGGCGCATGCCTCCTATGCTTTCAATAGCTACTGGCAGAGGTGGAAGCAGAGCGGAGGGAGCTGCAGCTTTGATGGAACTGCGATTCTGATCAATTCGGATCCAAGTATTTCTCTGAACTTAGTTTCTGAATTTTTCAATGCAACTATGAGATTATCTTTCTTTTGATAGTGATATTTAATACTTCTTTGTTGTTATTGCTAATATGAACTTGCTTTGCATCTGTTTGCAATGGATGTTTCAATTGGAATTTGGCATTGCTTTTGATATTTGGGTCTAATTGTGTTGCTCTTTTTCCTTTTCTTATGAACTTTGCGACTTTAATGGCACTACATTGCTTATCTATCTACTAGGATTCAAGTTACATAGCTTATCTATATACTAGGATTCAAGTATTCTTTATGAGCTTTTCGTATAAACCCTTCAATGCAGTGTAAGTGTTGCCTTTGTCTATGCATGTGTTCTCTGTTTGCTAAAATCAACTTGTTTTCTGGGTGTTTGCAACTTTGCATGAATTGTTTCAATTGGAAACTGTCAAGGACTACTTTGTTGTGCTACTGATTGCGCATCTACCTTTTGGTTTAGCATTTCTCAAAATGATTGAATTGATGAGAACTCTGTCCCTCTTGATGAGCTTCTCTTGTAAATGCTTCATTGAGATACTGGTTTTGTGTAATTAAACATGGAACTTGTTACTATAGGTTGTTGTTGTTGTTGTTGTTGTTACTGTGTTACTCTTATGAATTTGTTTTACATCTAATTGTGTGTATGTCTTGATTGGAACCTGTTATCAGTCCTTGTATTGTGCTCAGTATGTTTGGTGTTCAGCAATGTTTAAATGGATAAAGGAAATTATTGCTGCAAACATGTTAAATTGCTATTCCTAATCTTTTTTTTTTCTGTTTCTGCCATAATACTATGCTTGAAGCGCAATAATTTTATCATGATGAAAGCTTAGCAGTGTTAATTGCTTGCAAGCTGTTGCAATGAATGTAGATAGATTCAGAATCATATGAACTGTTGTCATGATGCTTGTAATCAAGGAAGCAACACTTTATTGATGTTAAGTTGTTGAGCTGTCTCACAAAATTACTGCATCAGCAGCATTCCTTTTACCTTTTCCAAGCTATTTGCTCATGAAATCCTACAATTTCTCGAGCCCCACATTAACTATTTCTTTATTGCAGGCTTTCTCCAGTGCCATTTTGAACTGAGATGAGAAAATGATCACGAGAGCTCTAATTCAAGGATTGGATGAGCTACAGTGTTATTTCATTGCTCCTGCAGTTACTATGCTTTTGAGAAAGATCCATCTTTTGCAGGCTTTTCTATGATGCTAATTTGAATTCAGTAGATGAAGTGATATGAGAATTTCTAGTGGTTTGTATGATGGATCCAACTGGGCCTTTTTTGTCCTGTTATCTTTGGAACAGACATTTGATATGTATCAAACATGCATTCTGGTTTTCTTACAAGCATGATTGCTTTCACAACTGCTTGAGTTATTATGTTTTAGATTGAGCTCCATAATGACTGGAGATCGATAATCCCAATGAGCAATTGAACTCAGTGAGTAAATGCTGAGAAATTGAGGAAAAAATTTGATAGAAATATCTTTCCCAAAGCCACTCTAAATGTCAGAGCCAGGTTTGGATCCTAGGTGGCATGTGTTTACGACTGTATTGTGAAACGCAGCCATTTATTTTTTTCCTGAGCGGAATAAATTGATTATAAAAAACGGCAAAAAATATCTATTCTCCATCGAACACAGAAAACACAAACAAGTATGTTAATCTGGAAGACAAACTGCACTTTATACGGATCAAACAAATTGATATATGACATCTGAGCTATTGTCCATATTGTTAGTTTCACTTGTACACATTTTGTTGGCACAAAAAATACAATTCTTTTTTCTTTTTCTTTTTCTTTTTTCAATTTTACATACAAGCTCATACATGTTCAGGATTGGTTTCTTTTGGCAGAACCAAAGCAATGAGGCACTCTGCTGGATAGGGTGTAATCGAGAGCAAGGCACATGTTTCTGGCGAATAGGGGAGGATGAAGAGCAACCTTGGCCACATGGACTTGCCTGCAGGTATCTTGATCACTCCAGCACATTCCCTTTGCCTCAAATAAGTGGTGAAATCATGCAACTGCACAAAACATTTTAACAGAATGAGTTCTCAGAAATTCTACCACAATTGTTATTCTTGGTATTTAATTGACTCGATCTTCAACTGATATGCTCAGACTACCAATGTCAATGGTATGATTGCTAAAACAGCAGGTCACAAGTCTAAAGACTAGTTTTGGCAAGACCAATCCCCTCAACAAATGCTAAGCATGTCTTCACAAATTTTAATATTATTTTATAAGATTTCAGTATTGTTTAGTATCTGGATTAAAGGTAAACACTGAAGGACCAAGAGAGCTCACCTAATAGGTGTCTTTGACTCTCTTTGACTCTCTTTCACTTTTCTATTGTGTGCCAGAAAATGCTCTAGAGAAGCCATTTTTGGGTAATCGAAGAAAAGCAATTCGATACTGCAAGTTTGCGCAGGCATGATTTTTAACCATGTTCTGTTAAGTTCAACTTTCTTTTTAAAGATTTTTTTCCCTTGCCTTCTATGCTCCATGGTAGCTACCTGTTAACTGTACTAATCTACCTCATATACCTACAAGCCAGGACAAGCCAAAGCCTAGGGCAAACTCTTCAACGTAAGTTGATCCAAGGTGGCATCCAAACAATTTGAAAATAACTCTACTCTGTGAAAAAATGACCTACTCAAATAACAAGAATTTGAAGCACTTTCACTGAAAACTTCTAACCTTTTCCCCTCAAATGGATCAAAATTTAAAGCAGTTAACCATATATCAAAAAAATGTTGGAAGGATAATATCAACTGCTACTGTTTGAGTTCTGATCCAAGAAAATCTAATCTTAAAATGAAAAGCAGTATCAGCTATTAAAGTCTTTTCTGGCTTTTTTTTTTATTGACTTAGACTAAGACGGAAGAATCATTTTTGGCTCACCAGTAACTGCTCAGTTCTGCTAGTAAAAAACCTAAAAAATAAATGATGCACATTTATGATTAAGTTCTGCTACAGAAACAGGACAAGCAAAAAAAAAAAATTTGTATGATGCTATGTGTGAAATAAGTCATTCGAATCTCATGAAATTGGATTAGCAAATTTCAGAACTAAACTCAACTAGAAAATCAGTGAGTTTCTAATTCCTACAAACAAGGAGTTTCATCGAGGACAAAAAAAACTTACACCCTTCTGGTCATTTGCGGTGGATGGCAGCAACCGACAAACCTCTCTCTACATCACAACACCAAATAAGCGACTCAACAGGATAAACCTTAAATTGTAATTCATAATTTATTGAAATTACAAAACAAAAGAATCATGCGTTATCAGCCTTCAAAGACATAGGTGTAAGATCCAGTAAGCAAGCCACAAACAAATAAATGGACAAGCTAGTTATGTATGGATTTGCAATAAAATTTCAGCAACTAATGGAAATTTATAATTCTATAATTGCTTTTGTTAGCAGCAACATCTTACTTCGTAACAAGCTCGCAACAATTAGCTCTCTGCACAGGTTGGTTATATTGTTTTCCTTTCATAAAGAATCTGATTCATTGTTGCCTCTGTATGGTTCCCAAATAAAATGATATGCTTAGCACAACTGTTCAATAACATTATTGCACATTTGCACTCATCAAGTAAACACTAACTTCTGATGCATCTTCTATAACCATGCGCCTAAGATCACAAACATTTTCTCTAGCCTATGTCAATAGATAGGTTCATGAAAAGACACATCAGAAGACCTATGGGATCCATGTAGGTCTAGATTTATTTACTCATTTATTTATCTATTTATTATTATTATTTATTTGTGAAGAGACCAAAGGCAGGAAATTTAGAGGGCAAATAAAGGTCAAAAAATGTAACTAAACAGAAACATTAATAACTCTCCCAGAAAGCAATCAAATCATTCAATTATGTGAAGAGTAAACAATAATCAATTATTTTGTTTTCAACTTAAGAAAACATAAATAAAATTCAGAAGGTTTAAGTTCATAGCAGACTTGTGACAAGGTGAAAGAATGTTGCCTTACAGTTATGTGAGTTTCAAAATCCAGTGAACAATCTCAAAAGATTTTAGTAAAGAGATTCAACATTCTATATGGCCAAAAAAAGAAGCTGAAGTAAATTTTTGATGGTTAAAAATGGCATTTCGCTTTTGAAGAAATTATTAATAAAGTTCCAATATAGAAACCAAATATATTTAAGATCCAGTAGATGAAAACCTAATGGAATGCTTAAACAATAGGATTAGATTGCAATCATGACTAAATTTTTGACAACAAAGTTGAAGTGATTAGCCAGGTTGCACAAACATAAGAGACTTGTATGGCATGGGAGTCAACAGCTCTAGCATACTGTCTCAAATTCCATAGGAATTGGGGGTTTCACAGGATTTTTTCCTTTATTCCTATAAAGGTATTTGGCATTACATTTTGACAATCTTGAATTCCTTAGGAATCATGAGGTTTCCTACAATTACATAAACCTCTTTTTAATTTTCCTACGAAATGGAGATTGCATGCAAGCTTCTCCCCATCATTAATGAACTTACCATACTAACCATAGGATTTTTTATAAGGCATGAGATTGCATGCAACACCAAATCCTATGGAAAAAAATTCCAATGGATTATTTTCCTAAGTATCCAAATAGGTACTTGATGTTTTCTGAATGGAAAGGGGCAAATATGAAAAGAAATCGAATGCCAAAAGAATCACATCTTACAAAGCAATAAAAAATCTATATCATGGCAATCACTAAGCAAAATCATTTGAGTTTTTGTTTTTGGACAATACAGCCTATCGTGCCATACCATATAGTTTAGCTTTAATATATGCAAACGATTTCCACTGGCCACCGCAGAATCATAATCCTGGTTGTCTCTAGTTGCTTTTTCACCTTAGGCAAGTGCTTACTTAAAGATCATAGTATGCTTCACTGAGTAGGTTTTACCCCTCTAAATTGAATATAAAAAAGAAACACCAAAACCCAAAGAACTAGGTTTTTCTGAATGCAAAGGCGCAAATAAAAGGAACTGAATGAAGAAAGAATCACATCTTACAAAGCAATAAAAAAATTATGTCATGGCCATCACTAAGCAAAATCATTTGACTTGAGTTATCATTTTTGGAGAATACAGCCTATTGTGCCATATGCAAACAATTTCGGCTGGCCACCCCAGAATCATAATCCTGGTTCCGTCTCTAGTTGCTTTTTCACCTTAGGCAAGTGCTTACTTAAAGATCAAAATATTTTTCACTTAGTAGGTTTTACCCCTCTAAATTGAATATAAAAAAGAATCACCAAAACCCAAAGAACTAGGTTTTTAGGTAATAGATCTGGATAGATCAGGTTCTCTACTCAGGTTAACATTCCCAGTCTAGTAAAGTCCATTTTTAACTAACAGCAATATGTGCAAACTTGCAAAAACTTGAAGTACATGAAAGACAAAAACCAACTATATCATCCGTCTGAACTTCCAAATATTATGAAAGAATTTTCTCTACTTAGGGATCATTTTACTTTTCTAGTTCAAGGTAATAAATGACTAGAAAAACATAATAAACCAATAATGATATACAGAAGCAGATATCCTGCCTACTTTGGTTCTCATGTCCTTTTATTGGCTTGGATGATAACCCACATGCAACCAAATATATCGCCTACATTTGGAAGCTATTTGTGACTTGTTCAACTACTTGTAGAACATTCAGAACACTTTGTAGATGCCAAAATCAGGATTGCATTATACAATTTCAATGATCCCCAATTCATTGTAGGATCAATCTTTCATCAAATGATCACTTTGCACTAAATTGTACAGTGCAATTTACATCAGCAATCATGTTTTTTTCTCCTAACTTAGATAATGTCTCCTGAGGATCTAATTTGTCTCCTTTAATTAGACAGCCAATATAGGCTAGAATGTTACTGAATACTCACTCGTCAAATTAGAAAACAACAAGGTCCTCAAGAACTCACTTTATGAGATGGAGTGTTAGTAAAGGTTGTCTTCACATGCCGAAAGTCCGTGCGCTTTGTTACATCTAATCTGGTGGGCCAGCTGCAAATATTACAGGAAATGACACCAGTTCATAACTTGTATTAAACAATCCTACAGTTGCCTAATAACAGTAGATTAGTCCTTACTCTGCAGGTTCAGATACTGGAACTGTATATTTGCAAATATCTGAGACCTCTCTCACAGCATAAATTGTGCAGTAATGGACCCCACTCTTAGAAAGAGCACCTTGCCATTGGTAGTGAAGACCTGGTTCCCCAGTTCTCTGTGTTGCAAGAACAGATTCATGAAGTGGAGGAGGAGACTTTGGAGGAGGTGGGTTAAAGGGAGGTTGGGAGGGGGGCAATGGTGGTGGAGATGAAGACAGTGGAGGCTGCACATTTGATGGGGGAGGTCGGGGAGCTGGAATTGGTAAACTTGGGATCTTTTGGTCGTACCACTGCACAGAACTTCCAGACATCTGTGACAGTGGGGTAATAGAGGAAGGCATAAAAGGAAGAGAAGGACGTGCATGAAATTGACGATTATCATTGGCCATCATGGATGGGGAAATTTGACATGATGACATGGGAGGGTTTTGAGTAGAATTCTGGGTTGGGTAAACAGGTCCAACAAAAGAAAATGTTGGAACTGGTGGTGGTATCTTTGAGCCCCCATGTGTAATAAAAGATGGAGGTGGCCTCCCTTGGGTTGGCATCGGTTGTTCAGTGTCGAACTTCTTATGCTGCCATGTCTGTTCAGCAGCATGATAAACATCTGGAGCTTCTGACAACTCACCAGGAAAAAAAAATATCATGCAATTGCCATTACCAATTAAAGAAAAAGCATTGCTAATATGATCATACCTGGATTTGAAGGTCCTGGTTTACTTTCCAAACCAGCAGGGGCATGAGATGGAAAATACACAGAAGTTCTAGGTGGGTGTTGAGTGAACCTTTGCTCCCCATAATATGGAGCAATTTTAGAACTACAATGGAACAACAAAAGACATTAAGGTTGCATACAGTGAGTCCAAATATCAAAGAAATGTGCATGCATTATAAATATAAATTGGCAAGTGAATATTACTGATTCAGACCTGAACTCAATTTGAAGGAACATGCCAGGACAACTCCGAATATTCTTCAATGCCGTAGCTGCTGCTTCCACACTGCTGAACTCGACAAGCCAACAATAACTTCGCAAGTTCTCTCGTGTTATTCTAACCACTGACCCAGAGCTTTTGGCAGCAAGATTAAAAACAGTCAGCAGTTCATCTTCTGTCAGGACTGGATGGGAAATATCTGGCAACCCAATCCAGAGAGTGTTTGTTGCAGCTCTGTCACCATTCCTTCGATCAGTTATGTTTGAACTGAACTCTGGAAAAGAGTGTGAACTCTGATCAATTTTGTATTTCATGCACAGAGATGCAAATAAAGAAGATAGCTGTGATATTATGCCTCTGCAACTGTCCATAGGGCTGTCAACTGAAGATTGTGCATGAGATGATATCTTACTAATGGAAACAGATTCTGGTTTGTCTGACCTGGACTCAACCCGAATGGACATAAGCCCAAACCTTGCACCATCCAAGTGTGACTTTGCAAGGTTAGCAGCTTCATAAGATTGAAAAGTTAATAGGCAGCATCCACTTTGTCTCATAAATTGCCATCCAGTAACCTCACCATATTTCGAGAATGCATTGATCAACTGTTCCTCAGGGACAGACATATCTATTTGCCTCACCATAAGCTGGCAACCAAGAGCAGATTTATCCTCTGTGCATATACTCAGTGTTGAGCTTTTATCTGCTGGTGATTTGTGACCTCCAATCTCTCTACGATGCCTCCTGATATGGGTCATTGCAACTGCCGACTCTTCAGGATTCCCAAATTCCAAAAATATTGCACTTTCACTAGTAAGATCCATAACCATACGGGGATTCCTCAACCCCATAAACATTAACTCATTCAATATTTCATCCTTGGCTGATTTGGATGCTACCTTACCAATATAAACATGACAGCACTCACCAACAGCAACACCATTAACAGCTCCCTTGCTACCAAGTCCAGCATCTAAAAATTTAACACGAAGACATCCACCCCATAGGGGGGATCCTTGCATGAATTCACGTGCTTTCACAGCATCCATGATGTTTCTGTACTCAATCACTGCAAAATCTTTAACTCGAAAGAACAAAAATTGATCAACAGGGCCGAAATCCTCGAACTGCATCCTAACTAAATCTTCAGAGGCATCCGGACCAAAAGAACCTAACCAGAGTTGCTTAGAAGCTGAGAATACATCCATAGCTTCAGGATCTCCATCAAAATACCAAAGAACCTGATTTGGGGAAAAATTACATTGCATGGCTGAATCTTGTCCAGATGGCAAAGACTTGGATGCAGCTCCAGAAACAAAGGATGTTGCTGGCATGCCATGGTGAAGGCTATGGATCTGATTCTTCCCAATTTCACATGCAGGGGCTCCACTCCGTGAATCATCTATTCTGTGGTCTGCTTGCTTTCCAGCCAGAGAAGAGAGATATTGGCTGTGCAATATATCCTTGTTATTGGAATTTGCATCTTCACAGTAAGCCTCCCTGTTGCCAGACTCCAAACTTTTTATGGACATGGACCTTTCACCTAAGTGACTGCAAACTCCATCCATTGACTGCTCAGTGGAAGATTCGTGTACTCTAACACTACCAAGTTGGTTCTGATCAACAGGGCACTGATGATTAATAAATTTTGAAGGATCAACTTGGTCGTCTTCATTCACTTTATATTCCAATTCCTCCTGCAGCTCTGATACAGGTCCAAAAATCTTTTCTAGAAAGGATGGTAAATCTGAAAGAGCCTTGGAACTCAGTGATTCCCTAAACTTTTTATACCTTGAGAGAATCCAACCTTTTAATGATGGATCCATGCTAATGACCTGAGCATAAGAAAGCAGTACTAAATGGCAGGAATAAGGAGTAAAACCAAGAAAATGAGAGCTACTGTGTTCAGGGTAGTGGGAATCCGCTAATATTAGGTTTTCATCTTCAACTCTAAAACAAATACAAACATACTATCTCTTCAAAATTTTATATAGACACCTAAGTACTAAGTCCCAAAAGTTTGTGAATTAGCATTTAGTTTGTGACTGGACAATGTACTTAACTCATGCATAGCAAAATATACAAACAGTTAACAACCAGCCGTTCTGAAATTCATGTATGCATCCATATGGACTGTTGAAGCTAAAATGATGCTTTTAAAGATCTTTGTTCCAGCATGTAATTGAATTCACAATAACAACCAATGGCTGAAAATAGAACAGAAAGGCTGAAGCCTAATTTGTCATTTCACCACTACCCTGATAACAACCCAGCTACTGCAACAATCTTGTGAGATGAAATACTTGTTTTATGTCAGTTCATCAAACTTAAGGTATCTAATGGGTGTCATAAAATATGAATATGATCCCTAATGACCCTGAACTCAACAGCAAACTAGCAAAATGCTGAGAAGTAGAAAAAAAAAAAAACCAGAGTAGCTATCAGCACAAACAAGGTCATGACTCAAAATTGTCTATTAACCATAACAAACTACAACATATCTATTATAGACAACTAGTTGGTTGTGGGCTCTTCGGGTCAATTCAATTCATGGCACTTTAACAGAAGTAAAAAGGAAGAAACTCTAATTACTTGGAACCAGTAATAGTCTCTTGAAACCATGGCTAGCCCACTGAAACAGGTAAGAATATCAAGCTTATGAAATGGTGAAAACAAAAAGATGTCAATGAAAGATTCTGCATGTATTACCATTCCTGTAAAATTGTTCCTCAACAGTAGTAAAGATTTCCCCAAAGTGCTGCTATCATTTGAGGGAGGCTTGGCTTCATTCACTTCTTTGGAATTCGTGCTAGCCAGTATGGAATCTGTAGATAATGTTGTGTTTCCCAAAGTGCTGCTATCATTCGACGTAGGCTTGGCTTCATTTGCTTCTTTGGAATTCATGCTAGCCAGTATGGAATCTGTAGATGATGTTGCATTGTCTTCTGTCTCGCTTACAGCACGGTCACTCATACTCAGAGGAGTTGTCACCTGAGTGAGAAAGTACTGTGCTCTTTTAGGAAGAACATCAGCCCCATCAGAAGTCAGTAGCTCAAAACATGCTTCAAAAAAGTTCCTTGGAAAGGCCAAGAACATGTGTAGCAGACTAAGTGCTCTAAAGTTGAATAACTTGTGTAGGTCAGGTTCAGCATCGTCTTCGAATACTTGCTTAAGATTACCAAAGGATTCCATAGATTCTTGCAACTTAATTATTTCCCTACCACCAATCTCATGAATATCCTTTCCTTCAAAAGTCAAAGTGAAGAAGGTAAGTACATTTAAGAAAACAGCAGAACAAATGCCCTGGATGACAGAAGACTTTGGAGCTTCACTTGAGGCTGTGCGACATATATCAACCAGGCCAAAAATGCAAGCTTTAGCAGTCTGATATGCAATGCCATCTGCATCCTCTCCTCTCATAATAATGGCCAAGCTCCAATTATACATGTTAATGGAAACTTTAACAGCTGCTTCAAGTGCAGTTGGGCAGTACGATGCATACCGAGGAATAAGTTCGGCTACAATACGTTGAACGCTTGAACAACCTGAAAACAGACCCAAGTAAACTTAAGCATCTTCATTTTGCTCTGGAATTTTGACAATGCCGAGCAAAAGATTCACAGTGACAATGTACACTGTAAATTTCTAGAAAAGAAGGATACTAGAAACTGCAAACAATATGATTCCTCTAATGTCAAAAATTGAAGCTGTGAACTCCAGATAAATATAATAGAACAGATTTCAGCTTTACTTCCAAATTCATGGAACCCACGACCATTTATTGTTTCCTGAACAGAAACGGGATGCACCCAAGTTAAGTATCTCAAAAATGCACCCAAAAAACCTAGCTGACCCCATGCCACGTATCAACCCTCCTCCTATCAACTCAGAAACCTATCAGTCACCAAATTCCTTCTATGGGATTGGATACTATTCAAAATCCATTACCCAGGAATAACATTTCTTAATGTCATCCGCAGGAATCCAACACCGATCTATCCAAAGCACTTTTAAGAAAGAAAGCAGCTAAGAATATTCAATCGTCCAAGCTGCAATCTAGTTAAAATTGCACCTTTGAATCAACAGTAATCGCTCCCGGCGATTCCAATTCACAATCACGTAGAATCCAACCACAACCCACGCTCCCCATCACAGAGGAAACCAAAAATGCAAGACAGCAGGAGAGATGACCTCGCGAAGCAGAAATGAGGGCAAGGTAGGTCTGCTCGAAGTCGGCCATGAGGCGGGGGTCCTTCTGGGAGACGCAGTGTTTGATACGGCGGTAGCACTCGTAGACGCCTCGGATCTCCTCCCGGTTACGGCGCTTCTGGAGGATCTCCTCCGGCGAGAAGGAAGGCGGAGAGGGCTGGGCGGGAGGTACAGGTGAAGAGACGAGAGGGGGATCATCCGGCGGAGAGGGATCGTATAACCTGCGCTTCTTCAGCGGGTGTTCGGCGGCGGACGCCATCGGAGCTGATCTCCAGAGCCAGCGGCAAGGGTTTTAAGGCGGAGGGAGAACGACGAGGTCGAGGATTTGCGCAAACGGGTCCCAACAAGGGCTGTGCATTATTCGGTCAAAACCGAATTAACCGACCGATCCAAACAGAATAATCAATTCGGTTCGGGTTATTCGGTTCTCGATTCGGTTTAGTTTTAAAAAAAGAAAATTTTAAAAGTTCAATTCGGTTTTGGTTTTTGATTTTGAAAAATCGTAAAAACTGAACCGAACCGAATTATATATATACCTATATTCTGTGGTTAGGTTTCAGTTTTGGATTAATCGGTTCAAACAGCCCTATATATTATCGCGTTCTCTTAGAGCGGTTCGCCGCTCTCGCTCTCACCTCTCATTTCAGCCCTAACCCTAATCCCGAATTCCCGATCACCTCTCGCTCTCAGCGCTCTCACTCTCGCTGCTCTCGCTCTCGGCGCTCTCGGCGCTCTCGCTCTCGACGCTGCAGACCTGCGGTGCTGCGCCTTCATCCTTGCAGCTGCGGTGCTGCGCCGTGTCAGTGACATCGCTTTCGTCCACCCCCAGACCCCCTTTCTCCTCTGAGATTCTGAGTCCCGACGCCTCTCTCTGGTCGACGCTCTAAGCTTCAATCTCTCATTTTTCTATGACGGATTAAGCTGCAAGGTGAGCGTATTTAGGAAATTATAAAATTTAGGCTTTATTTTTTGTGAAATTAAATTAGGGTTTTTTGATTTCATACGATTTTATTGTTAGATCAGTAAATCCTCAGTTCCGAATTGATGATTTTTCTTCTTCTTCATCCCTGCAGCTGCGGTGCTGTGCCGTGTCGGTGACATTGCTTTCGTCCACTCTCGGACCCCCCTCCTCCTCTGAGGCTCTGAGTCCCGACACCTCAATATCTCTCTGGTCGACGCTCTGAGCTTTAATCTCTCTTTTTTTTTTACAACGAATTAAGCTGCAAGGTGAGAGTATTTAGGGTTGATTTTTTGTGAAATTAAATTAAGGTTGTTTGATTTCATACGATTTTATTATTAACCCTTTCATCCACGGTCCACCCCCGGACCACCCCCCCCCCCCCCCCCCCCCCCCCCCCCCCCCCCCCTCCCCCCCCCCTCTCCCCCCTCCTCTCCTCTCCTCCTCTCTCCTCTGAGGCTCTGACTCTCTGAGTCCCGACGCCTCAATATCTCTCTGGTCGACGCTCTAAGCTTCAATATCTCATTTTTCTATAACGGATTAAGCTGCAAGTTGAGAGTATTTCGAAAATTATGAAATTTAGGGTTAATTTTTTGTGAAATTAAATTAGGGTTTTTTAATTTCATACGATTTTATTGTTAGATTAGTAAATCCTCAGTTTCGAACTCCCGATTTTTCTTCTCCTTCATCCCCGGTGGCATCGCTTTCGTCCACCCCCGGACCCCCCTTCCTCCTTTGAGGCTCTGATTCCCGACGCCTCAATATCTCTTTGTGACTAGCCTTCGAGACTCTGAGCTTCAATATCTCATTTTTCTACAACGGCATCATCGGGATCAAATTGCAAGGTTAGGGTTGAATTTTGTGAAATTAAATTAGGATTTTTTGATTTTATACAATTTAATCTGTAATTCTGTATTTTTCTATTGATAGATGTTGAACGAGAATGACAGTCAACAGCTTTCAAACACAAATCCAGTTATTCCAAGTCCAATACCAATTTCTGTTTCTCAGGAAAGTTCTACGCCTATGGCTATCGAAGTTTCAAACGAGGGCAATACATCTACGTGCAGTACAAAGCCTCCAATGCCGAGAAAAAGAATGGCAGAACGATCAGCTGTATTGGAGCATTACACAAAGTTCACAGACTCGGGCAAGTCAACCAAAGCCAGATGCAACTACTGTGATAATGAATTCTTTTGTGATTCAAAAAAAAATGGTACTTCTTCTCTTAGACATCACATGAATCAATGCAAACAATATCCATATAATGTCGATACACATCAAACACAACTTGCTATGCAACCTATTCAGAAAGAAGTAGCAAATGAGTCTGTGCTAACTAACTGAAAGTTTGATCAAGAAAAAATTAGAAAAGCACTGGCACACATGATTGTTGTAGATGAACTGCCTTTTAGTTTTGTTCAACATGAAGGCTTTCAATACTTTATGTCTCAAGTTTGTCCTAGATTTCGAATGTCTTCACGTTGGACTATGATTAGAGATTATTTTCAACTCTATCATGATGAAAAGGTAAAGTTGAAATACTATTTCAGAGAGTCCAAACAGAGAGTTTGTTTGACCACTGATACTTGAACCTCAATTCAAAACATAAACTATATGTGTATCACAGCACATTATATTGATATTGATTGGAACTTGAAAAAAAAGCTTTTGAATTTTTGCAAAATTACAAGTCATAAGGGTGAAGTTATAGGAAAAGCAATTGAAAAATGCCTCTTTGAATGGGAAATTGATAATATCTTGACTGTTACTGTTGATAATACCTTTTCAAATGATATTGCTATTTCCTATTTGAATAAAAAAATTTTGAATTGGGGCACTTGTTTGGCACAAGGAAAATATATTTATATGCATTGCATAGCACATATCATTAATCTTATGGTGAAAGATGGTTTGAAAGAGATGACAGATTCCATTGCTCGGGTTAAATCTACTGTTAAATATGTGAGATATTCTCCAGCAAGATGGCAGAGGTTCAAAGAATGTGTGGAAATTGAAAAAATTAAAAGCAGAAAATGTCTTTGTTTAGATGTATCCACAAGGTAGAATTTCACCTATATGATGCTTAAAGAAGCTCAAACTTTTGAGCGGGCTTTTGAAAAATTTGAAGAGGAAGGTAGCAATTTCTGTCATGAGCTTAATAATGAAGATGGAACTCCTCTGTCTTTTGACTGGCAGAATGTTAGGCGACTTATTACATTCTTAGAGCATTTCTATGAGTTGACTCTTAGAGTTTCTGTCTCTATGTATGTTACAAGTAATTTATTTTTTGATGAAATTTGTCAAGTTAACCTTCTTTTGAATCTGTGGAAAGTCAGCGGTGATACAAAAGACCAAGATATGACTGCTGTGATGAAAGACAAATATGAAAAGTATTGGGGTGAGCCAGAGAAGATTAATATGCTTCTCTTTGTTCCTGTTGTCTTTGATCCAAGACGCAAGTTAGAATATATTGAGTTTGGAGTTGAAAAAATGTATGAAGGTGAAAGAGATGTTATGATGAGGAGAAAGTTGCATGAAGTTGTATATGATTTGTTCAAAGAGTACAGAATGCGACTACAGTCAGGAGGAATGCCATCTGGTGAAGGATCAAGTATGCCAAAGTAATCAGGTAAGTAAATCTTAAGCAGTCTATTTGCTGAGTATAGAAAAAGTTTCATGGATGATGAAATGAAGTCTGAGCTAGACAAGTATTTGTCAGAGGATTTTGAAAAAAATGAGCCAAACTTTGATGTTCTGGGCTTCTAGAAAGTGAATAGCTGCAGATTTCCTATTTTGTCACATATGGCTCGTGACATATTAGCTATACCTATCTCTACAGTGGCCTCTGAATCAGCTTTTAGCACAGGAGGGCGCATACTTGATCGTTTTCGTAGCTCTTTGACTCCTACACTAGTACAAGCTCTCGTTTGCACTCAAGATTGGATTAAAAATTCAAAAACAGAAATCAATATTGAGGAAAGTTTGGAAGAACTTGAAAAGATTCAAGAGGATAAGATTTGTATTGTTAATATTTTTATTATTGCATTGTATATTTCTTTATTATGATCAAATAATCATTGAATGGTTTTTTTATTTCAAAGTTGATAAAGATGAAATTGGATGTCACAACCATTGAATTTTGAGAAGTCATCTTAAGGTTTGAATATGCTTACTTATTTTTTATGCATTTTTGTTCATGTTTCTAACTTTCTATGGTCATCTCTTGCAGATTCATTCTTATATATTCTTATCATTCATGTGCATCACAACATCAGTGCATGTGTGAAGTTATGATCTTACAGTCCTTAGTTCCTTACCCAATTACCTACTTACCTGATATTTTCTTAATTGCTTTTACTGTAATGATATTTTACTATGTTTTTTAGGTTCAACAGTATGATCCAACTATCCAAGGACAGGTATGTATCCAACTATTATTTTGTAAGAGCAGCCGAGCAGGTTGATGCCTGAGGGGAGACATCTTCGTTTTTGATGATGCATCAAAGCCATCTGAGCCTCTTGAATTTTTGCTTTTATTTGAGGTTTTTTTGTCTTTGGTGTTTTG
The DNA here is from genome assembly GCA_005019695.1 of Trichopus zeylanicus subsp. travancoricus. Lineage (NCBI taxonomy): Eukaryota > Viridiplantae > Streptophyta > Magnoliopsida > Dioscoreales > Dioscoreaceae > Trichopus > Trichopus zeylanicus. The sequence goes on from RXID01021553.1 coordinate 1,889,368, forward strand.
ATGCGGAGGTGTTCCAATGGTCCCCTACTCTGGCTTCGTCCTCTTCACTTTGTAGGCTTGTAGAAATGGCATGGTTGTTTGGATGGCCTATGAAGGCAACCACTACCTACCATTCGCTCACGGTGAGAGCCAGAGAGGGATGCTGGGTATGACGGTATAAGGCGAATATGACAGTATGACCCTCTTGGAATTGTTTTATGATTTTTTTAATGATATTTGTTGAATTTTTCATAAGCTTTTTGAGGCGATGAAGATATTGAATCATTGGCTCATTGCCATATGCTATGCTCGCATGTGGGCAAGTGACTGATTGGACGATTGTCTCCTTCTTTGGCTTCACCCTAGTAATGTTATGCTACTTGGAAGTTTGAACTTCTGGTTCTGGCTTCTGTCCTGTTACTTCTATACACGGGACTACAGGAGATTTCTCAAGCTTTTCTTAATGGACCATTTGGCATGATATAATCCTTCAAAGTTCAAATGCTAACTGATTACTGAATTGATCATATTTATTCTGAACCACATAATTACAATTGTTGTCTTGCAGCTTACTGATGCTAAGTTATTTGACTTGTAAGAATGATATTATAGCTTTATAGAGTTATAGGATTGTCCTGCAACTCTGCAAGCATGAAGTTGAACTGTTGAAGTGTTCTACAACGGTGCAGCTTGCCAGCTTCTGCTACTATACAATATACATTGTCTTATTGCTCGCCTGCTCCTGCAAGTATAAAGTTGAAGTGTTGAATTGTTGAAGACTTGGAACTTGGAAGTCTTGAAGTGTCTTGCTACATGAAGTTGAACTTGCCCGCTTCTACTAGACTGCTACTATATATTGTCATGCTGCTCCTGCTGCTCCTACTGCTCCTACTACTGTGTTGCTCCTGCAACTTGAAGACTTGATCCACTCGAAGTCTTGAAGTGTCTTGTTATATGAAGTTGAGCTGTTGAAGTGTTTTACAACTTACCCGCTTCTATTAGATTGCTAATATGCTACTATACATTGTCCTGCTGCTGCTACTCCTAACCTCCTGCTGCTCCTACTGTGCTGCTCCTGCAACTTGAAGACTTGATTCACTTGAAGTCTTGAACTGTCTTACTACATGAAGTTAAGCTGTTGAAGTGTTTTGCAGCTTGCCCACTTCTGCTAGACTGTTAGTCTGCTACTATACATTGTCCCGCTGCTGCTGCTCCTTGCCTCCTGCTGTGCTACTCCTGCAACTTAAAGACTTGATTCACTTGAAGTCTTGAAATGTCTTGCTCCTGCTTGTGCGGTTGTGCCATTGTGGCATGTGAGATACTGAGATTAATTGATTATTTATTGGGTTGCAATTTGCAAACTTGCAATTGGACTGGGTATCAGCCTATCAGGGTCAGATTTAGGGTATGTATAATGTATATCTTGTACTAATTTTTTTTTCCCCTTATGCAAATGACCAAATCCGTTCATCTAGTCCTATAAAAATTTGGTTTGCAATTTGGTTATAACCGAACCGAACCGAAATATTTCGGTTCGGTTCGGTTTTGGATTTTCAAAATTTTGGAAATTTCGGTTCGGTTTATTCGGTTCGGTTCGGTTCGGTTTTAACCGAATGCACAGCCCTAGTCCCAACGGTGTCCGCGAGCACGACTGTCAATGGACCTCATTCGGCCTGGATCCAAAAGGAGCGAGCCCCGCCCGCTTGCTCAAGAGAACCCGTTGTCGGATTCAGACCCGGATCCAGTGTCTTTTATTTGAATTTATTAAATATAGCTCCCTTAATTCTTCCCGAATTACAGAAACCTCCCTGAATTTTCAATATTTACATATCCACTCTAATCTTGAAATAAACCAATTACAACAGAAGAATTATTCTGTCTTCACTCTTGTTAGTCGAGACCAATATAGTAAGTTCACTTCGCATCGGCTAAATCTTCAAGTTAAACCCAACGTTGATTCCATTATAAGCAATTGGAGCATACATCCATAACTCATCCGAGCTCAAGAGCTGGCCAACAAATGACAAAGAGAAGCAATGTCAGATTCATCAAGCGTTTGGTTGTGGTGAAGTGCAAGAAAATATCGAAATCTAAGCTTGCCATTTCCGGCATTCCATTTGAAGGAAGCGTTCATAAGAATATGCACCTTGATCTGGAGCTGCAGAAACTTCACATACTTCACAGCTTCTTCAAGCATAGTGCTAATGTCTACCTAGGAAATGAAAACAATGAGCAAGTTTTTCAGTTATTAATCCACAGATTTCCAGCAATACTGAGAAAAACTGTATCTGAGGACTCATACTTTGGTTCCATTTGGAACAAGGTTCTGCAATATCCTCAGTCTTTCATTGATCCTTTCTCTCCTTTTCTGATGTAACGAACGGCAGAAACAATCAGCATTCTGAAATGATGTAGTCTATAAAGAGACGCAATTAAGTTGATATGGTACCCTTGCATAGAGGATTTGCAAATCCCGAGTTCCTCTAGATTTGCCATCAGAGTTATCCTCAGAGTTGCAGCAGCTTGAACTCCGCTCATTTGAAGTAGCATTGCTTTGTTCTTCATCATTAGTGCAATAACTCTTCTGAATCCTCTTCGCTCGCCCTTCTTTTGCGCTATCTCTAACCTGCATTTGGAACAGATTAGTACAAGAATGAGCATTTGGACAATTCCTAACTAAAACAGCTTTGGGTTTATTCACCTGCAGTGAGGTTGAAGTCGTCTTCCCGTCCTCAATTGCATCAGATTTTCTTTTCAGCTGCCAATGCTGAACAGGAGGAACGACTGGCTCCAAAAAGATAGCACTGGAGTTGGGAAAATCATCTCCAAAAGAATGAGAAGGAACCACCTGAACTTGAGGTGATGGAGTGGTCACTTGATCTTCAGAAAATAGAAACTCCAATGGAGTTGAGCTATCACACTGAGGGTTATGACTGAGCTGAAACATCGATTCCGGTGCACAATTCACATTGTAATCGAGCTCACTGGAAGTAACGTAGCTTCCAAGCAACTGCGACATATTGTCATACTCCTCAAAGGACATTGCCGCATTGACACTGCTCCAAGATTCCATTGAAGGCTCTCAGCGTGCAAGAATAAAAAGACTCCGCAAAGTACTTGTATACGAATGGCTTTGAAGCATGTTGCACACAAAGAGTTGTCCTCTCTACTCTAACCAACACTTAATTGCATTATTAATTATTTTTTAGTACTATTAAAGTACTATTAGAATCTCAGAGTCAGCGGTTGAACGCGGGGAAGATTGTGTGCTGCTGACTTTAAAAAGATTCTAATTAAAGGCTAATCAGAAAGACTGAAGTAAAACTAATGATTAAAAGGAGTTAATCTTTCATTAACAGGTGTTAAACAAGTTTAAAGTGATGAAATGGCTCATTTTGGATTAATTCTTTTAAGCACTGCGAGAGAATGTTGTTGGTGAGATTAAAGAAAGCAATGAATCAGAGAGATCGTGGAGAGGAGCGGTACCATTCTTTAAAGCAATTCAATGCAAGCACATCTCTGAATCTAAAAAAATAATTATTATATTAAAATAAAATTCTCCTCAAATAAATAAATCATAACTACCTAAAATATAGTTGACAAATGATCAGTCAAACAATTTTAAGCTATGACAGGTTTTCTATTCTCCACATCCAATCTTCTTTGAGTAAAATGGATTGCAAATAAATATTGTTAGAATATTCAACAATATTCTTCGCCATGTCTCTTGATTTCGTTCATCTGGAATATGTGTTAATACTTGCATAATTATTAGGCAAAAAATATTAGATTTATTCCTAGTTTCTGATTGAATGAAAACATTGGATCTAAAACAGTTGGAAATTGACGCGAGAATCTATAGATTATTGGTCTCCAATTAGTTCCATACTCTTTCCCATTTTTTAGGTAACTTTCCTGTTGATGTGAGAAAAAAGCTTTATGAACAAGGCATATGAAAACATTAAATCAAGCTACAAAACAAAATTAAATAAAAATTCTATAAAAAAAAAATCCAACCTATAAGATGGCTGGGGCTGGGATATTCTGTCTCACATAAAATAGCATGTTTCCATGATAAACCATCTAGAATGTGACCACTGAACACCACTGAATATTGAGAAATATAACAGTTTACAATAGTAAAAAAAATAGAAGGCAGCAACCCCCTGATCTCCAGAGGAAAGGCTTTTGACCTTCAAATTTCAAATTACAATAATATCAATGTATACAAAGCGTGTACCCAAATTTTAATCAGACAACAATTCAAAGCACAAGCTTATTAGAAATTATTTATCTTTGCTAGAGTCTTCTTCTCTTTGAGGGATGTCCTGTTTCCCCAGGTTCAGAAGGCTCCCGTGGAAGATGCACAGCATGACGCAAAATATATGCTACTCGAAATTAAAAAAATACCAATTGAACTGCTCCTGTTCTTGTCAACTAATCAATCAGTTTGAACAAGAACAAAGAGAGGTTTGTCCTGTAATCTTTCCCGACCCTGGAGCAGCAAAAAAATTTTCATTGGTCTCCAAATATAACACCATAAGCAGGCAAAGTAAATGATCATATGGGTAGGTAAAGTCAGAAAATTCATGTGGAGAAACAGCGAATTTCTTAACATTCTAGCAGGCAGCATTAACAGTAGGGGAATATTTTGATGAATGGCACACATTTTAAATTAGTTATTATCAATATCGTAGAGATGGCAACAATTGATAAAATAGAAAAGAATCCAATTTCATATTAAAATGTTACTGGTTCAACTTAAGTCATTATTAAGAACCAATAGTAATTTGCAAATAACTTTACCAGTCAGCATGGATCAGAGTTACCTATTTCCTAATGTTGCTTCCAAATACGTGGTAGTGTCCATATTCATATAGGAAGGCCCACTTAAACAATGGCCCACAAATAAATTATGTATGCTTAGATTAATTGTTTCAAGGATGGGGCATGACAACACTGATCTATCAGACAGAGAACTTAACTAGTAGTAAGCAACTAATCCATACTGAAAGTCTACATAGAGGGAATGTGAAGATGAGAGTAAGGGTTTCTTGTCTATGCATCATGAAGTACCAGAAGTTCACCAAACTGACCAAAAAAAAGCCAACTGCTTGTTATCAGGAAAGGACATGACAAACAGATTAGCTGCTTAATTTTATCTATTTGTAAATGTGATGCATATTTCATACAGACCAGGAGACCATCCCACCTTTAGCTCAGACAGTTCAATGAGACAAGCACATTCGACCACCTGTGCCCCAACACGTTCTGCCAAAAACATAAAAAAAAAAAATTTAAAGTGAAGGGAAAAAAAACATGCACATGATTGAGAATAACCACTAAAAATTTACCCAGTATTAACTTGCTAAACAAACCAGATAATGATAAAAAAAAAAAAAAAGATATGCCAGCATATGCAAAGGCTTATGTTGTTGAAAACAATAACAGAGTGCAAGATACTCTGATAACCATTATTTCAGGCAAATGAACCATTTATGTGTGCCAGAAAATAGCAATTCAGTTCAGAGTTCAAAATGAACCTTATTAGTGAGGAGAAATTAATAAAGATAACATGTAAAAAGATGCAACTTATAAGTAATCAGAAATCAATAAAGAAACAATTTAAGAAAGTGCAACTTTCACAACAAAAGAAAGAGTAATACATCATATGAGAAAGCACTTGTTAAATCCGAATAGTGCATACAGCGTGTTCAGATGAAAATATAATTAGCACAAGAAAGCTGAAAAACATAAGCTTGAAAAGTTGTACCATAATCTGGACCTTTGGGGCCCAAATAAGACAAACAACTACCTCTTGCAGTACAATACGTTGTACAAATAAATTTGAAAGATGGCGGAATTACCCAGAAGGTTCATTGCAGCACACAGGGTCCCACCAGTTGCTATCAAATCATCAATGATAAGGACTCGTTCTCCTGGCTGCACAGCTCCTACATGCATCTCCATTATGTCCGAGCCATATTCTAAAGAATACTCTTCTGAAATTACTGGACCTGAAATCCCAAACAAGCTCACAAACTAAATGCAACTTCAGATTGTCTGATGCAAGTATAAGATCTGACTGTGTCTGACAACTATATTGACCCCATCCATAGCCATAAATTCATGAATTAGATGAAAACAATAACGAGAGTTGAGACACTGTTCATGATACATGGAGATTCACTACACTTATGCACTCTATCTCATTAAGTAATAATAAACAAAAGTGTACATCAAGAAGGTATTAGAAGCTTGTATACAAAAGCATTACCAGGTAATTTCTTTGGCTTTCTCAGAGGAACAAACTTAGCTCCAATAGCTAATGCAATAGGAGGGCCAAAGATAAATCCTCTAGCTTCAATTCCTATACAAGTAAAGCATTATTTAAATAACTCCCTGCAAGAAACTTCTCGATTTTTGCAAAACTAAAAAGTAATTTGCCACCCAGCATATATCTATGGTCAGTCAGAATGATAAACAATATGTATGCACCACCCTCATAAGCTTTTGCTTGCTGCAACAGTCTAGATAAAGAGTTAGCTCAAATAATTACTCCAAATAAGATCACAGCTGAATTATCCAAGATTTCAATCATTTATAAACAGTTAAGCAATAACTAGTGATTGCTTAGAGGATGCAATTAACAGTAACAAACATATTCATTAAAACTCTAACTAGTCCACTAAACTAATTTGTAGTTTCATCTTTTCTGTATGGGACCTGCATATATATTTTGTCTAGAATGTCTTTCAACATTCTTCTCATTATACTTGAATAAAAACTTATTTTTGGTGCATACTTGACCTGGTACCATGAAAGCATTTGATCATAGAATCATGCAGTCCATAACCAATAAGAACTATACAAATAACAAAGAACAGAACACATGGCACAGTAGCCTGAAATGTCCAATGAACTTCCATGCATCAAAGCAGCTTCCAAAAGTAATTCAGATCATGTTATAAGCTCCATAAAATTGGAAAAACTAACACAAACTTGGGACAATACACGAGCAATCAACCGGCCTAGTATCTGTTCACTTTAATAGCTGCAGCTGAAGTTTGACAAAATGAGAGTCCAAAACCTCTTCTCTAAACCCTAAAATCGCAAATCTTGATTAGAATGCGACAAAAAACAATTCAAGAACACAATTTCGCTAGCGCACTATCTCAAGTAATGAAGAAAACAGCACAGAAATACTCCAAAAAGATATAAAAATCCACATCTCAGCCCCAAAAAAATCTAGCAAGCAAGCGACGCACAGAGATCAGCACAGCACGATTACCAGCGACAACCGAGATTCCTTTGTCCTTGTATCTCTCAACAAACAACTCAATGGTATCCCTGAACGCCTCAGGATCAAGCAGCAGCGTAGTAATATCCTGAAACATGATCCCTGCACCAAAACCAAAGTTTTCAACCAGGATCTCAGCCGAAACCTACAGGAAAAAACCTATCGAAGAGAAAGCTGAGAGACTCACCGGGCTTGGGGAAGTTCGGGATGACGCGGATGGAGGACGCGATCCTGGAGAGGCGGTGATCAGCATCAGTGTCGGAGGCCATGGCCCTAGCCGGGATCGCGGCGGCAAGCGAGGGAAAACGGGGATGGCGGGAGGGAAACGGGGGGAAACGCGCGGAGAGATGGGAGGAAGACGGAGAGGGGAAGAGGAGGAGGGGGCCTCGGAAAGAGGGCGACGCTGATGATGCCGACATGATTTGATCTCAGCCGTTGATCCAGCGTGGACTTCTCGCGTTCAAGGCATGGCGGCGATCGAGGGGAGCGATACGTTGAATCTGGACCGTTGGTTTGGATGCTAGTCGCTTTATTACGGAACAGCTGTTATTGTCCGGAATATGACGTTTAACTGTCGGATGCCGAACAGCAAACATGTTTTTGGCCTCCTCCTAGTCATACACGTAACAAACATTCTGAGTCCCACTTTTGAATTCGAATCATAAAGCTCATCAGCAGTCAGAACTCAGAAGCCATGACTACTTGTTTTCAGAGAGCTAAGAGCGATTAATTGTATCAGAATTGGACTAAATTATGCTATAATTAGCAAAAATATTTTTTAATTTTTGTGGTTAAGCAAGGAAACAAAGAGTTGTTTTCGTTTTTAACTTTTTCTGAGGGGTCTGGTGGCACACACACTTAAGATCGAATTTAAAATTCTTGTAATATTTTTTCCTGTTTGTTTTCAAGTCAATTTTCATGCTTAATTCATTTTTATCTCAAGTGAACGTTTGATTTATGTGGTCATAATTGCCGTCACCAAATCAGATTAATAAGATAACCCAATCCAATTCAAAGAAGACAAGTGTTTTATCCACTATGATAGAATTGCTTTGGGAAAACCAGCCCGCTGGTCAATAACTTCCGCGCACGTGTGGCTCGTGTCGGAAAACATATGACACGCCACTTGTTTGGCAAAGACGACGAGGGCGCAGCCCGTGGCGGCTACCTGTTTATTCTGCGCCGGAAGACGAGTCTCCTCTTCAGCTCCGTTTGCTTACTCACGCATTACGTGGCATCTTCTATTTCCACCTAATCCTTAGTGAAAACAAAAATCACATTTATGATGACTAATGCAATATAAAATTTAATTTTATTTGTAATTGTCAACGACCAGATCCAAGATCAAGTTTGATTCCTATAATTTCTTGAAAACTCAATTTTCTAAATCACCTTCTCGTTGTCCTATATAAAAAAAATTATAAAAAATATTGTCAAAAGTATTTCAACGATGGCTATTTCGATATACAAGTTAGTACAGAGATTAATAATGAGAATAAAATATACATTTGAGCATTAGTCCTTATCTCTTCGGAGATTGAACCATTTATAAAGTGAGAAGTATATTTAAATTTCGTGATTTTTGACATCATGATCTTAATCAAATTTTTTATAACAGACAATTTGGATCCTAAATCTCTCAGGATTTACTTTTATGTTTGGGCATGAGAATTAGCTCTCATAGTTGTCATTTCCTTATAGCTCAAATATTGAGTAATCTGAACTTAGGGGAATCTCGATGTAGGCTCAATCACATTTTGCCAAAAATAATGAGGTTTGCATAAATTTAGTATAAAGACTTCTTATTCATTCCTTATCTCAGGGTGAATGGGTATTTTATCTCGAATTGTTCAGTTCGTCGTTCTTTCCTTACACTTGGTTTTAATCACCCTTTGATTCAGTCATTAGCATCGATGCCGAATCAAGTTGAACTTCATGTAGCTCGACATTCTAGAGAATTTTGCCTCAGATTTGCTAGTCCCTAGCCTGGTTTCGAACTTGATTTTCAATGACCTTTTGACTTAATTGATTTACTTTGGCATATCATCTATGCCCCTCAAGCCTGGGCATTGAGTTGTCAAGACTTGAAGGCCGGGGTTACTTATGAGAAACATATGAAGGATGACTCGTTTCATCTCGATTAGCTCGATAGGTTCCCAAAGAGCGAGCAACTGCCCTCCTTTAATGCTCATGATCGTTTCCTAAGTATACGTCTACACATTCCCGAAATGCCATCCTCATTACTAGTGCTGACGGCTAACCTTTCGAGGGTAGAGTGTAAGACACCACTATGTGTCCGCCAAGATCTACGTCTAGGTCCAAATGCGCACAAGCTAGTTTTTGAGATTCGGGCCTCGTCACATGTTGTCCATGGGATGGGCCTCTCGTAGCTACAAATACAAATATTAAGACGAGATTATTATTTTTTCCACTTCGACTTTTTCATCTGAACTCAAACTTTGCCATTTCTTCAATTCTCTTTGTTATTTTCCATGGTCGGTGAAGGTGACAACTCCAGCAACCATGTTTTCATGCCTCTAGCTGTCTTTGCGCTAGTCTTGCCCCCAACGGAGAGCATCGTGGTCATCATTCTCGCCATCCCTGCCATAGCTGCGAGAGTCGCTGCTTCCTCTTCTCATACTTGAGGTATGGGTGCCTTTACTTCTTTCTAGTTTCCACTTAATTATTTTATACCCGTATTTCAAAACTTAATGAAGTGATTACAAACTAGGATCAGATCATTCAAGTCTAGACCTTTGTAGAATCCGCACAAAGATTCGTAGTGTTAGGGTTGGATATCGAACGAACTGTAGTTTCAGACCTCTAGACTGGGGCATTACTTTAAACCCCAAATCACTTTGTTTTTCAGTTCGGTAAATATCTTTATTCCTAAACTTTCCATAACTGGGTCATTAAGAATATTTTTTAGATAACAAAGGACCTTCTTTGACCCAAGTCTCGGTGTTTGAGCAAACCCTTTCGAAGAAAAAATTAGAACACATGGTCCACGTCTTCAGTTTTTTAAATAGTGTTGAAGTTGATATATGGGGTTTAGAAGATAATAGTTCTATCCTCAATAATCAATTTAGACATGTCTTCACCACTCTTTGGGAAATATTTGAAGTGGGGCTCAGATACTCGATAAATGATTTTACCTCCGTTGTAATGTCTGACCTTCACATTATGCCCGACCAGGAGACTCATCATCGCATTCTGAGCATTGGCAATAGCCAAGGGGATCACTCTATCCATGGAGATGTTCTAAGATGTTTTCCAAGATGGACAAAGTTGGAGGGCAGATGGGAGATGGTACTTTTCCCCAAGAGAGGCTAGTGCCTGTTTGGAGTAAACGCATCCTCGATCCACTTTTGAAATGTTCACCCTACGAGGGTATTCTAAAGAGAGAATTCGGGACTTCGAAGCGTGTGAGGGGCACCCTTCCAAGCATAGGAAATCTCCCGAAGCATCTCCCAAATTTTGACAACTAGTTTCTTCTTGGTCCTCCGAGATGCTAAAATTAAGATTTTTCTTGAGATGGTCGAGTAAGGAGAAACTCCTCGGGCTTGGCCTATTGGTAGCTCAAAAGTCCGATATGATCTACTTTGTAAGTTACCATGCATTTATACTCTTGTCTTTGCTAACTGTTACCTCGATTATATTTACAGGACTTAATCATATATTATTCATAAATGAAGCTATCGGTGAGCGGGCTCGGCTCTCCAAGCTGCCCCTCTCCTAGCCACCAAAGAAGCCAAAGAGGAAGAAGGAGGAAGGAGAAGAAGTTGGGGGACCCTCCAAACCCATTGAACCGTCGAGGGAGAAGAAGAAGAAGAAGCCTCGTATATTAGGGGTTGAAAGAAATAGCTTCATTGCCCGAGGAGCGAAATGAAAAGGAAGAGGAAGGAGAAAGCAAAGAATATGAGCCCTCCTCCTCCTAACGCTGCTGAGGCTATCAAGAAGTCAGTGGGTCTCAACAATGAAGTTGAACTGAGCTGTGAGGTGTTGGAGGTTCCTTCCTCGTCCCTATCCCCAAAACTACAGAGGTAAAGAATGTCGAGTTTGTAGAAGATTCGTTGCCATGGCAAGGGGGTAGCCAGAGATGATGATGACCCAAAGGGAGCTTTTAATTTGAATTCCCGTATTGCTTAAATGTCAGTAGAGGAGTTGTTCCTCAATGGTGTAAATGCTTCTTGTAATGTAAGTGTTACTCGCACATTAACACAAAGTGATATCCATAATTATCATGATTCTAACTCTTAACTTAGTTTGTAGATAGCAAAGTATTTTCACTATATCAAGAAGCACTTTCTTGAGGCTAAGAGGGAAGCCTCCTTGTGCCAATCCAAGGTAGACTTGGCCGAAGGTAAAGTTGGGGCTCTCCAGCTCGAGGTAGACCTGCTTCGGATGGAATTCACTACAGAACATGAGGCTAAGATAGTTGCGGCGAAGGAGAAGGACTTGGCCGTAGCTAAGAAAAAGAAGGCAAGGGAGAAAGAGACTTGGCTTAGTGGGAGAATGAGTACTAGCTGAAAAGCCATGCCACTAAGATTATCAAGGCAAGGGAAAACACGCTCATAACTTTCTAAGAGAGTGAATAGTACAAGCTCCTTATTAAGGACACAAGGGAACTCACTATCCAAGAATACAAGGACAACGAGGAGCATTTGAGAGAAGTCAGGCATCTTAATGCCGAAGCGTACAAAATGGATTATCTAACTTAGTGAGGCACAATGATTCTTTGGTCGAGAAGGCCAACTTTAACCCTCACACTGTTCAAATTGAATTCTATGATGAGAATTGGATAGTGTTTGCGTCATGAATACGGTGAAGCCATTAACGCTGATTTGATTCCTCCAGTAGGTGACGAGGCTGCTGAGGGCTCAAGTATTAGATATTCCCTTAGCTCCTCGGAGGGTAAGGAAGGCTTGGTTGAAGTTCTTAGTCCGTCGAAGAAGGGTGAGTAGTCATTGTACCTAAGTTCCCTTTTCTTTCTTTAGCAATTCTTAGCTTAATGTAATATCCTTCTCCTTAATAAAAGCTTTACTTATAAGTGTTAACTCAATGTAAGCTAGTTTACTTATAAGTGTTAACTCAATGTAAGCTAGTGCTACTTTAACTTTATGAGTGTATAACCTTAGTTTTCATACATCTCTCCTTTCTTTTTATATCACATTGTGAGAAAATGATTTAGTCTTACCTCATGACTAATTTGTATAGACTAAATAATTCGTCATAAATAGTGAAGCCAATCTCATGGATGCTTTAACTTGATAATGAATCTCCGTGATTCAGGCGACTTTGACCTTTAGACTCGAACTCTAGAAAAAGCCATATCTTAGAGTATGGTCACCAGGTTTTATTCTTTCGAGCTTTATACTTAATGCGAGATGAGTTTTCATACTTTTCATAGGCCTAATTTTGTGCCACGGATAACTAAGGTTTTTGTGCATCGACAGACCGAGAGCTTGATGCCTCAGCAAATTGAGGGCTTAATGCCTTGGCAGATCGAGGGCTTGGTGCCTCAATGGATCAAGGGCTTTATGCATCGGCTAACCGAGGGTTTTGTACCTCAGTAGATTGAGTGCTTTGTGTCTCGATAGACCAAGGGCTTTGTGATGTCTGAGCTAATACTCGTCAAAACTTCAGTTTTTCTTAAAAGATAAGAAAGATAAAGTTTATTCTCAAGATAAAACTTAGAAATAGAACTTTTTAAGATTGTTTGCATGCCATATCCTTGTAAAAGCTTCACCATCTGCATACTCAAGCTTGTACATTCCTGATCTAACGACTCAGGTGATCCCGAATGGACCTACTCTCAGTCGGTAAGTTCAACTCAGTGTAGTACTCAATCATTTGATTGTAGTTCTTTGCTACGAACTAAAGTATTGTAATACTAAGTCACTCATCGTTGATATTCTGTAACCCTCATGTGAATCTTCTTCTGAACTTTCAAGAGAAGGTCTTTATCAGTCGTGAGGTGAGGCCACCTCCACGAGAATGACTATTTGATCTCTGTAAGTAAGTAGTAATGGTGGCTCACTTGTTGTGTTGGAGGAGTGATTTGGTATGACCATAGAACGTGCAGCAACTCTTAGACCCTCCAAGCACTTTTTGATACCTCTAAATAAGGTTCAGTTGGTTATCTCGGTTGGACTATTAGACTGTAGGTGTACGATCGAAATAAACTTTTGCTCGATTTGAAGGCTACTGCAATAATCCGTAAGCCTTAAGCTGTCAAACTATCTCCCATTATCCATGACGAGAGCGCAAGGCAATTTGAACCTGTATAAAGAAACTCCTTGACCTTCTTGTATGTCATGGTGGCGAGAGATTTAGCCTCTACCTATTTACTGAAATAATTGATAGCAATTATCAAGAATTTTCTCTACCCTAAGGCTGGAGAAAATGGACTAGTATATTTATTCCCCATTGATCAAAAGGTTAGATGCTATCGCCGCTTGGTCCTCTGCTTCTTCAGTCTAAGTGGTTTGTTTTTTTGGACCTCTTTCTTCTATTTATTAGGCCTTCGTGTTTCTTTTTGGCCGACATGACCTCCTAGACGTCAATGTATTCTCAAACTAGCTGGATAAACTCAACCAATGTTTGGGAGTTTCGAGTCATTTCATATGCTACCCGAGGTTATTTTATCCCATTTATTATCATAGTGAGGACAATGGAACTATCAAACTCGAAAACTTTCAACTAAACTTTGTTGAACTAAGCTAAATACTTTCTCAAGCTCTCTCCTTTTTATTATTTGAAAGTTACGAGTATGAAAGGATCCTTTCATTGCGACACTAAAGAGATAAACTACTCTATGAATCTGTGAGCTAAATAATCAAATTATGAGATCGAATATCTCGACAACCCATAATATTATACCCGAGCTGATTCCTAAAGCGTCATGAGAAATGCCTTGCACATGGTACATACATCTTGGAGGATCATGGTATTTTAGAATGTGCTCATATAATCCACAAGATCCTTGGTATCATCGTATACCTCATATGGTGGTAAACGAAACTTCAACCATATCAGGGATTAAGCAATCTCGGAAATGAGAGATGTATCATATCTCACATGATTAGGATGGGTTGATGTGTGCGACACTCCCCAAGCTGCATGTGAGGCATCCTCCCTTGGGGTATCATAAGCGACTCTATCTGAGGTGCGGCTTATTATCAAAAGGGGATTCCTACTGAGGGGTCTTGATAACTCAACTGATGATGATTGCTAAGATGTAGCTAGTTGTTGGCCTGTGGATGTGGCTTGTAGTGATAGTTCGGAGTCTCAATCTGAAAAGGAGCTTGAGATTGAGATTGTGTATAATGGGCTTAGAGGTTTTGCATTATTTGAGTTTGACTTTATAATTATTGGGTCTGCAAGTTTTGCATAATTTGTGTGTGAGCTTCTAGCATCTCTGTCATTTGTTGAACTACCACGGTGAACGTTTGGAACTTCTGCCGGCTCACTAAGTCAGGGGGAACTACCGGCACCTCAGGAATAGTTCATAAGAGAGCTCGTCAAGGTTTTTATTGTAGAAGTGGGGCAACGGCTGAGTTGGCTCAATGGGTGGGCTCAGCTAAGTTGCTGGAAGAATCACGCAATTTTGTCGGTGTAGGAACGATTTGCCCCCTAGGTTGATTTCTATATGTTGACGTCATTGTCATCAGAGGCATGAGCAGAGAATTTTCCTGGATTAGGATGAGAGAAGAGTGACGGAGTATATGTCAATAAAAGCATCACTGTTGGCGAGATCCAATTCGAGATTGGCTTTGGTCTGTGTAACTCCTTGAAAATTCGATCCGCTAGATCACCTTCTCGTCGTCCTGTATAAAAAAAATCATAAAGAACACCGTTGAGAGTTCTCTAGCGACGACAACTTTGAAGATCAAATTAGAACAAAAATTAATAATAAGAGTAAAATATAGATATAGACATTAATCTTTACCTCTTCGAAGATTGCACTATTTATAAAATGAGAAGCGCATCTGAATCTTGTGATCTTCGATGTCGTGATCTTAGCCGGATTTTTCATAACGGACGATCTTGAATCTTGAATCTCTCAAAATATGTTTCGAAGTTTGGACATAAAGATCAGCTCCCGTAGTTGTCTATAGCTCGAATGTTAAGTCATTCAAACTTAGAAAAATCTCGGTATAGGCATAACCACATTTTGCCGAAGATACTAAGATTTGTGTAAACTCAGTATAAAGACCGATTAGTCATTTCTTACCTCAGGGTGAATGGATACTTTATCTCGAATAGTTGGATTCATAGTTTTGTCATTACACTTAGTTTTTATCACTATTTGATTTGATCAATTAGCATTTGTATTGAATTAAGTCAAATTTTTTGTAATAGTGTGTTTTAAAAAATTTTGCCTTGGGATTCGTTAGTCCGCAGCTTGATTTGGAACTCGATTTTCAACGGCCTTCTAACTTAACTGATTTATTTCGGTAAATTATCAGTAATAGTGATAATTTTTTTTATTTTCAAAAAATGCGGTCATATAAACGTCAGCCGAATGCGAAATAGAATAGAAATTTGACTAACAAACCAATATTCCGATCAACCATTCTTCGAAGCAGGAGCCCGAGTCCTCCGTCGAATGGAAAACACGAAGTAACGTCTCCAAATGGGAATACATGGACGATCCATCGAGTCGAATTGATAGTCCGCGTCCACGCGACGATCAGCGCAGTGGAGAAGTCAGGACGGAGTCGGAATTCAATGAACGCGTTGAAATTTCTTCACCGTGTGATGTAATAATTCCAATTTCAAAGTCCTCGGTACAGTGAATGTTCTAAATGAAACAGCAGCCCACTCGCAGCACAAGCGCCGTTGCGTCATGCTTGTCGTACGAGCGAGCAATGATCCGTATGCTCTAGATTTCGAATCTTTTGGATATCGTTTGGTTGAGAATTAAAATTAAGATTTAAATTAAAATTATTAAATTATTTTTATAAATTAATATTTTTTATTAAAACCAAAATTTTAATAATTTAAAATTTTAAAAAATATTTAATTTTTTATAATAATTTAATTTAATAATAATATAAAATAATAAATATTAATTTTATTTTAAAAAATAATTTTAAAATAAACTGATTTTAATTCTAATCAGGGCCGTAAGCTCTAGGCTCCGAATTGGTCTCAACCCCTGCGGGACAACGACCTAAATTTTTTTCTCCGCATATGCAGTGACTTTGTTTAATAAATATTAAATTTTAGGAATTTTTTTCAGTACCACAAAATTTTAATTTTTTTATTAGTTTCTCGTACGAAATCAATCGTCTGACTGTACGAATGTAAGCAAACAATAAAGTTAAGCGGAGATTTTGTTGATAAAGAGGACGGGCGGGGCAGCCGTGCACAGCGTCGGAGGTGCCTTCGATGGAGAGAAGCTAAAAAAAAATTAAGAAACTATAAAGAAAATTTTTTTTTATTAAATTAATAACGAATCGCATTTTTTTCAGAAATTTATAGGAAACCATCTTTAAAATCAATTAGTTTGTTTTTTTATTTATTGACTTAGGCATTAAGTAATAATATTTAAGGAATTACTGTGTTTAGCTTTAGTATTTTTTTCTCCAAACAGATTCGTTTATTTGGAGAATATTTTGAACAAATTGAAAATATTCGGAATGCATTATCGTGTTAATTAATTTCTTGTCAAATAATAAAATAAATAAAATCTGATATATGAAATGAAAATATTTATATTTGATTATATTTTTAGAATAATTTATTACTTTGTCCACCAATTCAGCGCCCTTTTAACTCCCACAATATTTATATCAGACCTCTAACGAAATCGATCTGAAAAAACTTCTGGAAAAACCAATTCTTTAACTTGACTAAATTTTATCCATTTAATTATTGGTGGAGTTAAAATTGGGATCTTCTCGTACCCTAATCCGAACCCAAACAGATCCGGAGGTTCCAATTTACACACGTGTCCAAAACCATTCACAACGACCAAACATGCGAATCCAAAGAAGTTTCCCGGATCTCTTCTTCTCCTTTACGCACGTATCTGCTGACGTTATCAGCCGTTGTTTCGCGTGTCGAAATGGAGCCCGGCCAAGCAAAGTAGCTCACCCTTCCCCTCTCCAGCCCAACAGCTCCACCGGAAACACGCCTTACACGTGGCATTTCTCCGCAGCATCCCCCGAGTACCGCCGTTGTAGAAAGTCTCCATCCCAGAGCTTTGGCCCTCCGTTCCCCTGCCCCTACGGACCACTTTAACAAACAATTTTGCAATTAACTCCTGCTCTTTTCGCTATTTTGCATGTGCACTGCAAAAGCGCCCACTTGAATTCATCAGATCTCTAATTAGGAAAACATTTGCTCAAAAGACCTAAAAGTTCAAAATTCCAAATTTTCTTTTAAAAAAATGTTGGTTGAGAAGTTTATTTACGAAGTTTTATTGAGAATTTCTAAATAAGTAATATTTGATTTAACATTTTTCATCTATAATGCTCGTTTAAATATCTGTTTGGAACCATATTTAGACATCAATTTGAATCAATTTGCTCGAGCATGCACGCAACTCCTACGAGAGCACATACGCAATTTTCTATTTCTGAAAGATATATGCAGAAAGATGCAGAACACGCAACAACCCGGCCGCCTCTGCGCCTTCCGTCTGCGATTTTCTTGTTTTTATGCTACGGCTCGCGTTAACTAAAATCCACTCGCGTGCATGCCGGCGGTGTCCTGGCTTTGACCAGAGAACAAGTCCTTCTTGGCCTCAGGGTCGGCGCTCAGCACTTGTCCGTGTTGACCCGCACTGTTTATCCTGCTGCTCCACCACCTTCCCCATCTCCCACGCAACTTCCCACCCCATCACCCCCTTATATATCCCCACACACTGCTCCCCTCCTACCAATTCACTCTACTCGCTCTCTTTCCCCAACTCAGTCTTGTCGATCTCATCTGTTCGTTCAACTCTCAACGTTCTAATGGCCGTCGATGCCATGGGAACTGGCCCCCTCCCTGCTGCTCAACCGCCGCAGCTTACCGCCGACGGCGACACCTGGGCCAAGCGCAAGCGGTCCAAGCGTCACCACCGGTTCTTCGACCACCCTCCCACTGAAGAGGAGTACCTAGCTTTCTGCCTCATGATGCTCGCTCGTGGCGAGTCCGTTCACCGCCCAGTCTTCCGCTCACCTACTCCTCCTCCTCTGCCGCCGATTGAGCCGACGGCGGCGCCGGCGGCGCTGTACAAGTGCTCCGTCTGCGATAAGGCGTTCGGATCATATCAAGCGCTGGGCGGACACAAGGCGAGCCACCGGAAGTCGCCGGAGGAGTTGGCGTTGGCGCCGGCGAGCTCGGGGGCATCGGGTTCGGGTTCGGGTTCGGGCGGGGGGAGAGTGCACAAGTGCGGGATTTGTATGAAGGAGTTTCCGACCGGGCAGGCTCTTGGGGGGCACAAGAGGTGCCACTATGATGGCACGCCTGGCAGCGCCGCAGGCAGCGGCAGCGGCGGCGGTGCGGCTGCGTCGGCGTCGGCGTCGGCTGTGTCGGCTGGGAGCTGTACTGATAAAGGGTTTGACTTGAACTTGCCGGCTGTGGCGGAGATGATGTGGCGCTGCGGCGTGGCGGAGGATGAAGAGGTTCTGAGCCCGATGGCGTTCAAGAAGCCCAGGTTGATGATTCCAGCTTGAAGGAAGAAAAAGGAGGAGGTGAAGTCGGTGGACAAGCTGCCGGCTTTTGTGGATTAGTGGATTCTTAAATCAATTCTTAATTATTTTGTTCGGGGTTTATTTATTGGATTTGGGTTCCTTTCGTTATTGTTGTTCTCACAGGGAGCAGTCATCGTGGATTATTTATTTATTTTGTAGTTAATTGGATTATTTCATTCATTCTTTTATAGAATTGCTCTTTATTTTGGAGAACTTTTGTTCGATTAGCAAGCTAAATCAAATATATGTCGCGTATTATTTCATCTAAAAATGGGTTTATTCACGAACCAAACACGCGGCTAACGAATCTAGATTTGGGTTGCGTGATTGAGATTGGTGATCCACCTCGTTAAAGTTAGGTGAGATCAATGAGAATTGAATTCAAGTTCAAATTTTGGTCATAAACTAACCAGTTTTGAGGCGATACTCTTAGGATATCGAGTTATAGGAAGCTCAATTTGATTTGACACTGATATTGATAAACTGAATCAAAGGATGATGAGAATTGAGTGTAAAGAGGAATCGTGAACTGGGTTATTCAAAGATAAGAGTACCCCTCAATTCTAAATTATGAGAAGTTCAGTTCTATCTCCACATCGAGTTGTGTGAATGCCGATGCTTGGGTGGTGTGTTTAGACCGAAATTTCATTTAGTTTAAATACTGCAGTTTATGAACTATAAGGAATAGATGATTATGGAAATCAACCCTCGCGTCTAAACCTGAGAATAAATCTAGAGAAATTTCGAGTTTAAGATCATCCGTTATGAAATTTTTGATTAAAATCATAATGTCAAAAATTATGAAATTTTAATGTCATCAACACCTTAAATAACTCCCATTTTCGAAAAAATAAAAAATAATATTAAATTACTTATTTTACTTTTATTATTGATTTTTATTTTAATTTGAGTGTCGGAACGATTATCACCAAAAAAGTCTCAACGGTTTTTTGACAAATTGATTAGAAGATAACTTGAGAAATCAAGTTCTTGAGGAGCCTTTTGGGATCGAAGTTAATATCAAACTGGGCTCCATGGCAAAGATCTTTCTCTGGTCACAATCCATTGATTATTCCAAAGGTAGACTAATACGACGGTCGTCGGCAAACAATATAGAGTAGTAGTTAGTTGGCAACTAAGCGAGGAACGGATGGAAGATAGATGGAAGATGACTGACACCAAGGAGAGTTGGCGTGCGACTTCCATCCATGGAGTCGTATTTATGCGAACACGTTCAGTCGGTGTGCTATCGATGCGGATCATAATTCAACCGTGTTGGAAGGATCGCGGAACATGCAACAGCGATGAAGCTGAATGAGAAGAACACGTTTACAAAAATTATTATTATTATTATTATCATTATTTTGTTAAATAATAACAGCATTCGTTGATCACAATCAAGCTACGAACGAGCTCACCCAGCAAGCCTCGAGTTCACAAGTATGGATGCATGGATTTGGATTCAGTAGTTGCTACTGTGACAATCGCTGTAGTAGATTTGGATCGTAAATTTCTATATTTATTGTCCAGAAGAGCAGGTAAACGCATAAATATTAATAATGAGTTCAAACTGTTTGATTCATGACTAATACAAATTATAATACGCTTTTGCGATAGTGTAATCTAATTCATTTTAATTTAAAATTTTAACTAATTAATCGCGATTACAATCACAATTATCCCACATCAAACAGGCCCTAAAAGAAAGCCCCAATTTCAGCTTCCCAGCCGACTTTCAGCCTTGGATTGGATCACTGTTTCGCTTTTGGTGGCCTCCCTCGGTGACTGCAAATTTAAAAGGGCTCTTAGTGGGCCACATAGGCCTCACAAGTTAAATCAAATGGGCTCACGGCCCAGTACACACAAGGCTAGTCGTCAAGTCTAAAAAATTTCACATGGAATTTGCTCGCGATTTGGAAATAATCAGTTTGGCACCGTTTTATTCCGGATCAAAGTCAATTTTGGACCATCTTACCCTCAAGCCTATGCTTTAAACTGGTCTTTCTCCGGTTCAAAAGGCAGCTTAGGGTTTCAGCCCCCCCCCCCCCCCCGATCCTCGTCGTCGATTCCTTCGTCTCCGACGAGCTACGCCGCAACCCCTTCGGTCCTCGGCCTCAAAGGGGGTCAGCGAGGCAGCCGGTTGGTGTGCGAGAGAGAGAAATAGTCGGAGCGGATGGCGCCGGCGTCGTCGGCAGTGAGGGGTTTGGTGTCGCGGGAAAAGGAGGAGGGACGGAGGAGCTCCCAATCGGCAAACTCGGCCGGATCCGCCATGGACAAAGCTCGAAGGCAAAGGCGGAGAGGGGAACGGAGGTGCCTTCAGAGCTATTGGAGAAAGGATATAGAGATTTTGCGAGTAGAGAAAAAGATGGAAGAATCAATGCCTTAATAATCAGGATTTGCCTCGAGATTGGATATTTCTTTTTTGCTTTTTACAATAAAACCCCTAGAATGAGAGATATTCACCGAGGGTATTTTAATCATTTTATAACTAAAATTTAATTAAATTATATAATATTAGTTTAATTAAATTTTGGGTGTTTCAATGATAAGCCGGTCAGTTTAAAATGATCTTGATTTTGATCTAAAAACAAAACGGTGCTTTAGCGCTCAACCAACCGAAAAAAAAAATCTTTTAAAAACATGAAATTGCATATAATATTGCGATTTTGCTTTTCAGATGGTTATATATGCAAAAATCGTTTTAGAAAAGAAAAATATCGAAGAAACGAGTCGGCGATTGGTGGTTAATAATAATTAATTAATCACCAGATGTAGAAAGAGAGCGAGCGCGCCAATGCGGCATGTGGTGGCCGGCAATCAGGCTCGCTCCGGCCCGGCCGCCCATGTGCCACCAGCCGCGCCGGTTTGTCACAGTACCCGATTAGGAAACCCCATTATCCCTAATCTATAATTTAATTCTGGTTGCACATGACATCAACTTGCCATTAGCTAACAAATCACCCGAGCCCAAAACCCAATTACGGGCGGGCCACCCCTAACAAAATGGCCCTAATGCATCCAAGGCCGAGGTACATAGGACACACTAATCTAGGGTCTTGTAAGATGATGATGCCCTTGATCTTATCTACTCACTATTAATTCATGGTTATTTCGAAAATTTAGTGACAATATCAGAATTTGATGGATTCAAAAATAAATATCCACATGTAAACATGAATTTTATAGGATAAATAAAATAAAATCAATATATAATAAATTAGTCTCATATTAAATATTAATTTATTATATTTTTTTAGTACGATATTTAAAAGAAACATATGACAGCTACCAAATCTTTGTAAAATAATAAATAAAAGAAAGAGAAAATAACTCAGTATCTTTAGTTGAAGGAAGCCTTGATCTGGTCAAAGTGCCTGGACCTTCTGTTGTTTTTTTTAAAAAAATTATTTTTAATCCTCTTTGTAAATCAAGTGCATGCACTTCTTTTCTCATTTGATGATCATTTGTCTTGAAGTTATGGTAAGAATCTTTGCTTAAATAAAGTGGGCACATGATAAAAAGCATTCATGGATTGGCCATTGCATGTGATTAGATTTCTGTAGTGGAGATAAATCCCACATCGCTTCATGATAAAATATATTTTTGCATGTTTACCCCTGAAAATATCATTTTTCACAACGTCAGCGACGAAATATGCAAATTCAATTTTGTGAGGGGGTCATGCGTGAAACTCCCAAGTATGAATAGCTCAGGGCACATGCTTGACTTTTTTGAATGAGAACGTGGGTTCGTCAGTTGGGTTTGGGACCAAGGAGTGGACCCAATCTCATTTGGATCCGATTTAAACATATTTGTCTGGACCATTCGTCAACTGTTGTCCACAGGTCAATATGTCCAGATAAAATAATAATTTTGTTTAACACATTTCTGAAAAAACAATGAATTTTTGCGATAATTAAATCAGATGAAAGTCAAAAGTTCCAGCTAATTTTATGATTTTTGCTGATAATTAGCAGCAATCTGGCTATAATTCTGAAGCCTCCAACTTTGACCTTGGTGTCATTATTTGTCTTAGTTTTTTTTTTTTTTTTTTGAGTTATCAAAGAGTTGACTTATTATCGCTTGAAATTTGACTAGTGAAAGATGGAGGCGGATGAAGTAATAAAAATGAAATAAGAGCGAGAAGCACTAGACCCAAAATGAAGTATTATTATATTTGAAATAAAATTAATAAGAGTTAAACTTGGCAATGCTGAGGTCGAGGTACAAATTATGACACTTGAGATAAGAATTCCCTTTTTACGCTGACATGTGAGAAAATACTAATATCGGAGTGAAAATAACTCAGTATGTTGGCTCGTCCGAGCTTCAAAATCCTCGTACGAAAGCAATTTTGAATCGTTGAACTTGGGATATTCCATAAGAAAGGTTTTCAAATCATATAGCAGAAATATTCTACTCGCCTCCATCCTCGGAACTAAATCTCATGGAATTCGAAATTCTATGATCTTTATCATAAAAAATTCAACAAGATTAAGACATTGAAGGTTATAGGATCTCGATGTACTCATTTCCTATAAATTGTCTTATCTTTAGAGAGGTATGGACTAATGCTCAATTATCTATTTTACCTTCTCATTATCGATCTCTATTTTGACTTAAGTGTCAGAGCAGTTGTCACCAGAAAATTTTTGACTGTCTTCTTCACGGTTCTCCCCTGTGCAGGATGACTAGAAAGTGGCCTAATAGATTGAATTCTAAAGGGGTTGCATAGATCGAAGCCAATCTCGAACCCAGACTCCATCAAAAGCAGTGCTTTCATTGAGATCTGCTTCACCATCTTTTCTTGTCCACACCTTAGAAGAATTTTTTATCATACCGTCAACAACAAGGGTGTCAACATCCAAGAATCAACTTGGGGGGCAGATTGCTCCCGCACCGGCAAAATCACCTAACTCATCCAACAGCTCGGCTTGACCTACTCATTGGGTCGACTCAATCATCTCTCATCTTCCATTGCAACAATCTCAAGGGGTTCTCTTACAAATAATTCCTGAGATGCCCATAGCTCCTCTCGATTTGATGAGTCGACAAAAGTTTCAAAGTATTGACTGCAGTAGTTCAACGAATAACTCAAATATCAAAAGCTTAGACTCGGATGACACAAAATATCTACCCTCAATCTCAAGTTCAATTTCAAGATGAGCCTCCGAGCATACATAATAAATCACACTCATAAGTTGTCAGTTAACCGCACTATAACAGATATCATCAACAAGACTACCAAAACCCTATTGTGGGAACCTCTTTATAGTATCAAGTTTTAAGGGGTCAAGAGGGATATGATCTCACTTATTATCTGGTTGACGAGACTACATATCATACTTATATAAGCCAAGCCTTAGACAAAGCTACTCAACAGGAAGATGTCTCACAAGCGATGCGGAGAATGTCGAGCACCCTTGCTCATCCCAATTCTATGTGTTATAATATGCCCCTCATACCTGAGATTGCCTATTTTATAGTGTAATCAAAATTTCATCCTCTCCCGTATAAGGTGTATGATGGCTCCAAGGATCCCGTTGATCACATAAGCACCTTTATAAATACTATAATCCTTCAAAACTCATGAGATTTAACCATGTGCAAAGCATTCTTTATGGCACTTCAAAGACCATCTTGGGCATGATATGCTAGGCTATCGAGAAACTCGATTACATGCTTTGATGATCTGGCTGATAAGTTCAAAGAGCAGTCCATTTATTTGGTATCTCAGTGAAAGGATCCCTTTATACTCTTAACTTTGAAGCAACAATAGGGAGAAAGTTTGAGGGAGTATCTAGCTCGGCTCGATAAGGCCTAACTAGAAGTGTCCAAGCTCAACAGTTCCATTATCCTCGCTGCGGCAATCAATGGGATAAGATAA
Organism: Trichopus zeylanicus subsp. travancoricus; assembly: GCA_005019695.1. Taxonomy (NCBI): domain Eukaryota; kingdom Viridiplantae; phylum Streptophyta; class Magnoliopsida; order Dioscoreales; family Dioscoreaceae; genus Trichopus; species Trichopus zeylanicus. The sequence continues at coordinate 1,914,224 of RXID01021553.1, forward strand.
CCTCAGGTGGTATATGAGATGGCCAGAAGGTCCCCTAAGACCCTAATCGATTTCATCCAAATTGCCCAATAACATATTGACACTGAGGAGTTTATGTTGGCCAAAAAGGAATCAGAGGGCCGAGGTAAATAGAAAAAAGAGATTTAGAAGGAAAAACCACCTAGATTTTAAAAGCAAAAGGTTGAGCGAAGAGACCACCGATAGGAATTTCAAGCTTATACACTACTAAACAACTCCAGAACAAAAATGTTGGCTCAAATAGAATATCAAAATCTTTTAAAGAAGCCACAACCAATCACCTCAAATAGGCGATAATTAGATCGATCAAAATATTGCCAATTCCACAAAGACTATGGTCATGATACCGAGAAATGTATTCATCTCAAAGATGAGATTAAGAGGCTTATCAAGGAGGGGCAATTGAGGCTCTTCATTTTCCGAGGGCAAAAAGCTGATAAAGCACCCATCCGAGAAAATCGATCACGAGGTTCTCCTCGGAAGAGTCCTGCACCTGAGTTGCAGAACCTACTGATTAAAGGTCATCTTAGTATGATCCTCGTCAACCCAATGATACTAAGCAAAGTCTTGGCTTCAACTTCCAAATGCCGAGAGACCACTGAGGGACAAGAGGATTGTAAAGAGGTCAAACAACGACAATGCAATCCCAAGCACGCGAATATAGTATTCTTCGCAAGCATACAGGGTATTTTCGCTCCTCATAATGAGGCTTTTGTTATCTCGGTAATTTTAGATGACTATTTCATGTAATATGTCATGATAGACATGGGGAGCTCAACAAATATTTTGTTCACTTGGGCTTATGATCATATGAAGACAGAATCAAAGCTAGAGCCTTATATGGGGACATTGACTGGGTTCACAGGAAATTCAATCACTCCACTTGGCATGATTGAGTTACTTCTAACTATCAGCGAGAGTCTAAAGAGCTTCATAATTAAAACAAAATTGGTGATGGCTCGGACTCATTTAACTGACAATGTTATATTAGGACGACCAACATTGAACCAACTGCAAGCAGTAATTTTAACCTTTTATTTAGTTATGAGATTTTCCACTAAACATGACACAGGTGAGGCTTGGGAAGACCAAAATCTGGCGAGGAAGTGCTAGTTAGTTTATTGGCAAAATAGTCTTGGCGAAAAGGGAAAAAGCTCGGTGATCTCAAAAATCAAAGAATCAGTTGAAGGCCCAAAGAGAATGCAAGCTGAACCTATTGAGCAACTGGTCAACAAGGTTGTTGATGAAAACTCAAGATGGACTATGAAGCTTAGAGCAAACCTCAATGAACCCCTTCAAATCAAACTCAATGAATTCTTACAAAGGAATCAAGATATCTTCACATGATAATCCGAATATTTACTGGGTATAGATCCTTTGATGGTCCAACATGAACTCACTGTGGCAAAGAGTTATAAACCAATCAAGCAAAATAAAAGATACTTTGTCCTCGAGTGCCAAAAAGTCATCGTCAATAAAGTAAACAAACTGCTTAATGTAGGGTTCATAATAAAAGTCCACTATCCCGAGTGCTTGCTAATGTGGTAATATTGAGAAAGCCAAATGACAAATAGAGAATGTGTGTAGACTTTATTGACCTCAATAAAGTATATTTGAAGGACAACTGCCTCTCCCCTAAAATCTACTAGCTCGTCGATTCTACCTTGGGATATCAACTTTTGAGTTTTCTTGATGCATTATTAAGTTATCACTAAATTCAAATGCATCCCAAAGATGAAGAGAAGATGACCTTCATCACCAATCAAGGGACCTTCTATTAGATGATGATGTATTTTGGACTAAAGAATGCCAACGTGACGTAGTAAAGAATGGTGAACAAAGTTTTCGAGCATTAACTCAGTAGGAATATGGACGAGCATGTTGATAACATGCTTGTGAAGAGTCTTAGAGCCGAAAAATATCTCAAAGACCTTAAAGAAATGTTTGACACACTCCGTAAGTATAATATGAGGTTGAACCCAGAGAAGTGTGCTTTTAGTGTGAGATTGGGAAAGTTTCTTGAGTACCTCATCCGAGAACGAGAAATAGAAGTAAATCCAAAAAAAATTAGAGCAATACTCGAGATGAAACCACTCAGCTCTACCAAAGAGGTACAAAGACTCACAAATCGGCTAGTAATGCTTAATCGCTTTTTGTCTAGGGTAGGTTACTTAGCCTTATGTAAAGTGCTGAAGTAAAGCACCAGATTTGAGTGGACCAAAGAGTATAACCGAGCTTTTGAAGACCTCAAGTAGTACCTAATCAAGCCTCCACTTATGATAAGACTAGAATCAAATGAGGTGTTGTTCCTCTATCTAGCGGCCTTGGATCAGGCAACCAATTCAGTTTTATTAAGCGATCAAGGGAGAATATAATACCTCATATACTATGTAAGTTATGTACTCTCAGGTGCCCAGGTTCGCCCATATTTTCAAGTGCGCCCTATTGTAGTACTCACCAATCTTCTACTTTGACAAACTTTGGCAAAGCTAGAGACCTTGTGGCAATTTCTGAAGTAGTCCATCGAGTTGAGCAAGTTTGAGGTAAGTTTTAAACCTCGGAGAGCTATTGAGGCTCAATGTTTAACAAACTTCTTAGTGAAAATAACTTCATATCCCACTGGGCCAAAATCCGAATCTTGGGAGATTCATGTAGATGGCTATTTTTGCAAATTGGGTTGTGGGGTCAGTGCCATACTCCTAAGTCCTGACATAAAGGTTGCCAAATACTCTGCTCGATTGGGATGTAAAGCTTCAAACAATGCAGTAGAGTATGAAGCTCTCTTGCTCGGATTGTGTGTAGCAATAGCAGTAGGAACAAAGAAGTTAATAGTGCTTAGTGACTCCCAATTGGTCTGTCTTCAAGTCAATAGGGAATATAAGGCAAAGAATGATACTATAACCAAGTACTTGGCTGAGTTTCGGAAGCTCATCGCAAAATTTAACCAAGTAATAGTTTGTTGAGTACCCCAAAATAACAATATCGAAGTTGATGCATTAACACGATTGGCTTCGACAACCTCAAACTCAAGACTAAGGTAAATCTTTGTGGAATATTTTCAAGATCTGAGCTACTCTCAAGAGGATGAGGTATCAAACTAAAAAAGAGTCCTACTAAATGGACTCCATCACCTTGTATCCCAAAATTGGTTAGCTTTTTGAAGATCTAAAAAAGACTAAGAGAAATAAGAGCCTAGCACTGAACTTTATCTTGATAGACAAAGTTTTATACAAAAGGTCCCTTTCAAGACCTTTATTGTGATGCTTACGGCCAAGTGAGGCCGAGTACGCCTTTCATGAGATGCATAAAGGAATCTATGGGAGTCATGGTGGAGGCCAAGCTTTAACTTATAAACTCATACGACAAGCGTAATATTGGCTCAACATGGCCATCAAAGTAATGGAGTTTATCTCCAAATATAAGCAATGCCAAATGCATGCCTCGGTCTACCATAGCCCCGTGGTTTAGCTCCAGCAAACCCAAGCAATTTAGCCATTTGATCAGTGAAAAATGGATATACTTAATTCATTTCTCCTAGCCTTGGGACAAAGAAGATTTTTTGATAGTTGCTATTAACTATTTTACTAAGTGAGTGAAAGTCGAGCCTCTTACAACCATCATAGACAAAAAAGTCTAAGTGTTTCTTTGGTAAGGAATAATCTATAGATTCGGATTATCTCATGTCATTGTAACAGACAACGAGAGGTAGTTTGATAGCTCGAGATTCAAAGACTATTGAGTAGTCTCCACATTGAGCAAAAGTTTACCTTGGTTGCACATCCATAGTCAAATAGGCTAGCCAAGATACCTAATTGAACCTTACTTATAGACATAAAGAAACACCTAGAAAAGGCCAAAGGGGCTGGGTCGAAGAACTGCCTCATGTTCTGTGGTCATATCGTACGACCCATTGGACCCCAACAGGCGAATCACCATTCGTACTTACTTACAAGGTTGAAATGGTCATCCTTGTAGAAGTCGGCCTCATCGTGCCCCAACTCAACACTTATGACCCCAAGGCAAAAGAGGAGAATCTCATAGCAAAAAAAAACCTAGTATTAGAAACTCAAGACAAGACTTGCACAAGGATTATAGAATACCAACAATGAGTGGCTTGATACTTTAATATTCGAGTTTGTAGTAGAGAGTTACAACTGAAAAATTGGGTATTACGCTGAAGTGAACTTGCCGACCAAGATTCTGACAAGCTATCGCCAATATGGATGGGCCCTTATATGGTCATTCAAATTATGAGACCAAGATCATACAAGGTGCAGTATGGGGATGACAAAGATCTTCCAAGGACATGACCTGTTGACAATCTAATAAGATTTTATCTCTAAGTCTTATTCCTGAAATGATATTTATCTTTCTTATTTCTTAAGAAATGATGAATATTTAACAAAGTGACAGCAAAGTCCTTGGTCAGTCGAGGTAGATAAGACCTCAGTTCACCAAGATATGAAAGACCTCGGCCTACCAAGGCGCAAAGACCTGTGCCCATCTGTTGGCTTTATGGTGTCTCGAATCCGGATTTTCCGGATAGTCTTAATTATATTAATGGGCCTAATCCTTATCTAGATTTATCTTCTAGAAGTCTTAAATTAATAGAAGTCTTATTTGAGTCAGTCTTCTATTTTGACTCAAACATCATTAGGCCACATCTATAAATACACCATTGATGTAAGGGTCTCAAGATATAGAAAATAGAGAGTGAGAGTTGGTGATATTGGAGTTTCGTCTCCGTCGTTGTAATTTTCTCTTTTCTCTTCCTCATCAATACAATATTCTCTGGATCGTCTTCCCACATATATCTCTTGTGTGCTATCTTTTCCTCTTTTCTGTTCTTCCTCTATATTGTGAATTGTGGTGGACATCGATATTTTTCGCAACAAGTGGCATCAGAGCTTGGTTCAATATGTCTACTACGAAGTTCGATATAGAGAAATTCAATGGAAAGCAAGGATTTCCTATTTGGCAAGCAAGAGTTCGTGCAATTCTTACTCAACAAGGGTTGAGACACACATTGGAGGACGTCAAGCCTGAAGATGTCACCGAAAGTGTCTGGGAAAACCAAAAGGCCAGCGCACATAGCACAATCATCCTCAGTCTTACCGATGAGGTACTCTATCCGTTTCTTGATGAAACATCACCTTCAGAGTTATGGAAAAAGTTGGAGAAATAGTATATGAGTAAGTGTATCTCAAATCGAGTTTATTTAAAGCAGAAGCTTTTCAATTTTCGAATGACAGAATGTACGAATATAGTTGATCATCTTAATGCTTTCAATAAACTTGTCTCTCAATTGTTAAGCATTGATGTTAAAATTGAAGATGAAGACAAGGCAATTATTTTATTATCGTCCTTACCTCCTTCTCTTGAGAATCTTAAAACTACTCTCATGTATGGAAAGGATTTGAAATTTGACGATATTTCTGCTGCCCTTCTATCTAATGAATATTTGAAAAAGATTGGAGGGGATGTGTCACACTCAGAAGCATTAATTGTCAGAGGTCGTACCAAAGAAAGATCAAGAACAGGTCGTTCTAGATCCAAATCCAAAGAAATAAACTGCAGGTATTGTAAGAAGATGGGACATGCAATTAAAGATTGTTGGAAGCTCAAAGCAAAGAAAGAAAGAGAATCTCAATCTAAAGAGCAAGCCAAAGAACAAGTTTCAGTTGTTGAAGAGAGTTCTGATGATAATTTGGATAACGTTCTCTCTATTAGTTCTAATTTTGATCGTTACCATGATATTTGGATTCTTGATTCTGGTTGTTCTTATCACATGTGTCCTAATAAGGATTGGTTTGAAAACTACATGCCTTATGATGGTGGTTTAGTTTTGATGGGTAATAATAATCCATGCAAAACTGTTGGAATTGGAACAATCAAAATTAAGATGTTTGATAATATTATTAGAACTCTTACTGATGTCAGACATGTTCCTGATTTGAAAAAGAATTTGATCTCTTTGGGTGCTATGGATTCTGCTGGTTATAAGTATTCTGCTGAAGGTGGAGTTCTTAAGGTTGCTAAAGGCTCATTGATAGTAATGAAGGGCCTAAAGCATGAAATTTATATGAGTTAGTAGGAAAAACCGTTGCAGGTGGAGCAGCAATTTCTCAGTCTTCTTCTTCTTCTTCTTCTTCTTCTTCTTCTTCTGATATGACTCAATTATGGCATATGCGTCTCGGTCATATGAGTGAGCAAGGTTTAAATGAGCTCAACAAAAGAAAATTACTGAAAGGTCTCAACTCATGCAAATTGGATTTCTGCGAGCATTGTCTCTATGGTAAACAGTCCAAGGTAAAGTTTAACACTGGTATTCATTGCACTAAAGGCTTAATTGATTATATTCATTCTGATGTGTGGTGCTCTCCTATTCCATCAAAATCTGGTGCTCGTTATTTTGTCAGTTTTATTGATGATTTTTCCAGAAAAGTGTGGATTTATTTTTTGCATCACAAAGCCGAGGTGTTTTCTGTTTTCAAACGGTGGAAAACTTCAGTTGAAAAAAGGACTGGCAGAAAAATCAAATATCTCAGAAGTGATAATGGCGGAGAGTACAAATCAACAGAGTTTCTCAAATTCTGTGAAGATGAAGGCATCAAGCGTCACTTTACCATCCCAGGAAAACCTCAACAAAACGGTGTGGCTGAAAGGATGAACAGAACCTTGTTGGAGAAAGCACGTAGTATGCTCAGTACAGCTAATCTTGATAAAGATTTTTGGGCAGAAGCAGTCAATACAGCATGCTTCATTGTGAATCGCTCTCCTCAAACAGCCATTAATTGCAAGACTCCTGAAGAGGTATGGACTGGTCAACCTGCAAATTATTCTTCTTTAAAGATTTTTGGTTGCTCTGCTTATGTGCATGTTGTCAAGGATAAGTTAGATGCACGTTCCAAAAAGTGTATTTTCCTGGGTTATGCCAAAGGCGTCAAAGGCTATCGTTTGTGGGATCCTACTATTTCAAATGTAATTATTGAGAGAGACATAGTATTTGATGAAAGTGGTATGCTAAAATCTCTCAAGAAAGATCCCAATGATATAATGCAAGTGGAGGTGGAGCATGTAATTCCTTCAGAAGAAGATATTCAGGGTATGCCCAACTCTCAAGAAAATCTTAAGAATCAAATTTCTGAAAAGACTCCACTTCGAAGATCTCAAAGGAAAATAAAGCCACCTGAAAGGTATGGTTTTGAAGATATGGTAGCTTTTGCTTTAGTTACTGACAATGGTGATCCTTCTTCTTATAAAGAAGCAGTACAGGATAAGAATTCTTCTCAGTGGCAAGCTGCTATGAATGAAGAGATGGACTCTCTTCAAAAGAACCATACTTGGGATCTGATGAAATTACCAAAAGGTAAAAGAGCAATTGGTTGCAAGTGGGTATTTCGAAAGAAAGAGGATTTCTCTGAGATAGATGGTGTTAAATTCAAGGCCCGTTTAGTTGCAAAAGGGTATTCACAAAAGGAGGGTATTGACTTTAATGAAATTTTCTCTCCTGTGGTTAAACACACATCTATTCGTTTTCTACTTGCTTTAGTTGCTTTTCATAATCTTGAGTTAGAACAGCTTGATGTCAAAACTGCCTTTCTGCATGGAGAATTAGAAGAACAAATTTTTATGCAACAGCCTGAAGGGTTCATCCAAGAAGGCAAAGAAAATTTTGTTTGCAAGTTGAACAAATCACTTTATGGTTTGAAACAGTCTCCAAGGCAATGGTATAAAAGGTTTGACAGTTTTATGCTGGGTCAAGATTTCATCCACTGCAAACATGATTGCTGTGTTTATTTTAAGATGCATGCCAATAACTCATTTATTATATTGCTTCTTTATGTTGATGATATGCTTATCGCTACTCAAGACATATCTCTACTGAATGATTTAAAGTTTAAAATGAAAAAGGAATTTGAGATGAAAGATTTAGGTGCTGCAAGGAAGATTCTCGGTATGGAGATTGATCGAGATCGAAAGCATGGAAAATTATGGCTTAAACAGAGCAAATATCTCGAGAAGATTATTTCTCGTTTTCACATGCAGAATTCAAAATCCGTCAGTACTCCTTTGGCATCTCACTTCAAGCTTTCAGCTCAACAATGTCCTTCTACAGATGAAGAGCATGCATACATGGAGAACATCCCATTTTCAAGTGCTGTTGGAAGTCTAATGTATGCTATGGTATGCACAAGACCTGATATTGCACAAGCAGTCAGCGTTGTTAGTCGTTACATGGCAAATCCAGGAAAAGAGCATTGGCAGGCCATGAAATGGCTATTAAGATATATTAAAGGTACTCTTAATATTGGTTTATATTTCGACAGGAATACAGTGCAAGAGGCCAAAATTATTGGCTATGTCGATTCAGACTATGCTGGAGACCTTGATCGACGCCGATCCCTCACTGGTTATCTTTTCACTCTTTGTGGAGGACCTATTAGTTGGAGGTGTACCTTACAGTCAACTGTAGCATTATCTACAACAGAGTCTGAGTATATGGCAGCTACAGAAGCCGTCAAAGAAGCCCTATGGCTAAAAGGTTTGGCAAGTGAAATTGGTTTTTCTCAACATGTTCTTCCTATTTTTTGCGACAGTCAGAGCGCCATACACCTTGCGAAGAACCAAATGTATCATGCCAGATCAAAGCATATAGATGTCCGATTTCATTTTATTCGGGATATTATTGAAGACGGCGAGATTTCTTTACAAAAGATTCATACTTCAAGAAATCCTGCAGATATGTTGACGAAGGTGATTCCGATTGATAAGTTCAACCTCTGTTTGGACTTGATCAATATTCAAGGTCGTTGATCCTATCCCAGGAGGTAATGGTAAAGACATCTATTGAAGATTCAAATTCAGAGAATAAGATGATTCGAGCCAAGGTGGAGATTGTTGGCTTTATGGTGTCTCGAATCTGGATTTTCCGGATAGTCTTAATTATATTAATGGGCCTAATCCTTATCTAGATTTATCTTCTAGAAGTCTTAAATTAGTAGAAGTCTTATTTGAGTCAGTCTTCTATTTTGACTCAAACATCATTAGGCCACATCTATAAATACACCATTGATGTAAGGGTCTCAAGATATAGAAAATAGAGAGTGAGAGTTGGTGATATTGGAGTTTCGTCTCCGTCGTTGTAATCTTCTCTTTTCTCTTCCTCATCAATACAATATTCTCTGGATCGTCTTCCCACATATATCTCTTGTGTGCTATCTTTTCCTCTTTTCTGTTCTTCCTCTATATTGTGAATTGTGGTGGACATCGATATTTTCCGCAACAGGTCCAGCACAAAGATCTCAGTTTGCTAAGGTGTAAAGACCTAGGTCCACCTAGGCACAAAGATCTCAATTCACCGAGGTATAAAGATTTGGTTCGTCCAAGCACAAAGACTTTAATTTGCCAAGGCACGAAGATCTGAATTCGTCTAAGCACAAAGACCTCGGTTCACCGAGATACAAAGATCTCGATCTACCCAGGTACAAAAACCTCGGTTTGCTGAAGTGCAAAGACCTAGGTTTACCCAGACACAAAAATCTTAGTTCGTCGAGATGAAAAATCCTAGATCCATCCAAGCACAAAGACCTCAATTTGCCGATGTGTGAAGACCTTAGTCCGCTAAGACGCAAGTCCTCTATCCATTGAGACACCAAGCCCTCTACCAATGGTACATAAAACGTATAACCACCGAGGTATAAAACGCTAGAATTAGTGAGGTACAAGAGTCTTGGTTTGCCAAAAACCAAACCCACACCACACTCGGTTGATTAAGACCTCAAGGTCAACGGTGTAAAAACCTTCATGCCTCTAAGTTGAACCCAACATGGCTTCTTTCTCCCTTGAACCCATTTGCAGCATCCCTTGTGATGTAGGAAAGGAAAGATGTTGAGATTACAAAGTTCGATCAGATTAATAAGGCTAATGTTATGCCGAACTAAGCCTTATATGGCTTGTTAGACCAAAAGGTCGTGGGGTATATTAACTCGGAGGGTAGAAATTGAGACCCTAATGCATGGTGAGCCAAGACTTGCAGCATAATGAAAACACAAGATGTGAATGAAAAGTTAGAACTTTAACTTCGAAACACCCTAACAGATACTTCGAATACTTTCATTTAAAAAAGTTCATTATATACAAAACACCCAAAGGTTGAGTTACATAGCTAAGTGGATTTAATCATCATGTAGGGTCGGAAGCTTATGCTGGGCCATCTTCTTCCAAAGACTTGAGGGAAAAGTCAGAGCTAGTACTGGAAGAGTCTTTGAAGGGAGCCTGGTCCCGTCATCAGAGAATAGGTTGGTAGCTACACCAAGCTCCTGCTGGATCCTCTCAATGCACTCCAAGTCATAAAGCTCCATCCTCAATGCCCTCAGATTGAAGTCTGCCCTCACCGAGCTACATATCACTGTATCTCAGTAAGTTAGGCACCCGTCCTCAAATGCTTCGCCGTTGAGGCCACCAACTTCCTTCAAAATTTTCTCAAATTATTTACAATCTCAAATCGCTTGAGTTTGAGTCTCTTACAAGAGAATCTCATAGTCTTGGCTTGATTGGAACTTGGTGAGAGCATCTTCTTGGGCTTTCAAGAGGTTAACAACACTAGGCTTCAAGAGCCTCTCATAGTCTTGACGTGTTGAGTCCCATTCCTCCTCGGCTTTCGCCTATTTGGCAATGACATCACCCTTCTCCTTCTCAGCCTCCCTCTGCTTTTCCTCAACTAACTCCTTCTCCTCTATGGCTTTCTATTCAGCTTGAATCGGAGTACATCCACCTCCAGTTGTAGAGCCTTAGTACCGGCTTTGGAAGTAACCAGCTCTTTCTTGCAAGAAACCATTTCCTTCTTCGCCTCGAGGTAGTGTCTCTCAACATGGTGAAAGAATTTTGCTATCTAAAGGATGAGACAAAAGTTAGAAAGGTATTTTTTGAAACACGAAGAAATCATTATTATGATACTTACATCACAAGCAAGGCTCTTCCCTTCTAAAAATAGCTCGGAAGGGGGCATCCACACAATGCACAAATTTGGGTCAAAGGCCCCTTCCGAGCCTTTCTCCTCTCTATTAGGCTCCTTTCCTGAGTGCCTCATCGTCCGATGACTCGAAGCAGTCGCTATTCTCCGGTGAATTGGGGAGGTGGATGAGGACGGTATATCTATAATTTCATGTCGAGCCTTGACCCTAGTGGTAGGGCCAATTTCAGTGCGAGGCTTGGTGAAAACTCTGGTAGGCTCGCTCCCACAGGCGGGAGGGCTCAAGATCTTCTTCCTTGGTTCCTTTTCCTTCTTCTTCTTCCTCTTGCTCCTTGGTGTTGCGAAGCCATTGTCGTCGCCCTTGGGTGTCCTTGGCCTCTTTTCCTTCCTCTTCGGCCCAAATTCACTTACCAAGGTAGGAGAATGCTTTTTTTTCTTCTCCTTCTCAGTCGCAGTGGGTGCCTCGGAACGACCTACCCCCTGAGTTGCACTGCCTCTACCTCCTCGAAAGGTCAAGAATGCTGCAGAGGAAATTAATATCGCTTAAGCCAACAAAATAACCTGAGGAAATTATTAATTTTGAGATATGAGCTTGCAGATAACTAAAATGACACAGCTTAAGCCCTACCCATGTCCCTAGTGACCAATAAGCTGAGCTCAACAAGTTTCTTTTTCACTTGACCATCTGGTAGCGGATCTTACTTTCCATACATTAGAAGACCAAGCAAAGAGAAGTTGTAAAACCTTAAGGGACACTTTGAGAGGATTCCTATATTCAGATGTTCCCTACTTGCTTTGGAATCCGTAATTCACTTTGGATAATACCCTCACATGATGATCCTTCCAAAAGTGAATTGAGGATGGGTTTGGTCCACATAAACGTCATCCTTTTCTCGAAGAAAAATACCATCTGCCATTAACCCCCGAGTTGCTTCTAGCTCAAAAAGCATCATGAAACCAAGGTTTTCTGTATCAGTTTTGGTTTCAGTTTTGGCACTCAGCAAAACCGATACGTTTTAGCCGTTTCGGTTTCGGTCAAAAGATTTTTTTTAGTTATTAATTGTGTATTGACCACAGTTTGATTATATTTTGATTGTATTTTAACTTTAAATTAAAAATACGATATAATTTTGAATTTTTTTAATAAAAATTTAAAAATTATGAAATAATTTATAATTAATTTTACCACAATATTAAATATTATTTTAATTAATTAAAATTAATTTTGATAGTTAACCATTGTTTTTTATATATTACTATATAAAAAAATATATGAGAAATAATATGAATATGATTAAAAAATTTAAAATTAACATAAGCAAATTTAACTTATTATTAAAATATAATTAATACATACATAATTTATTAAATATAATGTAATACAACTGATAATCATTATCATCAGTTGAGTTTAAAACATCTGGATGTGAAATTATGAATTCAGTACCTAAACGATTTAAATGAATATTTATAGACATACAAGAATAACTAGTTTTGCGCAATCTCGTAACAGCGATTCACATGGGGGTAAGACCGACACAAATTTTTTTTTCTTTATTTTCGGTGGAACGATCATGCACGCATGCACGTGAGCAAAAAAATTAATGTGTTTCGATCAAAATCATTTTTATTTCAGTTTCAACCAAAATATTTTTTTTATTAATTATATTTTGACTAAAATTTAACTTTATTTCAATTATTTTTTAACTTCAAATTAAAAAAATTATAATATATTTAAAAATTTTAAAAAATAATGAATAATTACGTGAATAATATTACATACGTGAACAATATCTGACAAAAATCGGTAAGAGCGTCGAAACCAGATTGGCGATAGTGCTGGCCCCGGTGTAAAATCGGCCTCAGCTTGCGGGAGTACGGGTTAGGTCGGTGAGGGCGCCAGATAGGCGAGGGAGTGGCGACAAGCTAGCGAGCTCGCAGGGCCCTTGGGCTTCGACACCAAGTCGACGCGAGTTCCACCCCACCCCCACCCCCCCCCCCCCCCCCCACCACCCCCCCCCCCCTCTCCCCGCCCTCGCGCGCCGCAAGCCCGGCGAGCTCCCGCCCACGCTCAAGCTCCAGTGTTGGTAAAGATGAATAGTAAATCTAAACCGAAATCAAAATTAGGGTTTCGGTTTCAGTTCGGGATCGGCCGAAACCGCTCCGTTTCGACCGAAACATAAAACCCTGCATGAAACATATCTGAGGAGAGTTCAATGCCCTTGGAAATAGCCAAAGCTCAAAATATGATGACCATCAACATCACATTAGGGACCAACTGGTTGAGAGCAAGGTCAAGGTTGGCCAACACGGATGCAATAAAGTGATATATAGAATACCTAAGTCCTATTTCAAATATTTCCTACAATGTTGTGAAGACATGGCCGAATTGATTTTCAAAGGAAGAATTACTATCTTCTGAACCCCATACATCAATATCGACACGATCTAGGGAACTGAAGATTTGAACCAAATTCTCTAACCTCTTTTCTCGAAGAGTTTGCTCGGATACCTAAACTCGGACCAAAGGAGATCCTTCGTTATCTAAAGAAAAAAGAGAGAGGCTTTGTCATGGAAGTTTAGACAAAATGACATTCACTGAGCTAAAATTTAAGACAATGCGGGATTTAAAACAACGTTTGAGTCTGAGAGGTCGGAAAACCATGGCTTAGTTAATCATCAACCCTAGGAGCTACATGTTTTGGTTTGGACCCTACTAGAACCTAGAATCAGATGATCCGATCTAAACCTACTATCATCAAAAGTTGAGGGATATGAGTCAAACAAATAAATCAAAATCAAGACAAACCTCAAGTTTGTGAAGACGATGTAGATGTAGTTCTTGACGTGTGGCGTTGGAGGCCCCATGGGATGTGGTAGCGGTGGGAATGGCTAGGATCACCACCATGGCGCTTCCCACCGGTGGTATGTCCGGTGTAGGAATTGTCGGCGACGCGGGAGGACAGTTGTCGGAATCATTGTTGTTGCTCGCCATCAATTGCAACTCGAAGGTCCAGGAGATGGTATGGGTTAGGGTTTAGAGTGAAAGCACAAGGGGTGAAAAGTGAAATCATTGCCCCCAAATTTGCTTTTATAACTCCATAGAACCACCCAATGATTGACGAGTGGCTGAATCCAAACCCTCTAATGGCTCACGACGATTCGAAAAAGAGAGGTCCGAGTTTTTGCAGACACGAGTCAATCCCTATAGCCTCCCCACCGAACGAACAGCTCGCCACACTAATGATATGATGTGTCGCTTTGAAAACATGCACCTTCGTAATGAGTAAATGACTCTTTTGAGACAGTAAATCATCGTCTTTCGAGGACTTAAATGTTATAGTGAACAAAGGGGTAAGTTCTCCGCAAGTAATCTCAAATCTCGAGCTGCAATAACTCGGCATCTGAGTTTTGAGAGCATTGATGATACACTCAAATAAAGTAATAAAAATGAAATAAGAGCGAGGAGCAATGGACGTAGGATCGAGTGTCATTATATCCGAGGTAAAATCAATAAGAGTCAAACTCAATAATGACCGAGGTTGAGATGCAGACTATGGCGCTTGAGGTGAAAATTACCCAGTGCATCAGTTTGCCCGAGCTTCAGGGTCCTCCCATAGAAGTCTTTCGGAGTCGCCGAACATGGAAGATTCCATAAGGAAGGTTTTGAGGTAATATAGTAAAAAGATTCTACTCGTCTCCATCCTCGAAAGTAGATCCCATGGAATCTAGGATTCTATGATCCTTATTATGAGAATCCGACAAGATTAGGGCATCGAAGGTCATGAGATCTTGATGTACTCATATCCTATAAATGACCTCATCTTTAAAGAAATATAGACTAATACCCAGTTATTCATTCTACCTTCTTATTATCGACCTCTCTTCTAACTTGAGCATTGAAGCGATCGTCGTCGGAGAGTTTTTGATAGCCTTTTCATGATTCTCTCTTGTGCAAGGTGATGAAAAGGTGACCTAGTGAATCGAGTTCTAAAGGGACTATACATATCAAAGTCAATCTCAAGTCAAACTCTGTCAATAGAGTTCAAACTCGACGAAGAGTTAGGTGAAAGGTTAAAGGAGATAATTTAAGTTTTTTTATTAGACAAAAACTCTGTTAAAAATTGTATGTCATGTACCACTTAGCTATCTCAAGGAACAAAAATTCTTCCTAAGATTTTGTTGAAAGAGGTTAAATTTAACCCCTTTTTTATTAAAATTTAAGTTAAATTTAATCAATATCATCTTAAATAAAAATTTACCGAAATTTTGTACATTTATAGATGAGCAAAACAATCAACTTATTCCAATTTATTGACCTTGAATAATCCAGTACAATTTGAAATAAGTCAGCTTTTCAGAATAACCAATCATTCTCTTATTAGGGTTTCCTCCCAAAACATCCCATGTGGGACTACAAGAACACCTCCGCCAAAGCATTCAATTCTTCCAATTTTTTGACAGAAAAAGTCATTTGACAGGAAACCTCCAAAATGCTCTACAAAATTGAACACATGTATATAAAAAGAGTTCTTTTTATGTAAAATATATAAAAAAAATAACTAAATTATGTGTAATTTCTGAATTTTTTTATAATTCGTGTAATTTTTAAATTTTTTTAATAAGATTATATATCCTTCGAATTCAACTAGTTCGAAAAAAAATCAACTATGAACATTCATTTTATCTTTTAATTTAATATATTCTCTTTTAGCTTCGAATCACACGCGAAGAAACAAAATTTTTTTAAAAAAATTTCAAATTTGAAAATTTTATTTTAGTTGTAGTTGTTTTAAAAATATTTTAATCTTTTAATTATAGCTATCCAAAAATGTATTGTATACAAAATAATTTTTTTAACTCAAAATTTAAAACGTCATTGAAAATTTAAAAAATGAGTTATACGTAAAAAGAATTATATATAATTTAATTATGTCTCAGAGATTCTACACAAAAAATTCATAAAAAATAATGAAGGGTGTGGACAACTCAAATTGTTAGGATATGTGGCATGGGATAAATGATAGGAAGAAGGTAATTCCAGTCAAGATGACATGACAAACTTCACCCGACATGAATTGAGGCCAAAATTAATGAGCCATTGACCGCCAAGCAAATGGTCCGACACACCTTGTCCGAAATGGCTACACGGGCAATCACGGTGCCTTTCCATGTTCCGTTCTTACTCGGTCAAGATCCAAAAGCATTACCATCAATCAAAGAGCTACGTACACACACCTTCTCCATCCCAAGCAATACAATACATTTTGTGGACGCAGTGCTCCCCTCACGCTCCAATTTCAATTGTTGTTGTGCCATGTGCGATGGATGATTTTGGAACTTTGGATCAATTTAAATGTTAGAAAATTCAAGCATTTTATTTTTAGGCAATAAATAAAAATTTATTTTGATTGAAATATTGCGAGAAAATAATAATTAGTTAGTTTGATGAATTAATCGTAATGATATTTTAATTATATCATTGTGTCTGGATGTAAATAAATTTAATAGTATAAAATTAAAATAACTTGAACAAATATAGAACAAGGTTATGGCATGATCATTAACTATTTATTTTCAATTTAAACCAATCGAAAATCAATTTTGGAAGTCACAAACTTTTTTAAAGGTCAGCGAAGGATTCATGACTTATTTGTAAAATAATTAATGAATTTCCAGCCCGTTAACCTTAGAAATAAGAAAAATTATCTTTTTAATTATATTTGATAGAAGTAATTAATTTCGGGTTAAGTATAATTCAAGTTCGTTGTACGTGTCCTTGCATCATCGCTCTTCAGGGTATAGAGACAATTTTCGTCATTAATAGGTGTATATGCAAAATGAAAAGATAAAATCTTTTTAATGAACTAATTAGTGAATAAATGGATTGATGAAAAAAAATACATTATTAATATATTTTTTTTTTTTCCACTGATCCTCTACGGATCAATTGATGCCAAAAATACTGACTATCTAATCTTTGACATTCCACATTGACTTGCCAAAAATGATTAAAAACGAGAACCGAAAAAAAAAAAAACACAACAAATATAGTTCCAATCAAAGCAGCCACCGGGAGAGGGACAAAGAAGAGAACAGTCTCCATCAAGCCCCCGCCTCAGTTGCATTATCGTGAATATGTAACGCAGTCGGGGGCATAACTGTCATTCTGCTTAGAGCTAGAATCCAACCTTTCAGTTTATGGAGACTCATTGCAATCTCTGTTCACGAGGCAGAGGAACGCAGAAGAGATTGTCCTTGGCCTTTTAACTGTGTGATTGGATTTGAGATCTTTTCCTTTTTCTCTGATTTTTCTGCCTTTTTTCTCTCTGTGAATTTAAGGCCTCCGAAGTGCAAAGATGGGGAGCCATGATGAGCTTCTGCTGATACTTCTGAAGAATTCTTTGTAGGACACCTGGGACGGAGGGTAAAGTTCTCACTTTTGGAGCTGGCTGCCTCTTTTTTGGCTTTCTTTTCCATCAAAAATCTTTTTTTTTTAAAATTAAAAATGCGGTTTTTGGAACTGTTTTCTCTTGGTTTGGCTTTGATGTTTGCTTTTTGCGGAGTTTGGTTTTGATGGGTCTTCTCGCTCTCCAGTCTTCAACAGTTGATTTGGGGTTTCTTTTTTATTGTCTCGTTTTGATGAGATTTGCTTAGGCGTTTGATTTTCCGTCTCTATTTTGCAGAATTCTTGTGCCTCTTTTGCAGATTCAGAAATGTTACTGCTCCATGCTTATTTTTGTCTATTTTTTTTATCGGTGTGTTTGTGGTAGAACAAGATTTTGAGGATTTTTTTTATGGGTTTCGATCTGGGATTGACTCACTTAGTGAGATTCTTTGAGCAATTGAAATGGTCTCCCTACACTCTCCTCCTCCTCAGTGTAAAAGATGCTTCTTGTCCGTTGTTTCAATGCTCCTCCCCTCACTTCCAGATGCTGTCTTTGGTTTGCTTGCAGGTGATGTGCTGACTTGGAGGAATGCGGCCACTGTTCAATAGAATTTAATGCCGCAAACATAAGCTACGGATCTCGAAACAGATCTTTGAATGGGAGAAAGAGAATGAGTTTAAGAACACCGTCAACAGCTTAACAGTGATTTAAAACTATTAACAAATGGTGGTGGGGAGGTGGATGTCAGTTTAGTGCTTGTTGGGTGTCTTCAGCTCTTGCTTAATTGTTTACTAGTATTGAGTGCCTGTTGTTGCTGTCCCCTTTGCTTAACTAGCTTGCCACCGGACTCCGTGGACTCTGCCACGAGCCCAGGAAACAGCATAGCCTCTGCCATAGACCGCATCTTTGGGTCTTCTGCCCATGTTAGCAGTGGAAGGAGAGATCCAGCGCCTGATTTAAATCTTGGGGAACATATCTTCTTGTTTCAGCAGAAATTTGAAATTCAACTGCGGAGTCTGCTTAAAAGTCCCCATCTAGTATGATTATTTTGTATAGAGTTGTAGAGATAAGTTAAGGAGGAAAAGGATTTGGAGCTGTTGTGGTGGAGAAGAAGCGTTGCATTTATATCTTTTTGCAAGGATGAAGTACATGAAGCTGGGATCGAGGCCTGATGGCTTCCAAACAGATGGAAACAATGTCAGGTGAAGTCTCCTTAACAACCAGTTATTTATTAGTCATTAATCTTTTAGCTTTGGCTGTTTCAGAACTTATTTGCTTCTTGATCCATATATTACTTTGTTGTCTTCTGCCCAAGATGGTTCTATCTTTTGATGTCCATTCTTGTTGATGTATATGGATATGCAATGAACTTGTGGGAGAAGGTTAGTTTTCATTTGGAAGTTCAGTCAATGCTCGCTTTTGCTCTGTAGATTGTTTCTTCTCTCCGCTCTTTTCAGTTGTTCCCAGTTTGTGATGCTTTTGTTTTTTCCATTTCAGAAACAACAAATTAATTCTGTACCACACCATTTCTTTCTCTTATTTTTTGTTAAAATGGATTTATTTCCTTTACAAAAGCTTTGTTCAGTGGTGTGAAAAAAATTACAGATATTGCTTTACAAACTTTGGGAATAGTAAAATTCTTGATTCTTCCTTCTGTTGTTTAATGGAGATAAAACAGCTCCATTTGAAGTGTGTTTGGATCTTTTTAATGACCTATGGTAGCTTCATAACACTGTACTGGAATGCTGTGTCCTACATTTTTTTCTCATTGTTTATTTAATTGTAGTCACTATCATTATATGAGTAAAGTGTATGGATACTATGTGACAACTAGAAACAAATATTGTTTCTTCTCAATTAGGTTGCTTGATCTACTCTTTGGCAAGCAATTGTAGATTGATTTCCTTAAGCATTGCATCTTCATCAACTAAATTTCCAATTACTTAGTGCAATTAGTACGTTCTCACCCAAAGTGAGCTCACATAATGGAGTATTTGTCCCAATTTATTTTTTTATTTGCTTTCAATTAACTCTTTCAATTCAGAGATGCATTTTTATGGTAGATAGATTGCCTGGACAGATATAGCTTGGAGGAAGACACAGTCCCATAAAGCTTCTTATCAGATTATTGGGGCTATCTAATCCATAGAGTAGTGACAGTTCAGTTCCTCTCTATTATCTGTTCATGTCTTGTTTCGGCTTTTCTCATTGTTTCTGTTTCTCAGCTTTATGCTCTGAAGGAAATACAGATATAAGGATTTTAAAATGCATGATTTGACATTGCCCCATTTTTGAGACTCCCTACTTGTTGTTGTCTTACTCTAGCAGATAGGGTATTGTGTATTTCCTGTGTGAAATGAGTATTGAATCCATGGTGCACTTTCTGGTGCAAACTCATCTCAAAACCATACCTTGCTCTTTGCAAGTGATGTTTTGTGATGGATGTTGTGTCAAAAATCAGATTTATGAGAATCATGAAGCAAAGAGATTCATAGGTTTTATCATAATAAAGGAGCTTTTCAAAATCTTCTGCATGTGGTTTAAGTTTTTCCTGTAAGAATGTGATTGAAGCATTAATGGATGAGTAATTCATTTCGACTGTTGTTGTCAAAACAAAACCCTTGTATACGTGGTTTAATATCGTTGAAAACTTTTATTTTTGTTATTTTTTTTTTAATCTCTGCAGCTATTGAAAATAGAAAATTGCTGATTTTGCACAACTACAAATATATTTTTTTTGTTGAAAATCATGATTGAGAGCATTTCTTTGCAGATTTGTAGCTGTTGAATTGGAAACTGACCTTGTCATCAATGTTGGGGATGTGAAGTTCTACTTACACAAGGTTTGTTATATAAATTTTTTGTTTCAGGAAAGGGATGCATGCAGAAATTATTTCCATCTAAAAGGATGATACAATGCATATGTAGGAAGATCTATGCATGAGAAATTTCTTCATCTGAAAGGAATGATATATCACATATGTACGTAGAGCAGTAATCTGATTCTCTCCCTGAATGGATGTGATCTGTTTCCTTCTGAATGTGCATTTTTTCTTTGCTCCGTATGTCATACCTCGGTAAGTGGACTTCAAAGTACAAGTAGCAGTGCCACCCAGGCATACAGATCCTGACTTATCTATACTAATAATAAAAGCACAAGTTTGTACAGACATTTCACCGGACAAAATTAGCTCTAACTAATAATATACACAAATACATTAACAATTTTTTTGATATTTGAAAATAATTCATTCATAGTAATAAACAATATGTCAATCCATAGTACTATGATTAAAACACAAGTTAAATGTGTAACACACATGAAAATTATCTATAAATATACAGATACTTCCATAATTAAAAATTTTTGACTTACTAACTTTTGGCTTTATTGATGATTCATAGTCTATACAAAACATAGTGAT
This sequence comes from Trichopus zeylanicus subsp. travancoricus, assembly GCA_005019695.1. NCBI lineage: Eukaryota > Viridiplantae > Streptophyta > Magnoliopsida > Dioscoreales > Dioscoreaceae > Trichopus > Trichopus zeylanicus. The sequence goes on from RXID01021553.1 coordinate 1,935,031, forward strand.
TAAATTTGTATTATTTTTTATAAAAAATGTGCATTTGCATGTGTTTGTTTTCTAGTAAACTATACAATGCCACATCCCTATCATGAACATGGCCCAAAACTTCTCTTGCTGCATCAGCGTTCGGGATAACTGGGATATATTTGCTTGGTCTATGATACTGATATTGTAGCCTATAGTTCAAGATTATATTATTAGGAAACAAATTCTTTGAATTCCCAGCACCATTTTCTCATTTTAGTTGGTTGTCTAACATTCTTCAGGGTAAAATTTGATTTTGCTCTCTGTGTTCTTTTCTGATTCCACATGTTAATTTGTGTAAGATTCTTCAGGATAGAATTTGATTTTGCTGTCTATGTTATTTTCTGATTCAACATGTTATGCCTTGTTTTCAAGCTTATGATTTCAAACCCTAGACCAGTCAGGAAAGCTTGATTCTCCTTTCTGGTTCACATTTTGTTTTCACCTTTTATGCTCTCCTGCATCTGTTCCTTGATTCTCTTTTTTATCTATGGTCTGGTCTTTACCAATTTATGCCATAATGCAGTTTCCCCTTCTTTCCAAGAGTTCTTGCTTAAAGAGGTTGGTGGGTAACACAAATGCAGAAAATAGTGATGAGATCCACATTCCTGATATACCTGGAGGGCCTGCTGCCTTTGAAGTTTGTGCAAAATTTTGTTATGGCATGATAGTCACCCTTAACGCATACAATGTAGTTTCCACCCGGTGTGCAGCAGAGTATCTTGAAATGCATGAAACTGTTGACAAAGGAAACCTCATCTACAAAATTGAAGTCTTTCTAAACTCTAGCATTTTCCGCAGCTGGAAGGACTCCATCATAGTTCTCCAGACTACAAAATCCCTGCTACCTTGGTCTGAGAACTTAAAGTTGATTAGCCATTGTGTCGAGTCTATAGCTTCCAAGGCCTCCATTGATCCTGCAGAGGTCGAATGGTCATACACGTATAATAGAAAGAAACTTTATTCAGAGAATGGACATGATCCGCAATGGAATGGGGTCCGAAAGCATCGAACGGTGCCTGAAGACTGGTGGGTTGAGGACCTCTGTGAGCTCGATGTGGATTCCTACAAGCGAGTTATTACAGCGATAAAATCTAAAGGAAGAACAACTGTTCAGGTGATTGGAGAAGCTCTGAAGGCTTATGCATATAGAAGACTGCCAGGCTTTGCCACAGGTAATATGCAGCAAGAAGGTGATGTATTTAAGAGCCGATCACTGCTCGAGACTATCGTATGGTTGTTGCCTCTAGAAAGAGGGTCAGTTTCATGTAGTTTCTTGCTCAATCTACTTAAGGCTGCATGTTTTATGGATTGTGGTGAATTGGGTAAGAGGGAGTTGGTGAAGAGGATTGGTCATCAACTAGAAGAGGCTTCTGTGCCCGATCTTCTGATTCCCGCTCCGGAAGGGGAGAACACTGTATACCATGTTGACATGGTTCTGAGTATAGTTGAGGAATTTCTGATGCAGGAGAACAACAGTACTAGCTCAAGCCCACCCATCTGTGAAGAGCTTCAAGAAGTCAGGAGCCCATGCTCTCTCTCGAGCACTGCAAAGCTGGCTGTGGCTAGGCTGGTTGATGGATATCTTGGTGAAATCGCAAAAGACCCAAATCTTCCACTTCTGAAATTTGTTGAGCTTGCAGAAATGGTTTCTGGTGCCTCCAGGCCTGTGCATGATGGCCTTTATCGTGCTATTGACATTTATCTGAAGGTACATTATCTCAACACAATGCATTGCATTTGATCATTCTTTTTATAAATCAAGATCTTACATTTTGGTAAGATTGAGCACTGAGTTGATTTCGGACATCTGAAGATTTGATCATTTTATACCACAATCATCATCCTCCAAAGTGTTACATTGGACATATAACTGTTTAGAATCAAATTTGTTTACACTATTTATTGGATTCAATTAAGCCTATGAATACATGAACCAGGGTATATATTATTGAACTCTATTTTTTTCTTTTCTTGCGGATAATGACCGCATCCTGATGATTAGCCAAGGACCAAAATGATTACAGTAGTACTGCATCTTGTTTACGGGAAGAATTACAAATACATTCTGAAATTTGTCGTATCCATGATGTTACAGGAGCAACCAGATCTAACAAAGAGCGAGAAGAAGAAGATATGTAGTCTGATGGACTGCAAAAAGCTTTCCACGGATGCCTGCATGTATGCTGTGCAGAATGAGCGTCTCCCCTTGAGAGTGGTGGTACAGGTCCTTTTTTTTGAGCAGTTAAGATCATCAGCTGCTGCTAGCAGCGGAGCCGAACTCCCCAGTAGCAGTCCCTCACTCCCTCCTGAGAATGGTGGTTCACTCGGGAGCTGCAGATCAGCGATAACCGCCAACACCGAGGATAACTGGGATGTTGTCAATTCTCTCAAGTCAATGAGGATAGCAGGCAGTGAGCGGAGCAGTGGAAGCAGTGACGGACATAAGAATAGCAATGATGGCAAGGGCAATGGCAAGGGGAAGGGCACTATAGTGCCGAAGAAGATACTGAGCAAGATCTGGTTGGGCAAAACGCATAGCGGGGAGAACAGCAGCAGTTCTGACACATCCGATAGCCCAGTGTCTGTCAACCCTGAGGGCGCCAAGTCAACTCCATCAAGAAGCGTGAGGCATTCAGTGTCATAGTAGAGCTTCAGAGTGATGCTGCTTTTTGCGTTGTTGCTGATGAATGTAACAGTTAGTAAAGGCTCTTGTGGGTTATTTTGCACGAAAATGTGCCAATTTTTGCATGTATTGCATAGAAGAAAGGAAGTCGTAAGCTCTTTTTTTCTTGGTTTTCATTGTTAGTCTTCTCCAGCTTCTTGTTTGTGTTTAATGTGTTCTGTTTTTTGGTTTTAACATTGAGAACTATACTGAAAACTTTTCTCTGATACTTGCGGAAGTCTTTTCTTTTGATTGTTGATTCTAGTGTAAATTTGAAGAAGAGCATATGTTCCAAATGTCCATTCCGATCAACTTGATGCATACTAAATCAAATCAAATCATTTCTAAAGCTTCTCTGAAATATCAACTCCACCAGTAAGCACCTCTCAATTAGGCTGGTGGAGCGCTAGTCTTTGTGGATTGTCACAACTTTTATGGTCCGCGTTGCTCTTGTTGCACGGATAAACAATGACCAATTTGGCTAATCAAAGCCCAAAAATTATGCTACAAGATCCATTTCAATATGAGGAACTATTGAGAATGGAACAATGTCCAATCTCATTTCACAAAGAAGATGTTCTCATTCTTGTCCATCGGTCGCCGCCGAGCGCTTCAATGCAAACTCGCAAAAAAAAAGGTCGGAGAGCTTTTAGAGAGTTGCATTGAGCTTTTTGATTGGTTAGATTTTGCATCTTAACTCTCTATAAGAATGGCAAGGAGGGGACAGTGATTTGGACCAAAGTACAACTTAATTAAAAAAAATAATCGGGGTTAGGGTGTCAATTAGGCAGAATTAGGCAAGGTTGGTTTGTGTGCTCAACACGGATTCAAACATCAGAGTCCAAGTCAATGGGCTGGCAGCTTTGTTGACTAGTGATGACTTTAATCACGCGCAAAGATGGAAATTAATTAACTAATGAACCGCAGAGACTTCATGAAGAAAGCATCTCGGAGCTAAAAAATCAGGGTTGAATGAAGGCAGGTATATATGCTTGTGTTATGGCTTTTTGAGCTGGTCAGACTTGATTTGGTTTGCCCTAATCACGCGGTTAATGAGGAAATGGATGTTGGTTATAGAATAAGTTAGTTAGGTAATCTCCTTTGTGAAAAAGGGGAGGAGTTTTAGGAAGATACTCATCGTTAAGAATTTAATAATAATCGAGCTTTGAGTTGCTTTTCTGTACTTGTTTGGTCTAAAGGAACGACGATTTATCCATTATTTTCTTGAAAAAAAATAAGTAAAAGAGTTGTGTATTTGTGGATATATAAGAATATAATCTCAAAATTTTAATTTGCCCGTTTCCTTTGATGTTAACTAGATCGGACAACATGAACCATATATTCATGCATATTTAATTTTTTTTAATTGAGGCTTCTACGAGGATCAAAGCCATTTCCTCATTCAAATTAGAGCTTGCACATGGTTGTTTAGATGTCGAACTCCATCAATGTCGAGACCTAGACAATTCCAATAGAAAATTGGATTTTTTTTAAAATAATAAAATCCAAAATCAAACGCCATAAATATTTTTCTATTGATGTCAAACCACCAGTATCATAACAAATTATTGTATTATGCGGAACTAAAATTAGCATTTCTGGTTAGAATCTTCTTCTTACTTCTCTTTCCATGCTGATGGTAGATTCACAATAATAAATCCGTTTTTAAAAAAAAAAAACAAAAAAAAACTCATGATGCCGGACCCAAATGGCGCCTGAGCCTCTTCGGTAGGGCCAGGAAATCACCTGAGACAAAGCAAAAGGCGCGGTCAATCAAGCTTCACCAATTATTGTTGGGCTCGTGGGCCAACAGCAGAATTGACTCCGAACCCAAACTATTGTCGCCCAACCAGGCCAACCCCACCATACCCATTCGTGCACCGAGTCACATCGCCCAATCGCCACTTCACGTCACAATCGGGGCCCAGCAATTTGTCCCAAATACCCTCACTCTCCAGTGATGTACCGCGACAAAGAACAGGGATAATACTGTAATTTCGCTTTCGGGCGAGGTAAGGACATCTCCTCAAAACCGAATCCAGACCAAAACCGATGTACGTGGCTCGAATCGATTGGGCCCGAATAGATCACCATCAATTATCCAACCTTCGTTTTGTTTTAAGCGCCTAAGGGCGCCAAACGCCGAGCCCGCCAAAGGACACGCGTTCCGGTCACCGACGGGTGGTCCGGTGATTGGCGACGTCAGCTCTAACAACACTCACCAAAAATCATCGAAAAAATAAATAAATAAAAATCAGGAAGATATTGTTCCGGAAAAAAATAAACAAAAAAAAAAAAAAAAAAAAATCAAAAGGAGGAGGAAAAGGCCAAAAAGTTGCACCTCATCTTCCACCGGATTCCGCTACTTGGATCCATATCTACGAAAAACCGTTACAAAATTCCCCGCAGAAGACCTGCTCTTGCAGAGGAAAAGGAGGGAAATTGAAATTCCAAAAACACCCATCCCGGCCATTTACACAAAACCGAGAGCGGGGGAGATGAGATCAGAACCGTCCATTTTGATCCACTCCATTCATCAGAACTCGCGGGGGTCGACGAAAATGGACGTCGGCGGCGGCGATTTGGTCCAGTCGCCGAGGGTGCCGTCGCTGTAATCCTCCGCGAGGCGCTTCACGCACCAGAGATCCTCGGCGCAGGATAGGCGCCGCCAGTGCGGGATCCCACCGCGGAGCGGCTCGCAGGCGGCGACCTCGGAGGCGACGACGCCGCATCCACCGTCGCGCGCGAGGTTGTGCGCGTGGGCGCTGAGTGCGTTCACCAGCTCCGCCGCCCGGGGGCCCTCGCCGCCGATGCCGTAGAGGAAGTAGAGCCCGAAGGGATGAAACAGATCTGGCACCGACGGGATCCCCAGCCACGGCAGCGCGCGATCGGCAACGCGGCTGGCGCGAGCGAGAGCGCGCCGAGTCTTTGATGCGCCACGCACCTCCATCCGGAACACCTCCTTGCAGTTCCACACACTCAGCACCGCCCACGACTCCGGCGGATCGGCCAGGAAGGACTCGGGTCCGGTCCAGTGATACGCCGCTGATCTGGAATTGGAGAAGACGGCGATGAAGGTGCCAAGTGAGAGTGGGTTGCGGAGGACAGCGTCAATGTCGCGGGGGAAGAACTCAGTGGTGGAGAAGCGGCGGCGGTAGAGAATCTCGGCGTCGGAGACGGGGAGCCGGAAGACGGCTGCGCGGCGGGAAGTCGGGAGGCGGTGGGCGAACACTGGGTGCACGAGGATCGAGGGTGTCCTGAACTTGGAGTACCCACACCGCCCGGTGAATAGCTTCACGGATGCTTCGTTGTCTTTGTCCGTCGCCATGTAAGCATACTCCGCCCCTTTCTCTCTAAACCACTCCTCCATTGTCGTCACCAGCTTCATTCCAATTCCCATCCGTCTGAAAGTAAGTTTTATTTATTTGTTATTTTCTTTTGATTTGCTGCACGAGTGAGTCGGGTAGGGGGACGCTTACCGGTGGGAAGGGGAAACGCGGAGGCCGAGGATGTAAGCGAGCTTGGTGTAGATTGGTGTGTGGTGCTTGGCGGAGGAGGTTTGTGTACGGTGAACCTTCTTGCCGCAGGTGGCGGTCTTGATGCAGCCACGAATGAGGCCTACGATCTCTTTCTCCGGTCCAATCGTTTCGGCTACCTTTTTTATTTTATTTTATTTTATAGAAACAGAAAACGAGCGTTAAACCAAAGCAATAATAGGAATTAAAAATAGAGAAAATGGAAGAGAAGAGATCAAGGAATAGTACCAGCATGAGGTAGGCGGGGGAGTGGCAGACGCGGGAGGCGGGGTGGCAGAGGTGGGTGAAGAGGGACATCTTACCGCTGGGCCCTACCTCGCAAATCTCCTCCACGGCTTCGGCGCCGTTGCGGTCCCGCTCAGGGTCGAACTCCCGCACCGCGATCATCTCCTTCATCATATCTTTGTCCCCTTCCTTAATAAGGCACCTGTTCTTTCTATCTATAGTATCTAAAGCACCCGGCTTTTCTATGCTTTTGAACTGATAGCGCTAATGATGAACAGGCAAGGAGACCGGAGGTCGAGAACTGGAAGCAACCACCACTGGCTCCAGCAGAGAATCAGGTGCAGAGGAAGCAAGCGAGCGAGCAGGAAGAGGAACAAGATGAAAGAAGCGAAGGGGTAAGTCGCAAAACTCCAAGCTTTCTTATAGTATATGATTAGGAAGAGGAGTTCTTAATGGAGGTGGAATGTGGGAGGAGTCTCACATATATAGGACGAAGAGGGAGGCCTCCTTTCTCTCTCTCTAGAATCCGCTTTCGCTCTCTTCTTTCGCAGAGGATCGTGGGATAAAGCGAGTATTAGTAATGAAGGGGTCGTAAGGTAATGAGTGTTGCGCTGGGGCTGAAGGTGAAGGGAATGGCGGCTATGGCTGCGGCAGTCTTTGTGTCGTGTGTGCCGCGCGATATTTTTAATCCCGTTGTCTTCTCTCCCATCGTCGTCGTCGTCGTCGTCATCATCATTATCATCCCATTCTCCCATGATAATTTAATGACCACACATCCATCCATCCATCCATCCATCCATCCATCCCATTTTTCGGCTCGGATCCTTCTCCATCCGACTCTTAATACAAAGTAGTTTTGCACTGGAATCTGACTTCTGGGTTTGCAGAGTAGTAACAGAGTCCGAATCCGGTAAGTAGCCGCAACAGCATGGAAGCGATCGGAAACGTGGAGGGAGCAGAGCCGCGGGTTGAGGCAGCGTCTTCTGCCAGGTGGAAGCCGGAGGGGCGGCGATTAATTGATAATTGCGCGGCCTCCGAAATCATTAGTGGGGTGCGGGATGAGCCGAAAATTAAGTTGTTCCGGATGATGCCGTAATAAAGACGCGACACATCATATCACAGCTCTGATGGTATGATGCGATCTACGGACGGATGGGATGGATGGGGTAGGGCACAGGATGGCCTCAATTATCCTGCGGAGTAGGGGAATCGGAATTTCCAGACTGTTGCTTTCCAGCCGTTAGCAAAGCGAGGCGATTACGGCCGAAAGCCGTTTCGGAGGATCCGCAATCATTGCCCTCGGCTCTGAATGGAATGGAATAGAAGGAATGCCGTTTCGCATGATCGTGCCACGTGGCCGCCTGCCTGGGGTGGTAATTAATTAATGGCTAATAATAAAATTAAGATTAGAAATTGGAGTGATAACTAGCATACGGCGGCTAGTAAATGATTTGAGCAAGTGATGGAGTGAAAGACATCATGTGATTGCATCCATGACTGTCGTCGTCGAATGGCTAAGTTAAGCCATTCACGTCAATCACGACAAAGATGCAAAAGAATCTCTATTTGATATATGCTGTTATAGAACATCGAAATGGAGATGCATCGCCCGTAAGAAGCTTTTCTATTCCTCTCCATTTTGACGATACAAAACAATGTGGAGAAGGATGAACGTGGCTAACGAGCGATTCGAGTGCATTATTTGTGCTTGTTCGTGTTCGCGATTCAGAAGACCGGCTGCCGGGGAAGCCGGTCGAGATCGACACTGCGCGATCACATCGGATCGCTCTGTTCCCTCTTATTGGAGTCTAGTAAGCCATTTTCGAAATGTGGAGTGGGGGACCATTAGGAGGGCTAAATCTAGTGTTTCAAGGCTAAACACCTAATAATTAACTCGGGAAAACCCACACGGTCGTGATCGGAGACTCTTCTTGAAAAGCCTAAGGCACGAGAGATGCCTGTGCCAGCTTTCGTTTCGCGGGAGCGGCTGACAACATTGTACTTAGCCGACCACCGCCAGGAGACACGGCCGGTGCCGTGTCGCCGGAGAGGGATCACAAGACCATCAGGCCAGCCTAATCTCACATGATCATATGCCCAATTGCACCTAACCTTCCCACTGACCGAAGTCCAACGGCAAAAAATAGAGCCTATAAAGGCTCGGTTGTATTGGAGTTGGAGATCTCGGGGGAGCGGCCAACGAGGATTAGCCAGCGAGGCCAGCATGTTTGCTAATAATAAGGTCGTCTGTCTAATGAACAGCCGATCTAGGTTAGGCTTTTTTTGCGCTAGAGCTTGTCTCCTTGGTTTGCCTTGGCGAAAATATGCTCGTCAATGACATAAAACACCAAAATATTTGCTTCTTTTATGCAATCCCCGGAGAATCCAATCTTTCGTATGAGACGTTGTCTCATCCATGTCGATATGCTTTCATTATTATCAACTAATTTGACGAACGCGATTAGTCTAAACAATTTTATATTCGCGAGAAGCAACTAATTGCTTCACTCCCGACTCGCGAGAAAGAGAAAACTCGATGTGATTAGGGAGGAATTAGACAACCATTTTGCCCACCGGTAGCTTTCGAGCCAATCACGCGTGGCTCGAGAGAGTGGGATTAGTTAGCGGAAGAAAACCGAAGACATCGATCGGGGAGGATCCCTTTTCCCTAGTTTCTTTTCTCCTGCTTTCGCTCTCGCCTGTCTTCCAACGAGCGCAATAGAGGTTGTGTCCTTGACTTGGACATTCACCCACCAATCGATTTATTGTCATAATACCTCTTTTCTCCATGGCCTTGAAGCCCGAGACTCCAACCCCGTTTGGTCAAGAGCAAGGACACTCGGCCCATCATTAAATTTGAAAATCAATCGGATCATGTGAGCCGAGTTCGCATACCCAGGGCTCGTCTGAGGTTTCCTTGTATGCTATTCCTTATCAAAAGCGCTTTGTAGGGGAGCTACAGCCCTGCGGACCGAGAGAGATGGCGACTTATGTCTACAACGACCTTCTACTTAAACCTGGTCGTCGGCTCCAGATTTTAATATATTCCCGCGTGTTTGGTTGGCGGGCCATTCGAGAGTCGTGAGGTGGGATATCACCCGAGAAGTGGATGATGAGCGCCAGGCAAACAGTCGCGCTCCTGCCTTGATTTGGCATGTGATTTGGAGATCTTAACAATTTGATGGGTGCCCCCTCCCTAATTCTGATTGGAGATGGGCATGGTCCTCGGATTCGCACTTTCAGTGTTGAGTTTTGGCTCTCGGCCTGCTGAAAACCGAAACGTTTTGAAACGTCTCAACTGCTTTGATAGACAATTTCAATCCGCGATATGGCTCGCGATTGTCGATGAGTAGGCTAACTGGCGATCATATTCATGAAACTTGAGCGACAAAGACGACGGCGACCGCGATGGAGACGCAAGTAGATGGTGAATTAATTACTCATTTAGGCTAATTATCGGTTTCCTTTTCTATTTTTCCAAAAAAGCGTTATAATAATGGGCTGATGGTGATCTTAGTTGAGTAATAATATATGGAGGTGAGAAGTACTTGTTGATTTATTTGTTTTACAGGTACTTGTCAGTGGCGGACGAAGTCATTGAAGAAAGAGATGCTGAAAGCTAAAACTCTGATGAGGCAGTGGCCGATGCTGAGTGTTCAACCAATTCTCCAATAATGGAACTTATTCCTAGGTATATTCCCATAAAACTCTTGAGTGTCTAATGGTGGGAATAGAGAGCATAATCACTGGCTACGCCAAACTTCCTTGTCCGAGTTTTTTTCTTCTTCGTTTTAGGATCAGAGACACAAAGAAAGAAAGAGAGAGTGACATTATTTGAAGTGGACTAAAACCTCGGTAGTCCGAGGGAGAATTCAAAAGGAACCAAATTCTTGTAAAAAATTATTTGATTTGATTATTTGTATTTTTTTTTTTTTAAATGGGGTTGATGCTTACGGAATGTTTAGCCGATTTCGTGCTTTTTTTTTTTAAGTCAATTAGCTGATTTGATACTTGTTTCCATTCAAAATTCTTGTTATGCTTTAATCAAAATAAATTGAAGCACTCAAGACAAGGAATCTTTGAATAATTCATGCAAAGTTCATTAAAGCTGTGAATTATTCATTATTCTCGAGGTTTAGTGGTCGTTTAGTATTAAAAATAAGGATTTTGGGGACGATTAGACACACGTTCTTGCCAAGTAGGTCCATCTTGCACCCTGCAACGATCCCATGTGGGTCCGTCCGGTTCGAACCTTGTGTGGACGGATTACGCGCTTTGACTAGATTGACCATCCTAAGAAAAGAACTTGCTTAGTCCAGAGATAAAAGATTCAAAAGAAAAGAATTGTGCATACTACGCCCTCATTTTTTCTGAGCTTATATTCTTAGGGAATGGTTCCTATTAGCATATAACAAATATAGATGGTATATGTCGGATGAATCGGGACGATCACTTTCTTAATTTTTTATTTTCAATTAATTGTATTTGTTATGACACACATCAAGTATTGATTTGATGATGTTATATTTTGTCTTGATATAAATAACTATAAATTATAAAATTTGATGTAGCTTAATTATAGTTTTATAAATTTTTCTCTCTCAAAAAATAACGTTTGTTATTATATGATAGAGAGGAATAAATAGACGCTCTTTATTAATTGTGAACTTCAGTGAATTATAGCTCTTGACGACGATGGATTAAAAGTGATAACATAGATAGCGGATATTTATTCTTATATATAATAAAGTTATCCATGGTAAATTTAATGATATTACTCATGTCTTGATATAATAAATTATGAATTATAAACTTTGACATATCTTTGTTGATGAAACTTGGTTCGAAAAATCTCTTAAGAATTTGACTCGCTAAGCCACACTTCCTTTGATTTTTACAAAAAAAAAATTGCAAAGAAAAATGCCAAAAACTATCCGCCAATAGCCGTTCCGACGCTTAAATTAATATAGCTCTTGATAATGAAAATGAAATTAAAAATTTGATATTAGCCACATACCTCTGTGATTAGGACGCTATTTATAGAACGAAAAGACAATTGGATGTATTTTGAACTTCGTGATTTAAATTCTAATTTCATCATATTTTTCACAATTGATTATTATGAATTCCGAATCCTTAGGGATCAAACTTCGGTGGATATGTGTTCATAAATGTTTATTCTATTAGATGAGTTATTAATACACTAAGGTTACCAAACATACTAAGGCCATTGTGCTTTCTAAGGTCATTGAGCTGAGGTCGTCGAATCGAGGTCACTGAACTACTACTATGTGACGCCCCAAACCCAGTATAATATTATTTCTGGGTATCTGCGGTCCACGGCCCATCCAATCCCAGTGTTTTATTTTTTCCAACTCTCCAAGAAAAAACGTCGTTGTTGGATTTACGACAGTCATTATATTTAGCCCAATATCAACTCCAACACTTTATTGATATAGGACTAAACATAATTATTGTCTGTTAGAAGCTCACTGACCCACCGGGCCTAACAATCTCCCCATCTTAAGGGCTCAGCATCCTCGTTGAGCTAGCCCACACCGATCAAAAGTTGTGAAGTAGCTCTAATACCACTATGTGACATCCCCAATCTAACACAATATTGTCTCTGGGTATCTGTGGCCCGCGGCTCACTTCAACCTAGAATTTTATTTTTTTTCAACTCCACAAGAAAAGGTATCGTTATTGGGTTTACGACAGCCATCATATTTAACTTAGTCTCAACTTCAATACTTTATCGATATCGAACTAAAAACGACTGCTTCTAATTATAGACTCACTATTTACCTATCGACCCATTGGGCCTTACAATATATATATATATATATATATTGAAGACGGATTTATTTTTAAGACTTCAACTAACTCCATTGATGGCTCAATTCAAAAGTCGGCTTTGAATTTTTGACTTGGATAATTTGGTTTGTTAATCCAAACTTCTCTATTTATTGTGGGCTTTCGTAAAATATAGCTCTTGACCAAAATGGGTTGCAAGTGATAACATAGATAGTGAATATTTATTCTTATCTATGACAAAGTTATCAATGGTAAATTTAATGATATTATTCATGTCTCGATATAATAAATTATGAATTATAAATTTTGATTTATCTTTGTTGATGATGCTTGATTTGTCACTTATTTTGATTCGAAAAGATCTCTTAAGAATTGATTCGCTAAGCCACACTTCATTTGACTTTTACAAAAAAAAAATTGTGAATAAAACCACCGAAAACTGTCTGCCGGTAATTGTTCCGACGCTTAAATTAATTTGGCTCTTAATAATAAAAATAAAATTAGAATTTACCATTACTTATATATATCACCAAATTGTATTTTTAAAATGATAATGCTAGCATTCGTGCAACGTGACACATGGATCGCCTCGTTGGAGTAAAAAAGTAATAAAATAAGAAGTTGAAATTTTGTTTGACAATTATTATTTCGAAAAAACAAAAGTCCCCAATTGAGTTGCACGGATGCTTCCTACGCGCGATCTTTGACTTGGACTGCGATCATCTTTTTGGGAGACGGAACTCTTTTCAAGCCGTTGCGAGAACAAAGAGGGAAAAGTGCAATCCGAAGAAAGATGGTGCTTCTTCATGGAATTTTTTGCACCCGAAACCTGATCTTTCATAAAAATTGTTATTTTGTCAATGACGATGAGGACTTTTGCATGCAAGGGTGACTTTCCTATTAGAATAAATTATTAGGAGTCATGTGCAAAAATATCCTGGATCTGCCGACCATGCCCATGGGAGGAAGCGAACAAAGAGCTCATCGAATGGCCACTCCGAGAGTAGTCCTTTCGTGGGAACAGGATGACGGACAAATCGCAGCAGTAACAAAATCTTATTATATTAAACGTTTCTCCAGGGAAGTGCATCTTGTGTAAATTATTGTATCTGACCATGGTCCATGAATCCATGGATGTGTATAGTTGCAACAGTGCCACTGTTAACATGCCATGCATCACCATGTCATGCCAACTTCATGCATCCAATCTCTCCCGGTACCTGGAGCTTCTGGGGCAATATTATTTATATTATCCATCTGATCTTTTTCTTAATTTTAATTCCTGAATAATTACCCAAATTCACTAGATATTTCATTTTCAATAGAGCTGGAAGACACAATTAGATGAAGGGCTAATTACTTGCACTCTCATAATTTTTCGTAATTACGGAAAATTTTCCGTAATTTCAATAATTATCTACATCACCCTTTTTTTTAAAATATTTACCTATACCTCCTGATTGTTATTTAATTAAAGTTTCTCCAAAAATTTCGATTTTACCTTCCGTTATTTTTAAAATTAAATCCCTGAAAATTTATTATTTATTTATTAACTTTTCGGATTTTTATAAATGACATCCTGAAATTAGTCAAATTAACAAGAAACACTTTCTCCCAAACTATTTACAAATAAACGAGCGAGGGAGGCGAGCACATGGGCGCGGATGCCCGAGGCCGGCGCGAAGGCGCGGACGTTCGAGGCCGACGTGCGGACACGGACGCCCAAGGCCTGTGCGCAGGCGCCAACGCCAGCCGACAAGGGTGCAGGAAAGGCCGGCGAGAGATCTATTCATAAAATTTACTTTTAAAATAAATAAAATTTAGACTTATTTATAAATAAAGATATTCAAGGAGTCTATTTTTAAATATATAAATATTAAACTTGTAATTTTAAATTTTAAATTAAAAAACCTTCAATGTCTTTTTCGTAAAATTTTATTTAAAACATGATAAAAAGTTTAGACTTATTTATAAATAAAAATATTCAAGAGGTCTATTTGTAAATGTACAACATCAAACTTGTAATTTTAAATTTTAAGTTTTCAAACCTTCAATGACTTATTCATAAAATTTAGTTTTAAAATAAATAAAATTTTGACTTATTTATAAATAAAAATATTCAAAGAGTCTTTTTTTAAATATACAAATGTTAAATTTGTAATTATAAATTTTAAGTTTGAAACCTTCAATGTCTTTTTTATAAATTTTTATTTAAAACATGATAAAAAATTTAGACTTATTTATAAATAAAAATATTCAAGGGATTTATTTGAAAATATACAAACATGAAACTTGTAATTTTAAATTTTAAGTTTTCAAACCTTCAATGATTTATTCGTAAAATTTAGATAAATAAGTCTAAATTTTTTAGCATGTTTTAAATAAAATTTTACAAAAAAGACATTGAATGTTTGAAACTTAAAATTTACAATTACAAATTTAACATTTGTACATTTAAAAATCGACCCCTTGAATATTTTTATTTATAAATAAGTCAAAATTTCATTTATCTTAAAACTAAATTTTATGAATAAGTCATTGAAGGTTTGAAAACTTAAAATTTAAAATTACAAGTTTCATGTTGTATATTTTACAAATAGACCCCTTGAATATTTTTATTTATAAATAAGTCTAAAATTTTTATCATGTTTTAAATAAAATTTTACGAAAAAGACATTGAAAGTTTTAAAACTTAAAATTTAAAATTATAAGTTTAATATTTATATATTAAAAAATAGACTTCTTGAATATTTTTATTTATAAATAAACCCAAATTTTATTTATTTTAAAATTAAATTTTACGAATAGACCTCTCGCCTGCTATTCCCGAACCCTCGTCGGTCGGCGTCTGCGCCTGTGTGCTCACCGGTCTCTGGCGTCCGCTCCCTCACACTTGCCTCGGGCGTCCGCACCCGCACGCTCGCCACCCTCACCACAGTTGCTCGTTTATTTGTAAATGATTTGGGAATTTTTTTTATAAATTTGACTAATTTCAGGGTGTTATTTGCAAATATCCTAAAGCTAAATAATAAATAATAAGTTTTTAGGGGTTTAATTGTAAAAATAATTGAGGGTAGAATCGAAATTTTTGGAGAAAATTTTGATTAAATAATAATAGGAGGGTGTAGGTAAATATTTTGAAAAGGGGATGGTGTAGGTAATTACGAAAATTATGGGAAGTTTTTTGTAATTATCAAAAATTATGGGAAGGGTAGGTAATTAGCCTTAGAGCAATTGGGGGCAATTTATGGCTTTGTTCCTCTGAATGTTGCTCAAGGTGTCCTTTTTTGGTTGAATTACCATTCATCTTTTGATATTTTGGCGTAATTCGAGCTCGAGCTCGAGCTCTCGAGTTGAGACCGAGCTGGGCTCAAGCACTTATCGTCGAGCTTGAACGGAGCTCGAGATGAAAGCAACTCGCTCAACTTCATTCGTTGCCCATCCCTTGTTTGCAATCAACTGCTGAAATCCGGCCCAGCCCAAAAATTTGCCCCAATTATCCTTCTTTTTTTTTTTTTTTTTGTTTTTTGGTTTTGACTTATTTTTGAACTTAAATACCCAAATATTATTTTCGAACATTTTATTTAGAATTTGTTTCGTGACAAAAATAGGGTCAACTAGTAAACCAAACAAGAATGTTGCCGAATACAGAACTGAACTCGGTCCAGCCCAAAATGGCTCTCAGCAAGCCCATTCATCAACTAACCCGATCAAGATCCTCCCGGATACCTCGTGATCGGCAGCTGGCCATCATAAGTGCACCTTAACACATCCGGTGTCTGCTTCACCACTCGCGGACCCACCGGCGCCTTCCCAGATCTTGGTCGGACATCCTTCACCCCCACAATCTCAAAGCAATCACAACGAATTCCTTATGTAATTACTCGAAAACAGGGACTCGCACATATATAAAAAAATAGTCAATTGCATAAAGCTCCTTTAAAATTTAATAAATTTCTCAGGTATTTATTTACAATTAGATTAAAAAATATTTAGAAAAATATTTCGTTTGATATTATTTATAATAAAATGAAAAAAATAAAATACTCTTATTCTTATTTTATTAGAGGTGATGGAATTTTTTGGAAAAACATAATTTTTTATGAGGTTATTTACAATTACTATAATTTCATATTTTTTTTATAATTTTAATTTTTTTAAAAAATATGAATTTTAAATCTAGTTCAAATTAGTCCTAGAATTGATCCAAATTGATAATAATTTGCTCTCAAACTGTCATCCAAAAATTAAATAAATTTTCACATATTTTTTGTCATTTTTCTAATCCAAATAACAAAAACAAACTTATTCACATTTTTTTAAATTTCATCATCAAAATAGAATGTAATTAGTTTAAGAATATTTAAATAACAAAACAAACAAATAAAATTGAAACTTCGAAGATAAAGAAATTAAAAAGATCAAATATATTTATAGAGTCGTAATTGTTGCTCATTCTTATGTTTGTGGAAGGGTCACCTATTTTTATTTTTATGTCAATATATGCTTGCGCCGCCCCAAACCCACCCACCCCCCATTAAAACGAAATTAATATATTATGAGCATAATAAGAGATTAACATATTCTAATAAAATAATTTAAATTTTATTTCAGCACAAATGAACACTTAATCTAACAACCAAGCACATAGAAATATCAGGTTCAATCAATAATGAAAATAATATTAGGTATAACTTGACATAAAAAAATATACAATAATATGATCAAATAATAAATCACACCGTATATTTTTATGGACTTGGGTGCTATGGAGCTGATTAGTGACTTCTTGAGATATTATTGGAGGTACTATGGGGTGTTGTAAATCTTGATTGAGATATCTATCAATTAAATTAGAAATTATATCGCAGAATTAATGCATAAGTTTAAAATTAACATATAAGACATTCATAAGCCTTTGAGTGAATTCTTAAGATTGAGACATCAAATTAAGTAGAAGTTGTCTAATATCTATTGATTCTTATGAGAACTATTCCATGAGGAAGAGTAAAATCATAATTAAGTATATCTATGTGTAGAAAATGCTAGAGTTTATCAAGTAGACAAACCTAATGGTACTTAAGGCACTCCTCCCTCTGCCTCTGCCTCTTCCTCTATCTCTTCATGTATTCTTTCTAACTCTTAATTCATTATCAACTTCATCAACTTGTGCATAATTATTTTTTCCATTATGATTAAGAGGAGTCTTACATGTGTTCTTATAGTGTCTAGACTTTGCACATGTCTAACAGCAATGAGCCCTTTCACTCTTTTTCACTTCATGTTTTTGCCTTAATTCACTTTCTTTTTGGCTTGCCCTAGGACTCAAGGGTTTTAGGTGACCCAATTGTAAATCCTAGATCAATTGAAAATTACTAAATCCTATATTTATAGTTAGGCCATCTAAAACCTCTGGGCCCTAAGGCAAGCCAAAGAGAAAGTGAATCAAGAGAAAGCATGAAATGAAAAAGAACAAAAGAGCTCACTCTTGTCAGAGATGTGAAAAGTCTAGATATTACAAAAACACATGCAAGACTCCTTTTAATCATAATGGAGGAGAAAGTAGCTATAATAAAAATTAATGAAGTTGATAATGGACTAAAAAATAAAGAGAATACATGAAGAGGTAGAGAAAGAGACAAAGGGAGGAGTGCTTCAAGTACCACTAGATTTATCTACTTAATAAATTCTAGCACTCTCTCTCTCTCTCTCTCTCTCTATATATATATATATATATACTTAATTATACTTTAAGTCTTCCTCAAGGAATAACTCTTACAAGAATCAATAGACATTGAATAACTTTTACTTGATTTTATGTCTCAATCTCAAAAATTCACTCAAGAGTTCGTAGATCTCTTATATATTGATTTTAAATTTATACATTAAATTTTACGATATAATTTTTAATTCAATTAACAGATATCCCAATCAAGATTCACAATACCCTACAATATCTCTAACAATATCTCAAGAACTACCTTAACAGTTCCATAACACTCAAGATCATATAAATATATGATATGATCTATTATTTGATCATGTTATTACATATTTTTTCATATCATGCTATATCTAACCTTATTTTCATTGTTGATTGAACTTGATATATTGTATGTACTTAGTTGTTAAATTAAGTGTTCATTTGTGCTGAACTCAAATTTAAATTATTGTATTAGAATATGTTAATCTCTCATTTATGCTCATAATCTATTATTTATTTTCTTCAGATATAATTTATTATCTTATGATATTGTTACACATTTCACTTGTATTAGATTATATTTAACCTTGTCTTGACTACTGACTAAATGTTGATATATTTTATGTATTTGGTTATCAAAATATGTTAATCTTTTGGTTATATTAGAAATATAATATTTAACTTCTTCGAGTTTGTTCTATATATATTTTCATTATGACCAGAAGTAGAGCAAGAGGATTTCAGCTTATATCTTTATATCATCAACCACCCATTTATATTAGTGGAAATAAAATATTTTCAAAAAAGGGGTTTATCCATAGATATGCAAGACCAAACATTTGTTGACACAAAAAAAGAAATAAGTTATCATTCGAACAAGCACAAGGAGCAACAATTAAGATTATAAATGCATTTGATTTTTTTAATCTCTTCAATATTTGCAATTGGCAAGAAGAGTTCTTTATCTTTAAAAATCGTTTTGTTATTTAACTATCCTCAAAGTAATTACCATTTTTTTGTGATAAAATTTAAAAAAAATGTGTGCAAATTTATTTTTGTTATTTAAATTAAAAAATAATATAAAAATATATACAAATTTATTTTATTTTTGAATGATAACTTGATAGCATATTGTTGTCAATTTGAGACCAATTTACATTAATTCTAGGGCTAATTTAAACTAGTTTTGAAACCCATGTTTTCTAAATAATTACAATTACAAAAATATTTTTATGAAATTATTATAATTATAAATAACTCCACAAAAATTATGTTTTTGTAAAAAATTCCATTACCTCTAATAAAATAAGAGTATTTTTATTTGTTTAGTTTATCCCAAATTATATTAAACGAAATATTCCCAAAATATTTTTTAACTTAATGGCAAATAAATATATAATTCTTTAATTGTTTAACTTAGTCAAACAAATTTATATAGCGTATTTAATAATTAAAAAATATATAATTCTTTAATTTTAAAAGATAAATATGTAAGTTATTAAAATTGGAAGGAGTTACGTGTAATTGATAAAAAAAAGGAAAAAACAAACAAATGAGGAAGACGGAGCGAAGGGAGGGGACCTGATCGAAGATGGTGGTGGGGATGGCGAGGGTGGCGACGGCGTTGGGCGCGTCCACTATACCGGAGATCCTTCCCTCACACGGGCAGCAGGAGAGAAGCAGGTACACCTGCTCCGGGGAGTAGCCGAAGCGGCAGAGGTAGTGGATGGCGTTGAGGACGGCGCGCTTGTACGCGATGGAGGCATCGAGGTAATACTGCCGGCCGGACTCGTCCACGCTGATGCCCTCGAAGACCAGCCACTCCGAGAACCGCGGCTCCACCGGTCCGATCTCGAAGATCGGGCTTACGTGGAGCGGTGTCGGGCCCACCGCGGTCAGGTACTCCCGCATCCCGCCTCTTATTATCTCGCACCTGCATTAACAATAAATAAATTTAACTAAGAACGAGTGAAAGCAAGAAGAAAGAGTTGAGAAGAGTTACTTGAGTTCTAGGAATCCGCTCATTTCTATTGCTCCGCAGAAGGAAACTTCGCCGTCGCCCTGAGAGAAGTGCATGTCACCTGTGCTCAGATTTGCACCATCGACAAACACTGGAAGGTATATTTTTGATCCTCTGCTGAGATTTTTGATGTCGCAATTTCCGCCGTTCTCTCTTCCAGGGATCGTTCTCGCAGCCTCGTTTGCTGTCTTCTCCCACTCAGTTGTTCCTTCCTTGATCTACATTGATAATCTGTCTATAAATTTCTAGAATCTATCTGAAACTTGGGAACATAGAAACAATTCAAAGCCAATATATAAATGGATACCTAATGCATTCGATGACAATCATATCTACTAATTGTTTATGTTATCAAGGGCTTTAGATTCTTGAGATTCCATTTGGTTTGAGATGAACATTAATTTTAAACTCAAAATCAAAATTAAAATAGAAAAAGAAAGTCTAATCAAATTTAAATTTTTAATATTTAAATATTAATTTGATTAGTGAAATGTGTAATTTTTTTTAAATCATTATATTCTTAGATATATTATTTATTAAAATTTAAATAAATAAAAATAAGAGTAGTACAGTAATTTAATTTTTTTAAAATAAAGTAAAATTAGTCTAAGCTATTTTTTTGACATTTAAATATTAGATCAATCAAAAACAAATTGATTCTAATTCTAATCCAAAATAAAATGGTGCCTAAAGCTTGATGGTAAAACCGTTTGAAGAAATGAACTCAATTTCATTCTGAGGGTGGAAGAATAAAGAATCATTGAGCATTTATATGTTGACAATTAGATGTTCGACAGGATATGATATATAGGCTCCTTAGGAGTGTAATACTTACCATCCCAAGTAGGCAATTTTTGGCAGTAGGCAAGGCCGCTAATGGCCTTTGGTGCATGACTTCACACAGCATATGAGATTCAGGTCCATCTTCTACCAATTTCTTCTCCCTTTCATTCCATATATGCAGAAGCTCATGCGATGGTGCAGTGCCAATTATTCCAGGATGAGTCAAACCCGGAAAGCGAACACCTGTCGAACAATGATCAGAATACGCAAGCAATGGCTCTAGTTCTTTAATCAACAAATAAGAAATGCAGTGCCCTACCAGGAATTTGAGGGGAGTAAGCATATATTCCTTCAAAATACCAAATAGCTTTTGTTGCGCAGGGGAAGTGATCGGTTAAAAACCCGCCTCCATTTTCTCTGTCAAATGTTGCAGTGTAACCCCATTCGTCTCCAGGGAGAGGACCTAAGTTGCAGATCTCTACTGCAAGAAGATCCCCGGGTTTGGCTGGAATGCCTTCTTTATCTACAACTTTTAGTGGTCCACTCAGATAATGTGTCTGCGAAATTGGACAATAGCAATAAATTAGCAGATTGTACAGAAATATGGTACAAGAAGAAAGAACCAATAAAGGAGCGAAGGATGTGATCTGCAAGTCTGTGGAGACATAATTTTTCACTTATTTCCATTTCAGTTTGTAGACATAGAAATGGTTGTAAGCAATTGAGTATGTAAAAGATTCTCATATTTCTAATATAGAATCATTAGCACCATGTGCTATCAAATATTTAGGATTCAATAGACTGAATTTAAGTGGTCAGACAAGACTTAAAGTTTCTAAACTCTGCTTTATCATCAATAAAATGCCTTAAACTTTCCCCAATTAATCTTTCTGTCTTCCCTCGTTCCAGGGATTCTTCTTTCGTATTGGTACCCATTTGCTTTTGAATTGAATTACTCTGCATAATAAGACTAAAAAGAAGATAAAAAGTACTTACAATAGTGAGGTCCAAGCCTTTGATATCCATAGCAGAGTCATTATCTCCAACACAACCACCAGTCCAGTCCATCATCTCCACCCGGAAGAGCTCGTCATCGGCGACAGTCGCGATGGCGGGGATGTCCGGGTGCCAGCGGTTGTGTAGGGGAAGCTGCTGCTCCCATGGCTTCTTCTTCACATCTACGGGGACTACCAATCTCGGAGTTGCAGGAGCCATGGCTACACTCTGTCTAGAAGTTGGGAAATCTCTTATTTTTTTTACATCTACATCTACTATTGAATAGTTACATCTCTCTTTAAGGTTGTCGGTACCCCTTATCTTGAAGTGTGATTAGCTGCCATTGGAATCAGCTTTTGGCGTTTTGCCTCTTTTTCTCCTCTGTGGGCCTTCTTGAATTTGCGTTAAGGATGCTAACCTAGCAAAGGATAAATAATTTACTGCTTCTAAAGCTAGCAAATCATGATAAGGGAAGATAGAAAGAGACCTCACCCTCCAGAGAAAACCACTTCTTGATTTTTCTCTTGTCGGTGACTCTTTTCTTTCATCTTTATCTGTGTCCTGCTACACAGTCATCTGCTCTCTCTGATATGTTTTGGACAGGTGGGCCTGGACAAGCAACGCTGGCCTCTTGGCCCAAACATTCCTGAACAATATAAGGCATATTAATTTTTTTTATTTTTGAGGGGGCGAAAAGTGCAAAAGGATTTACATAATAGACTTTGTGAAATTCTGCCGTCTAAATCTTGGAACAAGATTAATTGACTCCCAACTTATTTATATTTGAGAAATAAGTTTGGAATTTATAACAAATAAGATGTACTAAAATTTTAAACTCGTGATTTTTTATATACGAAAAATATACGCAACCACCAAAGCAATATGAAAATACTCAATATGTAAAAGATATGCTACTTGCTTTTTTTTTTTTTTTTTCTCTTTTCGCATATAGTATGCAACAATTATTTCCTAATATTAATGTAGAAAGTACACATGCACATATTACATTGTAATACATATAAATGTATATTGCTAATATCGAAGAAAAATTATATGCAATTCAATATGAAAGATCGTTCTCTATATAATTTTTCTGTACTTGTAATTTTTACCAAAAAATCATGTACGAGTTTTCACATATTATACATAATAATGACCAATAAAAGCAAATATGATCTAAGTATGTTGTTAAAATCCTTTTTTTTAGTGTTAAGTCAGGATTTTGTCCTCCATTTCAAAAGTTTTTAAGGAAGCAGTTGAACATTGAAGGCAAGAGACAAGTGCTATTGGGCAAAAATTCTAAAGAATCTACCTCTACAGAGATCGGGCCTGAGCGTTTCGACTGCCTTATCCCAGGCCCGGCCCATCCGGATTACGGATGCATCATCATCCGTTGTCACCATCCGCCGATACCAATCTCATCCTTCCATTAAAAAACCCCAACTTCTCGATGCTTCTGCCACCGCATAAACCCCGGCATCCGAAATCCAGCGGTCGAGATCGATCGACACCAGCCGCGGAGACAAGGGGCCGCCTCCCCGCGACCTTGGAGCATAAACTAACCACTAACCCGAGTTAACTAACCCGAGGTCACCGCAACCCTTCTCTCTCATCTATATATCACCCCTTCCCCTACGCTCTCTTTCAGTTTCTTGTTCCCCAAGCGACGAGAGTGAAGAAGATAACGAGTGTTTGCGCCTCGGAAAGCGTACCTGATCGCGATCGAACGGCGGTGGATGTCGCATCAGCGATCATCGGAATGAGCTGCAACGGGTGCCGGATCCTGCGCAAGGGCTGCAGCGAGGGGTGCGTGCTCCGCACGTGCCTACAGTGGATCGACGGCCCCGAGGCCCAGGGCCACGCCACCGTCTTCGTTGCCAAGTTCTTCGGCCGCGCCGGCCTCATGTCCTTCATATCCGCCGTCCCCGAATCCCAGCGCCCAGGTACACTGATTCCCGATCCCTATTTCTCTTTTTTCTCCATCTTCTTCTTCTCCGTCGTATCTGGTACTGATTTGATTTGCTTCGTTCGTCCTGCAGCGCTGTTCCAATCGCTGCTTTACGAGGCGTGCGGGAGGGCGGTGAACCCGGTGGGCGGGGCGGTGGGGCTGCTCTGGGGAGGGAACTGGCACCTCTGTGAGGCGGCAGTCGAGGCAGTGCTCCGCGGCGGCTCGCCGCGGCCTGCAACCGGGATCGAAGCCTCCGGGGACCTCTACGGTCGGTCATCCTACTCCGCCGCGAAGCGGAGGAAGGGGCTCCAGGAGGAGCATTCGGCGGCGTGTGACCTCGACCTCTGCCTTTCTCCGAAATCCGATTTCCGCCGGCGGCGAACCGGATCGCCGTCGATGAACTCGGAGGAGTCGGTGACGACGACGGCCTGCGGCGAGGTCGGCCCGGCGAGTGGATCGCAGCAGCAGCCTAAGCTTTTGAATCTGTTTGTCTGAGATGCGTAGTAGCGGAGCACTTAATTTCGTAATTTGTGCTGTGTTAACGGGTTTTGGATCCCGGCCTCGCGGGCCGGCGAGGGTTTATTTCACGTTGTTTACTTGTCTTCTGTTGTAGTCAGCGGCAGTGATTCCATTTTCTGGAAAATGAACCGCCGCTCCTTTCTAGTGATTAAGTGCTTAATCACCCAGCAGCATATGATAATAGTAATTATTGTAGAATAAGAAGCACCGACTTCATTAATCACTGGTATTATCTGCATAATCATCCGATTCAGATGCGGAACTCACGGAACCATGTGTTACGATGTTGAATAATAAAAATTATATATTTAATTTAAAATATGGTTGGTTGGTTTGTTTTCCGATAAGCACGGAAGAAGGAGATGGAAGAACGGCTCTTGGAGTCGGGAAAGAGACGTCGATGGGGTGCGAAGGAATCTAATCAACCAAAAACGGATGCCAGCGGCAGACAAGGGCCGGCCCGGTCCGGGTGGTGTTCTTTCTATATTATTTGCAAAGGAAAAAGGAGTAGTGACAAGATGTGTGGGGCCGGCAGACGCGGAGGGCGGAGCGGTTGCAGCCGCAGACGTCCGCGTCCGGATCCATCGCACATCGAACCGAGATAACGAAAAAAAAGACGAGCGAGCGAGAGCACCCGCTTGCGCGGCCGGAGGGCCCACGGGGTCCGGAAGGGGCGGTGGGCGATTGTATTGTGCGGCGCACGTCAGCGTCGGTTCTTGGCGTTTTCCCACCCAGGCCTGTGGTTGCTGACCTGGACCTTGGTTCCAGTGGGCCCAGCTGCTCGCCTAGTTTTAGCCCGGGATAATGGCCACCCCACTGCCCTCTCTGCATTTCGGAAAGGTCTCGGACTCGTCTCAGAAAAATAATTGTGTTACGAAATTTTCCAAGTTAATTAATATTTTACAAACAAGTACTTAATAGTTAATTTAATTAATAAATATAATTACCTTTAAAATAATATTTAAATATACAATATTAATTATAGTAATTTCAAATATCTACTAATTTGTATGACTAATTGATAATAATTAAAATATTAATTATACTAAAATTTAGCATAACTAATTTAAATTATCTCAAATCAAATAGTTTTTTGCATGTGTTTAGTTTGAAAATAAAAAACTAATCTGATTTCACTTTAAAATAGTATATTTCGTTTAATTTTAGAGTTTTTAATAAGGAATCACTCGTAAATTTACAAAAAAATTATCTAATTTATCGCTATTAACAAAAAAAATCAGTCATTTTATACTTAATTTTGTTAAAAATTACCTCGATTAAAAAGACAAAAAAGTTTTAAATTATTTTATTTTAATATACCAATTAAAATTAAAAAAGTATGAATATTTGAATTTTAATTTAAATAATTATTATATTAATATAAAAAATAATTTATTTTATTTTATTTTTATGAAAAATTGATTGTCCAAATTTATGAAAATAAAATTTTAAAATCTAGTTTTGTCATACTAATTATTTGATAATTATAAACTAATTATTAAAAATAAAACCGAATGAAAATAATTTAATAATTTATATTAATTTAATTGATAAAATTAAATTAAATCAAAATAATTTTAAAATTTTAGAGTTTTTAGTAAGCAATTAACTAGGTTATTACGGATTTACAAAAAATTACTTAACTTATCATTATTACAAAAAAATTACTCGTCTTGTACTATAAATTTATAAAAAAAATTACATCAATTAAATTTTTTTAAAAATATTTTAATCCAATTTTATTGATTAAAATTAATATAAAATATCAAATTATTCTCGTTTAATTTTTATTTAAATAATTATTAAACTACTATAAAAATAACTTATCTCATTTCAGTTTTTATGAAAAATAGGTTGTCTAATTTTATGAAATTGAAAAAATTTAGAATCTAATTTTGTCAAACCAGTTGTCCAATAATTATAAACTAATTGTTCCAAAAAAAAATCAAGTAAAATTAATTTAATCTTTTATATTAATTTAATTAGTAAACATAAATTAAAATAAAATAATTTTTTAAATATTTTAACTGATGTGATTTTTTAGAAATTTATAGTACGAAGGGAGTGATTTTTTATTAATTATGATAAGATATTAGGTCTTTTGCAAATTTACAATAAAATAAAGAAATTTGCACTAAAAATTAAAATGATTTTAAAATATTTAATTTTTAAAATTTATCAATTAAATTAATATAAAAAAATTAAATTATTTTTATTCGATTTTATTTCTAACAATCCATTCGTAATTAATATAAAACACTCTGTTTAAGTCTTCTTTGTTTCCACAGGACCGAACACGCAAAATTTGCATGTAAAAACCAAATATAACTACTAAGATAATACTCGTCGATGTGTAATTAAAAAAAAAAAGTTCCACAATTTTACTTGCAAGTACAAAGAGATGCATTTGAGTATTATTGAGTACATTGAGCTGGGGAGACACGCGAGTGGAGCAATCCTGCATGGCCGGCACTGGCGGTGCAGGAGAGAAAGGAAGCATCTTCCGCTCTTTTTTTTTTCTCCTCCTCCTTCATGTCCTTGTATCTTTTTCTTTTGTCCTTCTCTTTTTCCACCTCCTCCTCTTCTTCTTCTTCCGTCCACTCAGAACCAACAACTCTCTCTCTCGGAAACGCTAGCTTCTCTTCGCCGCATACCGCCTGGGGCCCCCCGCGCACCACCACCGCGCCCACTTGGACTTGAATGTGGTCGCATCCCGGGGCCTATCATTGCTACACGACACCGCCTAATTCGCGGTTTACATCCGCCATCCAATCCATCGGGAATCCTGCCGACTCGGTCGCTATGTCTTCAACCTCGCTTGCAGATCTTTTCGCATATACCCCCCGTGACAAATTAGAAATTTATACAAACTTTCTACAATATATCTGGACCGTTTTCGGTTGAACTGAGCTAATTGAGTGAAGAGCAATGATCGAATTTTAAGTAGGAATAAGATTACGTCGCCGGCGACACATTGCGAGAGTATATGCAGGAATAAAATTGACACTTGTTAATGTTTTTGCATATGTAAATATTTTTTTTTTAGGGGGTTATATGAAAATTTTTAATTTTACGAGAGCATGATATGCGGGTTGATATTCTTAGACTGGTGAGTGTGACGCGAAGATGATGACGATACTGCCAAGGATTTTGACTCTTGTGAACTACCAATCAGTGATCCATGGCCATGCCTTGATCACGTGATTAGACAGCGATGTGATGAAAATGGCACCCTAAACTTAAGGCTGTAACTCGGAGCCATTCTTTATAATCGACAAGTGTTTTATGCAATTGTTTATCAAATCGCAAACAGCCAAATAAATTGGGATTAGTGGATATGATCAGCAAATTAAAAGGATTTTTAAAGAATGGCTTTACATACGTTTTTCATTTGGTCAATGATTAACAATAGGCAGGCAAGTTGCAAGCATTATTTAGCTTATCCGACCATGTAAGTTGTCACGCATTTATAGGATTGAGAGCCAAAAAGTATGGGCAATTTGATTTGAGATTAAGATTAATTTATTTTAAAATTATTTTTTTTATAAAATTAATAATTTTTTATTTTATACTGTTATTAAAATAAATTATTATAAAAAAATAAATATTTTTTCAAATTTTAAATTATTAAAGTTTTAATTTTTAATAAAAAAAATTAATTTATAAAAATAATTTATCAGTTTTGATTTTAATTTCGAACCAAATAGTTAGCCAGTTTTCAGAATATGGGAAGTGGGTTTCTTCTGTCCGGCGGATCACAGTTTTGACCCAATCTGTTCGGGACTTTTGCATATTCCCCCTCTATATTTTGTAGTAAAATTTGATCCGATTAAACCAGATCCAATCGAGTTATATTTAACTAGCGAATCAAATGAGATAAATCGGGATCTTACACTGTAAAGTACAACTCAAATGCCTTCAACATAAAAGCTTTTGACCAAGTAAAGACTTCATTCTTCAGAAGCGTATTTGAACGACGATTGCGTTCGCACGCACCCTTCTGAAGAATTCCAAGCTCCGCCTGAAGTGTTTTGAGCCCTAAAAGTTGCAGGGTCTAGGATTTAAGATTTAAACCTTCAATTAAAATATTTTTTATTTTATTTTATTAATTAATATTAATATTAAAATAAATTATCTTTATTTAATTTTGATTTAAATAATTATTAAATTAATATTTTTTAAAAAAATTTTAATTTTAATTTTTATGAAAAATTGGTTATTCTAAAATTAAAATTTTAATTTTGTTAAGCTGATCGATTTAAATTTTTATATTAATTTAATTGATGAAATTAAATTAAAAATATTTTAATTGGGGTATTTTTTTTAATAAATTTATAATATAATATGAATAATTTTTTATTAATAATATTAATATAGGTAATTTTTTTTATAAATTTGTGGTTGTTTATGAACAATTTTTAATTTAATTTCAATTTTATGACGAATCAGAATGACTCATTATCGGTTTCGGTCCAATCTGGCTATCAGGCCATCGGGTCAAAATTGCTCATTTGCGTGGTACCAAGTGGTCTGACACCGTTCGGGCCCAAGCACGTGGGAGGAATCGCCAGGAATGCGCGCCGAGGTCCGCACGCAACCGAGCCGAAATCGTTGACTTCATGCGGGAGGCGTGCGTCGAGGGGGAATGTTTCTGGCGACGTGACCGGGCCGCGTCCCGGGCTTTCCGGATGGATCGGGGCCATTGGATCCGACTGGCGGAGAAGAAGCGTGGGTTGGGCCCTCCTCCGTCCAATTAATTCCTGGAGATTTCTCCCCATCGACGTTAGCCGTCCGAGAGTTCGCTTGTCCTGTCGGCGCCGTACGGAGACTATTCCGCGACTTTGACTGCGTTGACACCCCGGCATTCACCGTGCCTTAGTCTAACTCTCCTGTCCCTTTGGTTCCTCTTCTTTTTGGGTTGGGAAGCTTCCCCTCATTCTGCTCGTAATTACACATCTGAATCTACTGGTTTTCATTTTGGTTCATGATCATTTCAGCTGATTTTCATCCGAATACTTCTTTGTTCTACTATAAGGAAATTTGATTGCAATTATTTAGAAAATAAGCAGGAAAAATGGAATGAAAAGTATGGAAACATATGGGAGAATATGCTGGAAGTATGTGGTTAAGAAATTTGGTAATTCATGATAAAATTTATGGTTGGTGCTGCAGAGTGACCCTATGCTACTCTGAAAGAGCACAATTGTCCACACATAGCATGTCGGGAGGCCAATCTGTGTGTCTCAAACGTGAGATTAGGGGATCAATAGGAATGCAAATGGTTTATCTGTCTGACAAGGACTCCACAGCAATTCTTTGTGAAAAATTTTGCCACAAATTTCCTCAATGAATTGGTCACATAAATATCTGCTCCGATCCAATCCATTTCCAAAAAATGTCATGAACTTACAGGTATTTTCTATATTTGATTTAATCATCTCAAACGAAGCCCTTGGCACACACACATAAACATTGCAATCTGAATTACAGCAGATATGCACGCCAATTAGCACTCAAAAAACCAAAAGAAAAGGATGTACATTCATCAGTTTCAATCAGCATTGGAAAGCTGCATTCTGCTATACAACCAAAATTTTATGGATCAGAGGAGATAAAGAGGCTTGAACTACGCACTCGGCTTCACACAAAACAAACCAACACGCAGAAAAGCTCTGGCATGGACTTCAGTTAGAGAAGAGAAGGCTGCTGTTCATGTTAGTAATTGTGTTTGCCGTTGAATTATCTGCTCCACATTTGCATCAGGCTTGGTCTGGATCTCAGTTGTAGGATACTTGCCCTAAGGCTGCTCTGCTTTACCTGTTGTGAACTCAGGTTCAGCATGTACAACCGGAATTTCTGAGAAGCAAGTGAAAGTGAAAAATTACAGCACTTACATGCAACATTGCTGCAGTGGACAAAAGATCCCGGGATTGAGCCAACAAAGTTTGTTCTAGTGCTGCCAGTTTCGCTAGCTCAGAAACAAAGTAACTGATTCCTTCTACCTGTAGATTAAGATGGTTTTGATTATATAGACCAATGGTAACTGGGCATTGAGAATGGATAAAAGAGAAATTAACAGATTCCATATCCTGTGGATTTTTCATTGGTCATTTTATTTCTCAATCAAGAGACACAAAGTACTTGATCCCTTCCATATTGTTAAACAAGTCTATTAAAAACTCCAGATGGAACATGATGAGGTCAGCAACTCTACTGGGAGCCGTTCTCCAACAAAAGTGAAAAAGTATCAAGAATTAAAATTTCTAATGTATGCCAGGGATATACCATAAAAAACAGAGCCAATATAGTAAAGGGACATAACTTTGAAATGAAAATAATGGAGTCACCTTTGACAGCAAGGAGGATATTGAAGAACTCATTGTCTCCATGATATCAATTGCAGAACAAACAGCATCTTTCACAACTTGGACATCCACCTTTTGAACAGAAAAGAAACAAGCAATTTGAAGATACCAAGATCAAATAATTTTGGTATATTAGCACAGAAAATATTGACAGCACGGACCCTGGCACCCTTGATGACTGGAAGACGGAGAACACTAGCCTTCAATGCTTCAATAGCTCCTGATAATGAACTTGAGTGCTCCCCATCTAGCAGAGACCACTCTTCGAGATAAGTCATCTGTATTATTGAAATATGGCAAGCTTCAAATGATCTGCAATTATTTCGAGTTTCATATAAAGACATTATAGCCAATATTTTAAATATTTTTGCATTTCTCTTTCATGGTTGAGTACAATATCATTCCCCATTTTGAAATATGACAATGTTTTAGCATTGCCTGAGATGAAAGAGCAACTCTTTGCAGGTGGTTTCTTGATTTATATTCCTAAACTTGCACACATGTAATTTGTACTCCAGTC
This sequence comes from Trichopus zeylanicus subsp. travancoricus, assembly GCA_005019695.1. Lineage (NCBI taxonomy): Eukaryota > Viridiplantae > Streptophyta > Magnoliopsida > Dioscoreales > Dioscoreaceae > Trichopus > Trichopus zeylanicus. Next base: position 1,966,144 of record RXID01021553.1, read on the forward strand.
CATAGGGAAGTTCGTTAATTTGGTTAACCAGGTACCGCACTATGGTACTTATCAACTCTATTAGTCGACTATATTCTATGAGATGTTACAGTACCTGCTGAGACATACATGTTGGACTGTCTTAAACTTCTATTTTGGTTTCATTGTATTTCAAATTCAACCTCTCACCAAATTCTAGAATATTTGTAGCAACATCTGAGTTATTCATAAGTGCCTGATCAGACCTAATACTGAACTGCTTCTTTAACCTGTTGCTAATTGAAAATTGAAACAAGTTGTCATTCATTTCCTATTTTATGAGTCGCAGCATTCACTGCTTGCTGTGCAACAAGACACCTAAAGATGTACATAATTTTCTAGAGAAAGAAGGTGAATGAAGTCGATATAAGCTATTGAAAATTTTAGTTGTCTAACCCCGAAAATTCTTTCACAGAAAAGATAGAACGAGCCCTTTGTTTTTCTGCACACGTTGCTCTTAGGTAATGGCAAATATTTGACGGGATCCTATTTAGAAAAACAGTTATTTCCTGCAAGTTTTCTGTTTCATTATATATTTTGACTTACCAATAATAATTGCTTCCAAGTTTTCTTCAATGTAAACACTATGCAATGCTAGCTAACAGATGAAGAAAACAATGATGACCAGAGAATACATATGAAACCTAAACAGAAGGATCTGAATTGACTTGTAGAAAAAGCCACACAACAATGAGAAAAGAAGCGATACTTGTCTCTTGAGCACTGAAGTTAGCTTTATGTTTTGAGCCAATAGTTGAAGCTTTATCCTTTTACTTGAGACAGAGTCATGCATTTCTGAGGTGGTAATCCAGGCACTATACAGGCATTTCTGTCAAGGATCCAATGACAACGTTAATAGATGAACATGTAAGGATGAAAAGGAAAGTTTAACCAGAAAACCTTCAGAGAATAAAAAATAATATGGAATCCACTCGCATCAGATGCTTGAACACAAATAACTCACAAAAGTTTGGGTGTCCATCTGCTACTAAAACAGTCAGAGAAAGAGGCACTATAGAATGTCCAGAATTGAAGACTGAGCATTTTGGTTACTTCATAGTCTAAAGAACATACCAATTAGTTTGAAGAGATAGGAATGCATTATGCAAGCAGAGCACAAGCCTCAGAAAGGGGTAAGTTGTTCCATTACAATCTAGGCACCGCCGGTTTAGAATCACAAACTACAATCCAGACATAAATTATAACTTGAAGTTATGGATAATCTCAAACAAAGATGGCTGACTTATGTACAAAAATAAAATCCAAAGGTCTCTTTCAACTAGGTCTCCAATATGAGCACGAGTGATAGTATTAGCCTTGAGTAAATGGTGATTCTTCAAACTCCAGAAAATGAACTATCAAAACAGGAGTCCATAAAAACATTGATGAAGCAATACATCCTCAATCGTGATGACATTTAGTTTAAACAAGGCATAGTTTGATCACCAAATGGCAAAACAATGCAATAAAGAAACTGGCGCTGGCTGGGTTTTTGAACAATTGGTCTGACTGGTTCAAGATCCTTCATTTCACATTTTTCATAGAGAAATCCGAACATAACACAACTAAGAAAAGGAATCCATTCAATAGTTTGCACAGTAAGTAGCGTTTAGAACCCTGCCCTACAATCTTCCAGATTAAATGTCTATAAAACCATGAACAAAAATGGTAGTAATTAAGAACAAATTCTCTTGTCAAACAAGAGATCAAACATCTACTAGGTCCTGTATTAACTAATAGTTTTGTGTCATTCAGAGATTCTACTGGTGAAAAAAAAAACTGAGATGGCAAACACTAGCGCATGCATTTGGATTGGATTGGATTGTAAATTGCGGATTCAATTAAGAACTAGAGTTCGTTTTATTTCTTATTTGGTAAACTCAATCTAGTTAATTACCAAAAAAAAAAAAACTCAAATCTATTCTACTAGCTCAGGTTCTCTCCATGCAACTGAATAATTCTTTTAATGAATTTGAAGATTCTGATCGATCCTGTTGCATTAAACTAGCCAAAAAAAGGCTCTATAAACCTCTCACCTCCACATTCAATCTCTGCTCAGAGAACACAGCGTTCGCCTTCGCATTGACGCATCGCCACTGCAAATGCCGGTTATGCAGTAACCGCAACAAATGAGCTTCTTCAATCCTTCCCTCTCCCTTCCTCCCCCTCCTCACTTCAGCAGCAAAGCTTATGATCGAAGGCGCATTCCCCAATCCATTCTTCGGTGGCGAAGCCACACTCTTGGTCGGAGCCGGCGGCTTCTTTGCCGTTCTACTGCCTGGAGAAGCCGCCGGCGAAACAGGCTCCGGCTGCCGCCGAACCTTCGTGTCCTGCAAGAACCTGGCCGGAACGCTAATCCCACGCGCCCTCGGCTTCACCGGCGTGCTCGTCTCCGAATTCCCGCCGGAAGACAGGCTGTCCGCTTCGGAGGATTGGCCGCCATCAAGGGTCGCTCGGGCGGTGCCCTCATCGAACAATAGCAGCCGAACCGCGGCAAAGATGGCACCTTTCTTCTCCGACGATAAGTCCACGCTCTTGGCGAGCAAATCCCGTGGCGGAGGTCGTCGGCATTGGTTGTTCGTTGCGCGGGAGTTCTCGGAGTGGGATTTCCGGCTCTCGGGCGCGGGCTTCCGGGGCAAAGGCTTCTCCTTTATGGTCTGATAGAAGAAGGACTCACCCTGGAAGGAGACGGAGAGGCTCCGGGTGGTGGTGATGAGGGTCTTGGCGGCGGAGGAGGCGGAGGAGGTGGAAGAAGAAGGAGAAGGAAAGGTGGAGTCATCGATGTTCTCAGAGGGAGTTAAGGGTGCTGCCACCATTGTTGTTGTGCTAAGGTGAGGATTTGACGGAAATTTTGAGGTTAGGAGAAGGAGGAGTGGCCTGGAGGAGGAGAAAAGGTAGACAGCTAGTTGAGTTTGTTGAGGGATTAAGGTGTGGTGGTGTTGTTAATGTTAGTTAAGTGTGTCATTTTGCTGCATTGCTAAGACAGAGGAAGCAATTAAAAGCGCTCCATAGAGAGAGAGATTTGGATGGATGGGAACTGGATTGAAGAATATTATTTTCTTTTTCTTGATAAAATAACATTTATTTTTTATTTTTTTTATTTCATATGAGTCGGCGGATCGACAGTGTGGATGGCTGGCCAACCGAAGGGAGATGCACAGACTGGATGTGTTTCAGTGATTCTTTTGCATTTGTGGCCTTAGGAAATGGCTTAATTGTTTGTATATACTTATAAATTTGCTATTTACATGTTTCTTGTAGTTTTATGCGAAAAATACTCTATTCTCTGTACCATGTAAGCAAATAATTTACAAGGCTAGATGTTGAGAATCCTTCTGGTTAAGAAATTGATGTTCGAGAAAATATTTTTACATGCACCATCTACCATTGATTCATATGCGACATAATTTGGTTCAATATTAATGAATTTGGTTATAAAAGGTAAAAGTTATTAGAATTATATATTCAATTTATTCGATCGACTAAAATAAATCAAACAAAATGTTTAAAATCATTTCAAAAATTGACAAATTTATTTGATTTGATTGATTTATTCGATTTAAACCTTGCATTGCACAATCTTCGGAACTATTTATTTGATAGGTTTGATTTTTCTTCTGGCTCTTCTTAATTTGGATTAGTAATTTGATGTGAAATTCAGGTTTTCTTCTTGTGATGGTTGAACTGCCCCGCTAAACCAAATTTTGTTATTCCTAAGCAACATTCTAAATTTGGTGGTTGTCACATTGAAGCTAGTCTCCCAACCACCACTAACTCATTTGATTTTTCTAGCTTAATCTTCTTGCATGCTTACCTCATTTCTCCGAAAATAAAAAATAAATCAGAAGAAAACATCATCTCAAAAGAAAATCTATAACCAAATATGAATATAATCTTCATTAAGTTTGGTCACAAGATCATTGAATTGGAAAGTTTATGGGAAAGTCATTGACCATGGTCAAATTCTTATGGTACAATGGAAGCAATCACCTAACACCGCAGTACCGTTAATTTATTTCTAATCATGTTAATCATATGAAAGCAACAAGCTTAATGGTGTCATTTAGTTATGTGGTTTACAATTGTCCGGCCACCTAAATCTAAGAATTGAGCCAACCCTAAGCAAGCAGTAGCATGGGGTTCACTTCGAAGACAGAAAAAAAAAAGCCCCAATGCTACGAAGATATAGTGTCTCTTCTATTGTGCTAACAATAGTATTTCTCGAAGAAGATATCTCAACTGCGATAGAAATATAAATACATGATCTTCATATAAAAAACAGAGAAAATAAATTGTGTCTTAGATTTTATTGATAAAGTCATGGTCCACTGAATGTTTGTTAACCAAGTTTCCTACACTGAGAAAAGAAGTAGATTTTAGGACAATGATTTTGTCTGGGTCCACAGTTTTGATGTCTATTTTATTGGACTGAAATGCACGGAAACACTTGTAATCCAAGAAAAATGAATGATTGGAGATGGGCCAGAGCATCCCACATATTTTTTTTTTCCAAAAAAAAATGGGCTTTAAGTTTAAGCCACTTGCATGGGTTTAGATTTGCTTCGTCAGATTATAGCTAAACAAATTTGACAATGTAGATTATCTATGCCATTATCTTCAATTAGGGGCGATTTGTAAATCTGGAAAATCTCAGGACGTATATGTAAAGATGTCATTTAACACAAAGGTATTAACTGGTGATAAAACTTAAAAGCAATAACCAGAGATTAATCACTGAAAGCCAATGAAAATGATTGTGTTCAGGATCAAACTGATACATTGACAGTGCATAGAGATGAACCCAGGAACAGAGCAAGTAAATTTTAAAACATGTTCTGTAATATCAAGAGAACTTATTCAACTGAATTAACTTCGAGTTCAAAATGAACATTCACAGTTAAAACTAAGAAAATAAACTGAGCTCAGAAATGAAATCATGACAGCACAATCAGATCAACATTTTTTGTTACTAATGTATGTAGAAATTGTTTGAATCAGTAATTCTTTGTTCGTTTCGTGGTACAAATCATATAACAAGGATGAACATGCTCATCCTATTCCAGTTTCAAGACTCCTTCCGGATGGATTCCGTTTTCTGGTGGATGGTTCTTAGTAGCTGAAACCTCAGTTAATAAGCCAATAGAAACCTCATCGATAACTTCCCGTTCTTGCAAAGTAATAGAAACTAGATAAATCTCAGGAGGCCCAGATGAATCGATAAATCTAACCCACTTTTTGTTTTTCAGAAGTTGAATTGCAGGATACAGAGCAAACCCTATGACAATAACAATTGCACTTACTATAAATGTCCTGACTGAGGCCAAGCACATGACAAGAACAAGCAAGATTGTTGAAGGTATACAGATAACAACAGCCCCAAATATCCCGCCAGGAACCTTGTACGGCCGATCCAGATCCGGCTTCTTCACCTTGAGTGTTACAAAAGCAGCAAACTCAAGGAGCATTCCGACTGCATATAAGAAGTTAAGGAACTCCATGATCTCCTGGAAGCTCATCCATGACAATAACACGACTCCAGTTGCAGACAACAGGATGCTAAATGTTGGAGTGCCAAACTTTGACCTATAGAAGTTTTCACAAGATTCACAAATCAATTTGCTCTTCGAAAACTGAATTACTGTTTAGATGCAAAAAGACTACATTCCATCACTCAGGAATATGGTGTGCAAGTTTTGTCCGAGCAAAACGAGAGTTTGTAGAACAATTTCAAGCACAAAGATAGCATCATTCTCAATCAAAGAATCAAGTAAGTTAAGCTGCAATTTCATGCAGAAACTCAAATAAAAAACTCCATACACTTGCAAGTTAAGCTGCATCATTCTCAATCAAAGAATCAAGCAAGTTAAGCTGCAATTTCATGCAGAAGCTCAAATAAAAAACTCCATACACTTGCATTTCATATGCATTCACAGCTGAAAGTTTAAAACTTCCGACCATATCAAAATTATTACTGATTTCGGAACCATCTAGAGGCACAAACTTTTTTCTTACATGAAATCTACCTCTGGGTAAATCAGGAAAAGCACTAAAATTTGTTAGCCTTTTCAAAACACATTCACCACTAAAAGCTCAAAACCAACTAGTTACCCAAATGAAAGCAATCCTAATTCTATCCATTTCTAACAATTCAAGTGCAGGAAATGCCAGAAAGCACAAACTTTTTCTTTCATGTATTGATCTCTAATTGGAAAGTGAGTCCTTTTTCTTCCATGTTTTGATCTCTAGTTAGAATGTACTCAAATTATAACTATATGGCTTCCAAGATGCAAACTTTAAGCAAACTATATCTTCAAAACCATAAATTTCAACAAGCAAATGGATCCAAACCTCTGAGCAAAGATCGCTGGAAGCATGCCGATCTCGCCCATTCCCAACAGCTGAAAAGAATCTCCGCTCATCTCAGCCTCGAACAAGCCCATGTTTGACATCGCCGCTGCGGCCTGGATCCACCACTTCAACCAATTCCCTCCGACCACCAACCCAACCTGCGCAAAGTAACCGTCCTTCCACTCTGCCGCAGTCCCCTCCTCCATCGCTCCCGTCCCGGCCAGCAATGGCAGCAAGTACGAAGCTACGACAAGCACAACGGCGCCGAGCACCGCCTTCGGAAACGCCCGGGCCGGGTGCTCGACCTCCCCAGCCAAAGTGCTTGCCTTGTCCCAGTAATTCAAGTTCCAGAACATCGAATTGAAGTATCCCCTAAGATCCAGCTTCTTCCGATCGAAGGCGAGCCATCGCCGTGGGCGAAGGCGGGGAATTGAGAGCAATACAAGGGCAACAAAGGGGGAAAGGGAGAAGGCGGTGAGAAGGATAGCGGAGATGCCGACAATGTGGAGGCCGAGGTAGTTGAGGAAGGTGAGGGCGGCGGTGAGGACCCAGATCGCGGCGGATCGAGCGACGCCGCGGGAGAAGAAGGGGAAGGAGTGGGTGAGGTAATCGAGGAAGAGGACGGGGTAGAGGGCGTTGTCCATGGCACCGCTGATCCACTTCAAGTAGCCTTCTTGGAATCCGAGGAAGGGGCCGAAGGCGGAAGAGACCCAGAGGACGTACCCGGCGTTGTGGGGGAGGGCGGAGGCAAGCTCGGCGGTGACCAGAGCTTCGGGGAGACTCCAGAGGAGGGGAAAAAGGAGGAAGCCGAGGAGGGGGAGGAGGGGACCGGCGCCGGCGCTGACGGAGTCCTCGACGCCGAATGGGCCGCCGGAGACGTCGTAAAAGATGAGGGCGATGAGGGGGAGGGTGGAGAGCTTGGGAAAGGAGGAAGATGAAGGCTGCTTGCTGTTGTTGCTGAGGACAGGATCTCGGTCGCCGGAGACCGGGGTGGCCTCCATGGGGAACGAAGAAGCCCCAAGCGGCGAGACCGGTCTCCGGCGTGGAGAGGGCGTTGACTCGGCCAGTTCGAAGTTTGAATGGTGGCGTAACACACTGGGGACAGGTGGAGACTCAATACTACAGACAGGGACGTTTGCGCATGACACCTGATTTTTATTAAAATTACAAAAACTCTGAAACGTTTTTGATATTTTTGATATTTGCAGATAGGGGTCAATATTTTTGGTATTTCTACAAAACAGCCGAGATTTGTTTTTCAACTTGGTTTTGAATGGTTTTTTTTAAGGTTTTAAAAATCAGCCCAAACCGAAACGTTGGGTCGAAACATTTCAGTCTCAATCATAGACCAAATATTTCGGCGATTTTGGCTTCCATTATTAGAGTTCGCACGAGACTTCTCCCTTGCTTTCTCCTTCGTGACTCGGAGTGCTTTCTCAAGAGCCTCCACCTTTCAAACTTTCTCGTTCACGATCTTCTGTAGCTGTACGTTCTTCTTCACCTCCTCCTCCATCTCCTTCTCTGCTTTCTCCTTCGTGACCTAGAGATCATTCTCAAGAGCTTCCACCTCCTTCAGTGTTTAGGATTTAAGGGACCTCCCATGTCGACGCTACAGCAGCTAATCGCGACCACAAGGCCATGGCGTCGACCTCGGCCGGTGTGAAGGAGCTTCCGAGTGCGTACATGTTCATGGTGGACATGCTCGGGAGCGGAGAGTCGGCAAACTCATGAGGAAGTTCTCGCTGTCGAAGAATGCGAACGCGAACGCGGTGACGGCGGAGTGCAAGGAAGGGATGCTAACGATGACGATCTAGAAGCTGCCGCTGCCGGAAGAAGCTGAAGACCATTTAGGTCGTCGCTTGAAATTAGAAGCTTCTTGCTCTTTTTGGGCTTTCGTTTGTGTGCTTTGTGGTGTGCTTTCTAGATTATGAACATCTTAATTAAGTTTCTAATATGGCATTACGGTGTAGTGTAAGACATTTGATGTGGTTAAGAAAATTGTTTTTTCCATATATATGATCTTGCAAAAGAGTTAGAGATTTTTGTATTAGATATTATATGATATTACAAGCTTAGAGGTAGATTCTGATTAGGTTTCAAAAATTATTTAATGACATTTATTTTGGAAAATATATTTCGAGATTAGTGTAATCAAAATTGCAGTATTTAAGAGAAGAAGCTATTTGACATTTAATAAATTGGATGTTATGAATTAATAAAATTATCATTTTTATTTTGGATCTTTAATGTCTGTTTATGCTTCAAACACGCTCCCACGAAATTACTTAAAATTAGTTATTCTCACTCATTTGGCTACGCTCGTTTTAATCATTTATTTATTAAATTTATAATTTCACACTCAAAAATTACAAATTCAATTGATAATAACGATAATAATAATTAATTATATTATATTATAATTAATAGATTATATATGCTTAAAATATATTTTAATGATAAGTTAAATTTACTTATGTTACTTTTTTAGCTATTAAATTTCTTCATATTTTTTCTCCTTATTTTATATGTAGCAATATATAATAAAATTGACTATACAAGTAATTAACTATCAAAAATAATTTTAATTAATTAAAGTATTATTTAATATTATGGTAAATTTTGTTATAATTGTTTTATAATTTTTTTAAATTTGAAGTAAAAATATAATCAAAATATAATTAATAAATAAAGAAAATATTTTGACCGAAATCAAAATGAAAATAATTTCGGTCAAAATAATTGAAACGTCCGAAATAATCGAAATATATCAAATTTTTTGGATGTCAAAATCATTTCCGAAATCAAAATTTAAAATCTTGTTTTTTATAAATGATGTTATTTGTTCGCATTATTAGCTATCAAACACTCGGGATTAGACATTGTCATTGTTGTTATCGTGTGAATAATTATAATTAAATTGGTTAAATGTCTAAACGAACTACTTGACTGTCTAATGCACATCTAATTATTTTTTATTTAAAATATTAAAGTATTTTAAAATAATATGTAAATATTATTTTGAAAGGTTTCGGTCTAAAAAAAGACACAAATGATTAAGTGAATATTTTTCATATAACAATTCTAATTAAAAACTCATAAAGACGAAAAGAGGAAGTCAACAAATTAATTGCAAATAATAAATATATTTTAATAAGCATGAATCTCGAATAAGAAAAGGTAAATGTCCAATAATGGATTGCACGAAGCTGAAAAACTAACCTTGGGTTCTGTTGAAGAAAACAAAAAATACTTGAAGCTATTTGCAAATACAGCAAACCGTTAATGTTTTGCAATTTTAACAAAAGGTTGGATTTCCTGGAAAAAATCCTCAAATTTACTTTTTTCTTTTTAAATAGAAAGATAAGGAAAAAAATCCCTAAATTTAATAGCTCGCTTGTCCTGTCTCTAACACGCACTGCCGTACTGTCTTACGTGGCAAAGAGTTATTGGCATATCAAACTACACTGTATCCGAGGGCATAGATCAGGGGAACCGCATGATCTTTGCAGCATAAGATTTGTTCAATGAGAATTCGATAATTATATTAATAATATTTTTTTACAAAATCAGGTAAATCAAAAAATGGTTGGTAGCTTTCGAAAACAATTTGTATAATTAATTATATTTTTTCAAAAGTTTATTAAAACACTATTTAACGTGCTCATTTGTTAACAAAAAATTGCGCCTATTTGATGGCCTAGTCATCTAATCATGGTTTTTGAATTGCAGCTTAAAATGCAAACAGGTTGACATGCTTGTATTGCACCTTGGATTGTGCGGTCCACCTCATCCATGCCCTAATCCAAACGAGTCCAGAACAGCATGAAGCTTCAAATCTGGGCCCAACCCATAACCAACCCAAGCCCATATCTGAAGGCCAACATATATAATTCGCCCACGTGCGCACTTCAAGCCCCCGACCGCGAAAATGGCTCGGAAGCAACTTGGGAGCCCGCCTCCGAATCCAAATTCCCGTCGTCTATAAGTACGCCGAACCCCCGCGCTCGCGGATCTCTCCGCTCCCAATTCCGGCGATCGGAATCAGCAACCCAATTCGCCGAAGGTCAGATCCCTATTCGCATTCCACTCTTTCGATTTCCCCAATATGTTGATCTGGTATCTCAGATGTGCTTCCCGGTTCCCGCAATTCTGAATTAGGGTTCTCAATTTCATCAATTTCTCTCGAATTTTCCTCGATTTTGAGATAGTTTGATAGATTTCTCGGCGAATTTTTGTTAATTTATAGGGTTTAGATTCCGATATTGTCGACAGGAAGCTGTTGGGTTACGGATCTCCGGCAAAATGCCGGCATGCCGGCCTTTAACGAGAATCGACACTTTGGAGCTCAAATCTCAGATTTTCAAGAAGCTTGGGCGGCGGAAGGCTGAGAAGTACTTCTATGGCCTCAGTAGATTGCTTAGTCTGAAATTGGGTAGGATGGAGTTTGAGAAATTGGTGTTCAGTACCGTCGGGAAGGAGAACATCGGGCTTCATAACTTGTTTGTTAGATCTATTCTTAGCAATGCTTGTCTGGGGCATGTCTCGCCAAGCAAAGAGACTATCACGGGAAACTCAAGATCGAGTAAGGCGTCAAATGGGCAGTTTGGAGATTTGCTTCTGATGTCACTTCGAAGAGGGCGGTCCATAAGCAGTCGGGATCACAAGTCTGGCAATCGCCTGAGCCCCCTCAGACCTTATGGGAAGATGCTGAATGAGAGTTCCCAGGAAGTTACCAATTCTTGCTATCCACAGAGGTCGCTTGAGCAGCAAAGTGCTCCAGAGTTTATGTCTATTGGGAGTAAAGCGCCACTGGAAGTGGTGTCTGTGGAAGATGGAGAAGAGGTTGAGCAAGTGAAAGGAAGCCCATGTGTTGAAAGTAGAAGTCCTGTGAGACCTCCACTGGGCATAACAATGAGCTCTGGCTCCTATTCGCGTAAAGTTCCTTGGCTTGATAACGTGGCAACTTCTAATCTTTCACTACCTTATATTTTTGAAACTTGCCATAACAGCGGTGAGCTTCCGGACACAAGGTCTTTGTCAAAGCGGTTGAAGCATAAACTGGAAGCTGAAGGTCTTGTTTTGCTAGCAGATTGTGTTAATTTACTGAATGGTAGTTTGGATTTATATCTAAAGAGGTTGATTAGGCCTTGCCTGGAACTAGCGAGGGCAAGATGCAACACTGCAAGTCATGTAAGTGGGACTATTTCTCAAAAGAGTGGTAGTCAGCAAGAGCAGTTTTGGAAATCAATTCAGCTTTATTCTGCTTCATTGCAAGATTTTCGTGTTGCAATGGAATTGAACCCCCAGTTACTTGGAGTAGATTGGCCTGAACAACTTGAGAAGATATGTCTACATTACATGGAAGAATGAAGCATCTTTGGTACATGATGTTCATCTCCATGTCTCATTGAGATTACCTATATGAGCAACAATTCATCCAGTTTAAGTGACATCTGGTTCTTTTGAACCAACGTTCTTAAGGTTATAAAAAGTGCGCAATAGCAGCATGTATTCGGAAGTTTACAATTGCAGATGGTTCGCCATACCAATCCCTCAATGGGCAAATAAAATTCCAACAAACTTGCAAAGGCAATATTACATACCAGGCCTGACTCTGTAAGCTACTGCATTTCAGCAATGGGCCCATTTCTATGCCACTAAATTTAAATCCGTGGACACAGTTTCCATCCCTTCATGTCAGTGGAATCTTTGCTGCTGAGTGGTTCATAATTTTTCTACTTCAAATTTTGACAAAAGTCAGTGCTTGTAAATATAATGTTAGCTACATATTTTGTTATTACTATTGACAATTTTGTGAACCATATTATCCATATAAATTCACATTCCATTGGAGCTTCATTTGCTGATTCTGAGCTGTATGGCTGTGTGAAATTTCAAAAGTTAATAGGTGATTATAAGGGTATATATTTCTAAATTGTATGTGCAATGGTCTTTGTGGACCAAAAGCCTTTTTGTTCAGCATCACTAACCCTTTTCCATTAACTAAGCCAGGTATGCATGAATTACTTCTGGTTCTGCTTAAAATTTTTATCTCCATTAACAATTTTAGGAAATCAGAAATCTGAATATGATTATGATCCTTAATTCATAATTTATCGAACTCCATGGAGGAACATCACGTTCTGTAAGATGTAACTTACACCATGAACACCAATTATTTTAGTTTGGACTAAATCACTTAAATGTGTAAATCAATTTCAGATGCATAATAAATGCATGCAGCAAGGTTAAACATTATAACTATGACTTTTGATTAGTACGGTGCACTTGTTAAGAGGATATTTAGTTGAAAATATTTAACCATTTTAGTACAGTAATGATGTAAATGTTATATTGCTTTTGACCAATAAGTTTAATGTAATTATTTTAAGTTATTTTACTTGATAAAATAAACCTTAATGTAATTATCTTATGATTTGTTCATATTCTAACTTTGCAGAACTATTTTTCTTTAGCTACATGAAGATGGATTTCTTCACTCTTTGGTTGCCAGCATATTTTGAAGGATCAAAAGGATTTCAGCTGGTATGTTCATGTTAATTTGTGAAACTGTTGTCTGAAGTCCTAGAATGAAGCAGATACATTACATTTCTTATACTTATTTCTATTCATGCAGATGTCATCTTTTCTCTATTTAGTTAAAACAAACATAGTGATTCCTTTTGCTTTTGGTTCTCTTGATGTATTTTTTGTAGGCCTGTTGAGCAAGTTAACAGAATTGCAAATGCTCAGGTGTTAGTACTACATGTTTCTGTTGGTCGATAGGACTTGAAGAAGGGAATTCTGTTGGTCGATAGGACTTGAAGAAGGGAAATGTTTCAATAAATATTACATGCTGAAAATAGGTTAATATGATTGGGTTACTTGTTTTTGTATACATTGTTATTGATATTAAGAGACTGGCCCAGCAGTAGGTTCTGGTCATTTAAACTCTAAACTGATGTTAATAACTGGAATTCTTGATTTTTTGCTGTTGTTTTGTTTGTCTATGGCATTTAATTGGCCTATTCATCTTGATGAGGCTGCTTTCAGGTTGACCACTAATACTAAAATATCTGCCGTTTTGTTTATTAGCTGTCTTGAGAAATCCATCTGTTAGTGTGCCTGACCCAATAATGGTTGAAATTTTACAATTTGGTGGGTTTTGTTTTCTTGCTTTAGGGTTTAGGGCTTTTTTTTTTTCCTTTATTATTGCTGAAGAGATTCTATTAGTTCAAATTAAGAACATCTTTAAGTTTTTGCTTCATTGAGAAAACTACTGTTTGTAAACTATTTCATTTCAAAATGAACCATTGGGATTCATGTTGCATCAGAAAATGGAGTTTGGATCAGGTTAAAAGAGGTCATCTGTTTGGATTTGAGTTACTCTGGTTTTATAGTTTGTACTATTTTTCTCCTGGAATAGAGAGTCATCAAAATCATACATCCAATAAAATGTGAAATTTCTTGTTTTAATTATTGACAAGTTATTCTTCCATCGACATATTATATTTAAAGGAAAAACAAGTGGGAGTCATACTAACAATTTCACGGTATAAATGACTACTGCAGGAATGTAATTACTCTCAAGTAATAAATCTGCATAGTATAGTTATTGCAGAATGTGTGCTGGCTAAGCTTATTCATCAGCTTGTTTGAGTCATGGAATTCTGACTATTTGCAGGAGATTGCTCACATCACACAGTCTCAGGTATTTTTGAATTATTTGCCTGTTATTAATTTTATTATGACTAATGGATATCCTACTTATTCGATACATGATAATTTATGATTTTTACTGAACAATGATTGCATGGTATTTTATGTGATTCTGTTTTGAACATTACATTTGTAACTCCGCCAACGCAATCAAAAGCACAATGACTGCATAGATCAACAGCTATGTTTCTTGTTGGCCTCTTTGATATCCACAATATTTCAACAAAAATGCGTTTACTGTGGCCATCTTTTAAAGAAAAAATTAACAATTTTTATCACAAGGTCCTTTATGAAAAATAATATGCTGCATGTTCTCTTGGAATTGTTTCACAGCGCTCCATGGAAGTTTTTTGAGAACCGGATTCCATTATATTGTTTACTGCGACACTGTCCCAGCAGCATTGTCACTAGCACCTTGCAGGCAAAGTCTTTTCATTTGTCGGCACTGGACACTTTGTCACTTTTAACACTTAAATGAGCCCCTTTATGACATTTATCCCTTCTTTTTAATGTCTAATAGTGGTTTTTCTGAAATGTCTACTTCGTTGTATCTCTTATTTGACTGATTTGCTCTGTGATCATTATTTTGCTGTTCAAACTAATGGAATGCAATTAATATGATTTCGTAAAAATTCCAGTACATTTTGTTTTTCTTTGCATTGATTGCATGCTTTATGTCCGACACAGGACCTCGACTATCAGTTCTTCATCCTTAACTGCCATCAAGTGGCTGGCATCTTGTATGTATTTCTCAATCAGCTTCGCCCAGGTACTCACCCAGAAGCTGTTGCATTTCACACTTGTGCTGCAAACAATGAGCAAAATATCTAGTCTTAGCGTTTACTCCACGCTTTAATCCAAACATGTTGAAGTGGAAATGTTTGGTTCTCCTGTTGATTTTGTATCTCTTTCCAGTATTCTATTACTGCTGCACAAAAGGTAAGTCTTGATCAAGAAAGCAAATCTGTAAAGTTAGAATTGGATGCTGCCTTGCTTTGGTTCAAAGCAAAAGCCAAATTCTCCATGTATTTGTCTCATGAGTAAAGTAGAATGCATGCCTATCAAAAGGAGCACTGGATGGCCGACATTTTTTTTTTTCTTTTTTCTTCTTTTATATTCCCACAATTTTTTGTTATTTTTTGGAATATATCGCACTTTTTTCTCTATACTTTCCCATATACCTTTTTTGCGCGAAAAAAAAAAACCACTCAAGTAGGTTTAGTTGTGGAATTTGTGAATTCTATAATAGCATTGCATAGTTTAGTTCCCTTATTGAAAGTGCTTCAATCTGTTGCAGGGTTTTTGCAATTAGGTTCCATAAAAATTGGAAAACTACTTATACTTCCCAGTAAAAGTGGAATTATGTGTATATCTCTGTAAACAAATTTAAATTGTGTATATTCCTGTCTCATGATAGATATTTGGATGAGGTGTATTCATGCACTATTAGTTTGTGTTGTGCGTGTAATACCCTCAAAAGGTTATATTGAATAGGTTTTTCTGAAAGATTTACCATGGTTTTGACTGCTTGAATGGATGGAACAGAAACTAGGAGGGATCATACTGAAAGAACCAAAAAAAAAAAACAACGAATATTAAATATTTTAGGAAGCTATTTGCAAAAACTAGTTTCAAATGGATATCTAATGCTCCAAAAACGAAAGATATCTGTTTATTGCATATTGCAGTTCACAATCTCGTTCACTTATTTTCATAATTGGCACAGTTACAGTGATCTCAGTAGACACATCGACAATGCAAACCTCGTTGCAATATCTCTCCATTTTCTCCGTCATCCATGTTTCTGATATTGGCAACTACAGTTAACCAGTCTCAAAACTCGCCAGACTGAATCTAAGAGCAGCAGAGAAACATCAGCATCAGCTTCAGCATCAACCACACAAATCAGAAACTTCGGCAAAGATTATAAGGAGCCCGTTTGCTCGCCCACTCGAGCGAGGTCCACACGTGCCCGCGCTCACCCATCTTCTTCCCGCTCCGTCCAGCATCGTAGCCCGACTTACTGAGCATGTCCCACATCACGCGCACATCCTCGTACTCGCACGTCCTCACCTCCTGCCTCAGCTTCCAGAGCCCTGCAACACAAACCTATCAGCATATCGATCGATTTCGATAGCAATACGGTAACGTATGCTACAAACAATTCACCTGTTTTCCGAATCCCGAGACGAGTAGCCAATCCAATCCAAACTCGTCTCACTCTGTACCACCACTCCATCTCTCTAAAATTTTAGAAAGAGATAGGGAGCTCTGTCTCTCTAAATGTGCTCTAACATATCCGAGTGTCGGAGCTGTGCGCTTATTAAAAAGGCTGGACGCTGGTGTTTGCTAGTGACTCTCCTCTCCACCGACGCGTGATGTCACCGTCTCACGCGTGACCCACTTAGCTTCCCAACACGTGTCGCGACGTCTATGGCTGGCGTGCCAAACCGGGAACGTCCAATACTGGTCCCAGTGCGGTCTTTGTTGGCCTTTGCCGACCAACGGTTGCCGTCGTTAGATGCGGCCACGTGTGCGGCGCGTGCCACTGAAGGCTGCGATCGAGGGCCCCGGAGCGCGGGGCCCGCGGTGTTTCTTTTGGCGGTCCCAGTCTCCGGTTCCGGTAAGCAGCCTCGTGATTGTGACCGCCGCGGAGGGGACCACATCTCTGTTCTGTCGGCCTTCGTCTGTTTTGTTGTTTTTCTTGGGGTTTTTATTGAAATCTGGAGCAAGGTTTTCGATTTCGATTTCGGTTTCGTTTTCAGTTTCGGTCGTTTCGGTTTTGGCCGAAAGAATTTTTTAAATTATTAATTAGGCGTTGACCAGAGTTTGACTATATTTTGACTGTGCTTTGACTTCAAATTAAAAATACGATAAAATATTTATTTGAAAAAATTTGGAAAATTATGAATGAATTTATACTTAATTTTACAATAATTTCAAATATTATTTAAGCTAATTAAAATTAATTTTGATAGTTAGTCACTGATATTGTCTGCTTTTAATATATATTAGTGTATTAAAAAAATATATAAGAAATGATATGAATATGATTAAAATTTAAAAATTAACATAAGCAAATTTAACTTTTCATTAAAATGTATTTCACACATACATAATTTATAAATTATAAAATAATACAACTAATCATCATAGTCATCATCGGTTGAGTTTGGAACATCTGGGTGTGGAATTACAAATTTAGTACCTCGATGATCTGGACGAGCATTTATGGGCATATGAATTAAAACAATTAGCTCTACACGATTTCATGACAGCGGTTCTGAAGTATAACCATATATAAAAGGTCTAAAATAAAAATTATATTTTGACTAAAATTTAATTTAATTTTAATTATTTTTTAACTTCAAATTAAAAAATTATAATATATTTAAAAAATTTTAAAAATAATGAATAATTACGTGAATAATATTACGTACGTAAATAATATCTGATAGAAACCGATAAGGACGTCGAAATCAAATTGACGACAACACTGGCAATAATATTACGCCCCAGTGTAAGGCCAGTCTCATCTTACGGGAGTACGAGTTAAATTAGCGAGGGCACAAGATAGGACGGCGGTAAACTAGTAAGTGCGCAGGGTTTTTGGGTTCGAACACAAAGCCGGCACGAGGTCCTCTCACGACCACAACCACCACCCCCCACAACAACCCCACCCCCCAACCCGCGCGAGCTCGGCGAGCTCCCACCCGCCCGCCTGTCCGCCCGGAGCTCACGCCAAGCCGCCGCCGCCGCCCGCCCGGAGCTTCCCCCCAGCCGCCTGCCCGCCCGGAGCTCCCGCCCCCCCAACCCGCGTGAGCTCGGCGAGCTCCCGCCCGCCCCCCCGCCAGCCCGCCCGCGCTCGAGCCCCCGCCCGCGCGCGAGCTCGCCCCCGCCCATGCGTGCGATCCCGGCGAGCTCACGCCCCCGCGCGCGAGCCCGGCGAGCTCTCGGCCCCCCGCTCTCTAGCCCAGCGAGCTCCCGCCCCCGCGTGCGATCCCGACGAGCTCCCAACCCCGCGTGCGACCCCGGCAAGCTCCCGCCCTCCCGCGCGCGAGCCCGGCGAGCTCCCGCCCGCCCGCCCGCGCGAGCCCCAAGATCTCCCTCCCGCGAGCGCGAGCCCGGCGAGCTCCCGCCCGGGCGCTCAAGCCCGGCGAGCTCCCGCTCCCGCTGCGTTCGTTGGCGAAGATAAACAGTAATGAACAGTAAACCCTAAACCGAAACGATATTAACGGTTTCGGCCGAAACGCCGAACCATGATCTGGAGCACTCCTTTTTCTTTTTAAATATATCTAAATTAATTTGTTATATCGCGTGCTTATTAAGGTTGCCACGTCATCTCACGCAATTCGTGTCAAACTCTCATTGGACTGCTCTTTAACTGTTAATTAATTGGAATTTTTGCAATTAAATAGATACTAATTATATTTGTAAGTTATACTTTGCAAGGATCTTGGTTAATATCAAAGGCAAATAATTAGACAACGTTTTTGCAGACAATTTGCAAAATTAATTTGAGATTATTTATGGAGAAAAGCAATAAAGAGATGAAATATTTTAAGTCGATGTAGAAGACGGCTGTTTTGTTTGCTAACGAGAAGTTTGAGAATGGAATCATTAGTCCAGTGATCCAGTGAAGAAGGTATGATTAGTTGGGGTAAGTCACTCCATTAGTCTAATGAGTCTTTCTTTATCTTTAAAAAGAAAAATAAACGCGAATCATCCCCTCCTTTCTCACTCAAACAAACAGAAAAAATAAACCACAAGTTGGGTATTTAAGCCATACGTTCTAATCCGATTTTTAAACATGCTTGATGTAGATCGATCTCTTGACCTGTCATGGTTCATGGGCCATGACACCTTATTTTAAAAGAATCAAATTACCTTACTAATTACCAAATTTTTTTTAAGTTAAAAATAAATAATATGAATGAAGAGAAAATAAAATTAAATGTCGCGGTTGTTCTTTACGAAAACAACAAATGAAGATGTCCTGTATGACTATAAATTATATTTAAATGAATATATACATATATATATATTTGTTTTTACTATTTATTTATTTTGTGTATCTCAAAAAATTGAATTCTATTTACTTTTATTTAATATTTAGGAGAGAAAAAGCAAATAGATTTTTAATTAAACGAGTTGCGTCAAATGAGATGGGTCAACCAATTAACAAATGTGAATTTGTAGGAGTCAATCTACTAACGAACTGGGTTGAATATGAATCAAGTTTTCTGAACCCCGTTCAGAGTCAAGATTTTAAAAAAAATTTTCTAAAAAAATAATATTAAAATATTGTTTATATTATTTATTAAATTAAATTATTATATAAATTTAATTAAAATTTTCGAATTTTAAATTATTATAAGATTAATTTTGATTAAAAAATATAAAAATAATTTACTAATCTTAATCTTAATTTTAACTTTAAATTGTTACCAAAAGGATCCTTAGGAGAAGTCAGCCCAATTTTACCCAATTCGAACTCACTAACTAACCGATTATTGACACCCCTAATAACACATATAATTTTTATTTAAAAACTCTTAAAAAATAATTTAAAGCCGAGAGAGAAAATAAAAAAGGAAAACATTGGCATCATAGGGAGATATTCGCAAAATGTGGTAAAAGAAAGGAGTTAAATACAAAAAACAAGATTAACAGAGCCAAATAGGAAGAAGAACAAGTTTATCTTTACACCATCTGCCATCGTTATTTTCATTTTTCACAAACAATGTCGCGTGTGTTCCACGCATTCCAAGTTATTTTATTCGTTGCTAAACATATCCAAAATTACAATCCACTCCCTCGGCAGCTCTAATTGAAGACGCCGCAGTCGCGCCGGATGTTGCCATTGAAGCCGGTTTTGACTCCGATCCGGCCCACAAATTGACGGTGGGCCTGGACTGTCCGTCAGCGAGAGGGACTTGTCGGCGGTGAACAGGCCCATCCCCTGCTGGAGGTTCTTGAAGTACCGGTTGTCGAACCTCTGGGGCGAGATCCGGTCCATGTTGATCGCGATCGTCGGGTTCACATTCTGGGGGCACATTCCATGCAGCTGCTTCGCGTATGTCTGGTTCAGGGTTGGGTCGATCGTATTCTTCGAGCTGAAGCCGTAGATCCGCTTCGCGAACCGGCCGCAGTGCGAGAATCCACCGTGTGAGCAGCTGCATGCAGTTTGGAACGAGACATACGATTTCCAAGGGGACGATTGTAAGTATTGAACATAGCAGGGGTTTTAGTTACCGTTTAGTTCGAAATTAATATTATAATAATTTAAAATTTTAAAAAATATTTAATTTTTTATAATAATTTAATTTAATAATGATGTAAAATAAATAATATTAATTTTATAATAAAAAAAATTAATTATGAAAAATATTAATATTAATTTGATTTCAAACTAAACAGTATCTTATGGATTAGATCGAGCCCAAGTCGCTTTCACATCCAGGCTCATCCGGACGCGGTTGGGCCCGTCCACACGCGTTAGTCGGGGTCTCCGAGGTTGTTTGTCTGAGAATGAACCAATTATGTTTCATTGAATGCACAACAACCCCTTAATATCCAGTTTAAGATAATGATATATTAACAACTCCGTTAGAAGTATTAATCTAATCTAAACTACTTAAAAGTGAAGTGATCTTGAAATCGAAACTAGGATGTTTTTTGCAAATAAACCCCTGTGTTTTGACATTTATGAAAATTCCTCTATTTTGTGTTTTCATTTCAAAACTGATCCTCTGTTAGCATATCACCCGTTAGTCTTTACTTTCGAGACGAAAAAAATATTTGAATTGTGTTATTTAACGTTCACAAAAATAAGTTTAAAAATTAAGATTTTAGAAAATTTACCTCAGTGGACGAACACTAAATAGAAGTTTACTAAAAGGGTCTTTTTGAGAATTTTGGTATTCTACGGAGTAAATAGAAAATACCACCAAATATAGACGGAGATATCTGAATACGATCGATCTTTTGGTTTCATGTTGACTTACCAGAGAGCGCGATCATGTCGGTCTGGGAGAGCCCGTTCTCGGCGAACATGGAATTTAGCTGATTCGGATTGAACGTCGGCTGCGGTAGCTTCCCGTTCACGCTCGCCGCCATCGAGCTCAGCCCGTCCAGCCTCCCCGGCTCCACCTAGTACTTCGGCCCGCCCGCCTTTTGTTTCCACAAACACAACAACCTCGTCAAACACGTCAAACCAATTCACAGATTTTCAATCCAAAGAAGAAGAAGCAGGAACCTAACCAGTCTTATCACATCTCGTGCCGCCATTGCCAGTATATCGGCACAAGAAACCTTGTTCTTTCACCTGGGGACGGCGTCCACCGCCGCCTTGGCCTTGATGACGGTATCAAACCCGTCGCCGGCCAGTGAAAGATTATCCGGGTGGTCCTTCTCCGCCTTGTTGTTCGCCGTCGACGCCACAATGATCGAAGCATCACAACGCTGTAAACATTACCATATCAGCATCCTCCTTGACATCAGAAGCAATTCGTCGAACACCTT
Source organism: Trichopus zeylanicus subsp. travancoricus (assembly GCA_005019695.1). Classification (NCBI taxonomy): domain Eukaryota; kingdom Viridiplantae; phylum Streptophyta; class Magnoliopsida; order Dioscoreales; family Dioscoreaceae; genus Trichopus; species Trichopus zeylanicus. The sequence continues at coordinate 1,987,753 of RXID01021553.1, forward strand.
GAAGAAAGCAGTACCTGGACGAAGCAGTCGTGGAAAAAGAGGCGGATGGTGGCGGGGACGGTGACGAAGGTCTGCTGGAACTTGGCGGCGACGGCTCTCCGGACTATGTTCTCGACGTTCGGGCAGACGTTGGCGTAGTAGTTGCGCCGGAGATGCGCGGAGCACACAGCAACGTTTAGCACCATGACGAACAAGAACGACAGCATCAGCTTCGCCATTGTTGAGCTTGGCGACTTGTGAAGAAGAAGGAGAAGAGTATAGATAGAGTAGGAAGAGAAGAAGGCGACAGGTCCTAACTGAGATCGTGGCCGCCAGTTAACGATTAACGATTAATGATTAATGATTAAATATTAATCATCGACATGAAGATTGAAGAATGATGGGTCAAGGTGAGAAACAACATGCTGGGATTTGCACAAAACGTGCAAGTTTTGGATAGAGAAATATCTTGCAGACAGATTAGGGAGATGGAAGTCAAGGTGAGACAGCTGGTCGCGGTTGGTCAGAGAGGATGATCTGATTGATTTTTTAGGGCTTTTGAGTGAGCATCTTAGGTTTTTTTTCTTTTTTTCGCTCTCTGTTTATTTCTTTTCATTGGTAGCGATTTCTTTTTTTTGTTTTGAGGGAGATAATGTCATATAAACTTAATCACCAGTTCAAATGTTTTTATTTATTAATCTGCCTTAATCAATACCTAATATAGCTTAATGTCTGGCTTAAACAAAAGTTTAACGTACTTGAGTTTCAATCGCACAAGCAATAACGTCAGATGTCACCAAGTCGTTATATGTGCCTGCTCGACTTGATTTAGTCAAGTCAAGTCAGCACGGCCGTCTTATTTTAGGGACTTGATAAAAGCACCGCCCTAATTTAAGCAATACAAAGAATTTATGGTTAATTACATTGGGTCATTGATATAAAAGTGGAGTTCATCAAATCGATAATATTTGATTTTTTTTATATTAATTTAATTGATAAAATCAAGTTAAATTAAAATATTTTTTTTATAAATTTATAGTATAAAATGAATTATTTTTATTATTAATAATAAAGTAGATAATTTTTCATAAATTCAACATAAAATTCTTAGTTATTAACTAAAAAATTTCATGGGAAAATAATAATTTCACTGGAGGATTATAGACCAATATAAAAAAATAACGAGATTCAATTGCTACGATTATTATTGTGCACTGGATTTTAGTATAACATGTATATAATGACGTTACGTTTTAATCAATGCTATATATTTAGGACGTGACGATCACAAATGGTTAAAATCTAATGTAAGGCTGCAAAATTAGCAATTGAATCTCATTTCTGTAAAAAATTAATTTAATCTCCTTTCATAATTTCCTTTTTTGTCGATTGAAAAATAATTAATTGGTTCGTGAATTAAACGACGTTAACCGAGAATTTGCAATGTTGAAAATTTGTGCAAATAATTTTTCGTGAAAATATGTCGACTTAGTTGTAATTGGCTAGTTATAATTTTGCGTAAAATTAACCTAAAACATAAATAGTTCACGTTTAAAGGATGCTAATCAAGACGCTTGTTCCATAACTTCTGAAGAAAGAAATGCAAAAAGTCTATTAACAAATCTTAATTAATCAGAACAAATCCTCTTCCGGTCTAATTAAATTAAATAAATGCTTTTTATTGTGCGAAATCTTTTTTCTCAAGAGAATAGAAGAAAATTATGATAATTCTAAAGCTCTGACAAATAGAAATAGGCCACGTTTACAGCCATCCAAATGCCAATCAAAATGCAATAAATCGCGAGGACGGGACTTCGCCTCGATCGCACGAGAACCTGCGCTCAGTGAGGCATCCTCTCGTGGTCCCCGAGCCGAGGGCCTCGTCTCCGACCGGAATCGTTCCTGCGCGGCCGCAGAAGAGAGATGAGCATCTGAGCCCGGGCGTCGATCTCCGCCTCATCCTGGGCTTCGCCGTAGCTCATTGGGTTTTCGTCTCGCTAAGCTGTGATTCCTCGGCGTTTCTTGGTGTTCCGGAAGAGATCTGCGGCGTCTCCGTGGTTCCCATGTCGAAGGCTAGGGTTTACGCCGACGTCAACGTCCTCCGCCCCAAGGATTACTGGGATTATGAGTCGCTCACCTTGCAATGGGGGTAAGATCGGATTCGGAACCGTAATCTCCTGAGATTTCGTTGTTTTAGCGTCTTGAAGCTTGTGATTAGCTTAGGGTTTCTGGGGATCCTAATAGTACCATTGATTTGCTCTATTGCCGCTGTTTGAAGTATTCGTGGGAAGGGTTATGAATTCTCTTGCTATTAGCTTAGCTATTTTCTAACTCATTTATCCCCCCCTTTGAATCAGGAATTAGGATCGAAATGGAATCCCCGTCTTTGAATTCTTTGCTTTATTGACTTCCCGTTCATTGCCATTCTTGCTCTTGCCATTTCCTCCCCACACACACCCCACCCCGCCCACACCCCCTCCTCCTCCTCCCCCACCTCCACCCACCCCCCCGCCCGCCCGCCGGGTCTTTGATTTCTTTGCTTTACTGATTCGAAACTTGTGAGTAGGGTTTCTGGGGATTTTTATGGTTCGTTTTATCTGTTTCTTGCTACCGTTTGCAATATTCGGGGAAATAGTATATGGATTGTGTCATAATTTGGTCTTTTTTCCTTGAATCAGGGACCAGGAGGATTACGAGGTTGTGCGTAAAGTTGGAAGGGGAAAGTATAGTGAGGTCTTTGAAGGGATTAATGTTTCCAACAATGAGAGATGTATCATAAAGATCCTTAAACCAGTGAAGAAAAAGAAGGTATTTGTTTATCTATATTGTAGTGTATGATTTGTTGGTTTGTTCTTCAAGGTCAAATGCTACATCCCAACTCAATTTTTGGTTTTCTTAAATTTAATCCCTGATGTCATATGTCATCAAGGATTTTCTTTGGTCAGTATCCCAACTCAATTTTGGGTTTTCTTAAATTTAATCCCTGTTGTCATTTGTCATCAAGGGTTTTCTTTGATCATGAGTTCAGAATGCGAGATATCCACTCAATTTGAATAATCCTTGAACCTACCTGGACATGTTCTAGTTGGACTAGCCAATTGAAAGTTGGACTTTTAATACCAAATGACCGACTTGTTGCTCCTGATAGACATACTGCTCAATTTGGATAATTCTTGGATCTACCTGAGCATTTCCTGTTCTATGCCTGACTCTTATTCTTCTTTTTTTCCTTCCATCATCTGTCAATGTTGATAGATGGAACAAGAAAAATGGACATTCTACTTTCATTGATGGTACAGGCGTACAAATAACTGGGGAAAACAATTATTTTAGAGCTTTTAGACATTGATAAAGTCTCCAATGAATAGATGAACACTGAATGAATTGTTCCTCGTCTTCTTTTGGTGATGTCTCCTCTCAATTATCTTTGTCAGTTGCATAGAAAGTTTTCTACTTAAATATTCCGCCTATCAGTTATTCACATCTCAGGGAAGTGTGGAACTGCATGTTTAGGGCCCTATATGTAATTACCTTTTCTTCCATGCGATGAATAGTGTTATTTCCACTTGTCTCCATTAAGTTTGGCTCATTTCTAACTTCACACTTTGATTAATTTTGGTGGTGTCTCAACTTATTTTGTGGTGTCTAGCTTTCATGACGTTTGTCTGCTCCCAGCCACCAATCTCACATCCACAACAGAATCTCATTTCTATGCTAAGATTGCTGATCAATATTAAAGTCTGTCAATTCTTCGGCTTGCAGAGAAGTGTGGGTTCTGCATGTTTAGGGCCCCATCTGGATTTATCTTTTATTGCATGTGATGAATTTTGCACCTCATCTCCATTTAAAATTTACCCATTTCATAACTTTGCACTTTATTGGCATTGCTTTCTACTTGTGCACATTGGTTTCTACTTCTGCTTATGAAGTACTTTGATTAATTCATTTCTTTCCACTTTTTGCAGATAAAGAGGGAAATAAAAATACTTCAGAATCTTTGTGGAGGTCCCAATATTGTAAAGTTGCTTGACATTGTTAGGGATCAGCACTCTAAAACGCCTAGCCTCATATTTGAATATGTGAACAGCACAGATTTTAAAATTTTGTACCCCACATTGACAGACTATGACATACGCTATTACATTTATGAGCTTCTCAAGGTTTTCCTTCTCAACAATTCTGAATATGGTTAATGTGTTCTTTACTATATGGTTTGTGAGGTAGCACAAATGTGATGTTGGTCAATATAAAAATCTGATCTCTTGGCATCTTATGATTTTTATATTGTCACTCAAGACCTTCTGAGATTTTGGTGAACTTAAAATTTGCAGACAACATGACTAGCTTAGATGCAAGAAGTTCAGTGAAATAATGGATTTTTTAAGTTATCATTTGAAACAGAAATTTGCTACTAGGATCTGCTCATTGTGTTTTCATATTTCTAAACAGTATAAAAAGATTTCAGCAATTTATTACTTGTTGGGGCAGTTTATGGATTATTATCTGTATATCTAACCTTTCATGATTTGCTTCAACCAAGGCTCTTAGAATTTAGGGTTAAAAAAAACTGATCTCAGGAATGCTAGAATTAGAAATATACAATAAAGGAAATGTTGGTAAAAATATTGCTTTTTGTCAAATTACTAGGATGAAAATCATGTTGCATTTGAAGTAGATGGATTCTCTATCTAGTTAAAAGCACCAATTTTTGCACAACATATTTCCCACTTGGAGAAGTTTTTGAGTAGCTTTTAATGAATATCTATGTGTGCTATATCCATATGTTGCAATGAATAGCTTTTAATGGACCAAGAAATGAACTTGTTGGAAGTGTAACATTAGAGATAATCACTCCAAAACCACTGAAACTACATGATTTTGTTTTGTTATTATTCTTGTGAGAAGCTTTAGTCTTAACTCTCAAGTATGTTTTACTTTTGTGCCTGGTGAGGTATGTTTCTTGATGCATTTGTTCAGAACTGCCTTGTGTAGGTTTGTGTCCTGCAATTTTAAAACAAAAATGAAATCTTTTCGAATATATTTTTGTCTATTTTTGGCACTTGCTATAAGTGCATTGGCGTTCCAATTGCTGTCAGTATGAGTTCCGTGTTTTTTGGTTCACTCTGTGTGTTACAGTGGGTATGTTTCTTTTGTTAGTCATTATTACTCATCAAGTTTGCTTGCGCAGGCACTTGATTACTGTCACTCACAAGGAATTATGCATCGTGATGTCAAGCCCCACAATGTTATGATTGATCATGAGCTTCGGAAGCTTCGCTTGATTGACTGGGGACTCGCTGAGTTCTACCACCCTGGGAAAGAATATAATGTCCGTGTTGCATCAAGGTAAATGTTGGATCAGAAGTTCATGTGCTACTTTGTTGTTGATGATTTTTGCTACCATAGCAATTAAATGCTAATGTTTGATATGAATGATACAACTCAAGGTTGCTTATGGTTCTTTATCCAAATTTGTTAGTGATATGTGCTAACTATGACTACAATTTAAAAGGTTTGATACTCAGATCTTGCATATAGAATTACTAAGTAGATGTCTGTGTTCTATTGCTGAATTCTGTTAAAAACTATTGAGTCTTTTCATATATGGTTTTGTCAATGTTTCTTATGAATATGTGAAATAGGTAGGTCAACCCCTAACTAAGCAAGGTATTATGGACTTGAGATAAATTTTTGAGGAAATAACTGAAGTTTCATAATTCAAAAAGTTATTACAACCACATAGATCAGTTCTTTCTTTGAAAGTTTTCCATTATAATTTGTTAAATTACTTATAAGTGTGCCTATATGTTTGATTGGTCTATTCTTTAATGAAGCAAGAGGCTTGCTTATGTGATCAGGCTTCCTTTTCCTCTCTTCACTCTACTTGCATGTTCCTGTTTATCCATAACAGTGTTATCAAAACTGGACCAGCTTCTGAACTAGAGAAGCATCTGGTTTAGTCAAACCCAGTTTGACTCGTGGGTCAAATGGTTGACAAGGTTTACAGTTGATTTAAATTGCAGAGGCCCCAAATGTTAGATTTATCTCATAGCTATGAAATTTATATAGAAACTGTGGAATTGCTTTGGTGGTTGGATCTTATGACTGTCATATAAGTGATTGTGGGTTCAAGGTTTATTAATGCAAACAAATTTTTATTACTTTTCTAATAATAAAACAAGCTGGTCCGGTTCAAGAAAACCATATCGTTCAGAATAGTTTAATGATCAAAGCAGTTGGTCCGCTGTTTTTGGTCTAATTTCAGTTTTCTATTGATCTGGGCTGACTGGCCCACCGATTCTGGTCCACTTTGGTCAGATTGGCCTGTCTGGTCTAGTTCTAGCAACACTGCTCTGTATCATTCAATCTTCTTAATATAACTTACATGCTGTCAATTAATGATTTAACCATGCTCCTCTATTATGTGAAATGAATGCTATTTTTATATTGATTCATTATTAAAAAGTCCCATTAGCACTTTGTTTCTGATGTGGAGGTATCAAACATTAATATGCCCATGTATTTTGGCTGGGAGGACAATAGCCTCGACGTGTTGATGCTTGCATATTTGCAGAAATGAGTTATATATATACATATGGCCTTATTAGGCGAATCCTTTGCTTCCCAAAGTGTTTCCCATGCTTTATGGTGCTATCTGTTGTTTCCAGATATTTCAAGGGGCCGGAGCTCCTGGTGGATTTACAAGATTATGACTATTCTTTGGACATGTGGAGTCTTGGTTGCATGTTTGCTGGGATGGTAAGCTTTTGAATCTCCAAGAGGTGCAAGTTAGATGGATTTAAATGTGCTTCAGTTATTCGGTCCAATGTTAAACCATTGCTTGTTAATAATATATATATATATATATATATATATATACTATTCTAATGTTTTAGCTTTTGAACACACATTTCCTCACTTTCTGACAGCATTCTTGTGACAATTCTGTTTTTTGATTTCAGATATTCAGGAAGGAACCCTTTTTTTATGGCCATGACAACCATGACCAACTTGTTAAAATTGCCAAGGTACTAATGATAGGCTTGTCAAATTCTTTTGTCATTTCATTCAAAAATTTCTTTTACGATTATTTTTACATTCTTTTGCGCAATGTATTGACATGATTGATGTTATGTTAAGATTTTAGCATTTCTTTTATACTCTGCATACATCTGTGAATCTAAACTGATGATGGAGCTGCATACTTGTATGCCTAACTTTTTAGCTCTGCTATCAAATCAAATAGTTGATTTATTTCTTATTATTATAGAAATTCTTTTTACAGAAATATTACTCCTGTTCTGGTGCTAACAGTGTTTTTAAATTGGCTTGAAAATAGTACCCTGTTCAGACTTATTTGGGAGATGATTTGCTAAATATAAATTTAGATGTGCTTGTTTTTTATATCCCCGTTGCATTCTGGATAACTATAGTTTTGAATGATTTAATCATCTCATATCATCAAACTATAGTTTTGTGTAAAGAGGGTCTATTGCTTGGCTGTATAGTTGATATCTGTTTTTCATTTTTCCAGGTACTAGGAACAGACGAGCTGAATGCATATTTAAACAAGTACCGATTGGAACTTGATCCTCAACTCGAAGCCTTAGTTGGAAGGTACACATAGTATAATGAGCAGTTTTGAGCTACAAGGTTCCAATTGGCTTAAAGATTAGGGCACTCTTATTTTCATGTATTGCTTGTTGATTGCAGGCACAGCAGGAAGCCTTGGTCCAAATTTATAAATGCTGACAATCAGCATCTTGTTTCTCCAGAGGTTCTGCTTCTGTCACTCTGTAAAGCAAGAAAACAAGATGAGATATTCTGTTGTGTTGACATTTTGACTTTCTTTGGTCTGCAGGCAATAGATTTTCTTGATAAGCTTCTGCGTTATGATCACCAGGATAGACTTGCTGCTCGAGAAGCAATGGTAAATTTCTATGCATGATCAAGGTTTATTTATTTATTTGATACTCAGACCAATTTCAGTTTAATGCTGTTCAACTTGTAAGCACATCCATCTCATTAGAATTACTTGAATAGATAGGGAAGCCATACTTCTAGAAGCATTAGTTTGTTTAGGCGCATCCATCTTTCTGTGCCCATCATGCTCAGAATTACAAGTGACCATTATTTCTGTTGATATATATAGGCACATCAATATTTCCTGCAAGTACGAGCTGCAGAAAACAGCAGGATGCGGACACACTAGTGCAGCTATATGTGCTGATAGATTTGTGATTTTTTTTTTTTTTTATCCATGCAGCTGTAGTCTTCTTGGTTATGGCGTTTACATGTAACAGGTGGGTTCCATAGGTCAAGGAGATGGTCATATCTTCAGAGTGGACCTCAATGATTCATGAACTACTAGATTTGTTGTTTAATTCCACCCTTGTTTTGATGAATTTCATCCAATTGCTCAAATTATTAGTCAGAAAAGCTTGTGGCCTGTTTTGCTAATCTTTGTGCCACCTGGCTTGGAAAAAAAAGACATACATATGCATCCATTGTTTCTTGAATTACTACCACCATTTTACAGAACAAATCAAGGTTCTTTAGGTAGGGGATAATAAGATCTACGAGTTGCATACAACATAAGGCACACTTGATGATGAATACAAATTCATCATGTACCATGATGCTGGAGCTAGACTAATTTTTCAGGTGAGGGAAGCACTGGTACACGTCTGATTTGGGATGCTTGGCTTCAGCATGCTCCCTACATTTCACTTCGGATGTGGTACAAATGAATGTCTGCATGCATACCTTGCACTGCTCTCGGGGGAGAACAACATGCATTTTACAATTAGATCCTCAAACAATGAGGAATTAAACACACTCAAAAAAAAAGAGGCAAACATAAAGATCGTGTTTTCAAATTACAGTCAACTACTCTGAGTTGACTACCACATCCACAAAAAGTTTAATTTTTCATAAACAGGTAGATTATATTTTTTACAGATTCATTTTTGTCATATTCAGCATCAAAAACTAAAATAAGAATAATTGTAACGTATTATTAAAATATCATAAACCACAAACAAGCGAATTGAACCAAATTCCTAGCCCAAGAGGTTCACTCAACACTAATATCAGGGCTAAGCTTTCAAAGCTTTCAAAGCTTGTAGCTGAATCCAATAATTTTCCCATAATATTTGAACATTTTTTTATCTAGATTTGCTACAATTACCTTTAAGAAACTAACATTGGGCTCAACATGGTTAAGACATATTTAAAAAATAGTATGGGCAGTTTTGCATATATATTCATAGATGCAATATTATTGTTCTGTATACTGTAAAAACATTGTAAACGAAGCTCATGAACAGATGGCAATGTTGTAAATTTTAAAGAGTATTTTTACAAATGGACAACCTACAAATGCCTTTCACCAGAAAGGCATTAAAAGAGAGAAACCAAAAATACAAAAAGAAGAAAGTATATGAGAGACGTGGGAAGAATATCTTTAGGTATGCTCAGCTAAGTAGAAACATGGGGTAATGCAACCAAAAAAAAAAAAGAAAAACGAGGAAGCAATTATACTTCTCCAGCACTTTCACATTAACGTTGCAACATAACTCAAAAAAAAAAAATCCCAGCTCACGAAACACTGTCTGTTCCAATCTCAAAAGCCTAGTAATCCAGAAAGGTAAAACAATCCCATTGTCTGTTCCTTGTGGCAGCATTTCCTAATTTTAAGAATTTAACTGACGATTAGGTTCATCAAACTTTTTCTCAAAATTAGCAACAGTTTCATTATTTATCATCTCAGTTTCAAGAACTTGATTGCTTTAAAAAAAAAAAAAAAACTGGCCAACAAAAGCACTTACTGTCCTAAACAAAGTGAAAAAATCCTTAAGGAAAACGGTTTTCTTTCCAAAATCCAAAATATTTCTAGTAATTTCTATGCACATTCTAACAGCACCAACTGCAAGAACAAGGCAATCATGTCAGCACAGAGATCGCCTAAATCCCAAAATCCAGTCCTAAATAATTAGGGATTCCCGAAAAAGAAAAACCTGATCGAAAGAACCCTGAGGAAAAAACGCACCATCCGAAAAGAACCCTAATTGGAGAAATCCCCAATTTAAAATGATTTTCTTCCCCAAACCCTATGAGAAATTACTGCTAATAACTTCTTAGCACAATCTCAATTATGCCAATTGCAAGAAAATATTAAAGGAAATGAGAATGCAATTGTATCCAAGTCTGTCCCAAAACATTCGAAATCTCAGATACTAACCCCAATTAATCACAAATTCGGGGAAACCTTAAGGAAAAACGCGAAAAACCCTCAGATTCAAGAAATACATGGCCAGATCGAGAGATCCGAACCTGGATGGTCATGGCTTTCTTGTTGGACTCGAGCTGGCTCCCTGCAAAGAAGCAAAACCAAAACATCAGCTAAAAAAAGGGTAGGACACAGAGAGATCGTCGGAGAATAAGCGGGATAGGATCGAAGAGGATGAAACCCTTGGAAGCCTTGTTCTTCTCCGCGTTGCGCTCCCGAGCCATCTTCGACTTCTGCCCGTTGCCGCCGCCCATCGCTGCTCCCTCTTCTCTCTCGGCTCTTGGCCTCCGGCGCGATCCGATGACAAAACCTTCGAAGATGGAAAGGGAAAATAAATGGGCGTAGGAGGAAGAAGAAGAAGACGAGGGCTTGGCTTGGAGTGTGAGGCGCGCTGCAGGGATTAAAAAGAAGCCAAAAGAGGGGTCTAGAAAACAACGGGCCTGACTTTCTTTACATTGTTGAATAAAAAATTAAAGAAAATGGACTTTGTATGCAAATAGCCCCTATAATTTACGGTATTATAGAAAAACACATATTTTGTTTATATTTGCATGAAACCCCTTTATTTTGCACTATCGCGAGGATAGTCCATTCCTTACACAGCAAGAAAAAACAGCGGGTTGATAATATGTAGAAGTAAATTAAAAGATGGGGATTGATGAGTCACCTAAACTGAGTTGGATTTTGGTCCAAGCCAACCGATGAACCGGACCGAGTTAAACCAAGCGAGGTACACGACCCCAATTCCCTTTCAGAGGTAGAAAGACATTGAATCGGCGAATATTAGTAATTCTCGTACTTGACATGGATCTCAGTGTGTCATGCGATTTATTCCCTCGTTCACTTTTTATTCAAACGTAAATATTTAGATGAGTTTTATTTTGAGGTGAAATTAGTAACTCAAACGGCCGTGTATAAAACCTTAACTCTCTTTCGTTCTTTACACTATCACAGAACCTTCATTTTCTCTACCCTTTTTAACTTAGGTATCGAGAAAAATCACATTTAAAGAGGTATCGGGGACATTTTTTACGATGTCTATGTACTGTAGAGAGAGGAAGGAGTATGGCTTGGCGGATGAACCGGGTCGGGTCATCTCCGTCCAAGAGGCAAGTCTAACCGGGGCCACATCAAGGATAAATATAAGCATTACATTTCAAATAGTCATGACATTTTATTCCAAATTTTTTACTAAGTTCAACACATTATCAAATATAGTTCGCAAGTATCGACCATCAAAGATATCCGTTCTGGGAAAAAATTGTAAAAAACGTGGTTTACTTAAAAGAAAAATATTTTTACGTTATCCCGAGAATATCGTGCGAACATAAAAAACTCAATCGAAATTACTCTGAAAACTAGAAAACACCGAACAGTTTAGTTTACCTGAGAATTTTATTTACATGCAAGTCCCTGGAATCTTTGCCAGTGAACCCGTGATAGCGAATAATCTCGCTTACGATTCTCATTTCATTTTCCATGCATAGGGGATACACTGAAAATTATTGTGATTCTTCACTTAAAAAGAACACTGATTCTTCACAAACAAAAAAAAAACCAGTAAACCCAGTGGATTGTTGGAGAAAATCAATTCTGCTGTTTTAAACTGTTTATTGGAAACAACCTGCACCAATTGCAGACCGGGTCTCCAGCAACCCCGGTCAATCCTCAGCCACAGATCAGTAGCAGAAGTCAAAAATCAAGTTGATAATAGAAGCTTTAAGCGAAGAAAACGCACCGTTCCTTCGTCATAGATGAATTGTATTTTTTTCAAAGGATAGTTGGCAGATGATGAGATTTATGGCGCACAGATTGGAGCGCAGGTCCACTTCAGAAGATATATAGCTTTGCGGATGCTTCGTTGGTCCACCGCCGAAATCCAGCTGCATCCCATGCAAAAGTCCTAAGTGGGTTAGTTGGGATTGTCTTCAACACCACAAGCATCACATTTATGAATGGGGGGACCAAGAAGTTTATTTTCCACCCAATAAGCAAAAGTAGTCCACCATTTGCAGTGTCCTAGTTTTTCAGTACAGAACCATTTATGTTGATTTCTTTTGTTTTCCAAATCAAAAACAACATCAGAGCCTACATCCATGATCTGATTGGCCGAAAAATGTTCCAAAAAAATGTTTCTTTCAAACAGGAAGTCGATGCACAAGAAAGTAAAACAATGTACTTGTAACAGAGATCACATTCTCACCTCAGAGAGCTCATTCTGCTTGCTTTTGCTCTTCCTCTGCTTGCCTCCAAGCGGCCTAACAACACAAGTTAGAATTTAGTCTATGACATGAATTAATACAGCATTATGACATTGTTAAATTGAAAACAATCCAAATATGAACAAGCCTCTAACAAAAATGAACTCTGCTTACCTTGTCTCTTTCGAGACGTGAAAGATGAGGCTTCATTGAGTTTCCCAAGCTCAAGCCTCCCCATGCTTCTTGCAACTCCCTTTCTCTAGACTCCTTGCGGGCATTGACAAGTTTGATGTGATATTCTGATTGCTTATATGCAGCTAACTTTGCCTTCTCAAGTATCGATTGATGTTTGACCAATATTTGATCCAAACTTTCTGTGCTCTTTTCAATTTCCTTGTCTTTGCGTTTTGCACACACTTCATCCTCGCCACTGATGTGTTCTTCTGATTTCTTAGATGCAGCCAACTTGGCCCGCTCAAGTTTAAATTGATGTTTGACCAATATTTGATCCAAAGTTTCTGTGTTCTTTTCAAATTGCTGATCCTTGCATTTTGCGCTCACTACATCCTCACCACTGGCGCGGCATGCCAGTCTTTCCTTCTCCAGTCTTGATACGTGCTTTACCAGGACCTTGTCCAAGCTCTCTGAAGCATCAGGCATTTGTTTCTGATTATCCTTCTTGACAGTATAACGATTTTGTTGTTCTAATGCTTGTGTTTTCTCCTTCTCCAATCTGTGTACAGGCTTAACTAGAATCTTGTCAAGGCCAGTTTGTTCTCCATTTGGATGTGAAAATGCTCCCCATGCCTCCAATTTTGCTCGTTCAATTCGTGACATGGGTTTACCTTTTCCAAACTGCTCCTCTGTGATGGATGATGTATTAAATTCAATGTTTTCCTTGTCAGGCTGAACGGAGTTGTGACTCTCATCAACAGGGCCTGATTCCACGTTTGAATGCTGTAGAAGAGCTTCTCCCTGGTGCAAAATGGGTTCAGAAGCAGGTGCACCACTTCCACTCTCTGTTCCTTTTTCATTTCCAACCATTTGGTAACCTTTTTGAGAGGACTTAGCTCTCTGGATGTCTCTTTCCAGTCTAGGGACATGCTTGACAAGAAAGCTTCCCAGGTCAGATGCAGAATCAGATGCCTGCCCTTCAGAAGCTCGAAGCCTAGATGACTCTGAAGATATTCTATGGTTTCCCATAAGGGAATCAGCTTTCTGTAAATTCCTCGCCTCTTGAACTTCTCTTTCAAGTTTAGAAACGTGCTTCACCAAAAACTTGTCTAAACTGGGTAATTCTGTCGCAGCTTCTTTCTTCATGTACCTCATGGCAGTGGAGTATCTCCTTGCACCAGTGACTGCAGATGACATGCTTCTGGGTCGAGCAACTGCTGCACCTGAATTGCAATCTACGCTGGTCTGGATACCATGGTTTTTGCCACCATCCACCTCACGAAGTGCAGCACTCAGACCGCATGTGGCAACTATAACTGCAAGGGAAGCAAGTTGATCTTCTTGCAAACATTTGAGCCGGTCCAACATTTTACTAACGAGGTCTTCAGATGAACCAGAACCCCGCTTCTTAAGATCAATAGAAGGGCTCCTGATATTGTATTTTCTATGTTTCCCTTGAATGTCAGATTTCCTGACCTCGTTGGCTCCAACACATTCTGCCACATTTTGCACATCTTCCAGTTCTGAGCTAGAATCAGATTCACATTCTGAAGAAATCTCAGCTGATTCTTGATTGGTCTCAATATTATCTGGATTCTGGCTGATCTTGTGTAGCAAATCTCTGAACTCTTCTTTATTTGAAGAGGAAGGGCAACTAGCAAGCCGAATGAATGCTTTCTTCACTGCTGCAGAGACTTCCTTATCTACCTCAAATGCCGTTTCCAAGGAAGCAGTGACAGTATGAGTGGATCTTCCACCGATGGCTGAAGACGTTTTAATTTCACAAGGACGCCTTGGACAGTCAGGCGTATCATACATCATTACTCCTACTGCTGTAGCTGCTTCAAAAGCTTCTGCCATATGTTTGTCCGCTTTCTCCAATTCAGCTTCTGCCTTTTTGCATTGAATCCTGATGAATTAAATTGTTTATCAGCACAAAATCCATATGTCATTAAGTCGATCAAAAACATGGAAAAAAACCAATTAATTTCACCTGGCTGCTTGAAGTATTCGACACCAAGAAGCTTCAACCATCGCAGCTTTATGAGCTTCCATAGCCTTGTTTGCTGCATCCTTGGCTGCAATCTTCTCTCTCATCATCCTCGAATAATGTGGGTTGGCATCATCCAGAACCTCATCAAGGCTTGAGCTCATCCCCCCAGCTTCCTGCAAAAGTTCAACAGAACCCGTCACGGGACTAATACTATCTGTTACTAGACAATAACCATCTCAATTGTGTATGAAAATATCTAGGTTAACTGCTTCAGGTAATGAAGTGGAGGAAACCTCTTACAATTTAAACAAAAAAGGGTACCTGCAGGAGCCTTATTTTTCTCTTCAAATATGACTCTGTCTTCTTCCGAGGAAACCAGTTTAGAGGAGAAGCACTTCTACGATGAGGAGGCTTCTTAATTTGTGATGTGTGTTTGTTAACAGAATTCAGAATTGAGCTCCCAGACTCTTTTGAACCTGCACTCTGCAAGAAAGAAAGGTACCAGAAAACAACTACGTGCTCAAAAGAACCCAAATGCCATGGCAACCAACTAACTAGAATGCTGGATGCAGACTTCATTTTCATGTAACAACAAACTTATGATGGTCTGATAGCAGCAGTTCATGCATCTGTTAATCTAGATAGAGGGATCCTACAACATAACAACTTGTATGTTAAAATTATGCAACCCTTCTGGTCTTTTTCCTGTCATATTATCATAGTATCACACAGTAGTAATAGGTAAAGCTGACAATGATAAGGTGCTTTAACATTTTGCAATAGACTCTAAAACAATGTTGAGTTCGCTATTGTATTTCTCTTACTTGTCATCAATCATTACAATCAGATATCCTTGATAAATTTGTTAAATCCCTCCTCAAATGAATTCAATGAGTTGGATGAATCTAGTCAGATATATTAGGCATGGTCAAAGATTATGAATCATACTTTAAAATTATATAGTAAGTTGGACTTTTTCTATGAACTATTGCATAGTTGCCAATGCATATTTATAATAAACAGGGTAAAGTTCAAAAGAGACTATTCAAACAATTGTTAAGTTTTCTATTGCATTTTTATTGTATCACAAAATCAGTAATAACATGATATTACTTGACAGAGATACAAAACGATCCTTTTTTTCTTCTTTTCTCTGTTTCCTTACTCTACTCGTACAAATACCTTAATATATTTTTTCCTAATAGGATATCATAAACAAATGTTTGATTCCTCATAATTATTCTTAAAATTTGTAATTTAACTTACAGTTAAGAAATGGGAAGCGTGCACCAACCTTAAGAGGTCAAATACTCAAACCAATAAAAAATTTAAATGATAGAAGAATGCCATACACTAAACAAACAAATAATAAGACGATGATTGAAGTCCCTTAGTTGTACAATCACCTCCAAGTATAATTGCTTCAAATGCAAAGAAAAATCAGCAATCAACCATGCAAGGCAACAACAAACCCATCCAAACCACGAACTGTAGACGCTGCTAATTTAAAATATTGCAATCTTATAGTGTACTGAGATCTAAGATATTGCGATCTTGTCAAAATTCAGATAGAAATCAGAACAAGCTTCACAAAAACGCGAATTAGGGCTAATTCAAGCTGTAATTTCACATCTTCGAGAACACAAGATCTGAGGAGGAGAGAAGAATTAGGGCTAATTCAAGTCTACCTTTCCCCCGATGAAACCAAGATCGATCGCTAAAAAACAAGAAACCCTAACAAGTGTTTTGCGGGTACCGGTAATCACCTTTCTGGAGATGGAGCTCGCCGATCCCGATGCCTCCGCATCGGAGGGCTTCTTCGCGAGGTCCGGTGATGCGTCGGCGGCTGGTTCCATGGCGGAGGGCTCGAGAGATCTGGATTTCGGAGAAGAAATGGAGGACTGGGAAGTAGGTCTGCGAGATCTTTCAGAAGGAGAAGCAATAGAAGTATCCGTTAGAGGTCGCCTCTCCAGAAGCGAGCCGGTGGGTTTTATAGCGGGCGATTTCGAAAAGCGGGAACTATCCGTTACAGATGCGTGGACGGTGGATGTTCGTCGATCGGGAAGGAGATGCGAAAATAAACCACGACGAGATTCGCGCAAGCAAACAGGGAAAGCGTTTATCACCAATAACAACGATTTACGAGTAACACCTTTGATTTTATATTTTTTGGTAAAATTTTTACAAAAGAAAATTTACCAGTAAACCGTAAAAACTTATATTTTTCCGTTTTTCATTTAAAATTTCAACATTAAATAAAAGTAAACTACCAAAAGCTAGCCAAATAAATACAACTTACAAGCAACCAGTTCACTATTTTATTTACCAGAAAGCGAAAGCAAAAACCAAGTGGAAATTTTGAGTTAACTGTCATTAGATATTCGAGTACACTGTTGCATTTTTTAGCTGTTCACGGCAACGCAGCGAACCTTGCATATTTTCCCCATAAAAATGCTAAAAAAATGACAAAAGTAGATTGCAAATAAAGTTCAGATTTCGACTACAAAATGTACAGATGATAATTATTATCAACTCAAAAGTAGTAAATACAGGGCCAACCTACTGTTAGCAGATGAGGAGTAATTTGAGTCTACTGTGGTAGTTTATCCACATTTCTGGAAAAAAAACTAAATATAGGAAACTGATACACCTCCAAGATGTACAACACTACATGAAGCCTCGACCTTGATCCCTGATCCACTGGGCAGCTTCCATGAAGTGATGTCTGCCCAGAAAACAAAACTTCAATCAATCTAAAGCACTGTTAGAACGTTCAATAGAAGTTCAATTGTACAAGTTTGTCAATACCGGGTCAATGGTGCCATTTGTTGAAAGCAGAGTAGAACAGAAGGCCATCACCTTGGCCTGGCTTCACATTCAGACCAATACATTTCTTGTAATCATAGCCAATGTCCATATTTGATCCATTCTGCAAACAACTGATCCTTTTTGAAGAACGAGATTTGTAGATGATCACATTTTAAACATAATTTGCAGTTATTTACTTTCACTTCCCCCAAAAGGAACCATGGTCTCTCCACCTTCCTCAACATCAGATAAATATACTGAGAAAGAAGCAACCTGCAAACACATGAATTACATTATGTACATGGAGATGGAGCCTAACAGTGATAATTACAAGAAATGTCTGAAGGTTGGCCCAAAACATAACTGATTCTTTTTTTGTGCAAAATGAAATCGTGTACATATAAAACAACTCATCAGCTTGTTTGCATGAGTTAAAATGTTCGAGTCTCAAAAAACAAATTGTAGCACACATAATCTAGAAGATTATTGGTGCAGACAAGCATGCATACAGTTGAAGTCCTGCATATAGCTTTAGACCCCAACTACAGGAGAGGTATGCCTACCATCAAGGCAAGATATTGGCCACAATATCATGGCATGAAACATATTTTAACTATCAAAAGTAGCAAAAGAGCAATTGCAGTCAACTATTACACAAAATGAAAAGATTTGCAGTTGAGAATTTTAATTGAAGAATGGTGATCTGTGAATCCAATTTCTAGTACAGAAATAAGTATGCGGTACAATTCTCCAACTAGCTACCACATTGGCAGGAGTCAGGACACCTATGTAATGTCCATTTCACTAGTTTAATTCATATTATGGGTTATCCTTAAAAAAGAGAAATCAATTATGGGTTGTACTGTGGTGTACTATGTAGTTTTGGCTTAATTGTATCTCGAATCCGGAATTTTCGGAGAATCTTAATTATATTAGGAAGTTATTTAATTGACTTAATTCTTATCTAAATTTATCTTCTACTAGAAGATTTAAATTAGTAGAAATCTTATTTGAGTCAGTCTTCTACTTTGACTCAAACACAGTTAAGTCATATCTATAAATACTCTTTTGATGTAAGAATTTCTATATAGAGTGAGAACGAGAGAGATATAGATCAATACTCTCAATACGTCTTGTGACGATTAGGTTACTTAGTCTTTTGTGAGAATTGGTGATATTGGAGTTTCGTCTCCATCGTTATAATCTTCTCTTTCTCTTCTCATCAATACAATATTCTCTATATTGTTTTCGCCACATATATCTCTTGTGTGCTATCTTTTCCTCTTTTCTATTCTTCTTCTATATCGTGAATTGTGGTGGATATCGATATTCTGCGCAACAAGTGGTATCAGAGCTTGGTTTAACATATCTACGACGAAGTTTGATATAGAGAAATTTAATGGAAAGTAAGGATTTCCTATTTAATAAACAAAAGTTCGTGCAATTATTACTCAACAAGCATTGAGAAACACATTAGAGGACGTCAAGCCTGAAAATATCGCCGAAAGTATCTGGGAAAATCAGAAGGCTAGTGCACATAGTACAATCATCCTTAGTCTCACCGATGAGGTACTCTATCCGTTGATGAAACATAACTTTTAAAGTTATGGAAAACGCTGGAGAAACAATATATGAGTAAGTCTATCTCAAATCGAGTTTACTTAAAGCAGAAACTTTTCAATTTTCGAATGAAAGAAAGTACAAATATAGTTGATCATCTTAATACTTTCAATAAACTTATCTCTCAATTGTTAAGCATTGATATTAAAATTGAAAATAAAAACAAGGCAATTATTTTATTATCGCTTTTACCTCCTTCTCTTGAGAATTTTAAAACTATTCTCATATACGGGAAGGATTTGAAATTTGACGATATTTCTGCGGCCCTTCTATCTAATGAATTTTGAAAAAGATTGGAGGGGATGTGTCACACTCAGAAGCATTAATTGTAAGAGGTCGTACCAAAGAAAGATCAAGGACAGGTCGTTTTATATTCAAATCTACAGAAATAAACTGCAAATATTATAAAAAGATGGGACAAACAATTAAAGAGTGTTGGAAGCTCAAAACAAAGAAAGAAAGAGAATCTCAATCTAAAAAGCAAGCCAAAGAACAAGTATCAGTTGTTGAAGGGAGTTCTGATGATAATTTTGGTAATGTTCTCTCTATTAGTTCTAATTTTGATCGTTACCATGATATTTGGATTCTCAATTCTGGTTGTTTTTATCACATGTGTCCTAATAAGGATTGGTTTGAAGACTACAAGTCCTATGATGGTGGTTTAGTTTTGATGGATAATAACAATCCATGCAAAACCGTTGGAATTGGAACAATCAAAATTAAAATATTTGATAATATTATTAGAACTCTTACTGATGTTAGACATGTTCCTGATTTGAAAAAGAATTTGATTTCTTTAGGTGCGTTGGATTTTGCTGATTATAAGTATTCTGCTGAAGGTAGAATTCTTAAAATTGCTAGAGGCTCATTGATAGTGATGAAGGACCTAAAGCATGAAAATTTGTATGAGTTAATAGGAAAAACCGTTACAAGTAAAATAGCAATTTCTCAGACATCTTCTTTTGATATGACCGATTTATGGCATATGCGTCTCGGTCATATGAGTGAGTAAGGTTTAAGTGAGCTCAACAAAAGAAAATTACCGAAAGGCCTCAACTCATGCAAATTGGATTTCTGCGAGCATTATCTTTATGGTAAACAGTTCAAGGTAAAGTTTAGCACCGATACTCATTACACTAAAGACTTAATTGATTATATTCATTCTGATGTGTGGTGCTCTCCTATTCCATCAAAATCTGGTGCTCGTTATTTTGTCAGTTTTATTGATGATTTTTTCAGAAAAATGTGGATTTATTTTTTACATCATAAAGCCGAAGTGTTTTTTGTTTTCAAACGGTGGAAAACTTCAGTTGAAAAAAAGACTGGCAAAAAAATCAAATACCTCAGAAATGATAATGGCGGAAAGTACAAATCAACAGAGTTTCTCAAATTCTGTGAAAATGAAGGCATCAAACGCCACTTTACCATCCCAGGAAAACCTCAACAAAATGGTGTGGCTAAAAGGATGAATAGAACCTTATTGGAGAAAGCACATAGTATGCTCAGTACAGCTAATCTTAATAAAAATTTTTGGGCAAAAACAGTCAATACAGCACGCTTCATTATGAATCACTCTCCTCAAACAACCATTAATTGCAAGACTCCTGAAGAGGTATGGACTGGTCAACCTGTAAATTATTTTTCTTTAAAGATTTTTTGTTGTCCTACTTATGTGTATGTTGTCAAGTATAAATTAGATGCACGTTCCAAAAAGTGTATTTTCCTGGGTTATGCCAAAGGTATCAAAGGCTATCGTTTATAGGATCCTACTATTTCAAATATAATTATTAAGAAAGATAGAGTATTTGATGAAAATGTTATGCTAAAATCTCTCAATAAAGGTCCCAATGATATAATACAAGTGGAGGTGGAGCATGTAGTTCCTTTAAAAGAAGATATTCAAGATATGCCAAACTCTCAAGAAAATTCTAAAAATCAAATTTCTGAAAAGATTCCACTTTGAAGATCTCAAAGTAAAATAAAGTCACCTGAAAGGTATGGTTTTGAATATATGGTAGCTTTTGGTTTAGTTACTGACAATGGTGATCATTCTTTCTATAAAGAAGCAGTGCAGAATAAGAATTTTTCTCAGTGGTAAGTTGTTATGAATGAAGAAATAAATTACGTTCAAAAGAATCATACTTGAAATCTGGTGAAATTACAAGAAGGTAATGGCAAATACATCTATTGAAGATTCAAATTCAGAGAATAAGATGATTCGAGCTAAGGTGAAGATTGTTGGCTTAATTGTGTCTCGAATCCGGATTTTCCGGAGAGTCTTAATTATATTAGGAAGTTATTTAGTGGGCTTAAAACTTATTTAGATTTATCTTCTACTAGAAGATTTAAATTAGTAGAAATTTTATTTGAGTCAGTCTTCTATTTTGACTTAAACACAATTAGGTCACATCTATAAATATTCTTTTGATGTAAGGGTTTCTATATATATAGAGAGATATATATATAGATCAATACTCTCAATACGTCTTGTGACGGTTAGACTACTTAGTCTTTTGTGAGAGTTGATGATATTGGAGTTTCGTCTCTATCGTTATAATATTCTCTTTCTCTTCTCATCAATACAATATTTTCTGAATCGTTTTCGCCACATATATCTCTTGTGTGCTATCTTTTCCTCTTTTCTGTTCTTCTTCTACATCGTGAATTGTGGTGGATATCGATATTCTACGTAACACTGTAGTCTATATTTTTCAAATAAATAGTTGGTATTAAATCTTCCACTTCCAAACAGCATGTAGTACCATTTTCAGTGGAAACAGATCATTGGAAAGAAATGCCTGAAAGAAATATGACAGGTACAGAAAAACTAAAAGTAAAAGATACACTAAGCTACTTGGGTACCCTTCAGCTTTTTTGAGGCCCGTCTTCAGCTGGATTGTGGAGGACATTAAATGGCTGCAACATGGTAAGAACTCCAAAGGTTACTGATTATTCCAAAGATATCAAATTTATATATCAACCACATGCAAAGGAATTACTTCTGAAAAGTAAAACTAGATGAAGGTACGGACTGCAGAGAGTTCAAAAATGCAGGATACATGTGATGGAGGTTGCTAAAGTACTAAAGCAGAGAGTCCATGAGTTTCCATTACATGTCATACAAAATCTAACAGATAACTTCAAATTACAATGCCCTGATCACGGTCCAAGTACAAGATGTTTGAACCTCCTGGACTTTCATATGTCCAGAGCCGAAATGATGTAAATTCCAATGTTCTAGTTATTCTCTCGCAATTCTTGGTATATGTACAGAAATTCAAGTCTCACAAAGAATGAAGTATGGATTATTGGGATTTCAAACATGCATATGTACACAACAGATTCCATGCTAGAAACTATTGAACTCCAACTATATACACAGGATATTACAAACAGTAGAAACACCTACCACCAAACATACAAGAAAGGTGCAAAATGTTCAAGTTAGCTCCAACGATTCTTGCAAACATCTAAAATCTAAAGCTGTTTTAATTTCTGACTCTGATTGTTCACAAACCTAAATGGATTAGAACTTAGAAACTTCATGTGTTGCATTATATCACATATAGAAGAAGCATAACATGCAAACAAAAAAATTTACAGAGGAAGAATCTTCAAGTCTGAAATGCGAATAGCCATGGTAAAGAAGTTCTGTGGTAAAAGAGATGACACTCAAACATCATCTCAATAAAGACTAGGAATACACCTCTCTGTAGTCTCTTGGAATCACTGTAGCCCTCACAATCTTTCCTTCAATTTTGCCCAAGATTCCGGTGGAATCCTGAGATGCACTGATAAATGTGCCTGAACTGTTGGCAAAAGGGAAACAATTACTTTAACAGAGAAGATAAGGAACAATAAAACATACTACAAAGGTATCAGTTAGTATGGCCAAGAATAACCATAGATGTAGTGTAGTGTATATGACCATATGATTGGTTGGCTAAAGGATTTGAATGGCATTTAAGGTATATGTCTTATCTGACATGTTGAGGAATGATTACCCCAAGATGAACAAGTGTCGAAAGTCCCAGAATTCACAGAACCATAGCTGATTTAAAATAGAAGAAGCTGTGAACCATCATCATGCTAGGATTCCACAAACTAACTTTATATCAAACAAATGGTTAATCAATAAGTGAAATTAAGCAAAGCTTGCATGCAAGTTATGAACCTATGCTGACATGAAAATAATATATTCCTCCTTTTTTTCTTAACGAATAGATGAACATTACCTTGTTCTTATTTCTTTGGTGCTCTCTGCAGTTACACCCTTTTGTAAAGCCAGTGTTGCCGGCTTAAGTTTTGACTTCGACAGTTTTATAACATTTTCACATTGTTCTGGTGATGCAAAATTTGGAGAATACAAAGCACGAGGTTTCCAACTCAATATCTGCTCAACACAACATAACTCAAAGAGTTTTTTACATACAGCTCCCTGAAAAATAGCTAAATTATATGTAACCTAATAATTTTTTCATAATTACATATAACTCCCTCATTTAATTTTCAACAAGGTTTCAGATCCCTGGGTTAAAAAAACTATTTTTTACAAGAAATATATCCCGTATTTTTTCCAACTGTTATAAACAAAAGACCAAAATATCCCTATTATAGCCGTCAAAAAATTCTCTATAAATATAGCAAAATTAAAGAAGAAAAAGACAAAATCTGGGAAAAATTTTCAGCAGTCACTACAGTTAAAATAAAAATTTCAAATTTGAAGTTTGGAACAAGAAATTATGTTTTGTTCACATGCGAAATATCGCTTCTGACATTTAGAGGTATGTTGAGTTAAGAATAAAATAAACATTTTGCTTATTAAGTTAATCATATTTAGCTCTTTTTCAGATCAATTGGGCTTGAAGGACCTAAAACCTGTTCAAAATTAAAACAAGGATTATACGTAACTATGAAAAAGTCATGGCATTATACACAAATTAGTTAATTTTTCAGGAAGTTGTACCTAAAAAACTCTCTTAAAACTTGTTTTGATAGTGATTCTTTGAAATCCAAGAAGAGAATAAAGCAAACAGGAACTTGTAAGCATTAATGGTATGCAGACACCTAGACAATATTTTTAAGAGCAATTAACAGGATTTGTAGAATTTTTGTAAAAATTTGACTTTATAAAAAAAACCAAAATAGGTTTTCAAAATTTTCAAGAGCAAACTGATTGCTTTGCTCTGTTTGTGTGGCTAACAATGCATCTATTTTACATTTCCCATATCTAAAAACTTTACCAACAGAAGATATAACATTCTACAAATCGAACTTGAGATGCGTAAAACAGAATATCACTTTGTTCTGTTATTACTGCTTTTTTTTCATTATGCATTGATCATTGATCTTCAAAAAAAAAGCCTCCTTTCAAAATTACGAAGTTTCATGCTTTAGCAATAAAACATATGTGATGGATAGTTTTAAGTTTTAACTAATCCAAAAAAATCATCATTTTGTGCAGTGATACACGATGTAATTCAGTGATAATTAATGCTCTTTATCATTTCCCAAACGAAGAATCTCATTTCCTAAAAATAAACTCGTCGAATACAACTCACAGCAAGTAATTTAAGTCGAATACAACTCACAGCAAGTAATTTAAGGCCTAAAGAATTCCATGAATGCCAAAAATCGAATTCGAATGCAAAAACAAAAAAATTTCTCAAATTCCAATAACCTGGAACGAGATCGGAGATGGACGAGCCAGCATCTCGCGCTCATCCCCGCCCACCTCCTCCATGAGGCTCTATGGTGGCAGGGCGGCATTGCCGGGGACATCCTTCAAGACGAGAAGAGCGGATCCCAGGAGCCCGGCCATGAAGAAGAGGAAGCAAGCGTACAGGGCGGGCGGAAACCCTACCTTGACCCTATCCAAAGCCACCAAAGCCGGACTCCGAAGAGCTGCGGCGACTTTCATCGGATGATGCTCGGGGACGAGATCGTTCCTCGCCGCAGATGAAGACCGAGAGTACCACGCGTTGAAGCCGGTGGCGGACACGCCGTCTTTGACCTGTACCGTCCGTGGACGGTTGGGAGATAACGTCAACGGCCAGTAGTAGTGGCCCCTATTGGTATACAATACGAGCACATATATTTCGTACTTCTAGCTGATTTTACATATAGCTCCTAAAAAGTACCATAATAACAAAAAGTTTACACATAACCCCTGTAATTTTTTTATGAAAAACTCCTGCAAATGTTTCTCTTTATAAAACAACATCTGGATTTAAAATTTTTGTCTTTTCTCATCCTAGAGTTTTTAGGATATTTCTAAACCTTTTATATTTTGGATTTTTATTTTCAAAAATCCAAAATCGTCCTTGATTGGAGTGAAGAGAATGGATTGCGCTCAACAACTGATTGAATTAGAGGTAGGGGTGTAATTGGGCCATGTGAAGTCCGAGCTTAAATCCAATTGAATTTGAAATTATACATTAAATTTTTATGATTGGAATCCAGCTTGCATCGTGTCTATTTATTTTTATTAAATTTTTGGATTGAAATATAATTCGAAACATAAAAAAATCTCACTTAGAACTTGCAAAATTCGGGCAGATCGGACCAGACTTTTGGGACATTCAAGCCCGTTAACAGCCCTAATTAAAATATACTTATCTTAACATTGTACAACTCATCTTTGTATATATTTAAATGACAATGAAAATAATTTTTGTGAATCTAAGTTGTAAATATTTTAAATAATAACAATAATAAATTGAAGGTACTTATTCGCTGCCTCATAGATAGAGATTATGGATTTTTCGTTAACCCTTTTTTAAGTTCGTGTAAGGATTAATTAAGTATATATGATGATTTGAAAATTTTCAAAATAAGAAAAGATGATGTAGAAAGATTAGAAAGCTTTTACAAATTGTCGAGAAATTTAAATTATTTTATGGCAAATTTAAATTCAAGAAAAATGAGATTATTTTGTAAGAAAAACTTTTAAATTCTAAATTTTTGTGGTCTTATAAAAGTAGAAATTTACACATAAATTCCTAAAAAATTGATCTTTAAGATTAAAATATAAATCTTTCACTATATAAGGTTTGAACGTGTTGAATTTTATAGAAGATTTTATTTTTGTCAATAAAAGATTATATTATATATCTAGACAACCTTTGGGAGTTACATGTAACATTCACTTATTATGCCTATTTGCATATAAGGTCTTATGTTTGAATTATTCATGCAGACCTCCCTGCGATATTCATTGTGGTGTATATTCGCAAATTACCTTCTAGATTTGCACGGTTTATGTTGCGGCTGAGCTTGATATTAAATGCGCATTGTAGCTTGTCAGCTTTCTCGTCATTTCCAATCTTGTATTTGGTGCACGTATCTGTACTGATCAATATTTTTAAATTTGTTTAATGGGACACTACTTAAATGGCGAAATTGACCGAAAATATTAGCACAGAATTTTCCCATTTTGTGAGAATTCAGTTTGAAGAATAAATTACTCGTTGGCTTTTGGCCTTTTTAGCCAGTTTAAATGTTCATATTGAATATTAAAATCATTCATTTAATTTGAAATTATATCAATTTGGTAGCAATTAACTAATCACAATTTTAAGTTGAAATAAATTAAAAATATCATTTTAAATTATTAGTCACCATCTAAATAAATTCAAATTTTAGTTTTATATATATATTGGGTATAAAATTCTATCGATGAAATTTTAGCCTTAATTATATCAGGTTTTAAATTATTAGATTTATTTAGAAATTAGTATATCGTAAACTCTAAGATTTAGAGTTTAAGATTTAAGATTTAAATTTTAAGATTTAATATTTAAAATTTAAAATTTAGAATAT
Source organism: Trichopus zeylanicus subsp. travancoricus (assembly GCA_005019695.1). Classification (NCBI taxonomy): domain Eukaryota; kingdom Viridiplantae; phylum Streptophyta; class Magnoliopsida; order Dioscoreales; family Dioscoreaceae; genus Trichopus; species Trichopus zeylanicus. The sequence goes on from RXID01021553.1 coordinate 2,014,640, forward strand.
ATCAATCCCTAAATAAAAATAATAATAAAAATATAAAGACTAATTATACCCATTATATATATATATATATATATATATATTATATATATATATATATATATATATATATAATTTATTAATAAAAATATATGCCGCTAGGTGGCTTATTGTTGGACAATTTTTTGACTTTTTTTTTCACTTTTTATAATGTCTCTGAATTAAAGTATTTGCAGCTTTTCTTTTTTCGGGGTAAAGTAATTGAGAAGCTTTCGAAGATTGTGAAATATATTCTTTTAATGAAAGTAATATGAAAAGGTGCTTTAGGTGGGCTCGCAAGCCTTGTGGTCAATCAATCGACTACTAACTCACTTTTGTTAAGACTGAAAAAACAATTAACTATAGTTCTTGTTACAGTAAACATCTTAGAAGATTTCTTTATCTCAAGGCAATGATCGCCTTGTTGCTCCCAGTCAACACGGATTTAATATCAAGGAGTGTGATTCAAGCACTGAACTCTTTATCTCTTCTTTTAAGAAAACTAATAAGCCTCCTAATGATCTATTATACAAGCGGTAGGCATACAGTTTACAAATAATATGATGCATTGAAGTCTCCAACACATGATCTTTGATATACATAGATGAGTATAATCACACATAATTTCTCAGATACGGAGAATAAATACGAACGGAAGAAAAATATAATCACCAAATAAATAATTAATATGTAAAATTACATAAACTCATAGGCAAGTTTTACTACATACAACTTGTAAAATTCATGCAAATTCAAATCAAATTAGGTTTAGCTTCAGTACGGCCTGTGTTCCACTTAAATTACAAACAAATCTGTCAAATTTCAAACCAAACCAAACCTGAATCGCGTACTCACAAACTTGTGTTGCAGCTCCAAACATCTGGGTGAACTTCACCAATCATCATTTATATTACATGTCCCAACATTCCCGTAAGCGATCACAAGGCTGTCTTGCCTAGAATCCTACCAACCTTTCCTTTTTTCCTTATTTTTTTAGATTACTTGCCAACCTTCTCTAGATTCCAAGTCACGCCAACCTCCTCACGTCATTACACCCCGCTAATAATTTATCAACTTTTTTTATTTATTTTTTTCTGCTTATTTTTATGTCCACGTAAAAGCAATGGGGCTGGCCACCAAATGCTTCCCGTCGGACCACTCCAGCCGCCCGAACCCGGCCGAACCGGACGGCAGTGAGCCGGCGGTGAACCGGACCGAGAAGCTCTGCTTCTCCCCATGCGACTTGAACACCAGCACGTCCGGCTCGACAACTGCCTTCACGGACCCACCGTCCACCGCTGACGTCACCGTCGCCTTGTAGGTCCCTGCGGGCCCCACGTTAGTCAACGTCCTCAAGTGCGTCACCGTCGTCGTGGTCGCATCCGCGTTCCCGTCGCCACTCGCCGTCTCGAATGCCACCGCGAACGACGGGTAGTTGAGTCCCGACACCGCATAAGTGCGGTTGCCGTCGCACCGGAAGTCGCTCCGCTTGGCTACGCTGGCGATTTGGAGCGGCGTGTACTTAAGAGCGCAGAGGAAGTCGAGGTAGTCCTTGGCTGCGAGGTCGTAGACGAGGCCTGGATCCAACGCGCGGGGCGGGTCCACGTGTCCGGCTCCGAGATCGAACGGCGTAGCTGGTTTTCCGGTGGCCACGTCGAGGATGCCGCTTCCGCCGGAGTACGACGCGTAGGCTGTTGTCATCAGCGCCGATTTAATCGCAGCCGGGGACCACTCGGGATGGGCCCCTTTCAGCAATGCCGCGAGACCACTCACGTGCGGGCACGACATCGAGGTTCCCGAGATGATGTTGAACTCGACCCGGCGCGAGTCAACAGCTAGACCGGTCGGCCCGACCGCTCCGGTCCAGCCGGCCAAGATGTTAACCCCGGGGGCAATGAGGTCCGGCTTCAGAATTTCCGACGTGACAGCGTTGGGCCCACGGGAGGAAAACGCCGCCACCACCGGCGACGGTCGGATGCCGACCTTGGTGCCGCCGAACATGATCGTGGCCATTGGATTCGTATCGGAGAGCACGTAGGACCGAATCGCCTCGCCGGCCTTCTCGCCGACGCCGGTAGCCGGGAGGAGGTGCGCGTCCCCGACGAGTTCCTCGCCGTTGGCAGCGGTGTTGGCCAGAACCATACCGGCGCCGCCAGCTTCTTTAACTACGTAGCCCTTCTGGACCCTGGCGTTGATGCCGCGGTCGCAGAGGACGAGCTTGCCGGCGACGAGGGAGGGGATTAAGGTACCTGGCATGCAGAGGTTGCCGTCGGTGGCGTTGGAGGCGTTTCCGGCGTAGACGAAGGGGAGCGGCGAGTCGGGAAGAGGCTTCCCACTGTAGAGGGAAACACCGGAGAAGTTATTCCCGTTTCCGAGGGCGACGTAGGCGGGGAAATCACGGTCAAGGGTGCCAGCGCCGACGGTTGTGATCCAGGGCGCGACGTTGGAGAGGGTGGAGGCGCCGGGGCCGGCGTTTCCGGCGGAGCAGGAGACAAGGACGCCTTTCTCCATCGCGTTGAACGTGCCGATGGCGACGGAGTCACGGTAGTAATCTGACATGCCGCCGCCGAGCGAGAGAGAGAGCACATGGCACCCGTCGGCGACGGCGCTGTCCAGCGCTGCGAGAATGTCAGAGCTGAAGCAGCCGCCGGCCCAGCAGACCTTGTACGACGCAAGGCGAGCCCGCAACGCCATGCCTCGGGCGGTTCCAGAGGCGTAGCCGAAGAGGCTTGAAGAGGGGACGGCGGAGCCGGCGGCGGTGGTGGAAGTATGCGTTCCATGGCCGTCGTCGTCACGAGGAGAGCGCGACTCCCTGCTCTCATCGACAGGGCCCATGCTTGCCTCATAGCCCTTGGAGAAGAACCGAGCGCCGATGAGCTTTCGGTTGCAGGCGGAGGAGTTAAAGTTGGTGCCTTGCTCGCAGGCGCCCTTCCACTCCTCCGGCACCGGACCGAACCCGGCGTCATTGAAACTCGGCCGCTCCGGCCAGACTCCAGTATCCAGAACTCCAACAACAACATCCGCCTCGGTGCTGGACTCCGGGAACAACTCGCTATTATCCAGCCCAAGGAACTCCGGCGTCCTCGTTGTGTGCAGCTCATACCGCACCTCCGGCAATACAGACAATACCCCATCTCTTCCCTCAAGAGCCTTTGCCTCAGCGGCTGTGAGCTGCGCCGAGAACCCATGCGCTACCGTATCATAAGTGTAAAGCATCTTGGCCGAATCAGACACCGAGGTAAGAGAAGCTTCATACCAGTGCTGGTGCTCGGAGAAGCTCGCCGGCATCTCCTTCTTCGCCATATGCACAATATACGTCTTCTTAATCTTCGCCGGCGCAGAAAAGCCGAAGGAGCACAGCTCCAAGAGCACCAACAAGAGAAGAAGAAGTACCAATCGCCGCCTCATTAGTCCCCTCTTCTCCTTCCTTTCTCACTGTGCTTGGAGAGCGAGATTATATAGAAAAGTGACGAACCAAGTTGGGTAAGAAAGGAGGGATGATGGCGTCCAGAGATGGAGATGAGGAAGCGGATGAGGAGGAAGAAGAAGATTATCTCTTTGGTCACATGGGTTTGGTGTTATGCAGATGGTGTCCCAGCTGCAGCTTTTTTAAGGGAGAATCTCTGCGCGGTTTGTCTGCTTTTGTAACGAAGTGGGAACAACGAGAAAGGAGAAGAGAAAAGAGGAGGACGAGGATGGTGGTGGAGATGATGGGCAAGCTGCCGGCTCTTTATCGAGTATGGGGGGGTTGGCGCGCGCGCGGGGAGGGTGGCGGGGACAAGACGACGAGGATTTCACCGCACGATCAGGGATGGAGCATATCTTGAGGCAGATTTGTTTTGCGCTTGTGTTGTGATTTGTGACAGCCCTCACCGCCGGGGATTGTGGGGTCCACGAGGCGTCGATCGCGACAGGAGTCGGGTGTGGGGCGCACCGATATGGACGGTAGTGGACGGGTGGGGTGCGGCTACCTTTGTCTCCTGCGCGGTTTTACGAATATATGGTGATCGCACCCGTTCGTGTTTTCTTTCGCTGATCTCTAAGAAGTATTGATGGGTGAGATCTGATAGTAGGTTAAAACTACTTTAATACCTTTGTTAAGACTTGTTAGTGCGCGATAATTTTCATTAGCTTGTTTATTATTTGGATAGAGCCATTAAATTATTGAGCTTTTTTTTTTGTGATGCATAATCCCCTAAAATATGTCATAGTCACTTGTTGTGCTGAAACCATTTCAAAAATTTTACATAATCCCCTTATATTTTACTTTTATGTGGAAATGTGAAGTGTTAGAGAACTACAGATGAAATATAACATATTTTAGGGGGATATATGTCAAAATCCTTTTTTTTTTTTTCAAAGGAATAGAGAGACAACACGAGCGTGCGGGGGAATCCAGCGTTCTTCGTTGGCCATTGTGCTGCCACTGGAATGTGCATTCTTTTACCATTTCGTGTGGCTCAGCTTGCGATAACATGTTCTGCGGATAAGTTCGAGCTATGATTATTAAAAGTGGCCATGGCTAAATAACAAACCTTATTTAGTCCACCACACAATCTGTCCTTATTGCAACGGCTGTATGCCCTAATTTAATCAGCTAAAAAAATATAGGCTCTAATTTATTTTTTAAAAAATAATAAGTCTCCCAATAATATAATTACTATTATCTATCGAGTCAGATATCGATTGTGCATAATAAATAAATATATCCAAATTCAAAGTAAATAATAAATTAATAATTTAAATAAATAAAGCGTTGGAAATATAATTATTAAGTCAATATATAACTCACTAATTTAACATCACTGTGTTAGATAGATTTTTGGGCAAATTAATGAAATTCTAAATGATAAGGGGTTTTATGCAAAATGTTATATTCGATTTTAACACAGCACATTTTCAAATGGCAAACTTATTCTTAAAAATTTTTGCGATCGCATTACCAATGAAAAGCTGAAATCGATTAGACTTTTCTTATAAAATATACCTAATAATATAATAACCTAGTTTATAGCCGGGTTTTAAATTTTGATTTTGGTTTCGATTTCGACACCTAACAAAACCGATACGTTTCAACTGTTTCAGCTATTTCGATTTCAGGTTCGGTCATTTCGGTTTCGGCCGAAAGATATTTTTTAATTATTAATTGTGTGTTAACAATAGTTTGATTATATTTTGACTGTACTTTGACTTTAAATTAAAAATACCGATAAAATTTTAAAAAAAATTTTATAAAAATTTAAAAATTATGAAAGAATTTATAATTAATTTTATCACAATATTTAAATATTATTTTAATTAATTAAAATTAATTTTTGATAGTTAACCACTTTTTTTATATATTATTATATAAAAAATATATGAAAAATAATATGAATATGATTAAAAAGTTAAAAATTAATATAAGCAAATTTAACTTATTATTAAATATACTTGACACATACATAATTTATTAATTATAATGTAATAAAACTAATCATCATCATTATCAATTGAGTTTGAAATATCTGTACGTGGAATTATGAATTCAGTATCTGAACGATCCAAATGAATATTTATAAACATACGAGCCAAAACAACTATCTCTGTGCGATCTCATGACAGCGATTCACATGGGGGTGAGACTAATACAAATTTTTTTGGTTTTGCTTTTGGTGGAATGGTCATACATGTACGCACGTGAACAAAAAAATCAACGTGTTTCAATCAAAATCATTTTCATTTCAGTTTCAACCAAAATAATTTTTTTATTTATCAATTATATTTTAACTAAAATTTCACTTTATTTTAATTATTTTTTAACTTCAAATTAAAAAAATTATAATATGTTTAAAAATTTTTAAAATAATGAATAGTTACGTGAATAATCTTATGTACGTGAATAGTAACTGACAGAGACCGGCAAGGGTGTCGGAACCAGGCTGGCAACGGCGCTAGTCCGGGTGCAAAGCCAACCCTAGTTTGCGGGAGCAGGGGCTAGGTCGGCGAGGGCGCGAGACGAACGAGAAAGCTATAACAGGCTAGCTAACGCGTGGGGCCAATCCGGTGAGGGCGCGAGCTCAGGCACAAAGCCGATGCAAGCTCGGTTGAGGAGCTCTCCGCTCGAGCTTGCCGATGCACGTCATGCGGTTCAACCGAAAAACTCTATACCCTAAAACCTAAATTAATTTGTTATGGTACCGATCGAAATCGAATTGTTTTGGTCGAGATTTAAAACCCTAATTTATACTAGCAGCCGCAGAGTAGATATTATAGAAATACATCCGTACTACGTGCTGTGCTGCATGTTCGAGTAGTTGCATTGGAGCCGTCACTCGGATGTAAACAGAAACTATTTGGAGGGAAATCTCGTAATGATTATTGAAATTAAACAAGTAAAGCAAAGCGATTAGTGGACTAAGAAATCGGTACATGGCTAGCAAGAATGAGTTGATCGAAGGCTTCGTGAGTGGCGTCGTGTCTTAATCCTTCGCCATTTTTCCCATTAATGGAGATGATGGTGTTTTATCGGAATCTAATCTTCATTAAAGAGCTCTTTAGATATTGTTAGATTACATTCAAAGCAAGTTTCTTTCTCGTTTTTTGATTTTTTTTTTCACTATTTTTAAGCGATCTCGAGTTCGATGCCATTAATAACAGACTCCTAAGCAGCTAAGCTCATAGTAATGGACTCGATTACAGAAAATATCATTGTCCTACTCCCATGGTTCCTTAGTTGGAATGCAGTCATTTTAGGCTGGTCAAGATCCTGACCGGCAAACACCAACTCACGTAGAGCATATAAATTTGGACATGACAACGTATATACTCCGATCATTAATGTGATTCGTACTCGTAACCAAAGCCAAGCACGTCGGCCGCCATCGAGCATTGTCTGGCTGGCCAAGTTGGCTTGTCCCGCTGCTTGTTTTACAAGATCCAGCTGGATTTCTGCCGCACTTTCGTCACAAAATTTGTCTTCGGATTCACAAATAAATCAAGACTTCTTTTCTGGTATTTTCTAAGGTAAAATCGATTTCGGTTTCGGGTTCGGATGGGATCGATCGGTATGGTTCTGACGTTGGCCGAAGCCGATCGCAATCATGAAAGACAAATGGATCGCGGTGGAGATCAAACGGAGACATCAGGAATTAAAACAATGTCCGGAAAGTTTGGTGGCAGAGCATGTGGATTATGGAACGGATTCAAATCAGTCAAACAGCAAACAAAGCGTGGGATGAAAGCGGCACTTGGATTGATTGATTGGGACGGCGCGCCCGCGATTATTGGAGTGAGACTCAGAGAGAGAAGACAACTCTGCCTCAGAGTCTCTCGTTGATGGTCGGTGACGATTAATCAGATAAAACCTCTTTATACTAATCATTCTACTAATCACGATTATCTCATCTCATTAATCCTGAAAGAAAAGCGATGGAGATACATTTTAACCATCGAGGGAAGTAGCATGGCGAAGGAGTCCACGCTTGACGTCTCCATGCATGCCGACAAAACGCAGTGGCGTGTCTTGCCGCCCGACCACCATTATTTAAAATTAATTATTTTTTCGTATAAATAATATCCTCTCAATTATTAGGGTTTCCTCCGATCGATGCCGACCGGGACGGGGAAGAGGACTGCTCACCATTTATTTCGTATTTGCGTATGGCTAGACTAGTGTAATATTCGGTTTAAATTGAATAAACCAATGGGAACGAAACCGAATAATCGATTCGATTCGAATTATTTAATTTTTAATTCGGTTCGATTTTAAAAAATAAAAAATTCAAAATTTAATTTCGATTTCAGTTTTTGATTTTGAAAAATAATAAAAATTAAACTGAACCGAATTAATTATATATATATATATATATATACTATAATTGGTTTTGATTTTGATTTTTTATTTTAATTTGAATATAATTAAATTTAAACTAAAAAAATAAAATCGGTTTAAATTTTCGATTTTCAGTTTAAATCGTTAGATTTTAGTTTGGTTTTTATAGTATTTTGGTTCGGTTTTGAACTGAATGTATAAATAATCCTCTCAGTTCAGTTCGGTTTTGAACTGAATGTATAGTTCTACATATAACTACGGTGCTATCTAGATATAGGACGATTTATGTTTTAAATAAAATTTTAAGTTTTGGTCCAAATCAAACATTTCGCTTTCAATTGCACCTGCAACATAAATTATATATATATATATATATATATATAATTTTTTATTTCATCAGTTCAACCTAAATGAAATGGTTAAGTTTCCCATTTCATTTCTATATGACCTGGTTGGAATTTTTTTTATTTTTAATATTTTAGATTTTTTTACCCAAAAAATACGTATATATGTAAATTTTTCATTTTTTTTTGAATTTTATTATATTTTTAATTTTAAAATTAAAGTATAGTTCAAGAAAATTTTTAAAATAATTTAATCGAAATCAAAATGAGATTAGTTTAAGTCAAATTGTGTAATTTTTTTATGGGTATCAAAATTTAAAATAGGAAAAAATACGTACAACCCCCTGTAATTAGTCCTAATTACATATAATCCTCCGTAATTTCCGGAATTACCCACATTACTTTCCTTCTCAAAATATCTCCCTACACCCCCTGCTTGTTATTTAATCAAAATTTTTCCAAAAAATTTCGATTTTACCCTCCATTATTTTTACAATTAAACCCCTTAAAATTTATTATTTATTATTTAACACCCCAAAATTTAGATTTTTGCAAATAACACCCCAAAATTATTATGATTTACAGAAAAATCTCAGAAATTCAGATTTTTGCAAATAACAAAAAAAAATTATTCTAATTTACAGAAAAGTTCCCGAAATTATTGCGATGGCGGCGAGGGTAGAGGTGCGCGGGCGGCGACGGTGGAGGCCAACGGCGGGAGCGGAGGTCCGAGGCTCGCACGCAGGAGCAGACGGTGGAAGCCGGCGAGCGGGCGCGGAAGCCGAAAGCCGAGGCCGGCGCGCCGGCACGTGGGCACTAACAGCCGAGGCCGAGGCCGTCCGAACGTCCGTGCCCATTGCCGGCGTGCCGGCCTCGGCCTTCATCCCCAGACAGCCTTAGCCTCGACAAGCGGGTGCGGACGGCCTCGGTCTTAGCCGTCCCCACCCGCATGCCACCGCGCTGGCCTCGGCCTCCGTCCCGTATGCCAAGGTCGAGGCCGTCTGCACCCATTGCCGGCGCACCGGCGAGCCGGCCTCGGCCTCGGCATGCGGGTGCGGACGGTCTCAACCTTAGCCGTCCGCACCCACGTGCCAGCGTGCCGGCTTCGGCCTCCGTCCCCAGACAGCCTTGGCCTTCGACTTCCGCCCCTGCTCGCCGGCCTCCGTTGTCCGTTTTCGCGCGTCGGCCTCAAGCCTTCGCTCCCGCTGCCGGCCTTCGGCGTCGCTTCCCGTGCGCCGCCACTATTGCCGCGGTCACAAAAATTTTGGAGACTTTTATATAAATCGGAATAATTTCGAGATGTTATTTGCAAAAATCGAAATTTCGGAGCATTAAATAATAAATAATAAGTTTTTAGGGATTTAATTGTAAAAATAACGGAGAGTAAATTTGAATTTTTTTAAAAAATTCTGATTAAATAATAATCAGGGGTGTAAATAAATATTTTTAAAAGGGGTGGTATAGGTAATTCAAAAAATTACGGGATTATAGATAATTAAAGCTAATTACAGGGTGTACGTAATTAGTCCTTTAAAATATTGGTCCTAAGGTTTTTTTTACCCAAAAATAATGTAAATTTGCGTGCTCTACGCTCGGATTTGATATCGTTATGGGATGTGGAGGAGAAAGCATCCAACTTTTATGTTCTTATTTGATCCATTGGCTTGTTTATTTTGGATGCTAATCTATTGGATGTTATGATTTGGGGTATTGTGGTATGCCAATATTGGCGATTTTTACATTAAAACTTATATACATAAATATAATAAATATTCCATTTGCGAAGGACGTAGGAGTAATCTCACCTCATTGAAATTGAATCAGCATAATTTTTAATTTTAAATTCATCCAAATGATAAAATTTGTGCAATTTTATTTGTAATCATTCAATTCCATAAAAAATGCATCTAAATATTAAAAGAAAATAAAACCTCCTCGTTATGTGAAAATCCTGACCAAAATTTATAACAGATATATTATTTTATTGTAAACTCTTAGATGAAAATTCCCAAATAGGCTTTGCTAGAATTAAATCTAATCATTTTTTTCTACACAAATAATATTAACTAATGAACACAATTTTTTTTAGGTACTTGTAATTATTGAATAATCAGAGAGTTATTTGTGGTTTTGTATATTAACACCAAAAAGAAAATATATACGAATACGATCAGAGAATTTCCAGTAGAAAAAAAAAGCAAAAAAATGCTAGACACCGTTTGGTTCGGGATTAGGATCAGGATCATGATCAATACTAGTGAACTATTTTTATAAACAAATATCTTTTTATCAAAATTAATGCTTCAATAATTTAAAGTTTGAAAAACTATTTAATTTTTTATAATAATTTAATTTAATAACAGTGTAAAATAAGTAATATTAATTTTATATAAAAAAAATTTAATTCTGAAATGAATTCATCCTCGTATGATCCTGAACTTCCGGCCTTGATGTATTCGAAACGTCCGGCCTTGATGGCCCGGGAACGCCCGGCCTTGTGATGGGCCTTTACGGGCCCAAAATCTTGGCTCGTAAACGCCCCCGAAAACCACACTGAAGACCTCCTCGTTTCTCGGCAGCGCGGCGGCGGTTTATTCTCTTTCTCAATTATCGCAATGGAGAAAGATCCGGACTCCCTCCTCCGAAAGGCCGCTATCGCCGGCGACCTCGAGAGCATCGATTCTCTCATCGCCTCCGGCGCCGATCCCTCCTCCTTCGATTCCGCCGGCATGACGCCTCTCATGCACGCCGCACTCCACGGCCATGGCCCCGCCGTCCGCCGCCTCCTCGTCGCCGGGGCCCCTTGGAACGCCCTCTCCCCCTCCGGCCTCTCCGCCGGCGACCTCGCCATGGAAAACAATCACCAGGACGCCTTCGACGCCCTCCTTGACGCCGGCCTCCAGGCCGAACTCATCCTTGGCACCATCTCCCGCTCCGATCCCAACTCCGGTGACGGAAAGGGTTCTTATCTCGAGGCTAGAGTTTCGTTTAGTGAGGATAGGGTGATGGATTCGGAGAGCAAGGCGGTGATGATGGCGTGGGAGAGGCCGCTGATGGAGGCGCATGCGAGGGCGGTTTGTGGGAATGGGGAAAGGGGGAGGATATTGAACATAGGATTTGGTATGGGGCTTGTGGATGAGGCCATTCAGAGGTATTCGCCGAATGAGCACACCATTGTGGAGGCTCATCCGGATGTTTACGACCGGATGATGAGCTCGGGATGGGGGAAGAAGGAGAATGTCAAGATTGTGTTTGGGAAATGGCAGGATGTTCTTCCCCAGCTTGAATCTTATGATGGTAATCACTGCTTCTCCGTCAACTTGTTGCACTTCTGATTTGACGTTCCAAGTTCCGGTTTTTTTTAATGCTTTGTTCTAATAGAATGCATGAGATTGCAAGATGAATTTTATTTGAAATTGAAACTTTGCATTGCATTTCCATTACAAATTCTACTGCTTTTTGTTTCCCATAGGCTGAGTTTGTGATATAGAAGTTATGTTTTTTAGCCTTTCCCTTAGTTTAGAGAAATGAGTAGTATGTCCTATGCAATTTCAATTGCATTACTGATGATCAATAATTTGTTCATAACCCTCTTGTTTACCAATTTTTGGGAATGTCTCTGTTTGGAAGCTAAAGCTTTGAAAGAAACCAAATTTGGAAATTCTTGAATAGTTAACTATATTTAAAGAGCTAGATTTCTTCCAGAGAACAGAAATCGACAATAGGTTGATTGCTTTTGTTGTTGTATATGTTAACTGTAGCAAAATTGCTTTCTTCCAAAAACTGCTCACTGTAGTCTATGATCTCATATTGTCACGTCACCATTGTTCTATGGTTTTTGCTCAATGTCCAATATGAGCACCATGCATTGTTCATTTGAGGATGGTCAAATGTATACAAGTTTTTCTGAAAAGTTTCTGGTATGCCTGCCAAATGCTGAGAACTTGGAAAATGAAGACGAGTGAGACCTACTATTTGACATAGTGCTTGCTTCTTCGGATTTTTGTTACCAATGGTGAGGATAATACTTGTTGAAGGTTCTGTAATCTGACTTCTGGAGGATCTACGAAGGTCGCTGTTCTTTCTAATGAAGGAGCATTCATTTCATTTTCTGATCTCATATCTTTGCTGGAGTAGTTACAGAATTTTTCATTCAAATTGACATGTGATCATGGGGCTAAAATTTCTTGCTTTGTCTGAGGATCTAATATACTCTTGTTGCAATGGCCTTAAACTACAATAATAATTAGTGAGAAGTAGCTGATCTGATCCCACTTATAAACTGTAGTTAGAATCTTGGGCTATCGATGTCCCTGATCATGTTCATATGTGCATGGGTTCAAACATGCCAGGAAGCTTTGAAAGAGAAAGGGGTATGTTTTATAGAGATGAATAAGTCAGTAAACCATCCCTTCGGGAAGGGGAGGTTGCTGACTCAAATATTGCATGTTGCATTGTCAGCTACAATACAAAGAGGCAAACTTTTTTTTTTCTTATCATTTGAATTTTAGGAGCACATTTGGGAGGGGATTTTCACTAGTGGGATCTTCCATACTTGCTCTTTCATTCTGAGTTGAACTAATTTATGAGCAGCATCAGGAAAACTATTTCTTTTCATATTTATCACATTATCAGAAAAACTATTTATTTTCATATTTCTCAGTATTTTTCTGAAACTTATGAATTTGCTGTGCCTGTGTACGATATGTTTCCAAAGAACGATTACTGTTTTCAAAGCTAACTAGCACTCATTCTATGACCGCACAGGAATATTTTTTGACACTTATGGGGAATACTATGAGGACATGAGGCAATTTCACCAGCATCTTCCAAAGCTTCTGAAGCCTGGAGGAATCTATTCATACTTCAATGGCCTCTGTGGAGGTAATGCATTTTTCCATGTTGTGTACTGCCAGTTAGTTTCCTTAGAACTTGGAAATTTAGGTTATTCCACACAATTCATTCCTTTGCCTGTCAAAGACTGCCTCTCTGAGGAACTGTGGGAAGGTGTTAAACACAAATACTGGCAGCTTGACACATATTACCTCCCTGCTTGTCAGTGTTCAAGCGATTCTGAATGACTTTGATGTCAAGTTTTGTTGTTAAATTCAATCAGAAGAATCCTGTTTGGAATTTTGATCCCTGTAATTCTGGATATTTGTTCTTACCGAAAAAAGCTATATATTGTCTTACATGATATTTCTGAACATTTGGATGTTCCCAAGTGTGGTGTTTTGAATCTTTGATAGAATTCAATGGTTTTTCAATCCCTGTGATATTTCATTTCCTTTTGTGGCCCAGCAGCACAGTTTTTTTTAGCCAGTCTTTTTCACTGCAAGCTGGTTAAGTTCTGTCATTTGTTTCTTTTCAAATTGCTAATTTCTGTTTGAGTTTGTTTTCTATTTAATATAGTTCGACAGCTTAGTCAGGTTAATGACTGGGCAATGATGAAGTAAACTTGTTTAAACCAAGTACTATACAGATTCTTGTGCTGGGACATTTCCATTCATTGCCATTTGGTTTCTTTTCTTGAACCTTTCCAGGGTTCAGAGAACAAAACTCATCAGCACCATTTACACACAACTTCTAGCCATAGATTAGCCACAACAGCGGTTTTTTCCCCTTGTGGTGGAGTTAGTATTTTTTGGATCCCATTATAGACAAACTTGAGCTCCGGAGATTTTTCTGTAGAATAGTAGTGTTTTTTCCAGCTGTGCTAATAATAGTTCGACTAGATTAGCTAGAACACTGAATGTAGTTCAACATTTGAATATTTGAACATTTGAACATTTATAAAAATCTGTTTACCCTTGAAAACAGCATGTACACAAAAATTTATTATGTTTCTAAGATCATATATATGGACTTATCATGATTAACAATTTTCCCATGGCAACGAAAAAAAATGTGATTTCATTTTCATCTGTGCTCATTGGCTGCCAGATGCGCGAGGGTTGGGTTGGCTCTTCATATTTTGTTCATCTTCATCTTTTGTTGATTTATTCTATTATTTCACTTCAACATTTTAGGATATTTTTAACGTTTCAAAAATACTCTCAATAGTGTTAAAAATATGAGAAAAAAAATTCTCTTTCTTATGGTGGTTGATAGATATTGGCCAAAAAAATAATTCATAAGAAATATTTTCTATTTTTACATATGCTGAAAATTTTTTGAAATTTACATAATATACGTAGGATATTTTCTAATATTTTTGATAAAAAAACGTCGGGAATTTTGCAACAATTCCGATTTTAGGAATCGTGAAATCGTGGGAATTGAATGATTTCGAGGAATTGAAGAAATTGAAGGAATTGAAGGAATTAGATAATTATAGTGTTTGGATGAGTATTTATTATAAGGAATTGAGAATTGGCCAATTACTAAATTCTAAATTTTGTTATTTGGTTAACAAATGTAATTGATCAATTCCATAAATTGTTAAATTCTTGTGTTTGGTTGACGTGGGAATTGAGAATTAGCATATTACACAAAATAATAATTTATATATAAATTAATACAGAAATATAATAAACTTAATTTAAAAATTTGTAATTATAAAACTATATGTTAACTAATTATTATTATTTGATATAATATTATTATTTTCATGTAAAATGATTTTTTTTAAAATAATTTCTTTTTTATCATATTTTATTTTTAAATAATTAGAAAAATATAGTAATATTATTATTTAAATATATAAAAATATAATTAAAATTTAAAAAGGCCAAAAAATGATAGACTATGTAAGTAACTTATAATCAATTACAAATTTATTTAATAAATTTTGTGATTATTCTCAAATAATTTTAATAAATATTGAAAAAATATATTTTTTAAAAAATAATTTTTGTAAGTAATTTGAGAAATAAAATAATTTTAATTTTAAAATTATTGAAATAAGATTTTACAAAAAAGATTCAAAAATAAAGAAACTTCAATATGTATAAATATCATAATAAATATTACGATGATTTATATCTACTACAAATATGATTTTGAGTTATAGAAATCTACCTTGTGCAACCAACATCCTGGATATGTTGGATCTTCAGCCTTCACATATCAAAGTTTAACAATCATCTGCTAAACAGATCTCCTCTTAAACAAAAGATAAACATTCCTCAAACTCTCACTGACGAAAGCCTTTCTGGCTTTCCCACATCCATGTGGTATAAGTGAAAAAATCTGACTTAGTCCTACGCTTTGTTCACTAATACTCAATCATCAGGTGTAAGTCCATAGATTTGTCAAAATGAAAGGTAGGAACATACGCTGAGGGAGATCTGGTGGCAATGTTTGACATGTGTGCAAGAGAGAGGTCACACATATTATACATGGGACATGGACAAGGTGATGTGGAGAGTGGCATGGCCTAGCTTTCAAGAAAACTTGCTCAAAAAATTGGTATGCTTGGCGACGATATGAGAATTGGACCAGAGAAAATTGAAAACTAAAACAAGATTGACATAAACTAGTGCTCAAACATAAAAACAATATGGTTGCTCATTCATTCACAACTCTCGAGTGCCTTCACCAAACCAACACAGTATAAAAGATTAGGCAGTATTTGATATATTTATGAAACAAACATGTATTTAAGAATTATACGAGAATATCTAACGATCAAGATTTTCGATTGAACTTCTAAGAGATTGAAAGGGCTCATTTTTTCCATCTTTCATATATCTACAATTAAAATGGCCTGCCAGTCTCAAAGCAATCAGCTCCGATCAACAAGAAACTAAGCATTGAAACCATACGTATGCAACATGAATAAACTCAAAGGAAGCAGTACTTCCAGGATGCCAAATTCCACAGAATTTTGAAAAAGTACCTGATTTTCCATGAAAATCTAACACCAAACTAACTCGTTGAATTGATCTTACACAAATCAACAAAATAGGGATACGCAACTCGAAATCCAAACAGACCCGCACAATTTCAAGGATCAAAAACTACGACGCAAGTACTATCCGCATAGAAACCCTAGGCCATCTGCAGAAACAGAAATGCAATCGAGAACAACCACAGAAACTGAAAATCGAGAACAACCGCCCGTTCACCGACACCCGCGACTTCAATTGCCTGTGAATCCTCCCGACCGGAAACTGAAAATCACCAAAATGACGATAAAGTCGTGGATTAAAAAAGAAAAATAAAGAAAGATCTAGGGTTTCGGAATGCTTGTAGGCTGGCGCGGGATGAGCGAGAGACCGGGGCTACTTAAAACATACATAATTTATTAATTATAATATAATATAACTAATCATTATTATCAGTTGAATTTGAAACATCTGAATATAGAATTATGAATTTAGTACCTTGATGATTTAGATGAATATTTATAAATATATGAGCCATAACAATTAACTCTGCACGATCTCGTGACAGCGATTTAATGAGGGTGAAACCGATACAAATTTTTTTTTGCTTTGCTTTCGATGGAATGGTCATGCATGCATGTACGTGAATATAAAAATCAATACATTTCGGTCAAAATTATTTCCATTTCAGTTTCAATCAAAATATTAATTAATTAATTAATTATATTTTGACCAAAATTTAACTTTATTTTAATTATTTTTTAACTTTAAATTAAAAAATTATAATATGTTTAAAATTTTTTAAAATAATGCACAGTCACGTGAATAGACTCATGCCCGTGAACGGTATTTGGCAGAGACTAGCGAGAGCGCCAGAACCGAGTTGGCAACAGCGATAACACGGGTGAGAGGCTGGCCTTAGCTCGTGGGAGCAGGGGCCTGGCAAGCGAGGGTGTGAGGTGGGTGAGGGAGCGGCGGTAGGCTGGTGAGTGCGCGGGGGCTAGTCCGGCAAGGGCGCGGGCGCCCGGCTGGCGAGTCTACTCGCACAAGCGTGCAGGTGCAGGTACTAGAGGCCGGTTCGAGGGTGCGGGCTCGGGCATGAAGCCAGCGCGCTGACGCAGGCTAGGCAACAGTGCGAGCTCCCCGCGCGCTACGCTCATCCCGCCCGCTATGCGATCACTGAAAATCCTAAATCGCAATAAAATTGATCGATCTATTAGGGCATTGGCCGAAACGATTCGATTTCGGCCGATATTTAAAACTTTGAAAGAAATAAAGAAAGCGGCAAAAAGTAGCAAGATAAGTTAAGCAACTTACTTTTGGTTCTTTTTTCTTGGCCTTTTCTGTGCTTGATCTCTCTCTCTGTTCTTGTCATTTTGATCTGTCTTTTCGGTTATTGTTGTCTTGTTTCGTAGGTTTTTTATTTTTTTAATAAGTTTTGAAAGGATTTTGAAGCCAAATTAAGAAGATACAATGAGTATAATGAGATTCTAACTAATTGATCTCGTTTTAGAAATGAATAGGATTTGATTGGGGTGAATTTTATGTCAAAATCATGTAATTAATTGGGATTTATTTCCCATCGAGAAAATCCAAATTTTGTATTATTTTTGAATAGTAATTTTTAGGGGTTTATTTGTAAAATTTTCAGAAAAGTTAGATCAAAGTGTAATTCGATAAATTTCAAGAGTTTTTTTCACATAACTTATATATTTTAAAATTTTTAGAATTTTTTTATAATAAAATTTGAATTTATTTACAAATAAAAATTTTGAGAAGCCTGTTTATAAATTTTCAAAAAAGAAGGCCAAAATTTTTTTTATAAAATTTAGGAGTCTCTTTGCAAAAAAGACATTTTTGTGAAATCGGTATTTTTTGAATAAAAATTGGACCTATTTGTAAATAAATATTTTGAGGGATTTATTTTCAAAATTTTCAAGAAATTATATCAAATTGTAATTTTACAAATTTCAAGGGTTTTTTTACAAAAAGGACATATTTGTAAAATTTTGAAAATTTCAGGGTTTTTTAATAAAATTTTGTTTTTATTTGCAAATAAAAATCTTCGAAGGATTTATTTATAAATTTCAAAAATTTCATAGGTTTATTTGAGAAAATTAGAATTTTCAAGGATTTTTTGGTCAAAATTGACTCAAACAAGCATATTATAGAAAAAATATGACCTATGCAAAATAACATTATATATAAGAAATTAATATGCAAATATAAAAAATGAGACTGACAATCACATTATGACTCATTTTTATCTGATACAAAATCATCTTCAGTATCGTTATCATGATCACTATCTCCCAAAGAGATGTTCTTCTCTTCCATTTTATATTCATCAATAATGAATTTATTTTTTTCATTTTCTTCAGTATATTATAGCTCTATTGTTGCTTTGATTCATAAAGAGACATTAATAATTAGAGCTTTGATATCTACTCATGTGTTTTCAATGTCATAGTTCTCAAGATGTTGAATGTTAGTTTAGCTATTGGATCTTCCTTGTTAGCATCAATTGATTTGTTATAAAGTGTGTTTACGTACTCTATCGAAGTCACCTCCACAACCACATGTCAATCACATTATATTGAATATTGCATAAAAAATACTCGATGAATTTGATGAGCAAGAATATAAGACTCATTAGAACACTAATTGTGCTTGTATATCAAGTGAATAAAATTCACCAATTTGAGTATAAAATTATATGTCTTCATTTCAATATTATTATTTGTTCAGTTACACTTAAATGTCATGTACCTAAGTCTATTGTTGTACTGGAGCTCGATAATGCCTATTACAATCTCGTAAAATGTGACATTTCCAAATATAGGATGCATAAAATCCTTTCAGTTTATAAAGTTTTTTGTAATTACATTTAAGATGATATCACTATTTTGATTTCGTTGATTCATCTCGTGACTTTTCGTGCAAAATTTGAATTTATTAATGAGATAGTTCAAAAATTTCCTCGCTCACTTGTCAAATTCAACAACTAATAAAAAAATCTCTTTGGGTACATGTATAAACAATTGACAATCTACAAAATATAAATAACCAATTAATTAAAAATTTGTCATATTCCAAAATAGCAACTAAATGTTTTTATAAGTTGTATGCACTTACATGATTTCTAAAAAATTTGAGAAATATTTTTCGTTCTCCATTTTTTACATATAGCTCCCTAAAGATAACGCTCAGTTTAATCAGTGTTTTGGCCATATTTTTCAAAAGACAAGTTATAACTACGATTGGTAACAATTGTTGCAAAGTATATGAACATCATAATTTTTTCAAACTTGATATTATCTGATTCTTCATATTTATGTATCTACAAATATTTAATGCGTAACCATTAGGTATTTTATATTTTCAGAACAATGAAAATATATTATTTTCTTATTTGCTCATGGTAAATGAAATAAAAGACAAGTAAAATTTACTACCTCTTTCTTATGGATGGAGTGCTCTTATTATTTGATGGTATTTTTGCGTTTTTTAAAACATTGAGAAATATATCCTTTTCTTATTTGCTCATGATAAAGGAAGTAGGAGGCAAATAAGTTTTACTACATATTTCTTGTAAATAGAGTATTTTTCTTATTCTAATAGTCTTGAGATCTAACTATGCATTTAGATTATCTTTTGATTTTGAAGTTTCCAATAATGTCCACAACACGTTATCAAGAAAATTTTTTTTATATGCATGATATCAAAATTATGGAGAATTTACAATGTGCTACAGTATGACAAGTCAAATAATACGCTTATTTTTTTCTAATTACTCCTAAGCTTGAACATGTCATCTTAGTCCCTTTGGTCTGTTTTTTTTTTACGGAAACTCTATATAGATTCCCATCTCACTTAGTATAGCAATCACTTCATTTAACGTATCTTCTTTAACTGGTTGAGAGGAAGAAAGACTATACTCACATATCTCATCAAATGATGACTTATATAATTGAAACTTATGATTTACAAGTAAAAATTATTGAAAACACATATAACAGAACTTACGGTCATATTTCGATCAATGAAAATGCATTTTCTCCCTATAGACTGGACAAGCTTTATTTTCTCTTATCATATAATTTGACATATATGTATATCTAGAAAAATCATTAATAATCCACATTAGTCTTGCACGCATATAAAATATCTTTTTTTCTACTTGCATTATATGTTGACATGCATGACTCCTATAATTTTTTTAATTTTTCTATCAACAATTGTATAAATAGATTTATGTCATTTTTTGGACTTCTTAATCTCCTAATAAGTATGGATAAGCTGAATAATAATTATTTCATAAATAATCATGAAAGTAAATGATACAAAATCAAAACCACAAATAATGTGTTGTATAATATGCTTATTGTCTTGAAAGGATTGAATTTATTTAAAGCTAACCCCAATCATATGTTACAATAATTCACTATAAAGTCAAAATACTTATTATCAAAATCATTTTAAGTCATGCTATGTACTAGATGTCGCAATAATTCATCTAATAAATGGCCTTTTGCATGTCATCTCATATGTAAAGTTATTTTTTTAACAAGATAAACTATTGTCGTCTCAAATTTAGGGGAAAGTACTTAATTATTTTTATTGATATATTCCGCACTTCTTATCTATCAGCATCACCTTGAGTTTCCACTTGCTTGTATCATGGTGATGTATAATGTTTGCAACATAATATGATGCACTTTCAATTCTATAAAACATGTAATGATTGAGATAAATATGAATCTTTGTATATATGAAATTTATATCTTTTTTAATATTCCAAATCTAAAAAAAAGAACATGAAAATGAATGTAGTCCATGGAATGTCTCCTTCAAACTTTCTAATATGATATTGACTGATTTATTTATCCATCGATACTTGATCTTCGTGGTCAATAATCACGTGATAAAGGATAAAAATGTGAAATTCTTGCATCTGGGGTATAATCTCTATTAGTTTCGTTTAGTAGTTTGAAAATTTTGATATCTTTTACGGAAACTTTTGTTGGTATTTTCTCTAGTTATAACACTAAGTGCATCGTACAGTAAATATTTGATGTCATCTTTATCTTCATAATACATTGTAACTAACTCTATAATTTGACTGTGTTGCATTCTCTATTGATACCATGACTTTTCTATATGAAAAGTCCAATTAATATATGATAAACTCTATCCTTGTAGTATTAGGTGTTCGTGAACAATTTTTTGTGTCCGATTGTGTATATTTATATAATCAATGCGCATACAACTTATCATTTGATCAAGTATGTTATTATTGGAGTTATATACAAAAAATACACTAACTCTTTTGATGGATCTCTCGTTCGACTAATTTTTTATCTTGATCAAACTTTTGTCTATTATATTATTATAGGGTAAGAAAATAATGTCTCATAATAATCAAAATACTTATAAAGATGAACAACAATTGAACAATATATAAGTTTTGATAAAAAAGGGTTATTACTCATGAAATATGAATTCAAAATTCATAATAAGATTCAACACAAAAAACAAGTGATATTTTTTACCAGTAGTTAGTAAGAATCCATTGATAAAAATACACTTAGATGCCATGAACACGACTTCTCAAACTCCAATTGTAGTGGGGTCATATGCACTAATTTGGGCAACTGGTAATGGAAACAAAAGTAAGGTTAAATGGGACTAGGTGTTGGGGTGGTTCTACAAACCTTTTATGTGCATCATGTTCAGCAGGTCGAGAATAGGACCACAGGAGAGGAAGAGTAGGGTTTTATATGGATTTTTAGCGTTTCTATGTTTTTCGGTATTTATTAAAAAATATTGGGTTTTTTTGGTGTTTGTCCATAAACACTGGGAATACTTGAGGTTCCAGTAAAAATATTAAGAAATACTAGCATTTTTTGACTGACATGAGCAAATTGTTGGTAAAAGTCGAAATTGTTGAAGTATTTGCGGTAATCATGAGATTTATTTTTCATGTGCATATTGTTGATCAGAATCTTTTGAGTGGATCAATTTAGAAGTCCGTGTTAATTGATATTTTAAAGAATCAATTATTAGAATTAAGGTTTTTCCTAAGAGAATTACCAAAAAAATTTAAAAAAAAATTCTGATCAATCCCTCATATTTTGAGATTTTTTATTAGTGATAATTTCTGAAATTTAAAATCAGCTCTTAAAATAGTTATTTTTCTAAATGAAAAGATGAGATTTTACTATTTATAGATATTTTATTTTTTATATACACTTTATTTGATATATAAATATTTTATTTTTTTAATAAATATTTTACCTTATGTATAAATATTTTATATTAAGAAATTAATAATAAATTATTTTTATATAACATATAATATTTATAAATAATCATAAATTCATATTTTTATTTAAAAAATTATTTATTCGAGTTTGAATTTTGAAACTTTTTAAAAGCTAATAAAAAAATATTGAAAATATGAGACTGATTAAAATTTTCATCAAATTTTTAGAAGTTTTTTAATAATATTTTTAAAAAATATTTCCAAGTTATCGATGTCTTGTATCTCGTGTTTTGTCTTAAAATGGGATTCCAAAAATAGATTTTAAATAGATTTTAAACCGTAAGGGGAAAACATGGTCTTTTTCAATTAAACGCCGGCTGAAAACCGGGTTCAATCTCGACGGCTGAAAAAAAAGACCGTGCGCGAAGCATCTCCGAAACGGCGCGTTGACGGCCGACCGTTTCTGTATCCGCACGTGACTTATAGCCACCGCACCAGCCATTCTCGACGCGAACGACGACGAGGGACGCAGTGCCGGCGAGCTTCTCCGATCTCGACCTAGGGTTAGGGCTTTGGCTCCAAATCGATCAAATGGCCACCGTGCTCGATCTCTGGGCTAAGGACCCGTTCTTCCCCGCCGCGGAGGAGGTCCAGGAATCTGCCGATAGGTCCCAATCTAGGGTTCTTTCTCCCGTTTCTGAGTCGAATTTGGTGGTGCTTATTGCTTTTGGTTGTCCCTGTTGCAGGATGGAGTCGGTTTACAGGCAATGGATCCACGAATTGAAGCGGAATCCAGATCCCGCGCAGAATGCTACGGATTCGTCCGGGGAGATCCGGAAAGAGCTGAAGACTGCCCTCGGAACCGCTAAATGGCAGGTTTGGTTTTCAATTTGATGGTTTTTCTCTGTTTCCTGATGTAAATTTGTTCAATCGGGATTTTGATATCGGGAAGTTGGAAATTTGTTAAATTTGGGATTTTTATGGGTTTGACTTGGATTCTCAGCTGGAGCAGTTGGAACGGGCGGTGACCTCGAACGACGAGGCTTGCTCGGCGGGGAAGGACACGAGTGCTTTGCATAGCCAGTTTGTTGAGGCGATTGGAAGTCAGATATCAATGGTGGAGGATTCTCTGAAGGAGTCGAGTGCTGAAGGGGATTCGACAATGAGTTGGGTGAGATTGGATGATGGAGAGCGAGATGAGCTTGCTTTGTTTCTATCTTGTCCGGCGACGGAGCAAGAAAAGTTTCCTGAGATTCCCTATGTTAGAGATGTTGTTGCGAAGGGAAAATCTTTAGAGATGAACGGAGAAGCTGGAAAGAATTGCTCGAAGAAAGAGGGGAAGGTACACGGTCACAGGAGGACAGCTAGTGCTACTGCCCATATAGGGGCCTGGAAAATATCAGTCTCTAATGGGGAAGATGAGCACCCTAATTTGCCGCCTCCAAAGATACCGAGCTTCTGTTGCTTAACAAAGGTCGTGGAGTCGACATCTAAGATGAAATGGCCTAAGAATGGTTTCCGGAAATGGAAGGTTGGAGATAAGCCCCATGCTGAGGATTTGATTCCATTGAGGAATCATCAGTTTGGTCGGGTGAGAGGCTAAGAATTTCTTATGCAATTGTGGACGGTTGTTTGCTGATTGCTTTGTTATGTTCAACATTTTAAACTCACTTTTCTTATGTTATTCTAGGACATTGATGTATGCTATCAGAGGACTAAGAGTTGCTTAAATAGTTGTACTGAGGATACTTATGATAAGCAGTTGTATGGTTGGATTGGGGCTATTCATAGACAGCTTCAGAGATCTCAGTATCAGATCCAATATGGTCGACCTATACAAATGATTTTCTGGGGGATTTTTGTTGTTCTGCTTATTGGTAATTTCCCATCCTCTCAATAGTGTCCCCGCTAGCTGGCATAATACTTGATTCTTTACTCCCTCTTTAATAATTTTTCTAGCCATGGTAAGAGATTGATTTAGTTATGCCTCAAAGGGTTTTGCTTGTAGTGTGCAGTTCTGAGGTTGTTTTAGTATTTGAAGTTTGGTTATGGGCAACACACCATCATTGCTCAAACTATTTGCCCTTTCTAGGTTTCTTGTAGTTTGAGCTGGATACAATTGATCTACTTACATAATAGATATGAGAAAGCTAATATTTTCAATTGGGGGTGCAGTTGGCATTTGTTTTTGTGCTGTTCCTTTCGCATGCAGATCTACATTATGGCTGGGGTGATCAATACTATTTGCTTATTGTTGTAGACTGTCCTATTATTTAATGTCATAAAACCTCAAAATGAGCAACCTTAGATCATTGATGGTTGTCCAATTTCTTATTTAAGAAGGTCTGTAATGCCAATGGCTCAAAAATCCTAGGTCCAAACCCAAATAGCTTTTGTTTATGGATTGATATGGACTAGCGAGCTTAAAGCAGTTGGTGATTTATGCTTTCTGGTTTGAGCTAGAAAGTCTTAAAACTACTGGGGCACCATCATTTTCTGAAATTAAAAAAAAAAAAAGGATAGCTACTTATCAGTTTTGGGAAATATAGGAAACTAGACCAATGAGCTTGCCTTTAAAAAGTTGGTTCTGGTGAAAGTTGGAAGTGCACATTTATTTCTTCTGGAAACAATTCTGGTCCAGAACAAGTTGTCCTTTTAGGACACATCTAGAAATGAGGAGTCCATGTGATGATTTGTGTCACTTTCTGATGCATCTCCATGATACCGAGGAATATCTTGCATCCTTTTGCAACTTTGTTAGGTACGGAAAACCACTCCAAGATTTTCAGCTCTTATGCATGAAGGGATAGGCTAATTATAGTGTCCTATTTAAATGTAGCTTTTGATAGAGCCAATTTCCTTTTCATTTTTAATTTCTTTGTCCAGCATTAGATTTTCTATTGATCAAATTGCCACTTCTATTGGCAAAAAAAGCCTTTAACTCAAACCATTTTCTTAATGTTTGCTGTTGTCTCTTAAATTATCTGTTTCTAAAACTTTTTCGTTTGGATGGAACTCTGAAAAATCACTTTGTTGCTGCAGTGTTATTTGCATTCTGTGCAGTCTAAGGAGGCCAGACTAATCAATTTTCATTTATTGTTGGAAAATGGGCGCTAGGAAGTGTATATTGCTGATCTTAAGCTGCAAAAAGGTATTTCCTCTGTTCCTCTGTGGTCATATAATTTTGACCCTTCATATTACAATATAATTTATCCTTCAAAGTTCTCACTACCTCTCAGGTAAGGTTGTAATTTAGAACATGGGGTTGGCCATGGCAATTCCAGTGGCGACCTGTAGCCTTAGATATCAAACCATTGGGTCATGGTTGTGGGACCGCAAACTGCGGCTCTAGGTTCGATTGAGATGTCAACGGTTACTCCCTGGCAGGCTTCAGGTTACGGATTTGTGGGGCCATCATAAAAAACAGCTTATTTGTATTAGTGATCAGCATTTTGGTTCGATAGATATATGCATGGAAATAATTCATTGTATGACCCTGACATGCATAACTAGGGGTGTAAATTGAGACAAGCGGAGCCGAACTGAGCCGAGACGACTCAACTCTAAAACTAGTGAGCTCGAGCTCGAGAAATCAAGCTTGAGCCGAGTCGGCTCTGCTCAAGTATAAATTTTCAAAAATTAATTCTTTTAATTATTTTTTAATTAATTTACATTATAATAATATTTAAAAATTACAAAAAATATAAAAATATCAATCACAATATCACAAACTATAATTCATAAATTTATAATAAAAATATTAAACATAAAAATATATATATATATATATACACACACACGTTTAAAAACATGAATATTGAAGAAATGATGGTAATAAAAAAATATTTAAATATAAAAAATTATATCAACTACAATATCACAATCAAATAATTAAAGATATTAAATGTGATTTGTTATAAAATATATTTTTAAAATTATATTTTTATATATTAACAAAGAGCTCTTGAATTGAAATTAAGTGAGTTAGGTCCAGCTTAAGCTCTAGTAACGAGCCGAAATGAGTCTAGTTCGAAATGAGCTGAGTCAAATTCGGGTCGAATTTGAGCGGAGCTCGAGTTAGTTGCGAGTTACGAATTAAATTGACACCCTTATGCATAATATTATTTGGAGAAAGAATTTTACTCCAGCAAGGATTTGCATTTGGTGGAAACTTGGCCCAAGTCCGTTGTTAGCATCATCTGTGGTTGTTACCATTTCTTGTCCTAGTTTCCTTTTCAAATTATACTAGTTTTCTTATATTATTTCTCCTTTCTCGAGCAGGTAGTTGGTTTATAATACTACTAGTTGGTTGAAGCTGCAAGTGTAATGGCGTGGCATGTGGTAATGTTCTTCTCCACAACTCAAGCATCACGTTCCACAGGCTCTAACTGCACGCTATTCTCACGTGTTTGTTGTAACACAATTGTGTGAAATTTTTGCTTGCTGTCCCCACAAACCACTCTGTTTAATAGAGCTTCGGGTATTCATTCTTATTTTATTTTATTTTGGTATGTGTTGTTAACTATTGTACCAATATATCAACTTGAAATTGAATTTGCATGGACGGATCGTTGTACATGGATCTGGTTGTATAGTATGGAATATTGCAGAATACATTTTATTGCATTGTATTAATTTACATGTTATAGGACTTATCATGATGTAAGTGAAAACGTCAGCTTGAGAATGCAGGTTTTGTATTCTTTTTCAGTCACGATTCTTGCAGATATTGTGCGAAAAAGCTGGAAAAGAATTGCAATAAGAAAATAACATCCGAAGATGATGAGTAGCTTAGAAATAATTAGACAGCCGCGGACGGTTGGATTTCCATGCCGGAATTGATAAGGGCCATTGGATCCAGAACCAAAGGTTCGGATACGTCTCCGTATCCCGTTTTAATTAAAAATCCAACCTATCATAAAAATTATCTAACGGCACGCATAAATCCCGAAAAAGAATTCTCAGAAAAGACAACGTGGCATTTTTTTATGCTGCATTACTATGACTTTTGACTTTCTAACACCTTGGCATGAACCAGGTGCTCATCACAAATCCGTCCCAACCAGATCCTACCCGGGCCCGAACAGACCAACGGCTCACGTGATCTCCCTCATCCCATTACTCCCACAGACCCGAAGATAAAATTGACGGCCCATATCTATTCTCGTGCTGCCTCGTGGAATGCCATATTCCACCGTCGTCCTTTTGCCGTCCCATCCCTCCCAACAACCCCAGTGCCCCCTTGCCTTACCCCACAAGCTTTCCACGCGCGCCTTCTTCCCCACTCCAGCCCCACGCCGTCCTTCTCGAATTCCCCGTCACTCTCCTCCTCCTCCTCCTGATCTTCGCCGTCTGCTTCCATGGCCGACAGCTAGTGCGCTCGGCGAATGACGATTGCGTCCAGACTGCTCCTCGGCCGGAGGTTTCGCCCCGGCGGTCGGGAGCGGAATCCCACCCCCGATCCCGACCCTCCCGACGACGAATCCAGCTCCCGCGCTCTTCACGGCCGCCATCGCCGCCGGGAGGACTCCGATTGCCCTCGCGGGAGCTCCCGCCTTCGCCATCACGACGGCCGCCACCTCTCCCGCCAGTTCTCCCACCCGATCGCGGTTCGCACCCTGACCGTATCGTGCGTTTTTGCAATTTTTTTTCAGGATTTATTTGCAGGGATTATTCTGGTACTGAGAATTGGTGGTTTCTTCTTTGTGTTCGATGGGATTAGGACCTTGAGTCTCCGCGATTGGATTACGGGGCAGGCAGCAGTGGAGCTGGGAATCCCAGGAGAAGCGAATTAGGTAGTGTGATGAGAAGGGTTGGGAGTGATCGGCTTCCCGGTGCTGTGTTGCAGGCGCGCGAGAGGCTCGTTGAGAGATTGAGAGGTGTTTCTCTCTCGGAAACCAGGTCTATTTCCTGCATGACTCTCTTGTTCTCTTTTCTCAATCACTTGTTCATGATCTTCTTAGCTGTTTGGCATAGAAGTACTTGTTCTTTCTGCAGATTGCCGTATTGGATTTCAAAGTTCAAACTTTTACTGGATTTCAGTTCATTTACAGTTTTACATGTAGTAATTTCTGCATTTGGCAAGCAAATTTCATGGCATCAAAAAATAGCAACTCATCAATTGAACCCTATGAACAGTTGAAATTGCGGCTTTTAGTTGGAGAGTCCGAGAGTGTCAAATGAGATGAGAGATGGGCCTTTCATTGTATATATCATACTCTTTTTGTTCAATTATAAGAGTAGGATTAATCGATCACTTCTCGCACCATAACACTTGTTTTCAGTTCATTTACAGTTTACCACGATAATTTCCTCATTTGCGTGGACTTGGTTTCATGACTAATTGAATTCTGCAAGCAGATCAGAAAATTGAAAAGGCAAAGTGACCTGATTAGTATGTACCTTTTATGTTAAATGATAATGATTGTTAATTAAATGAACTCTAACTATAGTAAAGAGAAGGCACTTGCAAACACAACACATGCATGCCTTAATTTTCTTCACTGAATTATCAGCTATTTTCTAAGTTTGGTTTAATTCTCATCAGGCAGACCAGCACTGCCGCAGGCATAGCGTGGGGCGAACTCCTCATGATCACCGGCAACCTTAATCTCAGCGACTCCAGGAACTGGGAGGCTGAAACCCAAACAGATTCAAGCAAAAGAAACCCCACTCCTGGAGTTATTTGCGAGCTTCTATCCACGTTCCGAGAGGTCTACAGAGACACAACAGCAGAAGGGGAAGAAATTCCACGAACTCCATTGGAGTGTTGTATATGCTTGGAGAAGTTTCAGGGTGGTGAGAATCTGATCCGGCTGCATTGCAGGCATAGGTTTCACCCTTCTTGCCTGGAGCCATGGGTGAGGAGCTGCCGCCACTGCCCTTACTGCAGGGCAAGTGTTCTCAGTTAGAAATTTGCATGTGTGTGTGACCTTTTCTTGCAGTCTGATATACTTTCATCTCCGAAGTTTATACTGTGTCCATTGAATATGTTCTGGAACAGATACATGGCTGAAAAGAACCTGACTTGAATGTAGATATGAGAATCGATGCTTGTTGTTGTTAATATTTTTTCTTCTGATAATTAAAGCGTGGTTTATCCATTTTTTTGTAGGTGGATAAAATATATAGATATTACTGGGTAGAATATCAGGTTTGAAGAATCAGATTCTCAAGAATTAATAGGCATTTCAAAGATTCTCAGTTAGAATTCGTAGCATTTGCAATGTTACAGAGATGAGATTGTCACGTATTCTTTCAAAAAACCACCTACTTTATTGTATTATCATAGAAAATCACATCAATTTCCAAAGAACTCACCATGATCAATGTATTTGCAAAAAACAGTAAAGAACCAAGACTAAAGATTTTCTCTTGGTTCGGTTTTTTTTTTTAAATTGTTCTGTTTTAAATGAAATTTTTTTTCTTATTTTTGATAAAAATTTGAAGTACCGTCAATTTAGTCATTGGACTCTCATCTCCAAAAAATCCCAAACACTAAACCAAAAAGGTCAACGTTTGTGTTCCCAGGTATTGCAAAAACAGATGGCCGCTTTGAAAGAATACATTTCCAAGGGGTTCGGGTAGGCCCAGGCCCAGTTGCTATAATAGGAGAGTCCGCGTCCGCGTGATGCACACGTTACGAATCTTCATCAACGGCCCCAAAAATCCCAACCGAAAAAATCAAAAGATCAAAAAAATTATGAAGTCCAAAACCATCAGCTTCGAGTCTCCGAAATGCTTCCCACGCGTTCTCGCCGCTGACCTCCTTTTCCACAACTCGTCGAACAACACCAACATATCCAACCCAGAAGAAGAAGGAGGAGGAGGACATGGCTTTGAGGGCGTGTTTGAGGCCGCTGGAGCGGTGCTTCATGGGGAGGCGGAGCGGCGGGGGAGATGGGTTGCTGTGGCACACGGAGCTGAAGCCTCACACCTGCGGGGACTTCTCCATCGCTGTGGTGCAGGCTAACAACTCGTTGGAGGACCAAGGCCAGGTCGTTGCCTCGCCGTCGGGGACTTTCGTCGGAGTCTATGACGGGCACGGCGGCCCCGATGCCTCCCGATTCGTCAGCTCTCGCCTCTTCCCCCATATCCATAGTAATTTCTCTCTCTTGTAGAATTTTCGTTGTCTTTTCTTTTCCTTCCGTGTTTCAGGGTTTGATTGAACGGAGTTCGATTTGTAACTTAGGATTTGTCGTTTCTCGATTGTTTAGTGTTTCACTGGGAGTGAATGTCCCTCCAGCGTCGTCAAAGTTCGATTTTTTATGGTTTCAATCCGATTTGATTTTTGGGATTTTAGGGGTTTTTTAATTTTTTCCTTTTGGGAGTTATATTCTGGTGTTTCTCTTGGTTTTTAATTATGAGCAAGCTTAGAATGGAAGCAATTGTCTTTCCTTTCTAGAGCCACCGTAATGATCTGATTATAATTTTTAGCTTTCCATTCAGTAAATCTGTGTATTTACTCTTCAATTAGTTTGAGTGTGATTTGGATCAAGTTTTGATTTTTATGGCCTTATTGGCTAACATTAATTCATTAAAAATGAACAGAGTTTTCGTTGGAACAAGGGGGGCTATCAACAGACGTGATAAAAAAGGCGTTCCACGCCACCGAGGAAGAGTTCTTACGGTTAGTGAAGCAGTCCTGGCTGTCTCGACCTCAGATTGCATCAGCAGGTTCATGCTGCCTTGTGGGTGCAATTTCAGATGGTAAGCTCTATGTGGCCAATCTTGGGGACTCAAGAGCCGTGCTCGGTCACCGGGGAGCTGACGGAAGGTCAGTTGTGGCAGAGCGGTTATCGAGTGACCACAATGTTGCTCTGGAGGAGGTTCGGAAGGAGCTTAAACAGCTCCATCCTGATGATTCCCATATTGTGGTCTACAATCGGGGTGTTTGGCGAATTAAAGGGATCATTCAGGTGAGGAAAGCACGTTGATGTATTCAATATGTTGGCTTTGATACTTTTTCTAGTTCTGATTCACTATATTTGATTAACTATACTATAAAACTAGCACGCGTCAATAGACCAGTACACAAGGAACTAAACCTATCACTTATAGCTCAAAAAGAAACAGCTCTTCTGTGTGACTGTTTTATTGAACTAAATCAATATTAGAAGCAAAATTGTCAAAATATGAGCTCTTGGACATTGGAAACAATCAACATAATGTTATTTCCATTTCAAGAATTTTTTCATGGTCATACTTTGATTCGTTTCTTATTCTATTGGTTTTGTACTTTTCCTCTTGTGACCTGCCTGGTTGGTAGGTAGTGTTTGGATTGTCCACCGGAACTTCACTAAGCTCCAAAAGTAAGTGCACTAAAAGTCTGGGTATGTTATCAAATTTTCCTTCCCTGGAAAGCAACCATCTATCTTAGACTTAGTTGCCAAGATCTGAATGAATAAATCCATAAACAATGGTTATCAGTTATGTGTCTCTTTCCCACTCATGGAAAGCCATTATTTTTTGTAAACCATGAATAGAATATTTCTGAAATTGGAACATGCTATTGCTTTATTATTGAACTATTTATATGGAAACAAAACAAAGTATTGCCACTGGGGGTTCATATGCTCCATAAAGCTGCTGCTTTTGTGCTACCAGTAATATGCACAACTATCAAAGCACTTCAGTTGAACTGGACTGATTATTGACAGGGCATAGAGCACTAGATAATGGGAAGACCTTGTGTCTTTTTAAGATGTCTGTGTTGGCTTCTCTTTAACTTACCTGTTTTAATTTCATGTGTGTTTTACCCTACTTTTTTGACTTCTGACCATGATTTATTCATAGCATTCTGTGGTTTTTGTTTTCTATAAAGTGGTAATCCTAATCTCTCCCTTCCCTTGGTTGGCCAAAAAACGTAAGTAATTTCTTACTTCTGTGTTGTTGTATTGATGTATATTTTTTTCAGCAATTTCTTGGGAATCCTCCCTCTTAAAGTGAGTTTTGTGAGTGTACATCATAACATTCTTGTGACTTTATACTGCGTGCTTTCCCGGTGGTAGTCATTGTCATCCAATTTAGAATCTTTTGCTTTGCAAGGAAACCTTTATGCAAGACATGGAATAATTTGTTCTTTTAGACAATAGCCAAGTCAGAAGTACTTGTGCTGTTGAGCATTTCTGTTAGTGATTTATTTTATCTTGTTGATTCACATGGCTTTCATTGTTTTGCTACTTCTAAGATTTTGAGGAATCAAAATCTCTTCTTATGTCAGTTATTGGCACATTTTTAGATTTTTTAGTACTATGATATGCAATATTATTCTCAAAAGAAGATGACTAGTTTTCATGGTTGAACTGTTCAGGTATCAAGATCTATTGGTGATGTCTACCTGAAGAAGCCTGAATTCAGCAGAGACCCATTGTTCCAGCAGTTTGTTTCTCCTGTTCCACTAAAGAGACCTGTGATGACTTCTGAGCCATCAATCCGGGTCCGTGAGCTCAGACCACAAGACTTGTTTCTCATATTTGCCTCAGATGGACTCTGGGAGCAGTTAAGCGACGAAGCTGCAGTTGATATAGTCTTCAAGAACCCAAGAGCAGTAAGTGCTGTTTTTTTGCTGAAAATAAAGCACTTCATTGTTGTGATCCTTGATGTAATATATTACAGGGAATAGCAAAGAGATTGGTGGGAGCCGCACTTAATGAAGCAGCGAGGAAAAGAGAAATGAGATATGATGACATAAAAAGGATAGAGAAAGGAATCAGGCGACACTTCCATGACGATATCACTGTTATCGTGATTTTTCTTGATCACCATCGCCAAGGAACTCCGTCCAGATTTAAATCTGGTGCTGTTGACTGCACCAATGCCCCAATTGACATTTTCTCTCATAATTCCGACCAGTCAGAGGAACCTCTTTGGCCTGCTCTCTGAATTGAAGCTGCATTCTGTTCGATTCTTCCCCAATTATATACAGACTTCTGCCATTTGATTGATGAGTTTTACTTTTACTTTTTCTATAATGATAGATATTGCTGAGTTTTCGATGTTTTGTTCCACCCAAACATGTGTACATATTAATTTGTCGGATTTCTTGTTGGAAGCTCTTACTTGGTTCTTGTATTTGTTTAGAAATTCCATCATTTTTAACATGCATAATGGAAGTTAAACATGAAAAAAAATTTTTAAAACAAAAATAGATGTAAAACTGAAATAGAAATGGAATAACACCAGTGAAACTAAAATGTGTATAATGAAAATTGAATATGTAAAATGAACATTGTTTTTAAAATAGAAATGCTTGAATGAATTTATAATTTGTAATTCAAAATGCATAGAATATGTGCTCTACATGGCTGAATTTCAAGTCCAAAATGCAAATTCTTGAGTGGGCACTATCGCAAAATTCAATAACATTTTATAAATAAATTTACGAATATTGAAAAAAAAATTTGCTGTTTTTTAACTTTTTTTTTCTCCAAAAGAAAGATATCTCTCAACATTTTTAGGATGATTTTCTTGGATTCTACTCCACCGCCAGCTACCGGATATCATCATCAACTGTCCAAATCCCAGCACACAAATCTCGAGACATTTCCAACGGTATGAAATCCCCCGCACACAGTTTCCCGCACGTTCTATCCGTACCCGCAAAGCAAGCAACAAGTCGCGCAGCACGTGACCCGTTGCCTTGAGGCTCGGACATTCGGCGGCGAGCCCTCGTCGAAGCCCCCAGCGGAATATCACCCCCCTCCTAAAAAGGAACCAAAGAGGAAAGCAGCAATAAACCCTAGCTTTCCCATTTCTCTCCTCTTCCCCGCCGATCTCCCCTTCTGATGAGCAATTAGGGCTCCAACGCAGCCATGGCGCCGGCGGCAGCATCGCCAGCGAGGGAGCGGGAGGAGCTGGTTCGGCTCTGCAGCTCCAAGAACTGGTCCAAGGCGATTCGCGTGCTGGACTCCCTCCTCGCCAGATCGTCCTCTATCCAGGATCTATGGTAATCACAAAATTTCTGTGTGGTTTTTGGAGATTTACTGGTTTTGGGATGCTCATGTTGTTCGTTTTGGTTTTTGTTTTTTAGCAATCGTGCGTTTTGCTATAGCCAGCTGGAGTTGCACAAACATGTGATCAAGGATTGTGATAAGGCGCTTGAGCTCGATCCGGGGCTCATTCAGGCTTATATCCTCAAAGGTTTGCTCGATTCTTGTTCTTGGAGTGATTTTCATTTCTTGAAGTCTAGTGTGATTTGCATTGCTCGTTGCTCGATTCTTGTTCTTGGAGTAATTTTCATTTCTTGAATTCTAGTGTAATTTGCATTGCTCGTTGCTCGATTCTTGTTCTTGGAGTGATTTTCATTGCTTGAATTCTATTGTGGTTTGCATTGCTCGTTGCTCGATTCTTGTTCTTGGAGTGATCTTCATTGCTTGAATTCTTGTGTAGTTTGCATTGCTCGTTGCTCGATTCTTGTTCTTGGAGTGATTTTCATTGCTTGAATTCTAGTGTGGTTTGCATTGGTCGTTGTTGCATCGCTGGTATTGATTTGTGGGAAAATCATTTTTCACCTCTGATATACTGTTCTGCACTGTTTTCATGAAATTAGTCTCTTTTTTTTTTTACTTGGAATGCTTTCTTGGTGGCACTCAGCATAAATTCTGTGGCAATCTACGACCAGCATCCTGCATGAGACACTATCACATGCCTGCCAAGTGATTTTTGAAAAGACATTTGATCTTTACAACAAAGCCTCTTATTTTCTCTAACATGTCTTAATGTGACTTGAATACTAGTCATGTATGCATTCCATGTTTCACTTTTGATACTTTGCTAATTTGCGTAGGGCATGTTTTTTGAATTGTATCCATTTACTATAGAAAATTTAAGCCTATTATGTTTATGTCATGTATATTTCAGTTGCAAGAATAATTTTAACACATACTGACTAATGTTTGCCATCTAGGTAATGCACTCTCATCTTTAGGAAGAAAAGAGGATGCTCTTCTCGTGTGGGAACAAGGTTATGTAAATGCAGTTCAGCAATCAGCAGATTTGAAGCAGTTGCTCGAGCTCAAAGAGCTATTGGCCCATGTGAAAAAGCAACAGCCTATTGTCCCTGAAAACCATGTTGTAGATCCCTCTAGTGTAGAAGAATCTGTTTCCTCTAGTGTGAAAGAATCTATTGCTGTTGGAGATCAGGTGATAGATTCTTCTGGTGCAACCACATTATGTTCTGGTTCGGGCTCTGAACGTGTTAAGGAATCCTCCAGTGCACCCATACATGAAGGTTCTGAAGTTCAGAGTAAATCAGATGATGTAACTGAAATCAGCAACCTACCTAGTGATATAAGTGATATGCCAAACAGATCAAAAGGAAATCTTAGAATTGTTCGACCGTTTGTTATTACCTCCAACTCGAAGACGAAGTCAATAAGCTTGGATATTCGCTTATCACGAGGTATCCAACAGGTAATTTGCTCTGCTGTATTCTTTCTTATATTATGTTTAGCAGATCATAGAATGTTTCATTATATCTTTTTTTTTTCTCCAAAACCTTATTCCTAAGCAATGAATGGTGTCTGATACTTCCACATTATGGAGATATTTTAACAGTGTTTCTTTCTTAGTTTATGATGACTACTGGAATTGCTCTGTAGTCACTCAAGCTGAAACTGCTTGATAAGATTTTAGAGCTAAAACTAAAAATTCACTAAAAAAATGTAAAGCTAAAAAGTCTCAATTTGCATTTTTGCTTAATCTGTGAATCATACTTCTCTCTCCTTAGCGATCTCCTTTCTAAATTTGAATGAATTCATGTGATATGCAGAAAATGAATAGCTCACAAGTAAACCCCATTATCAAAATTCCCAAAGAAGAAACAATCTGACAAATAGTCCTGGCAAATCTTCCACCATTT
Source organism: Trichopus zeylanicus subsp. travancoricus (assembly GCA_005019695.1). Lineage (NCBI taxonomy): Eukaryota > Viridiplantae > Streptophyta > Magnoliopsida > Dioscoreales > Dioscoreaceae > Trichopus > Trichopus zeylanicus. The sequence continues at coordinate 2,050,767 of RXID01021553.1, forward strand.
GGTCATATGTATTCATTGCTCTAAACATAGGTCCACTTGTGCATCATGCACAGTTGGTCGATGATTGACAAGCCCCAAGCTAAAGCCTTACATGTTTTGAAATGTATTCCTTACAATATTTAGCAAGGATTTGAAAAGAACCAGGCATGTGTGGGTGGTTAGGGACTGCATATTGCCTATGTAGTGTGTGGGCACCTAGGCAGTTTTGAATAAAAAAACCTTTAAAAATTATTATAATATCTAAAATTGTAAAAAGCATAGAAAATTAAAATAATGCTTTAAATATGTATGCAGATGTATATATGTTTTAGCACCAGGTTCTATGCAAAATAAGTCATATACACTAATTACTACTAGAAATAAACACTCCAACATAATTCTTATATCAACAAATAATTCATATGTTTATGTTAAGCTAATTGGATCCAACCCAATAAAATTTATTGGGCCAGATCCTTCGAGGCCTGTTTAGGGGGTTGGGATGCCTATGTAGGCCGCCTAGTAACATATGCGGATTGGACCACATAATAACCTTGCTTATAGATAAGTGGAGCGCTTAGGGTACTGTCTTTCCTAGGCGTTCTTCGCCTATAATGTAATGCGTGCACTCATTGTAGAATTTCTTAATTACATCAACCTCATGTGATGCACTCAAATAACATCCCCTCCTCTCATGACCTTTTTTGTGAAATGTTATCAGTGTGGGGTAGTTAAAAATTGAGCTGGCCCAAAATTTTCCTGGCTCGTATTTGATATTTTGCATATAATTTGGTTTTAGATTAAAAGGAAATAAAAAAAAGCCCCAACTATAGTTCAGGCCCAAATCAGAATTATGATAAAAGTTACATGTTATTCAGTTTGGTTCAAATTTAATAGTACTTATTTTCGTTTGGTTCCATATATGGCAACATGGTTCCAACTAAATTATGAAAAATGAATAGCAATTTTCTTGGAAAAATATAATTTGCAATTTCATGTGCATTGCACGTGGTTTTGTCTTTTTTTTGCAATTTTTCTTGGGATTTTCTAAAATTTTCATGGCACTACTTCGTCTCTCTTCTCTTTACTTAATGGTATTGTTTTCTTGATGAATGGACGCACCAGATAAAAGTAACGCATTGCTTCCAAGGTAAAACTCCAGGAGTCTTCAAGTGGCAAGAAGTGCATAAACATATCTAGATGTGCTCAATCTTGTAAACTTTTGATGCTCTAAATCATAATTTCTCTTGACATTCTTATGCCTGTGAACACATAAATACAAGTACTCTGTCCTGTTAATGCATTGCTGTTACCATGCTGCATTTATCTGACTTACTATGTCCCTTGCTTTTCTTGAATTTTTCACTTGCCTTTTTTTCTTTTTTTCTTTTCAATTTTATCATTTATTGGTTAACATAATGAAGAGTTTGAAGTTCATATCAAGATTTGTTCATGTTTAATATGACTTGAGTCCTAGTGGAGCAGAGTTGCTTATACCACTCATGGCTTTTAGACTGTTCATATTTTATAAGCACTAGATCATTTTCCTAATATTTTTATTTTGCAGGTCAATGAAGGGAAGTATGCTACTGCCATATCTATCTTCAACCAGGTTTTAACTCTATCCTCTCCATACCATATATCTTTGGAATTCTTGAAAACCTAATTTCTGACAAACAAACATAATGTAAATATGCACACAGATATTGCGGGAGAATCCCAAGTCTCCAGAGGCATTAATTGGTAGAGGAACGGCGTATGCATTCCAAAGGGAACTTGAGGCTGCTATTGCTGACTTCACTGAGGTACTTTGACTGATTTCTGCTCAGGTTTTCTAGTTGTCTGCTAATCTTTTGTTGTGCTTTTAGTATAGGCTATACAGTCAAATCCATCAGCTGGAGAAGCCTGGAAGCGGCGGGGTCAAGCTCGTGCTGCTTTGGGTGAATCTGTGGAGGCAAGGCCCTTCATCTTTCATTTGCTTTTTTTGTAGATACTATATAAATTGATTTGCATCTTATATGCTTGAAATTTTATTCAGTCAATTGTGTTTTGAATTTACCATGGCCGTGAGGTTGTCTATCATTTGTTCTTGTTTTGTATCTGGTACAGATACTAGCCTTCTATTGTCATATTTTCTTCTGTATGTGCCACTGTTTACATACACTTTCTGATGGGAACCAAGTTATTTATCCTACAAAATAAAATGAGTTCTATATTTCTCATAATGTATCAATAGCTTAAAACTGGCTTCTGTTTGATTATCAATTTTCAGGCCATTGAAGATTTGACCAAAGCATTGGAATTTGAGCCAAAGTCATCAGATATTTTACATGAACGAGGTTTTGAATATCTCTCTCTCCATACACACTAACATAAATGCCATAATTACTTAATGTCCAGTGTGTCATTGAGGCAGTTCTCCTTTGATGCCATTATGGCACTTTGTTCATCCTCAATTTGTGTACTTCTGTTTTATGTTTAATATGAGATCATTTGCCACAGCTTTCTTTGTGTTTCCCTTCATTTGTTGCTGAGGCTTAATTATTGGACCACATTTACTGCCATGGATAAATGAGTTAACAGAGCCATATGGTTTGAAGAAATGATAATCAAGATAAAATGATTACTTGCAGATGTATAGGCAAGGATTCTTTTTTAATCACCTCCCATCTTTTTTATCTATGTCTACAAGTCTAAAATAGCAGACTGCTGAGAACTCCTCAAATAACACTTCTGTTTTGTGGATTTAGGTTTTACATTGATGATTATCATGTAGTATGTATTATGATTATTGAGATACTTTTATCTTGGGATTGGATTTCTTCTAGATAAATTAAATATTTGACTTCATTCCATGTCCGGAGATAGTTTGTATGCATTTTGTGGATCATTTATTCTGATAAATATTATGTGCAGGAATCGTTAATTTCAAGTTCAAGGATTATGATTCTGCTGTGGAGGACCTCTCTAAATGTGTTTTGCGAGATAAAAGAAACAAATCTGCATATACTTATTTGGTAAGTATTTCTTAGCTTACAGAACCTATGGTGCTTAATTTAGATCTCTGAGTTAACTGCAATCAAACATGGTGAAGTGCAGGACATGGACTGATCTTCCTCACTCTCACTTTCCCTTTTTCTAAACTAAAAATAAACAGCCTCATAGTCCTGCCTTTCTCTTATATTCCTCTATGAATGCATCTGCTTCATCTTTCTGTCTCATTTTTATCAAGTATTTACTGCATCCTCACTTCTCATGTTAATGATGCTGCCTTGCTATTATCCATTGTTGTTGTGTAAGTTTTTACCTCTATGCTCATTTCATTTAAATTGTCAAACATGCTTTTTTCCTTTAACCATCTGATGGATTCAGATAAAGATATTGTTTCTTTAGGGTCTCTCTGATTGACATCCAGTTTTTTGGCCAAATAGTCGCACAAGTTTTCGTGTCTTTCTTGTTCTTGTCAAATACTCTTTTTCTTTCTGCTGGTCTTATTTTTTAAGCTATGAGTGGAAAAAAAATTTCTGCTAAAATCTTGCGTCACATGTTTGTAACCAGCAAATTTTCCTTGCCCTTCATGTAGTTGATGCATACCTTAGTTGTATGTTCTTAAGTAATTGCTATAGTTGTACTCAAGAAAATGATACGACTATGACTGAATAAAAATATGTTATGGTCATCGTGCTAGGGTCTGGCTTTGTCAGCAATTGGTGAATACAGTAAAGCTGAAGAGGCACATCTTAAGTCAGTACAGCTTGATCAAACATTTCTAGATGGATGGGCCCATCTTTCCCAGGTAAGCTGTTTGTAACCAGTTGTCAGTCCATCTGATCAAATAATAAGTTACTTCTTGAATGTTCACTTGATGTTTGATCACTTTAGTTTTGGTGCCTTAGTTATTTTTTGGATGTCATAAGGAGCACTAGCCCTTTGTAATTGTACTAACCAAGGTTTTGGGTTTTGGATTTGGGATCGGTTTTGGCCCCCACCAAAACTGAATACGTTTCAGCTGTTTCAGCAATTTCAGGCATTCCACAGCCTTAAAATACTAAATTTCTGAAACAGTTTTTGAAGCCATTTCATTGCAGTCTCGGTATTGGTTTTGACTGAAACATAAAACCTTGGTTCTAACATTAAGTTCAAAATTTTTATATGTTTGTTTTTGGAAGAAATGATCTTGATGGAACCCCAAATTCATTAATTATGTATGTTATAGAACTCGTAAATAGCTGCCTTTGTGGCATGTGGACGTTATTTTCAACTTGACGGACTCAATAAGTTAAGTTTACAATCCAACTTCCTCAATGCTTATTCACTTATTACCCTTTTTTTCTAAAGAGTGCTATTTCAAAGAAATTGGGAAATTAAATTACCAAATAAAACTTAGAATATTAATTTGAGTTTACAATGGGAAAATTGTGCAAGTGCTGAGTTTACATAAAAATTATTTTGGCTTGTAAATCATGAAAAAAATTAGGTTGCACCAGCATCCATTGGTCACAAAAGGAACATAGATCAGTTCTGCTTCTACCATTCTTTATTCAATCAGGGGATCAATGTTGGTGAATATCATGTATTCTTATTGGAAGTCTTTCACATTCAGTTAATCAGAAATTAAAAAAAGTCCATTTTTGTTTGGGATGGTATTTTGGTTTGCATTTTGCAATGTTTTTTCTTTTCTTGTGTTTTCTTTCTTTATTATGACCAAGCACATCCATCTTTTCTTTTTCTCTTTGAAAACATCTACCTTCTGTGAAGTCAAGCCCATGTTTCTTATGTTGCAGTTTTATGAAGATCTGGCAAAAGTGGAGAAGGCTTTGCATTGCATTCAACAGGTTTTACTTGTTGATGGAAGGTCTATTGGAGAATTTCTTTAAATTGCAGACTAAATTACAGTCAAGACCCAATCTTTCTTCCTTATGCTTGACTTGTAGCTTTTTCTTGCTTTGTCTATAATGTCTATTAGGTTTGCCAAAGCATATCATCTTCGTGGATTGTTGTACCATGGAATGGGGCAGCACAGGTAACTTATTTCAGTCCTCAGACATGACTTTCTTTACAGCCTGTTTCTGTTTGTCGTGGATGATCGTTGAAGATGCATTGGCAGATCTTTTTTCTTGTGTTGATTATGTGATTTACATTTATATCTTCTTGCAACCTTGAGTAGTTCATCCAAGAACACTTAACATCTCTGTGTCCCCATGCTAATATTTGTTGCATCTTGGAGGTCTTTATATATTACTCTCTATGCCTGGTGAACTTAATTGTGATCTCACTGACTTTTTTTAACTTAAAGTCTGATTTGTTTGTCTTCCTGAAAAAGATGGCTCTGACTTTTCAATCATCAGGTTAGTCATGTTCCAGATGCCTATGTTTAAGTGTATCACCTGTTTGTTGTGGATAAGTACACAAAACTGAAGGTCCGTTTGTTTGGGTGAATTTGAAATCCCCTCAAATTTGGCTGTAAATAAAATCCATGGTTTTGAGGTACTTTTACCGTTTAACTTTACAACTTGGATTTCAAATCCCAGTAAACAAACACTGAAAATTTACTATTCATCTGAAATTCAAATCCAGGAATTCAATATGCACCAAATTAAACGGACCCTGAATGGTAAAGCATGGAAAATATTTGGTGCTTTTTTGTTCGTAATGAGACCTGCATGTTGGCATTCATACAGAGAGTAGTTATTCTTTGTTAAGGTAGCTAGACAGAGTTTTCCTCCCCTTCACTGCCATATTTTTGAGTTTTTGATACTTTGAATCTGATTCTGAACCTATGAGTGAGGTTGAATTCACTTGCTAGTATAGTAACCATCTGCATCTACTATGTTGTGATTTTGAACTGATTGTAGTGATCCTTTGATGATGAAAGGCTTTTGTGAGATGATAGTCTTCTGTCGCTGTACCTTTTTTTGCTTGTCATTCAATAGAGTAGCTTTATTTAGTTTCTTGGTGAACAAAAGCTGTTTCCAGTACTAATAAGCTTTATACATCTTGCAGAATTGCCATAAAGGACTTGTCTGTTGGATTGAGCATTGAAAGGTCTAATATTGAGTGCTTGTATTTACGTGCCTCATGCTACCATGCAATCGGAGAATATGGCGATGCGGTATTATGTTGTCCCTTTCAAAAAATAATTGTCATTGCCATTCCTCCAAACACCCACAATGGAGACACACACCCAATGCACAGAATCCGTGTTCTGTTTATCACCAGTCCATCTGGAAAGTTAATGCTTCTACTTTCGTTGCGTAATATTCAAAGCAATCTAAAAATATTTTCCTTGCATTGCAACACAGAAACAGTTGGTTTTTGCTAATGTGGCATTCCAACTGTAGTTCAGTCCTATTTCCAATTTTGAAATTATATATCAACTGTAAAACTCCACAAGACATATCTAGTTGATTTATGGAGCTTTTGGTCCTGCTTGTTGTTAATTTCCAAAGTTCCTCTTACACCTTTGAACATTTGGAAGAAAATATTAGATCCAGTAGCATGGCAATTTCATCAAAAAACAAAAACTTGCAGAGTTGTATTTATTGTTTTCTGCCTATCCACAATGTTGAAGCACAAACTGCTGCTACACTTGCTTATTTGTGTTCATTTCTTTTCTGTTTTCAGGTCAAAGACTATGATGCTGTTTTGGATCTAGAACTTGATTCAATGGACAAGTTTGTGCTTCAGTGCTTGGCCTTCTATCAGGTTTGGAAATAAAGGCTAGCTGCTAGTCTTGTGTTTTCGGTCATGTTAAAAGTTTGTGAACTGGGACCTCACTTATATTAACCATCTTCAGAAATTCATTTATATGTTTCTCCATGTTATCAAAAGAATTGGAATTCAATACAGTGAGAATTTTAGAATTATAGCCAAATATTTGACTTTTGGTTTGCACTTTGATTTCAAGCAAATACAACATTATCAGGAGCAGAATATCATTATGACAACAGTCTTTTCCTTGTCCTGGTTGCAAGTGCTATGTTTCTTCGAAATGTGGATTCTTTGGAAAGGTTCTGAAATTTCTTTAAAATGCTACATCATGATTTATTCTGTTTTTCCGTATTGAAACATTTCAAAATTTTATATTGTAACAAAATGTTCATTGTCGGTAGCCTTTTTTTCTACTGGTGAAAAACCTCAATTTGCAGTGGTTCTTTTGAAATCCAATGCAGAAGGAAATTGCTTTGTACACAGCTTCCAAGATAAATAGTGACTTTTGTTGGTTTGACATTGATGGTGATGTTGATGCACTTTTCAAGGTATTGCTTTTTCCCTCACTGGTAATGATATTTTGATTTCAAGCTTTTCTTACATTGTAGTTTGGTGGGCAATACTATTGTGATGGGCCTTCTAAATTTTTTCCTTTTTCTGTGCAGCCAATATTCATTATTCTGTCTTGGTTATCTGATACATTTCCTTGCAGGAATACTGGTGCAAAAGGTTACACCCAAAATATGTTTGTGAGAGAGTTTTTAGGCAACCTTCCCTAAAGCAGTCTTTGAAAAAGGGTCGGCTGAAGAAGCAAGACTTTTCAATTACAAAGCATAAGGCCACACTTCTACGAGCAGCTGATTTAATTGGCCAGAAGATTCAATATGACTGTCCGGGTTTTTTGCCAAACAAGCGTCAGGTGCTCACCTCGACGATAATTGCTGTCTAGTTTGTTGCTGATATTTTTGTCATACAGCTCCTGCATCTCTTCCATAACCGGACTTCAATGTGTAGACTTCCTAACATGCACAAGCTGTATCTGCATTGAAATAAATGTACATATCATGTCTTGTTGCACCCAGTTACAGTTCCTATTGTTTTCTACAAAGATTTTCAAGCTTTTCTAGGAATCTGCAAATCAGGCCATTGCTTATTATGTTGCAAACCAATTCTTACATTCTTTACAGCATCGTATGGCGGGATTAGCTGCAATTGAAATTGCTCAGAAAGTATCAAAAGCTTGGCGCTCTCTTAGAAACACAAATAAGGGTGGCAAGAAGGCGAGGAGAAAGGAGAGAATCAGTACGCTAAGTCAGAACAGAGGTGGGGCTTGTTGCAGTACAAGCAGCTTGTCAGAAACCTCAACCTCCTATGGATTTAGCGAGGATAGATCTTCTGGCCATCATTTGTCTTGGCATGACATCTACACAATATCTGTTAAGTGGAGGCAGATTTCTGAACCCTGTGATTCTGTAGTTTGGGTTAACAAACTAAGGTAATTTGTGTTGTATAGACTATTCTACAACTCTATGCTTCATAAGCTACACTTGATTGGTAGATATATAAAATTTTTTATTGTTTTCATTATTCTAGAATGCACAAACCTAGATGGACAATCTGGTGTCAAAAAATCATTTAATTGTTTGCTATGATTATTTTAGAATCTGCTGATTGATCTTTTCATTATGTAGAATTTTGTGTTATTTACATAAATGTTTTTTCCAATATGGAGACCAATGCGCATAGACATCATGAACAGATGCAAGTCCATTTATGGTTGATTTCTCTTACGTTCATTCCTAGGTGTAACTGGTCCACTATAGCAGTATAGCCCTTCTATGGACTGATAATGTGCATGGAAGGGTTCATGCATCCATCTTGTTTGCTCAAAGTTGGGATTCATTCCATAGTATCTAAACAATATGCTATATCTTGATCTAGGCATTGTAAGAGGTATTGATTTAATGCTGGTTCTTCAACTATTTTTTTGTTGTTTTTACATTTCATCCGATTGCCACTAATTTTGTGACCACAGACTTATTCAAAAGATGCCTCTCAGTTTCTGATTATGCAAGTAACATTTTGATCTGCATGATTTTTAGTAGGTATTACAGTTAAATCCCAAAACTGAGGGTCCAGAATTTGTGTATTTGTGTGTAGACTGTTCTCAGTGCTTTTATTGGAGGAATAAAAGATAGTTTGATCAAATGATTTCTTGTTCGCCATGTTGTTCTTTCTGTCATAGTTTTGTTTCTTTTTATGAAACCCAGTGAAGAGTTCAATTCTGGATTCGGTTCTCACACACCCATGCTTCTTGGTCAAGCAAAAGTCGTCCGCTATTTTCCAAACTATGAAAGGTATTGGTTTCTCTCTCAATATTGCTAAATTATTGTGACGGAGTTCTATCTTCTCATTTTTCCAATTTGCAGAACATTGAATCTTGCTAAGACTAGCATGATGAACAACAAATTTGCATATAACTCAGCAAGCAATGTTATTGATCTCTCTGAAGCTGGAAAGTCTCAAAAAGTAAGTTTAGAAATGTTACATTGGATCTTTATGTATGAAATTTAATTACCCATAATTCAAGAATGAAATATTGTGATAGTTATACTTTCAATGAAACACGGCGGACCTCTAATGTTATTGATCAAGTGGCTATTTTCTATTTGTAGCTTGCTCTCAAATCCACTGGACTAATATGATGAATCACTTATATGCTTATTGGTTCCCTCATTATGCACTTAATGCTGATATAAGTTTGCAAATGCATAGGTGACTACTCACCCATGCTTTTAGATGTGAAATTCAAATATAATTATTGTAATGTATTTATATGCCAGGGAAATATTTCGTGGATTGTATTTGCATATGTAGCAATCAGTCCCAATTGATCAGTATGACTCACTATTGGAACAGGTGCAATCAAATATGGAACCTGTTTTTCATTTGCCATGCAAAACTTAGTTTTCCAATTCCCACAGACACGGTTATTGTACAATAGATAAACTGTAAAAGAACTGCAAATTGTGCTCAAATTCTTATGCTTCTGAGTAAGAAGAAATGCCCTTCAGAATTGAAACCTTGCATTGTTGAAAGATGGAACTTTTCATGTTTCTAAGTGAGTCGGGACATGATTTATTGTGCTCAAGCCTCTTTTCATACTGAAGTATCTGAATCTGGTAATCCGCATAAAACTAACTCGATTATACTTTTTAGGTTTACTAGAGATCAAAATATCTGTTGGTTACAAAATAAATTTGTTGTAGAGATGCCTTATTTTTAGGTCCCATGGAAGCAGCCTAGAGGTGAAGAATGACCATCAATATCTTTGTCAAGTTTCTTATATTAGGTTTTTGAGATAAGTTTCTTTATTTTGTTGATAATTGTTAGGTTTCTTACAATATATTTGGTGGGTTATCTTGTTGAACTGTTGATATTCTCCTAGCTAATAAAAAATTGCAATGCTACAGATAATGCAAGCGACGTCCTGTTCTGATCTTTACAGTATTGTTGGTGAGAACTTCTGGGTGGCCACCACATGCGAAAGTTATGCATTTGAGGGGTAATGTTCTTTGCAGATTACTTTGAATTTATCATATAGGTTATTCACATTTCATTAACCATTAGTAGCTTTCAAGTACGAGAAGGTTGCTCTCTTATTATTTGACATGCTGAATTTTTTTACACTTTGCAGGAAGCAACTTGAAGGAACAAGAATAACCACTCAAAATATGTAACATTTGTGCTCAACCGTCTCTTTCTGCTGAAGTTCTTGGTTACCCTTCTGAATACTTACATGACTTCTTGCAGGGACAAAAAAGGATTTGACTTTGCAATTAGGACACCTTGTACACCATCTAGATGGGATGATTATGATGAAGAAATGGCCATAGCTTGGGAGGTATGCTGTAATTAGGACACACACTATGATGTTACAAGAGTAAAAGGTCACCACTTGATACTTCTTGTTACATAGGGCCTGTGCAACTCTTATTGTGGTGAGGTTTATGGCTCAAATGATATGGAAATGCTCAAGGACGTGAAGGATTCAATTCTGAGAATGGCATACTACTGGTAAGACCATAGCAGATCAAAATGAACAGATCTTCTCAATTTCGGATGTAATCTGAAACAATTAATTCACAGGTACAATTTCATGCCACTGTCGAGAGGCTCTGCAGTTGTTGGCTATACGGTATTGCTCGGGCTGTTTCTTGCATCCAACATGGAAGTCACAGGAAATATACCACCAGGTGTTCAGGTTGATTGGGAAGCCATCTTATCTTCCACTCCAGATGCCTTCCTCAACTCTGTCAAACCCTGGCTCTATCCATCACTCAGATTCAGTACTGCATGGAAGGATTACCCAGATGTAGCTTCTACTTTCAGCACAACAGGATCAGTAGTTGCTGCTCTAAGTTCTTATGATTTGCCTTAAAAATGATGTTTTAGTGCCCAATTTCCTTACAGAGGATGTGTTGTATCATACATCGCATATTGATCATATAATATTTCTATAAAAGAACTACCATAGTAATAATAAAAGGTGCTGTTGTACATCCGTCACTGTTGTCCATCATAAAACAAGAGTTACGGTTCAATGAGTTCATCATGTTAAAGGTGAATTATTTTTGTAAATAATCCAAGTTTCTATGAAATGATTTATACGTGTACACTTGGAAAACCAAACGTTCAGGGTGTTATGAAATTCCTGATATACCAGGGTGTTAATTACAATTAGGCCGCAGAAATGAGAAAGCCTTCTCTTCCCTCGCTTTCCGGCCATTCTTTCTGACCCCACAGAGCCTTGACCATGTCGGAAGCCGCGGCCGGCGGCGCCACTCTGAGCCTCCTCTCGGCTTGCACGACCACACAATCCCTCTACCAAATCCATGCCCACATGATCAAGACGCAGCAGCACCACAATCCGGAGCTCGCCTCCAAGCTCATCGCCGCCTCTGCGCGCGTCCATGCTGTTTCCCACGCCGTCTCCGTTCTCTCCCGGTCCCCTCCCCTCCCGTACCCCTTCGCCCACAACGCCATCATCAACGCCTTCCTCCGGCTCTCCTGCCCCCGCCTCGCCCTCCAATTCTTCTCCCTCCACGCGGGCCCCATCCCCAACTCCCACAGCTTCCCCCCTCTCCTTAAGGCCTGCTCCCTCTCCCACTCCCTTCTCCCTGCTCTCGCGCTCCACGGCCTTCTCCTTAAGCTCTCCCTCCACTGTCATCTCCACTGCCACACCGCCCTCTTGTCCTTCTACTCCTCCTCTGGTGACTCGGATTCCGCACGCAAACTGTTCGACAGAAGTCCTCACAGAGACGGCATCGCTTCTTGGAATTCTATCATCTCTGGGTTGGTTAAGAGCGGTGAGTCCAAGGATGCATTGGAGCTATTCCAAGTTCTTTTAGGTTCTTATAACGGTTGTAGACCAGACGAGATCACGTTCGTCAGCGTGCTTGCTGCTTGTGCCGACCTGGGCGCCTTGGATGTTGTTAGATGGATTGATGGTGATTTGAGGAAGAATGGTAGGAGAATGAATGTGTATGTCGGGACAGCGCTGGTGGATGCTTACGCGAAGTGCGGGTGTGTAGAAGAGGCAAGGAGGGTGTTTGATGGAATGGCTGAAAGAAACGTGTTGACTTGGACTGCAATGATGCGAGGACTTGCTATGCTTGGACATGGACGCGAGGCGCTTCTGCTTTTTGAGAGGATGGTTGAGGACGGTGTTCGCCCAGATGATATCACTTTCGTTGGTGTGCTCTCCGCTTGTAGTCACTCGGGATTGGTTGACGAGGGACAAAAGGTATTTGACAGCATGAAGGATCGTTTCAATGTCAAGCCAAAAATGGAGCATTATGGGTGCTCGGTTGACATGTACAGTAGGGCAGGGTTGTTGGAGAAGGCTTTGGATTTGATCAAACACATGCCTTTCGAGCCCGAGGCAGCAATTTGGGGTTCCTTGCTGAGTGCCTGCAGAAGGAACCCAAACAATGTGGAGCTTGCAGAGCATGTGGCTGGTCACCTAATGGAGATCGAGCCGCACAATGATGCTACTTATGTCTTGCTATCAAACATCTATGCTTACAAAGATCGATGGGATGATGTTGCCAGAATCAGGGCACTGATGAAGGCCAGAGGGATAAGGAAAACTCCTGGGTGCAGTTCGGTCGAGGTGGATGGTTTGGTTCACGAGTTCATCGTGGGGGATAAATCACACCCTCAAATTGAAGAGATAAATGAGATGGTGGAGGAAATAGATTTTAGGGTTGGACAACTAGGACATGTGGTTGATACCTCCCAGGTGTCATTAGATATCGAGGAAGATGAGAAAAGGAATGCATTATTGCTGCACAGCGAGAAGCTTGCGCTTGCTTTCGGGCTTATTCGAACTAAAGCTCCTGCGCCCATTAGGATTGTGAAGAACATTCGCGTCTGCAATGACTGTCACTCAGTTATGAAGCTTGCCTCCAAGGCTTACGATCGAGAGATCGTAGTAAGAGATAGAAATCGATTCCATAGATTTGCAGATGGGAATTGCACTTGCGGTGACTATTGGTAATGCTTTGTACTTGTGTAATTCATAGTATTCATACTAGTTCAACTGGAACGACATTTATCTTGACAAACACTGAAGTTCTCATTGCAGTGATTACTATAGAGGTCCATGGAACGGTAGCATCTCTGTTTGACATTTATTTGAAAGAAAGCAACGAGGTAGAACGATCAGTCGATGCTGAAGAATGAGAACAGGAAATTAAGGGCACTTGGGCATAGTGGTGCCCTGTTGACTTTATGGTGTCTCGAATCCGGATTTTTCGGATAGTCTTAATTATATTATGAAGTTATTTAGTGGGTATAATCCTTATCTAGATTTATCTTCTATTAGAAGATTTAAATCAGTAAAAGTCTTATTTGAGTCAGTCTTCTACTTTGACTCAAACATCATTAGGCTATATCTATAAATACACTATTGATGTAAGGGTTTCAAAAGAGTGAGAAAGAGATATATAGATTAATACTCTTAATACGTCTTATGACGGTTAGACTACTTAGTGTTTTGTGAGAGTTGGTGATATTGGAGTTTCGTTTCCATCGTTGTAATCTTCTCTTTCTCTTCTCATCAATACAATATCCTCTGGATCGTCTTCGCCACATATATCTCTTGTCTGCTATCTTTTCCTTTTTTTCCGTTCTTCCTCTATATCGCTAATTGTGGTGGATATTGATATTTTCCGCAACAAGTGGTATCAGAGCTTGGTTCAATATGTCTACTACGAAGTTCAATATAGAGAAATTCAATGAAAAACAAGAATTCCCTATTTGGCAAGCAAGAGTTCGTGCAATTCTTACTCAACAAGGATTGAGAAATACATTGGAGGACGTCAAGCTTGAAGATGTCGGTGAAAGTGTTTGAGAAAACCAAAAGGCTAGTGTACATAGCACAATCATCCTCAGTCTCACCAATGAGGTGCTCTATCCGTTTCTTGATGAAACATCACCTTCAGAGTTATGGAAAAAGCTGGAGAAATAGTATATAAGTAAGTCTATCTCAAATCGAGTTTATTTAAAACAGAAGCTCTTCAAATGACAGAAGGTACGAATATAGTAGATCATCTTAATGCTTTCAATAAACTTGTCTCTCAATTGTTAAGCATTGATATTAAAATTGAAGATGAAAATAAGACAATTATTTTATTATCGTCTTTACCTCCTTCTCTTGAGAATCTTAAAACTACTCTCATGTATGGGAAGGATTTGAAATTTGACGATATTTCTGCTGTCCTTCTATCTAATGAATATTTGAAAAAGATTGGAGGGGATGTGTCACACTCAGAAGCATTAATTATTAGAGGTCGTAACAAAGAAAGATCAAGGACATGTCGTTCTAGATCCAAATCCAAAAAAATAAATTGTAGGTATTGTAAGAAAATGGAACATACAATTAAAGATTGTTGGAAGCTCAAAGTAAAGAAAGAAAGAGAATCTCAATTTAAAGAGCAAGCCAAAGAACAAGTGTCAGTTGTTGAAGGGAGTTCTGATGATAATTTGCGTAACGTTCTCTCTATTAGTTCTAATTTTGATCATTATCATGATATTTGGATTCTTAATTCTGGTTGTTCTTATCACATGTGTCCTAATAAGGATTGGTTTGAAGACTATAAGTCCTATGATGGTGGTTTGGTTTTGATGGGTAATAACAATCCATGCAAAACTGTTGGAATTGGAACAATCAAAATTAAGATGTTTGATAATATTATTAGAACTCTTACTGATGTTAGGCATGTTCCTGATTTGAAAAAGAATTTGATCTCTTTGGGTGTTTTGGATTCTGCTGGTTATAAGTATTCTGCTGAAGGTGGAGTTCTTAAGGTTGCTAAAGGCTCATTGATAGTGATGAAGGGCCTAAAGCATGGAAATTTGTATGAGTTAATAGGAAAAACCGTTGCAGGTGGAGCAGCAATTTCTCAGGCCTCTTTTTCTGATATGACCCACTTATGGTATATGCGTCTTGGTCATATGAGTGAGTAAGGTTTAAGTGAGCTCAACAAAAGAAAATTACTGAAAGGTCTCAACTCATGCAAATTGAATTTCTGCGAGCATTATATCTATGGTAAACAGTCCAAGTAAAATTTAATACTGGTATTCATTACACTAAAGGCTTAATTGATTATATTCATTCTGATGTGTGGTGCTCTCCTATTCCATCAAAATCTGGTACTCGTTATTTTGTCAGTTTTATTGATGATTTTTTCAGAAAAGTGTGGATTTATTTTTTGTATCACAAAACCGAAGTGTTTTCTGTTTTCAAACGGTGGAAAACTTCAGTTGAAAAAAGGATTGGTAGAAAAATCAAATACCTCAGAAATGATAATGGCGGAGAGTACAAATCAACAGAATTTCTCAAATTCTGTGAAGATGAAGGCATCAAACGCCACTTTACCATCCCAGGAAAATCTCAACAAAATGGTGTGGCTGAAAGGATGAACAGAACCTTGTTGGAGAAAGTACGTAGTATGCTCAGTACAACTAATCTTGATAAATATTTTTGGGCAGAAGCAGTTAATACAGCATGCTTCATTGTGAATCGCTCTCCTCAAACAGCCATTAATTGTAAGACTCCTAAAGAGGTGGACTGGTCAACTTGCAAATTATTCTTCTTTAAAGATTTTTGGTTGCCCTGTTTATGTGCATGTTGTCAAGGATAAGTTAGATGCACGTTCCAAAAAGTGTATTTTCTTGAGTTATGCCAAAGGCGTCAAAGGCTATCGTTTGTGGGATCCTACTATTTCAAAAGTAATTATTGAAAGAGACATAGTATTTGATGAAAATGTTATACTAAAATCTATTAAGAAAGATCCCAATGATATAATGCAAGTGGAGGTGGAACATGTAATTTCTTCAGAAGAAGATATTCAGGGTATGTCCAACTATCAAGAAAATTCTAAGAATCAAGTTTTTGAAAAAACTCCACTTCGAAGATCTCAAAGAAAAATAAAGCCACCTGAAAGGTATGGTTTTGAAGATATGGTAGCTTTTGCTTTAGTTACTAACAATAGTGATCCTTCTTCCTATAAAGAAGCAGTGCAGGATAAAAATTCTTCTCAGTGGCAAGCTGCTATGAATGAAGAGATGGATTCCCTTCAAAAGAACCATACTTGGGATCTGGTGAAATTACCAGAAGGTAGTGGCAAAGACATCTATTGAAGATTCAAATTCAGAGAATAAGATGATTCGAGCCAAGGTGGAGATTGTTGGCTTTATGGTGTCTCGAATCCGGATTTTCCGGATAGTCTTAATTATATTATGAAGTTATTTAGTGAGTATAATCCTTATCTAGGTTTATCTTCTATTAGAAGACTTAAATCAGTAGAAGTCTTATTTGAGTCAGTATTCTACTTTGATTCAAATATCATTAGGCCACATCTATAAATACACCATTGATGTAAAGGTTTCAAAAGAGTGAGAGAGAGATATATAGATTAATACTCTCAATATGTCTTGTGACGGTTAGTCTACTTAGTCTTTTGTGATAGTTGGTGATATTGGAATTTCGTCTCTATCGTTGTAATCTTCTCTTTCTCTTCTCATCAATACAATATCTTCTGGATCGTCTTCGCCGCATATATCTCTTGTCTACTATCTTTTCCTTTTTTCTGTTGTTCCTCTATATCATGAATTGTGGTGGATATCGATATTTTCCGCAACAGTGTCTTTTGGCTATCGTGTCTATGTAGCAGGGGCACTCGTCTTTGTTTCCGTGAGTCCCCGAGGGCACACATCTGCATTCCTTGCAGCAGATGACACAGTACTTGAGGCAGCGGAACTTAATTTTCGCCTTCGAGCACCTCATCTTGCACTTCCATTTGCAATACTCTGATTTTGCCACAAAACAATTTGATTCATCAGCATAAGAGCAAAAGTTCAAAAGGAATTTCAACAAAGAGTTGGTGCTACGTGAGGCTGCTGTGGTTGTGTCGAGAAAGGAAGAAGTGAAGAGGAGGATGAGAGCCAGAGTCGTGATGGAGAGGAGCTTCATTTTTTTGAGAAGCTTATAGGGTGGTGTGTTGGTTGTGTGGCGTAGGGGCAGCAGAGAGTGAATTTATAGAGGAAGACGAGGGTGATTGGCCTGTGGGGCGGTTTGCATCCACGCATGCATGCACGCTTGGGGGGGACACGGGAAGCGAAGGTGGCGGAGCAATGAGCGCCAGGTGTCCGACGTGTTGGGATCTGCCCGCTCTCAAATCGATCTTCGAGAGATGTATTTGGGGTTGGGTGTTGTCCTCTTAGTTGGATGGACTTGGTTTTTAGGAATAGGAAGGTTCTCGGTGAGATAATCAAAATTTCTAACTGATATTAGTTGGCCATTTAGACGAGAAACTATAATTTGGTGATGAATTAGGCTCTTATAAACCAACTGAGCGATTAGACGGTCGTCAAGCATCTGGTACTACTAATTACCAGACAGCTAGGCAATTCATCTTGGTGTTTTAGTGAAGTGCTAATGGGCTGCGCTCGAACATCCTTTGCCTCCTATTACATGCAACCTCTAGGGCCGAAAGAACCAGAAGAAGTTTGCCATCTTCTAAAAATGTGGAAAGAACAGAAGGATGTGGAAACCTAGATGCATGCTTGCTTGCACGCGTGCATGTCCCTTAAAGCAGTAGCACATACGTGTTGCCGTTGCCACTTCGCCATTCTTCTCGGATTCATATTATCGGATTCTAAAGGAGAGCACACAAGGACACTGAAACTCGCTGTGCCCTGATATCATTCTAGATCTGATCATGTGACCAAGCTCTCTGCTTTCTTCCTTTTCATGTGTTCTTCCTTGTACTCTGATCGTCAGGCTTCTGCACAACATGAAGGTCTGAACAGAAACACATAAAGATTTGGATATCGAAGTGGTTGGATGCGGAAAGAAGAATGAACAATCGAACTAGTTGTCGAGCCCAACGAAGGATGGAACTTCGAGCAATAAATTCCCAGGAATCACAGCCATTGCCTCGACTTTAACAACTGGAGAGCAAATTCTCTTCAACCTCTTATCTGCATCTCCTTTCTGTTGAATGAAGAGGACCACTTGACCTAGTAATGTATCATTAAATGCCAATAATTCTGAGAGAATAACTAGCCGAAAAATGCCCCAGGGTTGTGTAATTTTCCACATTTGCAGGGGGGAATATGCGCAAAAATTCTACAATGTGGAATCAAGGCAGCGGAATCTCCGACTTGTGACAGATTCACGAAACCTAAATCTATTGACAAACTCATTTTCTTAAGAAGGAATTCATTTATTATTTACTTATTCTGAATTATTATTTTTAGTTTGATTTGTGTCTCCGAGCAATTAAGTCTTCATTAAGTCTGCTAAGTCTCCAAATGCTAGGTATATATATATCCACGCGAATGTGTACACCGCTTGCAGTGTTTGACATGCTTTGCGCCACCATTCGCGGCGTGACAAATATCTTCTCGTTGGCCATGCCTTGTCAAGCTTTGACAGACTCCACTCGTGCATTTCTTTTTTTTATTAGAGAAATATTTTGGATTAATTTAATTGGTAGATCCAATTTTTGGCAATAGTTTGCATTTGTTTAAAGGCTTCCTTAATCTTAATATCTTTATTAATTTATGGTGTACGACCTCCAACTCTAACTCGTTTGCTCCTAACGTGGGTTATTTTAGCAACCTTAATGCTATTAGTACGCATTTAATAGCTTGACAATGGCTTTACACTACTTATTCAGACTACATTTAATTTAAGAGATATTCGCGCAAAGATTGTAGGAAGTAGAATAGTTTCATATTAAATGATTGAAGTAAATATTTAATTTGATGCATAATATTTTATTAGCATTATTGATATAATGCTCTTAAGTTAAAAATTAGATCTCACAATTTGGATTGACAATTGGGTTTAAGTTGGATCAAGCACATAGTATTATACTAAATAATTTAATTTTCTAAACTCAAATTTGATTCGATTTTTAAATGGATAATCCGATCTTGTCCAAATTAACTCATTTATTAAATAAGTCAAATTTGTATCATAACTCACTTTTACCTAAATTAAGTTGATTCAATTTGACCAGAGTGAATTCGACATATTTAAATAATATTAATAATTTTAACATATTTTAAATAATTAAAATTAAAAATTATTAAATAATAATAATAATATACTTTATTTATAAATAATAATTTTAAAATTTACTTCAAAAATATTTTTAAAAAATATTAAAATGATTTTAATTGACTTACTTGGTAAATAGGTTAATTTAATCTGATTCGATATATTTATGATCCGAAAAATAACTAGGTTAATCGAATAATAATGGATTGTATGGATTCACCCTATTATAACTCAAATTTTTTCGAATCATAATAGGATGAACTCGATTATGGTCCGTATTTGATTATAACAAATCTAAATTTAGTTAAGGAGTCAGATTATATATTACAAGGTCTATTGGAAATATAAGATTTCAACGGGCTTTAATTTTTTATCATGGCTGTATTTGGAAATAATTAACTACTTATTACAAAAATAAAAATAAAATTTACAGCTAATTTATTACATTATTACCCAAAAAAATCCCTCTCCTAATTCACGTGCCACGTGACGGCGCCGTTTTCTCGTCACTCGTTACGTCATTCGACATCGCTGCTTGAGATCACCGGTTTCTGCTGAAGTTGCCCCAAAGTCCAGCACTCACCAAGAATTATAAACGAGGCGAAAAGTCGATGGTCTAAGCTCACCGCGGTGACCAGATGCTACCTTCCTTCTTCCTTCTGTGTCTCCACTTTTTCACTTTTCCCCCCATACTTTTACTTTTATTCGTACCATCCCCCGTCCCACCCACTTTCATTTTCCATTTTCGGCCCTCCCGTTTCCCCTTATTTCCGTTCCCTCGCCAACTTCGACAGCAGCCCCCGCTGCACTTCCACTCTCCACTAAGAATCGACATTTTGCAGACAGGCCCCTCGATGTGGATTTCTCTCGTGTTTTAGCCCTTCTTCCTCTTCTTCTCCGTCTAGGGTTTCGCGGCAATGGAGAGGAGGCGCGGGTTCCTCTCGTCGTTGCGGGAGAGGTCCCGGTCGGAGAGCCCGGCGCGGAGCCCAGCTCCGGTGAGCGGGCTTCTGCTCCCCCGCCGGCGGCAAGGTCGGCGGGGTGGGACTCCGGAGATGACGGAACCGGGAGGTGGTGGATGGCTGGGGTTGGCGCCGCTGATGGAGGGGCCGGATGGTGGGGAGAATGGCGGCGGTCGGAGGAGGGAGGGGCGGTGGGGGCGGTGGGCGAAGGGCCGTGTCCCAACAACTCTGTCGCCATCGATCTCTGCCGACGGGTACCGGCGTTCCGATCTCCGACTTCTTCTCGGTGTTATGGGCGCGCCGTTGGCTCCGATTCATGTTACCCCCGCGGAGCCGTTGCCCCAGCTCAGCATCAAGGACACTCCCATTGTGAGATTTCTATTGGATTCATCTTTTTTTCTTATTTTTTTACTCGTTTTTCTAGATTTTCTAATTGGCGCTGTTTGTTGCTGTTCGTTTTTTTACTCGTTTTTCTAGATTTTGCTTGATTTTGAGGGATTTTTGCCATTTTTTTGGATATGCATTTGATTTTTGATGGCCATGCATTGCAATTATTGGATTGATTCTTAAACTTTTACCACTTGCGAGTATTTTTACTGTAAATTTTAAGCAAATTTGATAGCACTCTGATGCTCTGTCTCCATTTGTCCACAAATTCTCTGTACTCTGTAGCGTCTTGTGATTCTCTGATGAAGTGGTTAATACCAACAAATAGAAGCAAATGAATTCAAGTACTATTTTGGATGCTTTACTGGGGACATTTTCGCATTTTCTTTGGATTTCTTCTTTTCATTCACTCACATTTAATCTTGGTAGGAAACTTCATCGGCGCAGTACATTCTGCAGCAGTACACAGCGGCTTCAGGGGGGCTCAAGCTCCAGAGCCTGATCCGAAATGCATATGCAATGGGGAAGGTGAGAATGGTGGTGTCGGAATTTGAAACAGCTGCTGGAATTGTGAAGAACAGGAACGCCTACACGGAGTCCGGTGGATTTGTACTCTGGCAGATGGCCCCGGAAATGTGGTATGTGGAGCTCGCCGTTGGTGGCAGCAAAGTGCACGCTGGTTGTAATGGTCTGCTTGTCTGGCGCCATACCCCCTGGCTTGGTGCCCATGCTGCCAAGGGTCCAGTTCGTCACCTTCGCCGAGCTCTCCAGGTATAAAACTAATAGAAAATCCATACTTGTTTCATTCACTTGTTTCTGTTATGTGTAGCAAATGTTAGATCAGTTAAATATTTTGATGGCAGAATCAAACAAACAATTGTTTCAATGATTGGGTTACTTGTGAAAGATGCAACATTTCTTTAGTGAAAAGCAAATTAATCAATCAAATAACATATTCATGTCAATGTGAGTAAGCAAAAACAGCAGATTGCTTCTGGAGTTTGAGTTGGCTTTGGCCATATTTGATGAATTCAATATATGTAGGGCCTTGATCCGTTGACCACGGCAAGCATGTTTGCAAATGCACGATGCATTGGAGAGAAGCTGGTAGATGGGGAGGAATGTTTCATTCTCAAGCTCTGTGCAGATCCAGAAACACTGAAAGCACGCAGCGAAGGACCAGCTGAGATCATAAGGCATGTGTTGTTTGGCTATTTCAGCCAAAAAACCGGTCTTCTGGTCTGCATTGAGGACTCTCACCTGACGAGGACTCAATCTAGCGCTGGTGGGGAAGCTGTTTACTGGGAGACCACCATAAACTCCTTCATTGAAGACTACCGGAAGGTGGAGGGCATCATGATCGCCCATTCCGGTCGCTCAGTTGTCACCCTCTTCAGGTTTGGTGAGATGGCAATGAGCCACACCAAGACTAGGATGGAGGAAGAATGGAGCATTGACGAGGTGGCCTTCAATGTCCCTGGCCTCTCTATGGATTGCTTCATCCCTCCCGCTGATATAAATCGAAATCCTTTCAGTGAGTCTGGTGAGCTACCTCATGGAGAAAGAGCCAAGCCCAGCATTACTGGCAGTCATCTAGCGAGGGTTGCCGCGCTGGAGAAGCCAAACGGTTGCTTTGACAACAGCTCAATATGGAGCGCAGAAGCCTAATTTTTGGCTTTTACATGATAAGAGGATTGAATTGTTCATAGGAGTGATTACTTTCAGTTAGATCTGACGCCATGAAATGTAGGCCACAGGAATTGATTCAGGAGAAGGCTTGGGTGATATTGGCGCAAGCATTTGTAGATATCAGCATTATCTTCAACCTTTTCAAGTCTCTGTTGAATGACTGGGGATGTTGTGTTGCATGTCAATTGTTGTTGGCTTGCAATTACTTTCACCAACAACAATGAGTATAGCGTTTTCGAGAGTTCTTACCACATATTGATGGTTCATTTAGCTGGAATTCTGAATTTTTCAGATTGCAAGAAAATATGATTTGCAATTGGTTTTCTTGAACCTCTATATTTGGTTGATGCCTGCATTGGTAGTATTGTTTGGCTTGTGCGCAAGCCAGTATCATTTGTTCCTTGTTATTTTTGATATATTATAGTTGATAATTATCTTTTTTATTGATATACTTGATAATTATCATGATACATCGGGCTATAAGCACATGTTTGCTGCAAGCCGAGGGGCCGCGCCGCGCATTGCCCAACTCAGATTTATAATCTGAACACTAATCTCGAGGCAACACTAGATAATCTAAGAACGACACGTCTGGATAATGTCAAAAAGGAGCCCTAATACTGTGTGCCAGGCAGAAACCAGCTACAGTACACGCACACGCACACGCCGACCGATCCGAGCCTCTTTTGACGCATCTCAACGCGGTCCGACCCCCACGCGTAACCACCTTTGACGCTCCCTCCACGAGTCCCGTAACGTGCCCTTCGCCCTCCATCCTCCACCACCTTCTCGGCTCTCTGTCACTCACTCCCGCAGCTTACTCACCCTTTATCTGCTCCCCGCTCCGCCGTCCCTGTTCTCTCGCCCATTCTCTCGAGCACCATGCATCTCCTCCTCCTCCTCCTCCTCCTACTCCTCGCCCCAGCCTCCGCCCAACCACCCGCCTCCGCCCCCTTCTTCTCCATCGTCTCCGCTCCGCTTGGCTCCATCACCGATTCGCCAACCGCCGGCTCTGCTCCGACCTTTTTCTCCTCCGATCCGCCAGCTGGAGCGCCGATCGACTTCCCACCCTTCACTGCCGCCTCCGCTCCGACTTCCTCCTCCTCCGATCCGCCGGCTAACGAAGACTTCACAAGTTTCTCCGCACCGAACGCCGCACCAGCCCATTCACCGGCTACCGCACTCGCCGATCCGCCAGAGACTGCACCCGCGGACCTTCCACCCCCGATCAACGCCCCCGCCCATGCGCCAACTGCATTGCCTCCTCCGATGGCCGATCCGCCCGCCGTCTCCCCTTCCCTGCTTCCCACGCCGAGCAAAGAGATAAACAAGCACATCGCTCCACCTCCGACAACGCCCTTCCAATCGCCTTATTCGGATCCCCCTTCTCCGGCAGCCTCCACCGATTCCCCCGTTAGCCAGCCAGAAATCCACCCGGACCCACCCGCGCCGCCACCGACTAAGCGAACAAAAAAGCCCAGTGTTCAACATACGGCGACGCCCTCCCCTGCGCCTGCGCCAACGAGGAGGAAGCCAAAGAAAGCCCGCACTCCAAATACGCCTGCGCCCGCTCCGTCACCGTTCGCTGCCGGGCCTTCGCCCTCCGAAGCAGCCACTCCGACCGCGCCGGCCCCCGCACCCGCCCCTGGCCCCGGCAGCGATTCCGACGTGACGGTACGCGCTTCCCCTCCATTACCATCGATTACCGTCCGATCTTGTTCTGCACGAATATTAGTGCATTGGAACCCTTATGGAAAATTAAATTACGGCGAATTTTATAATTTTATGTTCCGTATATTTATTTGTCGACGGGACGTAGACTTGGAGTCAAACGGAAGAACCTGAGTCGTCCTTTTCATCGTACTTCGGTTTCATGACTGGTGACACGTCATGGATTTTAGCAGCCGTCGGATTCACTTCCAGGATGATAAACTGTTTTTAATTTTTATCTTTATCTTTGGGGAAAATGCAGGATGATGGAGCGGCTCCGAGGAACGGAGCGCGGATCCCGAGGTGGTCTGTGCTGATCGCGGTCGTTGCCGTGCTTGCTTTTTAGAGTTCATCACATGTAGATAGAAGCTTACCATAAAGGTTGACCACTTCAGTCTCTTGTAGCTATTTGGGCTTCTAGCTTTGAGGTTATATATCCTTGTGAGCATTTTGTGTTAGGATGTGGTGATTTGAGCTACATATATAAATAAAAACTGATTTTATTTCCTAGTGGCTATAAATTTATAATTTTTGCACTTGTATTTATTTGATAAAAGGCCATAGAACAAGAAGATCACTATTAGCCTATTTGCTAAGCGAGAGCTGATAAGAGAGGTTTGAAATTTGCGTTTTGGTTGTGGTTGAATGATAAGAGAGGTTTGAAGTTTGAGTCTTGATGTGGTTGAATCTCAAGAGAAGTTTGAAGTTTTGAGTCTCAGTTGTGATTGAATCGAAAACACTGATCTTAGAATTTAGTACCCGCAACATTTCATTCGCAATAGCCATCTAATATCCATGTCTTCAAACAAATAACATACCATCGCATCATGAACTACAACAACACTGCTTCATGAATCAACCAATATAATTAATTAAACAAACAGCTTGTTATGCTAAACAAAGGGCTAATGATTGCCGATATGGAGTATTCCATTTCCTCTGCAGCGATTGTTGGTCGACGTTCCTTTTAGCTTGAGAACCTTCTTGGAAATGTTTCTGGCATACCTGTGGCTCTCCAACTCTGTCCTGTGTTTCTTTATAGTCCGCAGCATGTAATCGAGCAAATCAGGCTGTGAATCATGAAGCAAAGCATCAGAATGTCAGCCGGTGTATTGCAAAGATTGGAAGGATATTGAGTTTAGTTATGGAGAATACGAACCTCTGCGTTCTCGAGAGCGCGCTGTATCACGTAGTTCCCGTACGGATCCTCCATGATCTGCACTATCTCCGGACTCTCGAACAGCTCCCGGATGATCCTCCTTCGCCCTCCATGCCCCGTCATTCGGATGCATGCCTCCACCACATTGCTACTGAACTTCTGCGTCGCAAGCAGTACGATGTTTCCTTGCAGTCTGTCCACTATCATGTCATTGAGCCCTCGATTATTTATACCTAGCAAACGTTGCACAACATAGTTCCTGATGAACAAAAGACACGTGCATTATCGGGAAAAAGATCGATGATGTTACATTATAAACAAAAAACTGTGGATACGTTCATGTCTATCTACCCGTGTGGATCCTGCGAAAGCTCCACGGTGTAGGGTATTAGCTTCAGTACACGCGGGGTTCTGTCTCGTTCTTCCGCCAGCTGCAGTACTTTTTGTAGTGAGCAACAAGCAGATTTATCTCTTGCGAGATCTACCAGTCGATACTGATCCAGCAGCACAAGAACATACTGCAAAATTTCACATGTTTTGTGTCTCATAAACAAACTAAACAGCCAGTTCATTGTGCCAAACTAATATCAGCAGCAAGCTGATGAAACTCACCTTTGTGAAGTCGTATGAGAGTATCTCTAGCACCTTTTCGATGACACGATGACCGTTCATGTTCATGATCAGCTTGAGGATCCTCGGACTCCTGAAAGTTAGATCTATGCTCGCAATTGTAATACCCTGTTGCTCGTGCTGGGAGCGCCCCAACAGCTTCACCATGCATTGGCTCCTGAAATTTAGTTTTAACTGGTTACGATGTATAATGTACAAGGAAGGAAGACAATGCAGTTGATGTTGGAAGCTGGAGTTTAGGCATTACCCTTCCCAAGTGACCAGCGTTTCGAACAGCACGTCGGAGTCACCAAGGACGGCCTCTACGAGTCCAGGCACGTGAGCTTGGGGACAAACTTCGACGAGCTTCAGAAAAACCTTGTGGCCGTCAGGGTGCGCCATCATAGCCAACGGGCTGTGCATTATCTCCTCCAAGATTGTACGCTTGTTGTCGTAAGAGCCCGTCTCCAGGAGGTGCCGCAAGAACCTGCTGCCGTCGGCCTCCATCGCCACCAACAACACCCTTCCAATCACCTCGTCCATGCTATTGTACCTTCCCTCGTACGGCGTGACCTCCGCGGGCCACCGGCATCTCGATGCGTTCGTCTCAACCTCGTCCACCTGCACTTGATAGTTGTGCTTGTTTCTCCAGTGCATGCCATTGATGTTACCCACCTGCACTGCAGTAACTGACAGCCCTGCAAAGTGCCTGTTCTCTTTCGCCGCGGCGTAATTCCCTGATCTTGCCTGGATTGCTTCACGGTCATGACTTGAACTGTAGTTGTCCCCCATCGTTGCAGCCCACAAAGAAGGAAACAAGCGGTACGGCGTCACCGCCGCCGGAGAGAAGTGATAGGAGTTGTTGTTATTGTTGTTGATCAATCCATTGAGTAGCTCATATCTATTCACCTGTGGGGCTGGAACTTCCTTGTAGCTATCTGTGTGGGGAGAGTAGTCATTCGAACTCTCACCATTGCTGTAATTATACGCAGAATTATCATCTGGAAGAACTGACAAAGAAGAATGGGATGAACCAGGGAAATACGGGAAGGCGTTCGAGGCGGGCAACAGGGAAGCAGGCTGGAAAGACGGTGAAAGCGGCGAAGGATAGCGCGGAGTGCCGGAGGAGGACAGCGGAGGAGGCGTGGGCAAGAGAGAGAGATTGGCGAAACTCCTTTCAAGTGTATCAAAAAAGCGTTTTTGGGTGGAGAAACCCAACTCCCGACGAGAAGCGGCGGCAAATTCCGCGACTCCATTGGAGGAAGCCATGACAGGAGAACGACGAAGCGAATTGAGAGAAGACGGCTTCCCGTCTCCGGCGGAGGAATTCATGTTTGGGTTGTCAGGGGAAGGAAGAAAAGGAGCTTTTCCCTTTGCTCGATCAGAGGAAGACATGTTGGAGGAGGAGGAGGAAGAAGAAGAAGAAGAAGAAGAGAAGAGAAGAGATTGGGAGAATCGAAGAGGCGCAAAAAGGGGTTTTAAATAGGGTTTAGGAGAAGAAGAGGTTAAACGGGAGTTCTCCCCCGAAGAATTCCGAGTGCAAATCGAGTTTCCTTTTAAATCTGCGACCGTGATCATGTCCGTGTCGGATTCCAACGGTCCTGAAACATAAAACCGTGGTTAGAGATAAGATCCTGTTAGGTTTTGGACCCTTGCACAAGTGTGATTAGAGATTGTTTATTGATGTAATTTGGT
Source organism: Trichopus zeylanicus subsp. travancoricus (assembly GCA_005019695.1). NCBI lineage: Eukaryota > Viridiplantae > Streptophyta > Magnoliopsida > Dioscoreales > Dioscoreaceae > Trichopus > Trichopus zeylanicus. The sequence goes on from RXID01021553.1 coordinate 2,078,302, forward strand.
TTTCTTCGTAATTTGGATTGTTCCTAATTTAACTTTTTATGCTCCCAAATCCAATTCTTGATTATATTGTAGAGTTTATAATGATTGCATCCTGTCTAAATTATCCAAACTACGCACCCCATTGTCTTCCAAACAAAAGCGTCCATGATCGTGATCGTTGATTTTTCAGGACGTCGATTCAATGGCTACGATTACTTCTATACCTTTTCCATGGACAGGATGGGCTAGGCCGAATCAGGCCTCGCAGCTGTTTTGATGGGCCTTATATGGTTCCGTTTGCTGAGTCTTGGTTTGACTTCTTTTTTTCTTTTGCGTTTATTTGCAAATGTAAAGATTATAGGGACGTACACGCAAACAAAGATATCCACGCTGTAGAATGAGAATATAATATAATCCAGAAAATAAAAAAAAAAAAAAAAGAAGAAGAGAATATTGGCTTTCAGCAAATTCATCATATCAGAATCACGAAAAACATGATGCAAGATCCATCATGCAAAAAAATTCAATCTCAAAATAGCATGTCTTGTCATACTTCATCAAACAGAATATGCTAAAAAATAAAAGAAATTCATCTCCAGACAAAAAGAAATATTGAATGCTTCACTCAAACAAAACACGTTCAACAACATAGTTTTATTTATTAAACAACCATGAATACTGAAAGAAACATCACACAACCAACTACGACTAGCACTCTAGTTTCTTTACAGCTTCAAGTAAACAAGCATGAATAATCCTGGAGCTTCCCTTCGCTTTTGTCGATTGTTCGCAGATTTCCATGGTATGGTTTTTACCGAGAACCTTTCTGCCATACTTGTGGCAAGACAAACTTGCTTCATGCCTCATAAGAAACTGCAACCATATAATTCTACAAATCATCCTGAAAAACAATCAACAAAGCGAGAAAAATGAGAGTATATTATTGCTTATATGCTAATATATGATAAAGCTGTGTGCTCTTATAATTTTCTGAATGTTTCCAAGCAGTCTAACACTGGCTTTGGAATGATATTTTTTTTGTGCGTTTATTGTTCTGGGACAGAGTTACTTCTACAATAGAAATACCCAATTGCTAGAGAAAAGGAGAAAAATAAAAAAAAATATGAACCTCTGCCTTGAGGAGAGCCCTGCTGTATGACATAGTTTCCATTGGGGTTATCCATAATCTCCAACTGTTTGGTTCGAAATCAAAATCAGAATCAAAAATTTTTATAATATTTTTTTCTTATAAAATTAATATTACTTATTTTACATCATTATTAAGTTAAATTATTATAAAAAATTAATTAGTTTTTCGAACTTTAAATTATTGTAAAATTAATTTTAATAAAAAGAATATTAATTTACATAACTAATTTATTAGTTTTGATTTTCATCTTGATTCTCAATCAGACGATACTAATATTCTTCCACTGGTGAACAGCTCCAGGACGATCTTCATGCCTCCTTTACAATCCGACTTTTCAATGTTGTGCTCCACCACATTGCTGCTATGCTTTAGCATCTAAAGAGGGGCATAATTTCCTTGCAGCTTTTGCATCGCCCCTTCTCTGATTTCTGGCTAGTCAATTTTCAGCAGAATTTGTACCACATAGTTCCTGATGAACAAAAGATGCAACATAAATATTCGGCTCAAAGCCCAAAAAGGGGAACTTATGATATAATACTCAGCTTATCAGTTTTGATACCACCCAATACTTGTGCAAATCGCTCAGAATTACAAACTTTTTGTAATGTCCTACAACCAGTTGTATCTCTTACCACTGGATACTTTTCCAGTATTACAAAAGCAAGCTGCAGAAATCTCACACATGTGCTTCATCAACAAACTGAACATATAGTTAAGATAAACCATTTATGTAACTTGAGAAATGCACAATTGCATATTCATCTGCAGGATTTCGAGCACTTTTTCTTCAATTTCATGACTGTCAGCATCCACCATCAGGTCGACAATTTCCAGGTGCACAAAAGCTCGAGCAAGCATCATAATCGGCTTCTTGGTGTAGCAGTGCACCATCAGCTCCTTTATTGCTTTGCTCCTAGATTTAATTACAATAAACAGAAGGTAATGCAAAGGGATGAGATATGATCCAGATATGAAGTTAAAAGTTGGAGCTTGCTCATTGCCGATCACCCTGCTGGAGTGCAACATGTTTTGATGAGCTCGTTGGGATTGGAGGTGCCAGCATCGAGGAGGTAAGATACTTGATGCGGAGCACAAGCATCAACAAGCTTCAGAAAGATATGGTGACCATCCTGGTGTGACATCACAGCCCATGGGTAGCTCATCACTCCCTCCAATATCACAAGCACGTCATCTAGATGGCCTGCATCAAAAATGGACTGCAAGAACCTGCATCCATCAACTTCCATCGCCATCAGCAACCCATTCCCCTGTGCTTCAGCCATGCTGTCATACCTCCCCTCATAAGTAGTCATTTTCTGTTGCTGAATGCAGCTATCTCTTCTCCTTGGCTGCAGCATTTGAGCCAACCCAGTCCATCTGAAATCTGTCATTGTAGTGTCTTGACAAGCACATACCACTGATTTCATCTTCAACTGGTCCACCATAGCTGGCCCAGTTTGTTTGCACTTCATCATTCTACTTCCTTTGGTAGTGCAAGTCGCAGATGCCATTGGTCAGCACTGTCCTACCTAATGGCCAAGGAAGAACAACCAATGAACTAGGAAGGTAATGGAAGCCAGGCAATGATGGAAATGAAGAAGCAAACTGGTAAGAAAGCAGAACAGAACTTGATGAACAAGATATGTATTGCTAGTCGTGAGCCGTCAACGGCATTGAGGAACTAGATGAGCCAGATAAGTATTGGTAATCAGCCGATGGTTGGACCAGAGAAGCTGGCTGGCAGTGGGATGGTGACTATGCTGGAGGATTGGGAAAACAAGGGGACGAGGATTGAGAATGACTAACGGATCTATTCAAAAGAAACTCATAGAAGGGTTCATCAGGAAAAACTAGTTGAGGGGTCTAAACAGGGTTTAAAAGAACTAGAAGTACAGCAGGAAATGTGTTTACCCCATAGAAATTGATGGAAAAAGTAGTTGGCTGATTGCTTATCGATAAAATTTAAATCAAAATCTCAAAAAATAAAATTTAGATCTTTCATACGACTCTTTTTTTCTGGTTTGGCTTAATTTGAATTCCTAGGCCCATGATTAATGAAAACTAGGATAAGTTCCTGACTTATCCTAAATTATCCTAGTTTATTTTTGCTAATCTCAACTTATCTTTTAACTTATCCTGACCTTAGATTTTTATGACTCATGAGAGCTGAACAAATGATGTATTGGGATGCAGATTTGTGGTCACCAATGATAGCAGAGCCATTTTACTGCTAGTTGACACTAGAAGTAAACAATGATATATGGTTGGCTTGTAACAAAATGCAAAACCAGAACATAGCTACAGAGGAGGAAGTAAAACTAGTAAAAAAAATGTGATTTATTCAGCATTTTTTCCTTTTTTTTTATAAAGTACACCTTTGTTCTCAAGAAAGAAAATAAAAAACAATAGCATGTGACATGTGTAACAGCTAGAGTTCTCTAGTTGGCCACCTCTCTTGTAACAAGTAGTTAACAGCATAACCTAGAGAAGAAGATCATCTCCTTTTAATATTGGAACTAAAAAGGATATTACCATCCATGGTTTTCCTTAAGCACAGGAACTAGGTTGTCTCCAACTTGGAAGTGCAAAAGCTATCTTCAGTTTCCAGTGGCCCCCAATCTTTTATGGACTTCAAAAGACCAAGTAGATAGAACTCCTCCATGCAAAATGAGGTAAACTAAAAAGGAGACATATCCAGCTATGACAGCAAAGACAATGCAACCCAACAATACACCATGTACTTCAAAATATACGAATTCAAGCAAAATGTAGCCATTGACGATTATCAGCAGTGCAGCAACAGACCATGCTACTATCTGCACACACAGTAGGTTTTTAGGTGCTGGTAAACAAGGATCAAACAATTAAAATGTTAGCTATCATAGAGACTTTAACCTATACATTTCAACACCAGTTGAAAAAATTGGGTGGTGATGGTTAGAGGCCATTATGAAGTTGAACATTGATGGAACTAATACTCAGATAACATGTAAGAAGATACACCGGAGCACCCATAAACAGTAAGCCAATCATGTCACATCATAAGAAACTAGTGTTTTAAACTCTAGGGTTATGTTAGTGTATATCAGAAAGGGCAATATATATATATAAAGCAGTCATGGCCAATCACGCATTTACCACTTTGGCTTTACAAAAAACAGTAAAAATTGTCAGGTTAAATGCAAAACTATCAGCTTAGACAAAGTAAATTATCAGATCCATTGTCTGAAGCCTTTGTGATCATTTGTCCAAGTATATACAACTGCAGGAACATATACTGCAAATTCATTTCTGCACAAGCAGATAAAGTAGTTGAAAAAAGTCATGGGAGAGCAATAGATATGTGGGAGGAACAAACGCAAAAGCTTGGATGATTTTAATGAACTTACTTTGGTTTTATGGCCAATCCTGAAGGCTCCCATAACTTCTTTTGATACCAAACTGAGAAGAGGAATTAGGGAAAATGGGATTTGAACTGATTGAAGAACATTAGGAGACTCAGTGATGGTATCCAATGCAGCATCAGAGGCACCAAAAACACAGCTACAATAATCGTTGGCAAGGCTTCTTGAGATCAATGACCAGAGACACTTCTTTAGTTGAAGGTTTAGAAATCCTCCCATAATGAATTGCCCAGCATAAATGCCAGTGATTGTACTGCTCTGCCCTGCTGCCAAAAGCCCAATCCCCATATGTAGAGAATAGGAAATAATCCTTCCCCGAATTTTCTCTGAAGAAATTCTCCAGCATTCTTAAGACCAATGCTTTCTTGTTCTCCAATGCTGAAAAAACCCTTTGCACAAACTGTGGTGATGAACAAATTTATGATGAACAAAACAATGATGGCAAATATCGATTCTATAGGGCAGTAGTTTAGTGCTTCTTGAGTTCAGTTTCTCTTAGTCGCATCAATCTTCCTTTACTGTACAAGAGCAGATTGCAAGAACATGTCATGAGGTGTAATGACACAGCACAACTCCCACTGCTTGTCTTATTGTTTTTTAGCTTAATTTTGGGACCAGAACACCTGATAAGAGTAATTATAATTAGTAGCAGCTATCCAAGTAGAAGATGAAAATATCACAAGAGAAAGAGTATAGAAAACAGTTACCAACTAGAAGCTCTTTCCCACTAGGCTTGGTTTTCCCAAACATCCATGTAAATGGTTCTCAAGGGAGAAAAATATGAAGCTGTAGAAAAGATGAGATGCATAAGACTTTTATTCACAAAGAACTCAGATGTTAACTTAAGGATGATCAACATTGTTAACTTTGGAAAGTTAGTTCAAGAAAACCTTTGGAAACATCATATAATATTGTTAATGAGAATTCAACTTGCATCATCCTTTTAGTTATGACTTCAGATAAGTCAAAAGTTGAGCATCAGAGCTCACACATAAGCCTTCCATCCACAATCACAATGAAAACAAAATATAACTCACCTAGAAAGCAAAAATTATAAGCTTACAACTTGTGAATCATAAATAGTCCAACTAACAAAAATTTGCAGATTTAGGCTTATGTTAAGGAACGTAATTTCACCAGCAATGGAGAAGCAGTGGGATTAAGTGATATAAATGAACAAAAACCCCAAAGGAATCATTAAAAACTACAAATTATTCAAAAATTAAGATTTTACCTTTTCTTGGTCTACGTTTATGATCATATCCAGCAAGAAACTCAGTTTTGTGGATGCAATGATCCATAAAATACCAATTAAAAGCTTAAATTATTACCAATATTCACCACAGTCCACACTGAAACGCAACAATTTTCCAAATCAGAAGCAAAAGAGGAACAAATCAATGCCTCACCAGTCCGACGCCGTGATGACGACGACCGCCCAGAGTGGCATGGCCCCGCAGCTCAATATCTTAATCGCGATAGGGCTCCCGATCACCTCCTGTACATCCTCCCCAATCAGCGCCAGCTCCGTCATCAACCACAGCGCCACGGTGACCCGCTGTCATACTCCTCCCGGTACAGCTCCGCAAATTGCAGCCCGGTCGCCACTCCGAGCCGCGCCTAGAGCAGCTGGATCAGAAGCCCCATCGCCGTGGACCATATCAGCAGCCACAGCAGCGAGTACCTCGCGGCGGCGACGGCCTGGAGGTCCCCTTCGAGGTTCCCTGGATCCATGAACGCGACGCTCATGAGGAACCCGGGGGCAATCAAGTGCCATAGCTTGCGCCATGAGAATGGGGGGACGGCGTCCGAGTCGGGGTCGGCATCGGGGATCGGGATGGAGATCTTGTCGCGTGATTCGAATGCGGCCTCGCCGGCGGGTAAGTGTATTCGACAGAGATTAGCAGAGGGAGGAGGGTGGGGAACTCTTCGGTGGCTGCGAAGTCGCCGGAGGAGGACGACGGAAAGGGTGGGAGTGGGGGCTTTTTCGTCTTTTTATTTTGTGGGCCCAGGATGACGATGTCGAATGACGTCATGACGGGATTTTTGGGACTCTGTTCGGTTTAATTCGAAAAGCCTAAAAATTAGAAATTTAATTCTCCTCGTTCTATTGTTTAGTTGTGAGGTTATTATTTATAATTGTTGAAATTAGGATTTTTAACTTGTGATATATTGAGTTAAATTTTTTAAGTCAAAAATTCAAAATGGTATTATGAGCTAGAGTTAGTTAAAATTTCAAAAATAAATTCATCTATAGATATATATATATGTATGTATGTATGTATGTATGTATATATATATATGTGTGTATATATATATATATATATATATATACACACAAGTAATGACTTTGTAATTTTGGTGGGTTTAATAGCCCCGATTCAGTGACATCGGCTCAATAGTATCACTCCTATAATATAAAAGCAAGGCAAATCATTTGAGTCAAAGGATTAACAAGAATCAAAATCTGTCTTGACACTAAGTTGTAAAAGGCTCTCCATACCAAGCTGTGAGAAGCTCTCCACCAAGCTGCAGAAAGCTTTCTACACCAAGTTGTGGAAAGCTCTCCACTGAGTTATGCAAAGCTCTCTACACCGAGTTGTGAGAAATTCTCTACCAATTTATGAGATTCTCTTTACCGAAATGTGAAAAATTCTACACCGAGTTGTAAGAAGCTCTCCACCAAGGTACGGAAAGCTCTCCACATCGAGTTATGAGAAGCTATTCACTGAGATATGAGATATGGGATTGAAATCGGTGACCCGAGGTAGCAAAGATCCCGAAGAGTAATCTCGAATCATATTTCCAACAAGTGCAAGCTTCTGTTATTAATTACCTTAATGATTGTCAGAAATCTCCTAAACTGAGAAATCTAGCTAATAAAATAAAGGTAAAAAAAAAAGAAAGTATGATATTAATTAATTTTAAGAAAAGATACATAACTTAAATAAGATTATACTTTTATTTTACAATAAATTTTAATATAAAATTATAGAAAATATGAAAGAAATAATAAATAAGAAAGAGTGAAGAAGAAACTTTGATGTGTACTGCTATCCCACTCCCCTGCACCGGACCACATAGCATCTAATCCAAATTGACTTAGTCTTAAGCAAGTGTTGATGACATTATTTGATGGAATATGAAAGGAAATAGGAGAAGTTCAAAGCATTTTTAATAATTTTGAACATCGACGATAGCTTTATGATTTGAAGTATTTTTGTTAGTTAATAAGACGTTGACAATAATTTCATTTGGGTTGAAGTATTTTTATTAGCTAATAAAGCGTTGACGATAGTTTCATTTAGGATTAGAGTATTTCTATAGTCAATAAGGTATTGGTGATAACTCTGTTTGGATTGAAGTATTTTCATTAGACAATAAAGCATTGGAGATAACTTCATTAGTTTTTAAAGTATTTTCATAGTCGATAAGACGTAAATAATAACTTCTTTGATTTTAGAAGTGTTTCTATAACCAATAAGGCGTATCCAATAACTTCTTTGATTTGGTTTGGTAGCGTCACCAATAGTTTATAAAGTTGGATATAGCTTTAACAATTGCATCATCAACTGCTTTTGGGGTTGACTAGTTTGAAGAATGCATCGCCAACTGCTTCAGAGATTGACTAGCTTGAAAGGGAGCGTAGTCAACTATTTCTCAAGATTGACTAGTTTGAAGGGCGCGTCATTAATGGCTTCTGAGGTTGACTAGCTTGAAGGATGCATCGTCAGTTATTTTTGGGGTTGACTAGTTTAAAGTGTGACTAATAGGTTTGAGAATATTGTTAGCTAATTTCATTGATTTTGGTAGTATCACCAATAGCTTAAGGGGTTGGATATAGTTTTGAATTATGGTCGGTAGCTTTGAGCGTACTAATGATTAACTTCTTTGATTTTGTAACATCACCAATAACTTCTCAGGTTGAGTATCGTTCTAAAGTGTGGCTGACAACTTTAAACGTATAGACGATTAACTTTCTTGATTTGGTAGTATCCCTAATGGTATATGAGGTTGGGTATAGTTTTGAAGTGTGATAGACAGTTTTGAGCATATTGGTGATTAACTTCTTTGATTTGATACCACCACCAACAGTTTATGAGATTGGATATAGTTTTGAAGTGTAACTGACAACTTAAAATGTGTTGACAATTAATTTTTTTGATTTAGTAGTATCACCAATGGCTTAGAGGGTTGAATATAACTTTGAAGTGTTGTTAAAGGTTTTTGTAGTACATCCAATAAGACTTAATTTGATCTTATTTAGTTTTATTCAAATTAATTTTGATTTAGAGTAAGATGACAATATCACCTATTGTTCATGGCTTTGGAGTATCGTTGAAGGTTCAACAAACCTAATAGAACTCAATTTGTTCTTATTAAGTTTCGTCAAGACTAATCTAGCTCGAGTTTGAGTTTAATTTCATTTAGCTTAAGATAAGTTTGACCTTGTTGGACATTTATTGAGTGTAGGTTTGCATCTTGATGAACTTCAATTTAAGTTTAAATCAATTTAGTTCAACTTAGTTTTGATTCAACTTGGCTTAATTCTAGTTTGACTTTGACTTTTCCCTTTTAGTTTGGACTTGACTTAACTCAATTATGCTTTAATTTGAGCTTAGTTCAATTTTAATTTAACTTAATTTTGAATTGACCCAACTCAAACCTGATTAGGGTTGGGTCTGAGTTTATTTGATTTAAGTTAATTCAATTTGAAAGTTTTTTAGAGTCCAGCTTTATTCAGATTTTAATTCATTTTTTTGACCAATTTAAGTTCATTTGAGCCAACTTAGTCTTTGTCTATTCGTTGTGATAGAGTTATTTCACATTAATAAATTTGATTTAAGAGTTTTTAGTTATTTATGATATTCAGACAAACCCATAGTTTGATTTTGAAATATGTGAACCCGAAGGTTGGCTTAGTTTGCAAACTCGAAAGCTCACTTAGTGCAAGCCCGAGAGCTAATTAGGTGCAAGTTCGAAGACTGACTTAGATGCAAACCCGAAAATTGGCTGAGTGCAAACCTAAAAGCTAATTGAGATGCGAGCCCAAAGGCTGGTTAGGTGTGAGTCCAATGGCTAACTTGGATGCAAGCCCGAAGGCTGGTTGAGTGCGATGCCAAAATCTAACTTGAATGCAAGCCCAAAGATTAGCTGAGTGTAAGTCCGAAAGTTAGTTGGATGCGAGCTCGAAGGCTAGTTGAGTGCGAGCTTGAAAGCTGGTTAAGATGTGAGCTCAAAGGTTAGCTAGGTATAAGTCTGAAGGTTGACTTGGATGTGAGTCCGAAGGTTGGCTGAGTGCAAGCCTAAAAATTGGTCAAGTGCAAGCCCAAGGGCTAATTAAGTGCGAGCCAGAAAGCTATTTAAATGCAAGCTCAAAGGTTGGTTGAGTGTGAGTCCGAATGCTGGCTGGATGCAAACCTGAAGGCTGACAAAGTATGAGCCTAATGGCTAGTTTGAATGCAAACCCGAAGGTTGGCTGGACATGAGCCAGATTTTGAAATGTGCAAATTTAAAGATTGCTTGAGGGCGAGCCCGAAGGCTGGTTGAGTGAGAGCCCGAAGGCTGGCTAAGTGTGAGTACGAAAGCTAGTCGAGTGCGAGCCCAAAGACTAGTTGAGTGTGAACTCGAAGGCTAGCTGAGTGAGAGCCCGAAGGTAGGCTGAGTGCAAGGCCAAAAACTAGCTTAGATGCAAGCCTAAAGACTAGCTGAACTGTGAATCCGAAGGCTAGTTAAGTGCAAGTTCAAAGTCTAGCTTAGATGCAAGCCTAAGAACTAGTTGAATGCAAGCCCGAAAGCTGGTTAAGTGTGAACCCAAAGGTTAGCTTGAATGTAAACTTAAAGGATAGCAGTAAGATAAAAGGTTAGCTGAGTACAAACTTATAATCTGGCTAGGATGCAAACCTAAAGGCTGATTGAGTGCGAATTCAAAGGTTGACCGAGTATAAGCCCAAAGGCTAGCTTGGATGTTAGTCTGAAAGTTAACTAAGTACAAGTCCGAAGGCTAGCCGAGTGTAAACTCAAAGGATAACTAAGTGCAAGCCCGAAGACTAATCGAGTATGAGCTCGAAGACTAACTAGGTACGTGCCCGAAGGCTGGCTAAGTGCGAGCCCGAAAACTGGCTAAGATGTGAATCTAAAGACTGACTATATGCGAGCTCGAAGGCTAGCTGAGTTGCAAGCCCAAAGGCTGGTTGAGATACGAGCCCAAATGTTGACTGAGTACAAACCCAAATACTAGTAAAGTGTGAGTCAAAAGGCTACCTTGAATGTAAGTCCAAAGGCTAGCTGACTGCGAGCCTGAAAGTTGACTGAGTGTGAGCCGGAAGGCTGGCTGGGTGCAATCCCGAAAACTAACTTGGATGCGGGCCCGAAGACTAGCTAAATGCAAGTCCAAAGACTAATCAGGTGTGAGTTTGAAGATTGACTGAGTGCGACCCGAAAGTTAGCTTGGATATGAGCCCGAAGGCTAACTAGGTATAAATCTGAAGGTTGACTAGGTGCAAATCTGAAAGTTGGCTTGGATACGAACCCAAGGCTAACTGAGTGTGAGTTTGAAGTCTGATTGAGTGTGAGCCTAAATGCCAACTAAATGTGAGCCCAAGGGTTGGCTTAGATATGAGCTCAAAGACTAGCTAAGTGTGAGCCCAAAAGTTGGCTAAGATGCGAGTTCGAAAACTGGTTAAGTGCGAGTCTGAAGGCTGGTTGAGGTGCGAGTCTAAAGTCTAGCTGAGCTACAAGCTCGAAGGCTGGCTGAGTGCGAGCCTAAAGGCTGACTAAGTGTGAACCTGAAAGCTGGTAGGTTGTGAGCTTGAAAACTAGTCGAGTGCGAGAGCCCGAAGGCTAGTTAGGTGTGAGCCCAAAGTCTGACTTGGATGTGATTCCGAAGGCTAGTCTGCATGTAAACCCTAAGCCTAGATAAGTGCAAGTCTGAAGACTCGTTAGGTGCAAGTCCAAAGACTAGATAAGTGTGACGAGGATTCACCATTTTCAAAGAAGCGATCGCGGGTGGCCACAGCAGCATCAAAGATTCGCCGTTTTCATTATCGTTTTCGAGAGACCACAGGTGACTATAACAAGATTATGATTTCACTATCTTTATCACCATCTTTGAGAGGTCACAAATAGACGCAACAAAGTGATGGATTCGCTGTCTTTATCATCATTTTCGAGAGAATTACGGGTGGTCATAACGAGGTCATGGATTCACTATTTTTATCGTCATCTTCGAGAGAGTATGGTGGCCACGAGCATGAGACAACCAATTTTTTTCTTTTTTTAAATCTTCTCTTTCGATTTGCCTCCTCTCACTTCCTGAATTTTTTTATTATTATATTATTTTATATTTTTTTTATAACTTGACTTCTATTTCTTTCTTTTTTTTTTTTTTTTTACTAACAACTTCTTTTTTATATATTTTTTTTCTTTCTTCTTAAACTTGCAGCATTGTTTTTTATTTTTTTGACCGAATTTTTTCCTCGCTAAGAGAAAAATCCTTTTTTTTTAAATTTTTAAAAGTTCCTTCTCCCTCAAACCAATCTCCCGTTGCTTCTTCTTTACTTGACCGGGCCATGGTGGCCACACGGTTCATCCTGGCCAGATCCGGCCGGATCTTGGCTGGATTCAACCGCTACCTCCAGCGGAAGACGACCGAAAAGCTCGCTGCGCGGGTGGAGGCGTCTCTGTGCGGCGCAGCGGGAGGTCGACAGAGGGCGGCTAGGATTCTGGTGTGGGATGCCGAGGAGCGAGACAATGGTGCTTAGCGTAGGCGGAGCTGAGGAGGCTTTAAGCTGGTGACGAGCACGGCAGGCTGTACGGGCGGAGCTGAAGAAGCTCCAGGCCAGTGATGAGCGCAATTGGGTGGAGCTTACCGACGGCGACGGCGACGGCGGGTGGCTCTGATCGCCAACAGATGGAGGATGCAGCCCTTAGAGAGGGCTTTAATGGTGATTCCTCTGGTCGATGAAGAGGCAGGGCTGTCCAGAGCAAGGAGGAGGTCGGTGTAGCGAAGACCACCCCGAAAGGGACCGTGGCCGGTGGTTCAAGCGGCGAGAATCCCTCTTTCAGCAGCTTTGGAGATGGTGCAAGGTGAAGGAACTGCTCTCTCTCCGACAACTTGGGGGTGATGCAAGTGGCGGCTAAGACCTATCCGGGTCTGGCGAAGATTCTGGCTGAGATTCGTCTACCTCCTTGGGTACTGGTCGGGGAGTCGAAGGCGGTGCAAGCCAGGGACGAAGTTGGTGCAGCCTTTCCTTCCAGCGAGGAGCTCTTGCAAGGTAACCGGGTGGAGTCGCCAGAGGGCTGCGGCGGTTCAGGCGCGATGAGGTGCAGGTGCCGGTTTCCGCGGTGACACAGGCCTACAGGGAGCGTTTGGAACGGGGACATGGCTAGGCTGATCATGTTCTGACCAAATTATTTTTTAAATATTAAAAATTTGATCGTATTAATATTATTTTATTTATTTAAATTTTAACAATGTTTTGATTAAAATATTCTCACTTAATCTGAACTATTGGATCTCGATCTAACGGCTCAAATCGGGAATAGCACTGTTCATCTCCTCCGCGCGCAAGCTCGGCCGGCGAACTCCGCGCGCGAGCTCGGCCGGCGAACTCCGCGCGCGAGCTCCGTCGGCGAATTCCACGTGCGAGCACGAGCTCCGCGCCCGAGCTGCCAGCGCGAGCTCGGCCGGCGAGCTCTGCACTCGAGCTCCGCCGGCGACGTCGTTTACGCGCGAAGAAGATGAACAGTGCTGTGTGCACAGTGCCGACGCCAAAGGGCATTTTTATCCTCAAAAAATTTTAACCATCTGTTAGTCAGTCAGATCAGTAACCAAACAGGATTTACTTGACCGCATTAGTATTTTACACTTTACCCCTTCCTTTAACCTTAACCTTGACCTTGACCTTGACCTTGACCCCAACCCCGTTTCAAACGGGCCCTAGGAGACCAAGGAGGACAACGGAGCAAAAAATAGAAAAAACAAAGGAAATGAGATAAGTTTTGCACTCCACCTTGTAACCTTCCCTGTCTGATCTTTGTTCTTCTTCTCTTCTATTTCAGCATCCATCCTCATTGTTGTCCCCTCTCCCCCCTCCCCCTCCCGTTGCAGGTTCTATAGTTTCTATAGACACTGAGAAGAGTCGATCTTGATTCAAAAATTGAAATTGGTAGATGTAACTTCTTTAAATTTTGAACATTTTGTATAGATAGATGTGATTCAGTTTTTATTTGGATATGGTTGAGCTATATGTGAATGAGATGTTTGATAACATTGAAATTATAGTATTTTTGTGAAATTCAAAATATAAGGGAGTTATTTGTAATTTTTTTGAAAAATTTGGATTAAATTTTCATTTTATAATTTTCAGGGAATTTTTGTAAAAAAAATTATTTATAAAGTTTTAAAATTATTAGGGTCTTTTTTAATATAATTTTAATTTATTCATAAATAAAAAATTTCAAGAGATTTATTTATAAAAGTTGAAATTTTAGACTTTTTTGTAAATAAAAAATTTTTGAGATTTATTTACAAATCCTAAATCTTAATGAGCTAATTTGTAATTTTAGGATTTTATTGATTTTTTCATAAAATTCTTATTCTAAGATCCTTTTGTAAGAAAAATTCACAAAAGCTCATTTATAAAAATTTATTTAATCCAGAGACTTATTTGTAAACTTTTTTTATTTTATTATTTTTGGCTCAAATTTTAGATGATTTTTTAGTCCAATTGGTCTAAAAATTCAACCCACTCAGATCATTTGAATTAGGCTTAACTAGAATCCAAATTTTTTAATAATTTAGATCCAATTTGAATTTAATTTTGGGTCAAATTCAAACGAATTTAAAATTGACTAAAGCTCACATTTGAAATATAATTTAGTCGTATACAAATCTTAATTTTAATTAAATTTAATTAAGGTAAAAACTACCTCAAACATGAAAAGCTCTCCACTGAGATACTCTTTAATTAAGGTAAAAACTACCTCAAACATGAAAAGCTCTCCATTGTGGAAAACTTTCCACCGAACTATGAGAAGCTTTTTTCATCGAATTATGAGAAACTTTTTATACTGAATTGTAAAAACTTTTTACATCGAGTTATGGAACAGTCTCCACTGAACTATAATAAAGACCAAATAATTAAGAGATATAATTTGTATTTATTTTTAGAAGTTGATCCTAAAAAATTTGGGATTCGTAACTGTCCATTACATGAAATCCGGCAAAATTACAATCCAAAATTATAAAATTCTAATACACGAAATCGTATCATGACACAACTCTTAAAAAATAAAAACTAATACTTAACTTCTTATTCTACTTCTAGTACAGAGTATTAATCTAATTTAAGTATTAAAACGGCCATCAAAAACTTTTAACCATCTCTTTAACCATCTTCTTAGTTTAGATTAAGAGAAAAAAAGCCAAGCCGATAACAATTTCAATGAATTTTTCGGACTGAAAATAAGGTGAATCAAATTACATTAACACCGATAATTCCGAACAATAGGATTCCATTTGATTTGGGATCAAGATCAGCCTATTTCAGAAAAAAAAAATTCTTGTAAAATTAATATTACTTATTTTACATTATTATTAAATTAAATTATTATAAAAAATTAAATAATTTTTTAAACTTTAAATTATTAAAATATTAATTTTAATAAAAAAAATTAATTTATTAAAATGATTGTTGCTGATTATCCTCAATTAAACAATGCCTAGCTTTTAAATTCCTCTCCTTTTCGCAATTCCGAAACAAAATTGTGTGGCCGCGCGTTTACGTGGGTGTTCCGATTCTGATCCGGAATTGATGGAATCGAAAGGCCGAATTCGGTGATTCCTTCCCTTCTCTTGTGGTCACCTCCTTTCCCAATCTGCCTCAGACCCGATCGTCGCCCTCTTGCACCTCTTTCCGCACGAGCCTCCCGTCTCCAACTCCCTCATGGCCGCGATCAAGCGTTTGCAGGCCAACCAGCGCCGAAATCCGGACACTTTTCATCTATACAATGGCTCAGGAATTGGGGCCATGACGGTGGCCGGAGTGAGGGTAGAGCTGTAGCAGATGGTGCGGTGAAGCAGCAGAGTGCTGTAGTCGTGCCTGCGGAGCTTTAGGGGTCGAAGGTGGCGAGAATTGAGGACTGGAATGGCGGGGAAGTGGAGGAGACGGTGGCCGTTGCCATGGCAGAGGGAATGGCGGTAGTGGTGATTGTGAGGAATTTGAAGGGTTTGGTGGAGAGTGAAGAGATAAGTGGAATGGTTGCGGAGGTGACAAAGGTGATGGTTGTTGGAGAAAGGAAGGTTTGGGTGATGGGATGGTCGATGACGTACAAGATGTACATGAAGATGTCCAAGTATCCGTCGTTGGCTAAAGATTGGGACTTGCAACTACTACCAATCGCTTTGGCGAAGAATGGTGCCAGCAGCGGGGGTTTGGGCACTAGGCCTCACAGGCTGGTGGATTGGTGAATTTGATATATGAACATTTGCATTTTGGATATTTTTTCTGTTTCTCTCATGAATTTCATCTTGATTAGTTGCTTTTTCAAACTATTTTTCATCTATATGTATCTGTAGACGACATTTGTTCACCTTACTATATACATGTAATATTCATTTGAAGTTTGTCATTTCTGCTTGTTTGGTTTTTATGAAGTCTTGTATAATTTTTGATAGATTGAGTCAGAGAACTGCTTATGTGCTTATTTTTTTTGGTTATTTTTTCTTTTTTTTGTTAAAATTACTGATTTATGAATATGCATGTGACATGAACATAGGTCTTTTGATGTAGTTGCTACTTCCCTGCTAGCATCGGAGCCTTTATTATACTAATTGTTGCAAACTCTTTCATCTTTCTCTGTTGATTGGCATGTTTTAAGCTCTATTATGTGCTGTTTTCAGTAGTCAAATGTGATTGCATCACATGACTTCTATTACTGATTAGATATTTGAAATATTGCTATTTTCTTATATAATACCCATGGATTTGCATTCATAGTCAGCATATAACGATTTCATATTGATGGTCGCCTGCAACTTGATGGAATAATCTGTTCCATTTGGTTTTGGGAACTCTTGAGGCTCCTTGCAAGGATGTAAAGTGCACATCTCATACACAGGTAGTTTGCATGAACTATCTAGGTGTTCTCCAACCTAGAAGGTGAATGCATTCAGCAGACGGATTTCAGAGTTTCTCTTTAGATCAAATTTCTCTTGTTGCTCTTCAGATCCCTTGGTGAAAGGTCCAGCTACAAGTGGTGGTCTGTCTTTTTTTGACAAAGGATGCCAAAATATGTCCAAGTCCAAGTCTTCTGAACCAACATATTACAAGGAATTATTTTGTAGTCTCATCTATAAAATTGGTTTTCCTTTGAGATGGATTTTACAGTAGGTTTTTAAATATAATTTATAATTATAAATATAATCAAGCTCTCATATAAATTTTTAGATAAATATTCATGAATTTTAGCAATTTCAATCAAACTTCAATTAACCACAAATGTAAATATAATATAAAGCAAAATAAAAAAAAAAGTAAACCATGAGTTTTACTTGGTTCGAAAAATAATCGCTCCTATTCTACGGCTTCTATCTCGTTTTTGAAAACTTTAATCACTCTGTTAATGATATTATTTTTTAAGGTGAACACAAATCTTTACAAATTTCACGCCGAAGTGTTGTTTCTTTGAGTAAATCCAAATCTATCACTCTATAAGGATGAAGTCATATTCATACAACTAATTTCTTTAATAAAAAAATCCACTTCATACCAAAGCTATTATACTCTCACACTCTTAACACTAGCGTTTACAAGTGAAAAAAATATACAAGATGATGTATTTGAGCATAGTACATAGTCTCTTAATATTAGGAATAAGGGCATTGAAGATTTACTTTAGATTGAAAGATTTAAAGTATTTTTAGGCTAATAGACATGAAGAGTTTTGATCTCTTCTTTAGAATATATATGAAATTGTAAAAACTTATTAAGAAAAATCTAACCATTTTTATTTATATCTTATGGATCGAACCTAACTATTGCAAATAAGATATCACTGTTTGGTTTGCTCAAATAGTCAAAAAGCTAGTTGTTATCGTACATATTTGGTTTGAATTAGGCATCCGTTTGTTAATCAAACATTCGACAGAGAACATAAGACAAATATTTTCCATTTCTGTCTGATATCTAGTTTCAAAAGGACATCTAGTATAGTAAAGATCATTGCTCTTCTATACTTGCCGGACATCCGGTACAAATCAAACATCCAATTTAGTCTAGCAAGCTCTATTAAGAGCTTATTAGTGAACTCTACGAGACAAATATTCTAAACAAAAGGATTTCAAAGTAAATCTACGACACGACTTCTAAACCTATTAGTTTTGAGATGATATTTTATTTTGAGCACTTTGAATTTTTCTCTCGATTTTTAAGCTTTGTCTTCAAATTATTATTATTTTTATCTTCAAATCATTATTTTGCTTATTCAATGTATTCTATCTTGAAACTCGATCTTTTATATATTTAGATATCAATAATAATTTTGAAACTTAACACAATTTAAAATTTTTATTAAATACTAATTTAATTATTATTAAAATTTAAG
The DNA here is from genome assembly GCA_005019695.1 of Trichopus zeylanicus subsp. travancoricus. NCBI lineage: Eukaryota > Viridiplantae > Streptophyta > Magnoliopsida > Dioscoreales > Dioscoreaceae > Trichopus > Trichopus zeylanicus. The sequence goes on from RXID01021553.1 coordinate 2,096,443, forward strand.
GAACAATATTTGGGTGACAAGAGGAAGCTTTTGTATTCTCATTTATGAGGATCAAAAAGGATTGCATAATTGGATCCATGAGGTCGTTCGTAGGAGCTTCAACAAGGTGAGATGGAGGTGCTCTAATCCTGCAGTTATCTGACTTGTTACTTGTCAAGATGTTTCCATGCAAGAACAAGCTACTGCCATTCACCTTCCTTCATGAATTAGTGTCAATTAAAATTTAATGGTTGATGTAATTATTCTTGTATAATATGGCAATATAGAATATGCATTGTGTAATTATTTTAGTCCTTTATTTATTTCTCCTTTGTCAAGTTTTTGCTCGTGGGATTCAAGTGAATCCATTCCCATTAGGGAATATTTTGTCCATTCCTGTTCAATTAATCTAGCTGGGGTTTACTAAATACATATTTGTATTTATTTTTAAAATAAATATGAATAAAATAAAAAAAAGGTAATTTCGCTTATTTGAAATTAGGTGATTATATCCTAATTTCCACTCCAATCTAAAATTTTAAGAATTGAGAAAATTGATTGATTTTAGTTTACAATTTAGGTACCAAAATTGATGAAATTAACAATTCTTCGGCTTTATTTTAAAATACAACAAAATATCAGAATTTATTAATTTTGTTAATTCCTTTAATCCTTCAAAATTAATTTAATTTATAATTTCTCTAACTTTGGATCTCCAATTGAAACAAATCACCCCTACCCTTCGCAGTATAGACATTTTACGAATGTTGACCGGTTCTACTTGGTCGACAGAAGTCGAATTAATTGAAATTGCAGGACTGCTTCTGGTGGCAGATTTAACAACGAGGGAATTTAAGTCATTAACACTTACGTTTTGTTATTTTAATAATTATACAGAAGTCCCAAAATAATATGCTATAATTTTAGGCTGTATTTTTATGATTCTTTTTTCCTCGATCTAATGTAATATCTTCCTTAATCATTTTTGCATTAAACTAATCAAAGTCTACCACAATATTGTACTTTAGATCTCTTCTTGCCGTCGGTGTGTTTGGATATGGATTAGGCATAACTTCAGTTTTACTCTCAAATCAAGGTTAAAACTTAAGTTAAAGTTATTCTAATCAATGCCTTCAACCCTCCTAAACGCATATTTATCTGCTGCAGGATGAACAGTTTCTAAATTTATTCCGAGTTTTGATTATAATTAAATATTAAATCCAAATCAAGGTTCGAAATCTCGGGTGAAATATTTCGGTTTGGCGGAAACGTTTCGACAAGATTGATTTTGTTTTCCTGCAACAGTGAGAGCATGAACGACATGAACTATGCCATTTCCCTGGAGATATGACAGGCCGTAGAGGAGCTTGAACATGAGCATTTTGACCTGGCGCTCAGCGAAGAGCCTTCACATTGCGGACATGTGTTGTAGGAGGTTAGTGGCGGCACTCCACGACGAGGGCGGTAGGCGAATCGGGGTCTTGGTTCACGACGATGGCGTGAAGCTTGACGATGAAGGGGTGGTTCAAGCAGGAGAGGAAGTCGCTCTCAGCATGGAGTAGGCTGAGGTGCTTCTTGTGCTTGGGCGTCTTAACGGCGATGATCTCCCCGGACTCGATATTTTCGGCCTTGAAGGCAATGCCAGGCGCCTTTGGTGATGATGCTGATCTTCCTGAACTCGTTGATGCTTCGGCACCTGATGTGTGCTGCAGAGGAACCGCGAAGATTGGAAGATTGGTGACCCATTGAAGACTGCCAAGCACACAAGACGAGAAAAAAAAAGGAGATGCTCCGGCGAGGAGGCCATGGTAGAGATGTAGGGAGATGTTGGACGGACTGGTCGAGCAAGGTTGGCATGCCATCATGCGGGTAAAGTCGTAGAAGCAGGCAAAGTTGTCGCCGTCGACCATCTTACGACCGTCGACTAGGGTGCAGGCCTAGTCGCCGAGGGAGAGGAAGACGCTCAGCAGCTCCTGGACGGAGATCCGGCCATCGCCGTCAGCGTTGAAGACCTTGAAGGTGTCTTGGAAGTCGTCGACATCCGCGGTGCATGCGTTGGCCTTGCCAAGGATGAGGGAGATCTCCTCGTCATAGGGCGGATCCATGCCAAGCCGGTGCATCACAGCCTCGAGCTCGCCATGAAAGAGTATTAAGAGACTGACAAGGGTGGTGCCTATAGAAGGGAAGCGGAGATAACGCAATTTTTTTATTCAATACTAATGTGGTTTTTTTATAAATAATATAAAGCATAAATCATGAAATTTAAAATATAGGAAAAAATAACCACTGAAACAATAAAATTTTAATTATTTCATAATAAATCATAACAGAAAATAACCACTAGAACAAAAAAATCTCAACTACTTCATGATAAATCATAACAGAAAATCTGGAAAGAATCGGTCAAACTCTAACACCCTCCCTTAAACTAATATCTGCAGAATCAGTTTAAAAGATAACTTCAAAATCCTTTGAGGAACACATGTATTTGAGTGGCTTAGTCATAATATCTGCAACTTGATCTTCACTTCTGCAGAAGACTAAATCAATAACACCTTTTTTGCATAAATCACGCAGAAAATGAAACCGAATATCAATATATTTGCTTCTCCCATGTAAAATTGGATTTCTTGACAGCTTAATGGTAGAGCTATTATTACAATAAATCACAGTTGGGCCTTGTTGTGCATTCTACAAAGCTTCAAGTAGCCTTCGTAGTCAAATTACTTGACATGTACTTGATGTTGCTGCAACAAATTCAGTTTCAGTTGTTGATAATGTTACTATTTGTTGCTTTGTAGAAGACCATGTGACAGCTCCAAAATTCACCATGAACAAAACCCAGATATACTCCTTCTATCATCAACATCACATGCATAATCACTATCTGAGAATCCATAAAACTCCAATTTCAATTCACCACTATTTTTGTAGAGAATTCCAAAATATGCAGTCTTCTTTACATAGCGAAGAATTCTCTTTGCAGCCGAAAGATGAACTTCAGTTGGATTCTCCATATATCTGTTTATCAAACTAACAGAATGCATAATATCTGGCCTTGTTGACGTTAGATACATCAAACTCCCAACAATTTGCTTGTAAAGTGTAACATCTACTATTCTCTCTATCTCATACTTCGAGAGTTTCAAGCCAACTTCAACTGGAGTTCTCACTGAATTTCAATCCTTCATCTTAAACCTGTCAAGAATCTCCCGGGCATATTTTTTCTGAGGAATAAATACACTAGCAGCTGATTGCACTACTTCAAGACCAAGAAAATAACGCATCATTCCCAGATTTGACATATCAAATTCCTTCATCATGGATTTCTTAAATTCAGCTAACATCAGTTTATCATTATTGAAATAAATGAGATCTTCAACATACAAACACACAACTAATATTTTCCGATCGTCTCCATATTGAATATATAGTGTGTGTTCATAAGGACATTTCAGAAATCCAACATTGGCAAAGTAAGCATCTATACGACTGTACCAAGCTCGTGGTGCTTGTTTCAGTCCGTATAGTGCTTTCTTTAACTTGTATACTTGATTTTCTTGGCCTTGCTTTATGTATCCAGGTGGTTGATTAATGTACACCTCTTCCTCCAAGTCACCATGCAAAAATGCTGATTTTACATCTAACTAATAGATAGGCCATGCATTGTGAGCAGCAATGGATATCACCAGTCGAATAGTATTAAGCCTTGCAACAGGAGCAAATACTTCGTTGTAATCAACACCTTGTTCTTGTTTGTATCCCTTTGCAACGAGCCGAGCTTTGTATTTGTCAACCTCATCATTTTCTTTCAATTTGGTCTTGTAAACCCATTTCACATCAATGGTTTTCTGTCCTTTAGGAAGTCTTGTTAACTCCCAGGTATTATTTCTTTCTATTGCTGCAAGTTCTTCATCCATTGCTCTCCTCCATTTTAATTGTTTGACAGCTTCTTCAAAGGTTACAGGATCACAATCTACAAAAAGAGCAAAATGCACAAGTGGATCCTTAGATTGATCAATTCCTGTTACCTCATAATCACTCATCCATGTTGGTCTCTTTCTATTTCGTGGTTCTTTAGCAGCTGCATGTGAATCTTGCACCACTACTTGTTGATCTTGAGTTGTGATTGGTTGCTGCACTATCTCTGGACTCGGTTGCTTTTCTCCTTCTTCTTGACCATCAAAATCTGTAGGAATTCGTTGTGGAGAACCAACCACACTCCATTTCCAGAAAGTTTCTTCATCAAAGATGATGTCTCGGCTAATGACAATTTTCTTGGTGATAGGATTATATAGTTTGTAAGCTTTGGAACAATCATTAACACCAAGAAAAATACGTTTCTCACCTTTGTCTTCTAGCTTGGTCCTTTTCTGGTCTGGAATATGGGCATAACAAATACACTCAAAAATTCTGAAATGATCCATACAAGGCCTTCGACCACTCCACGCTTCCTCTGGTGTCATATTTTGAACAGCAAGTGTAGGACTTCTATTCAGAATATGAATGCTCCAATTGACTGCTTCAAGCCAGAAAGTTTTTGGAACACCACTTTTTGTCAAAATGCTCCTTGCCATATTTAGAATAGTACGATTTTTGCGCTCACAGTCCCCGTTTTGTTGTGGTGTGTAGGTTGCTGTCAGTTGTCGCTGAATGTCATGAGCCTCACAAAAATCTGCAAACTCATTTGAGATATACTCCCCTCCACGATCAGTACGCAACACCTGTATTGAACATCCTACTTCGTTTTCCACAAGAGCTCCATTCGAAGCAGGATTAATTGGCCCACAAAGATTTGAGTGCACAACTTTCAATAACTTTCTTGCTCTTTGTGTTTTTCCTTTGGGGAATGGATCTCTATGTTGTTTGCTAATAGCACACTCTTCACACACTTGCATAGGAGCAGAGAACAATGGCAGGCTATTCACCATCTTCTTTTATTGCAGTGTCTTCAAGACACCAAAATTTAAGTGACCATAGCGAAAATACCACAACCACACTATATCTTTCAACTTTACTAAGAAACATGAATTAGTGGTACTATGGATATAAAGTGGAAACATTCGATTAGCTGTCATTTTAACTTGAGCAATCAAGCCCAACTTTGGATCTTAAATTCGACATGTCCCATCTTTAATGGAGATCTCATACCCCTTCTCTTGAAGCTAACCCACACTAAGCAAGTTGGTCTTTAAATTTGGGACAAAAGGAACATTTGAAATAGTATGAACAAAGTTATTTCTTGTTTGAAGAGTAACCTTTCCTTTTCCCATAACTGATCTGGTGGTGTTGTCACCAAACTTGACAGTAGTGCAAAAAAATTCGTCTAGATCAGCAAATGCCTTTTTATCTCCACACATGTGATTGCTGCAATCAGTGTCTAAATACCACAAGTTTTGTTGAGTTTCTTCATCCAAATGACAAACCATCAAAAGGGACACCTCTTCTTCCTTTTCTGCAAAGTTAGATACTTCTCCAATTTGCTTATCTAAATTTGTTCGACATTCTAATTGATAGTGACCATACCTATGACAACGGTAGCACTCAACATTTGATTTGTCTATTGACTTTGGCCTATAATTTGTTGAGTGAAAGCCTTCACGTCCTCTTCCTCTTTCATGAAATTGATTTGCTTGATGTTGATGTTGTCATTGGTTGCTGTGATCACTGCTTCCTCTTCCTCTACCTCGGCCTCGTCCTCTTCCGCGGCCTCCTCTTGTTGTCAAATGATTTTCTATTGAGGCTTTCAGTGCTTGTTCCTCTTTTTCCTGCTGGAAAATTTTTTGCTCATGAACTAGCAAAGAGCTCTGCAACTCATCAATTGTTAGTGCATCAATATCTTTGGATTCTTCAATAGAGCATACAACAAAATTAAATTTTGGTGTCATTGATCGAAGAATCTTCTCTATGATGGTGACGTCCTCCATTTTCTCTCCATGGATCCTCATCTTGTTGGCAATAGTCATCGTTCTTGCAAAAAATTCTGCAACCGACTCACCTGACTTCATACGTAAAGTCTCAAATTCAGTGCGAAGTCCTTGGAGCTGCACCCGCTTTGCTTTGGCATTCCCTTGGTACTTTTTCTTCATGGAATCTCAGATTAGTTTGGAGGTATTTTTGCAAAGAATTGTCTCCAAAGTTGCTTGATCAATTGCTTGGAAAAGATAGTTCTTGGCCTTAAGATCTATCAACTTCAAAGCTTCAAAATCTGTCGTTTTTGTAGCTCCTGCTGCTAGTTCTGCTACTCCATATTCAACAACATGTCAATACTCCTTGGACCTCAAAAAGTTCTCCATAAGCATATTCCAATGATCATAATGACCATCAAAGCGCGGAATCACGGGTTGTACAAAACTGTCGGAAAAAGTCATTTGTCTATTAGCTGTTGCTCTCTTATGTCTCTGTCAACCTGTTAATTATAGAAGAGAAGTGGAGATAACTCAATTTTTTTTATTCAATACTAATGTAGCTTTTTTATAGGCAATACAAAGTATAAATCATGGAATCTAAAAGATAGAAGAAAATAACCACTAGAATAAGAAAATTTCAACTACTTAAAAATAAATCATAACAGAAAATAACCACTAGAACAAGAAAATTTCAACTACTTCGTGATAAAATATAATAGAAAATCTGAAAAGAATCAGTCAAACACTTTAATAGTACCGGTGTAGGTGGTCTCACCGGGAACTTCAACTTGACTTGTAGCCATTTCTTTTTCTTCTTTCTGATGGGGGGGAGGAATGGCAAATTGATGTGAGTCTTGTAGTGCTACAAAGAAGGGAGATAGATTCAATGCAGATTGATTAGGGTGACACGCACCTCACTTTGAGCCATTCTCGAAGAAGTCAAGAGTCCGCACCAAAAGTGAACGAGCTGTATATTCGTGGCAATACAAAATTACAAATATTGACATTACATAAAGATTTGATTGCTATGTAAGCAATTAATTATTAAAATTAATTTAAATTAATTAAAAAATTATTTAATATTTTAGTAAAATTAATTATTTTTTTATATTTTTAAAATTTTATTTAAAAAATTTATAATATTATTAAAAATTAAAATATAATAAAATTATAGTTAAATTATAGTCAAATATAATAAAAAAAATATTTTAGTTGAAATTAAAACAAAAATAATTTTGACCAATCAAAATAATCGAAACGAATCCAACTGAAAAAATTTGGTTCGATTTTGATCAATTTTTAAAGCTTTTCGATTCGGTTCAATTTATAATTTTTCAAAAATAAAATTATCCATTCGACCTATTCGATTCGGGTTCGGAGATCAAATAGATCAAATGCATAGTCTTACCAATGGATTGTCTCCTCACGGAACATAAATAGATTTATTAGGTCTCTAATAGGTTGTCCAACTATTAAACTAAAGATATGTATCTCGATCCAAACCAATATGGATCATAATTTTAATAGATTCAATAAGTTTATCTTATATATGTAATAATTATATTTAAGCAACCGATTTTATAAACCCTAAACCCGAGTTTATAAAAACCCAAAAGACAATTAATGATAGTACAAAATTCCAACATTAACCCGTTTTAATTCAAGAAAAATAGAAAATCACTCACAAGCATTTCCTCAAAATTCAAGTCCTAATTCTATGAAGAAATTCCAATATCTGCTTCTCCACTGAGGATTCAACCGGCCTTCAGACTTGGCAACCTTCTTGCTCTCTGAATCAGCCTCCTACAGATTGGACACAGTTTGTTCTCTTGTTTCATGATCCTGGGAAAAAGATAAAGATCAAATCAGTATAAAAAAAAGGAAAAAAAGAATTAAAAAACTGTAATTATTCAGTAGAGAATTTATAGTGGACGCACCTTTGTGCGCATGGATAGCATGCAACGTAGTGGCCGCAAGGAGTAAAGAAGCAGTTGCGGCTCTGATCATAACAGATGACACATATGTTCCCATCATACAAGTTCTGGCTGGAGGACACATTTGCTTCAGAATCCTCTCCAGCTGTTCCATAGCTGTACCGCTGCTCCTTCGCTGGCATTATCGGGTCAGTCTCCGTCTCTGTTCTCGCAGTCTCCGGTTCAGAATCATGAATGTACTTCAGAATTATGTACAAGACAGCCACAAAGATTCCTGTAGTTTTAGAGCAAAGTCAAAGCTACTAAGAGCAAGATGACGGATTGGATTGCTTCTAACTCTTACCTAGTATTACGAGGTACGTGAACAAGCGCAGCAGCAAGAAAGAAACCTGAACGTTGCCATGGAACCTGTTACTGTTTGCTATAAATGACCTTGACACTTATTTATTTTTTTAAAAAAGGTAGAGATCAGACATCGCTGGCTGGTGTTGTTAAGATGCAAGCTAAGCCTGAGCTTACACGCGGTGTGTTGTTCTCTTGTCAAATGCTGGGTATAAATTATCGTTGAAGAAAATAAGATGGAGAACATTTACCTGAATCTCCTTCATCATTCAACAGAGATTTTCTTCAACATCGGCGAAGATTTTGGCTCCAGGAGTGGGAAGTAGCTGCTGCAACATTCATTGAAAGCTCAAAACAAAGTGAACAACGGTAAGAATGAAGGGCTGTGAGCCTAGAAGAGAGAGTCGAGCAGGTGAAACAACTGGCCTAGTTTTGCAGGAGAATGGTAGATGAAGTGCTTGCTTGCTCTCTACTAGTTCTGTGACAGAAGTAGAAGCGTAAGTGAATGGTGGGTGAGCTTTGAGTTGCGTGGCTTTTTTTTCTTTTCTTTTTTTAGAAGGATTTCTATTGTTGGTCTTGCTGCACTCTTTTTAGGGGAAGATATGAAGTGTGATTAAAATTTAGGATTTTATTTGGTTCAAAAATAAAATATCAATTTTTTTGTATTTCTCTGTAATAAATAGGTCATGATGTCTTTTTTTTTTTTTTATTGATCAAAATCAACACTATTATTTAACCAAGCCAAAGAATATAATATTTTTTTAATAAAGAAAGCAAAAGAATACTTTGCAGAAAAGGAAAATATTGCTCCCCATTTTTTGGTTTTTATACCTGAATTAGATTTTAGCTTACCATTTATTATCATATAAGTCATCCTCCAATTTAAGTCAGAAAAAAAGAAAAAAAAACATTTCAGTCAACCGAGTCCAGTTTGATCAGATCCATCGGATGCACATGAACAGAACATTCAGCCGAAGTCAGTCTGACTCTGATCGGGCCCAGAGGGTCCACCCTCTAGCTCGAGTCAAAGCTGTCAAAATTTTTAGTAAGCCCATCCCGAGGCATTATTAACGGATCCGATATTGTCCTACGCGAAAACCACGTACAGGATTTATCTCTGCCGTTACCCACGCGCAGTAGCAACGCATCTGTTACTGCAAGGGGCATTTAACCCACGTGTGCAATCGCGCAGGCGGGCTCTAAAGGAACCGACGTCGGCACGTGCGAGCCCGAAGAGGCAGCTTCCTCTCAGGCCGAAGGCTGCGAAATTTCAATCCCCCGATCCGCCCCCAATTTTCAGACCCTCTCCTTCTTCTCGATCTCGGGGCCCGAAGGTACATCGCCGGAATCTCTTATCGTTTCTCCTCTTGATCCGGCCGCGCGTTGCCTTTTGATTCGCGTTTCGGATCGTCGGCTATCGGATTTTGCAGGCTGTCTGTGGGCTTCGTCGAGGGTAGTTTTGGGTGGTTTTCCAGCGCTTTGGGGATTGATTGGAGCTGTTTTTGTTTGTTGGAAATTTGATTCGTGTTTTGATTATTATCGGCCTCTTCGTTGGGGTTTTATGGGATGTAGTTGGAATTTTTGGGATCTGGGTCGTTGTTTTGTTATTTTTTCGAGTTTTTATCTGTGAATTTGTGAAAACTCTTAGTCTTTTAGTTTTTGTTTATGGACGCGGAGAAAGGTGGGATCTTTCTTGTTTCGTTGGAGCGCGATTGTTTTACGTAATCATGGGTAGATTTTTTATTCTGTTTGTGTTATTTGAACAATAGTTAGAAGTTCTTGTGTGTTGATGTGTTTTTGGGTTTTTCATTTTCTTGAAATTCTCGGATTTGTTTTAATATTTCAGCACCCGAGAAGGAGAGGATACTAGAAATCACTTGCTGACGTTTTTGAGGCAGAGATATTTTACTGCCTCATTTCCTTCTCGAGCATTATATATTGTGCTTGGTGAATTTGAGTTGGAATTCATCACGATGATGAATCATGAACGTGCAGCCAACTTGGCCCTTGCAGGTTTGTTCTTCTTGCCTTTCTTTTGAAAATGTTGAGATTCTTCCAGAACTTGTGCTTTCTGATTATGTCGAAGACTTGTTGCATGTTGAAATTATAATTTATCCTCTTGACTGTGCTGACCTTTTTGGATGGGAATTATTGACTCTTCCACCTGAATGTTGGATCCACAGTATTGACGAATAAATCTAACTCATGTCACAGTTCAGTAAACTCGTTGGCCCAAGATATTCATAAAAAATGCTTAAGCCTTTTTTCTTGCAGGGTTAGCTGTTGCGCCACTTGTCATGAAGGTAGATCCCAATTTGAACGTGATTTTGACAGCATCCTTGGTTGTTTACATCGGTTGTTATAGGTCTGTCAAGCCAACACCACCCACGGTATGCTCTGTCATCTTTTTCTTATACTATGTTTGTTTGCTAAGTTATCAGCACCGTGTTCTTGTACCACTATTGAAGGCATGTATGATGAATTTTGCAGGAGACAATGTCAAAAGAGCATGCCATGCGCTTCCCTTTTGTTGGGAGTGCAATGCTATTGTCGCTGTTTTTGCTTTTCAAGTTCTTCTCAAAAGATCTGGTCAATGCTGTTCTTACATGTTACTTCTTTGTGCTTGGGATCATCGCTTTCTCGTATGCCCTTTTCCTTTATCTGTTACATTTATATTTCATTTGATCTATTGTGATTAGCATTTAGCACAAGATTTAGTTACTTTAGATTTCTCTGTTGCTGCCTTGTTGTGCAGAGCAACCCTATTACCTGCAATTAAGCATTTTCTTCCAAAACATTGGAATGAGGACATGATCACATGGCGTCTTCCTTACTTTCATTGTACGTATTGTTATTTTCTCCCTGACTTCGATATGCAGATCTTATTGTGATTTATTATGATGGTTTTGTGAACACTTTAAGTTGCTAATGTCATATTGATATTGTGCATATGAACGTCGTCTTTTATAAGGATTTAGAGAAGCATCCATTAAACTACTATTGATTCTTATCCTGAAAAAGAACCAAAATCACAAACATAACAATGATCGTAGATGACTATTGTTTTCTGATGGGGAGGTGGGAGTGGTGGTACGTATGACTAAGTGGGTCTGGTGTTTTATGTGTAAAAGCTGTCCTATGTTAATGAGACGAGCCCCCAATCTCTCAGGTTGATCACCATGAAATGTGAGTTCCATCTTGTTGACAGAGAGTTGAGAGTTCTTGCTTACAAATCAGTACTATAATAGCTTTAATCCACATGTCGAAAAGATGCTTAAGACAGCTTGTCTGAGTTTGAGATATATACAATACAAGGTTGCATTCTCGATATTGCCTATTTGGAGCAAAGATGAGTAATTTGTTTTTCTTCTTTAAATTGCTCCTATTTGTAAAGTCAAGTTGTCTTGATTGTCTTCTTCCTAGTTGTCTTGAATGGATTTATGTTTATGATGCCAACTTATGCAGCTGCTTCTGTGGAATTCACGAAATCTCAAGTTGTTGCCGCAATTCCAGGAACATTTTTCTGTGTGTGGTATGCTTCGCGAAAACATTGGCTTGCAAACAACATTTTGGGGATTGCATTCTGCATTCAGGTCTGCTTATATTTTTTTATTGTTGTGTGAAACTGATTTGGTTTTTCATTTTTACCTTAGACTTCTAACTCTAAATCATAGATCTGCTACCTATCCCATGAAATTTCCCCACCTGTATTAGTTTCATGTCAGTTATGTTTTCAGCTAGCTTATCATCTTTGCAATGATAATGATAGGATTAGGCATTTGAAGACATTCTTAGAAGCTTTGTTACATAGATAAATTGAGGCAAGTTATGGGACCTATTTGGATTATTGAGAAGTTAGTTGTTAAATCCCTTTGCTTCAAATTATAATATCTTGTATTCAATCTTTTCAATTGGAAATTAACTCTCACTACAGAATAGAGATTTTGTGAAGTTTATAGCTTTTCTGCTTTAGTCATTGTTGTGATGAAAATTTCAAATCACATGGAAAGAACTGAGTCCTATTTCTGGTTGTGTTTTACTTAGTGAATTTTGTGACGTATAGACAGAGTTGTCTCATGACTGTTTAATTTGACTCACCATGGCTATCTTGCAGGGTATTGAGATGCTCTCCCTAGGGTCATTTAAAATTGGTGGCATTCTGTTGGTAAGCAAATTGGTCAATACTTGTTGTTTTGTCAAGGTTTTCCTTTCTTTGATAGTAGTCTAAGAAACTGCTCTTAGGCTGTTCGATTTTGTTTTTGATCCTTTTTCGTGATTTAGGTAGGACAATCTGTTTTATTATAGCTTGATTAGTATATATCTGATCCTCCATGCATTGTTAAACTTGCTATTACAGGGTGGACTTTTTGTGTATGATATCTTCTGGGTATTTTTTACTCCAGTTATGGTTAGTGTTGCTAAATCTTTTGATGCCCCGATAAAGGTTAGTTATTCTATTAAACCATTATATAAAGCTTTAGCTAAATATTTCCTGTGCAGTCTGTACATTTTCAACAAATGAAAGTTCAATATCATGTACTGACTAATATTCTTATGTTGCAGCTTCTTTTTCCAACAGCAAATTCTGAGCGACCTTTCTCAATGCTGGGACTTGGTGACATTGTCATCCCTGGTGAGGAATTCAATTATTTTATTATTGTTTTGTCATCTAGAAAAATTCGAAATATGACAAGTCCCCCATGTATTCTAAAAGAAGGAAATGAAGAACGGGAACGAAAAAAAATAAAGCATTTCTAGCGGATGAGCTTCTTCCAATTATGTGTGGCAATAGAGTAAGGCGGCTTGCTCTGACCAACACTCCACTTTTTGCTCTGTCCATGGAGTGTATGAATTTCCTGGAATGTAGATGGACCAAAAAAGGGAATTCAGGGATAGGAATAGGAATTATAGTTCCATTGGAAGAAGGGGCACCAGTGGGAATATCTCTACTGACGAACCATTTCAATAGTATGGGTGCTGCCATGCATTTTTTTTCCTGTTTTGGGAAGGGTTGGGTTGATGTTTTTTACACATAAAATCATGTTTTCATCCTTAGCATATGCTGCTGAAGTTTAAGTAGGATAAAAGGGCTTATGTGTGCATGATATGACCCTCGAGAATGTTAAATTTTATATTTTGTGATATAGGCTGGTTTTGAATTGCTTGACTATCATTTCGCTTGTTTGGGGCAACAACCTACACTTGAACTTGCTGGCATGCTTTTTTACCAAAACATGAGTGATTATCCTGTTTTCAATTCCATTTCCTCAAACTAGCTATTTGTCAAAGAATGAATCTCATTATATAGCAATACCTCAATAGAGAATGTGAATATCTCTGCTTGAGGGGATCATGCTCTTGTCAGAACAAACAACAGATATCATCTTTGTGATGTTACATAAACAGGACAAGTCTTGAGGATGGTGGAGGTTGACAGAGTCTCATGGCGTGTTAGTCGCAGTAGTGTTAGGGTGAGTGGTGGAGAATAAATTGAAATTCTGTGGATATTTAAGGCTGAAGGGGGTTTGTGTGTATTATTTGGCTTGCTTATTTGTGGAACCTTTGTTTTGGATGGTGATTTAGCTGTGGTATTAGTGGATGGCCATGGAAGGACTCTTTCTCTTTAAATTTTAACTTCTTAAATGTGACGATTATAAGTCATATACTCCTAATGGTGGTGTATGAGCAAACTAAGGTTTTGTTTACCTCCACAACTGCTATGAGTGTCAACCTAGAAAAAGATGCTTTCCATTTGAATTTATGCAGTCTACAGAAGTTTATTTTCTAAAATTCAAGGTTAATTAGCACCCAAAACAATTGGTTCACTGGTTTTCTTGCTTCTTCACTATTTTACTTGATGCACACATCTAACAACCACTTGTGCCGTTCAGGTATCTTCGTAGCACTAGCACTACGATTTGATGTCTCCAGAGGGACAAAACCTCGCTACTTCAACAGTGCCTTCGCCGGATATACAGTGGGTTTGGTCCTTACAATTTTTGTAATGAATTGGTTTCAAGCTGCACAGGTGATTACTAGGAATGAGTATGCATCCTTGTGTCGTTTATTTTTTTTATTTTCGTATATTTCTTCCCAACCAACAATTCTGTGGCTTATTTTTCACTTTTTCAGCCTGCACTTCTCTACATAGTTCCGGGTGTTATTGGTTTTGTGGCTGTCCACTGCTTGTGGAAAGGAGAAGTAAAAGAGGTAAGTGGGAGGCTTCTTTTTCAGAAAATCTTGGTTCATTTATGTAAGGTTGGCACATACTATTGTTTAATACTTTCATACTTGGGAAAGAGAACTGTTTAAACAAAACTTTAATCTCAATGTTTTGTGTTTCTTTTTTTCTTTTTTTGGCTCCAATTCCATTGGTAACTATAGCAGCTACTTGTTTTAATAAACATCAAGGAGAAATTTTCATATTGTTTGACCCAGTAGAAGTGAACTGATTTTGAATTTTATGATCCTGCAGCTGTTAGAGTATGACGAGTCAAAGAAGACTGCTGATGATTCAAGTAGCTGTTCCACCTCAGAGGATGAAGGAGCCAAACCAATTAAAAAGGATTAGGGGCAAGTCAGATAGCTTCAAAATCGACATATAACTATTTGTTAACATTATGGTTCTTGACAACATTTTGCTCCATAAAAAACTGAACACAGGCACCATACTACCCCCATAACAATGAATCCAATATAGTTATTTGAATGAGCTCTGTTCCAGAATGTCTTGGATTATTTCGTTTAAATTTTGGCAAGAGGTTTATATCATGTTGTTTTACTGTCTTAAGTTGGTTGTAATCTTATATGGAAATCCTATGTTCGGGTGCTGTTTGGTTGGCAATTGGGTAGTTCTTTGCTTAGTTCTTTTGAAAAACATGCCTAGTTGAATTGTTATGCTTACAAACAATGATTAAGGTGAGTATCAAGTTATGATGGAATTGTAACTGCATGTTCAGTAATAAAATTTTGAAATCTATTTTGATGAGCAGGGTGGAGGGTGATGATTAACCACGATCATCTTGCGCCTAGTGAAAGGGGGCTGTTTTTACATAGGTAAGCATTTTTCTCAAAAGAAAAAACAAAACATAGGTAAGCAAAAGGAAGATTGTTATGGTTGTTACTTTTGCAAACAAAAATAAAATATATAAATCATGGAGAGCATAAACAAATTTAATATTAAAAAATAGTAGATATAAAACTATAATAAACAAGCAAAATACGAATAACGTAAAAATGGTTGTATTTAATCTCTCATATTTATAGAGAAGGGAATGGATCAGATTGTGAAAAACAGGAAAAAATTTAGATTTACCAATAGAGTGGGAGTTTGATTTTACTTTAATCTAATGTGTATTGCATTGCGAGGGAAATTTATTAAACGAGTTCATGTATATTGGTAATCCGGCAGAGTATTGTACTATAAAAAAATTATATATATATATATATAATCCAATTTTTTTATAAAAAAATTAAAATTAAGAAATGTATTGGAGAACATCGAAAAACAACAGGAGCAGATACTAGAGGGCATGGGCCGGACATCCACGCTGACAGCAGTGGGCCCCACTTGGGCCGAAAGATTCCGTTTCTGCGGCCCGATGAGGCCCGCGAGCTCGACGACAAAACCAGATCGCCTCAGGCCAGTCATCGAGATAGAAGAGCAGCGAAGAAGAGAAGCCGGGTGGTGGGAGCATGCCGGCCGCTGCCATCGTCCCGCGCACGCTTCTCTTCGGGCGGCCTTGCCGCTCGCCGGCGTCGTTCGTCCCTCGCCGGAGCTTCTCTCCGGTCCCTTTCTCTCCCGTCGCGCCGGCCTCGAAGCCTCCGCTCATCGCCCTGGTTGCCGCCTCGGCTGCTTCCTTCGATGAGCTCCACGCAAAGGGAAAATCGCACCAAACTCGGGCCTCAACGGTTAGCGATGCATAATTTGATTGCAATTCTCTTGTTTGTGTTGTTGGCGTTAAAATTGAAGTTTGGGATAAGTTGGTGGTTGTGGATTAGTTGACTCCGAGTGAAGGGGACAATGAATTCAAGGCGATTTAACTGAAATTCGAAGCCTTTTATTTCATCTGGCGAATATTTTATATAGTCTCTCAACTTTGTGGCATTTGATTTTGTTTTTGTTATTTTCTCTGAACCAGTTTATATTCCTTCAGAAATTTGAAGATTTGGGGCATATCTATTGATTTGCGTGTTTCTCAACAGTTCTTTTCACTGGTACCTCAAACAAATTAAGAGATTTTTGCTTTTCTTTTCTGGAATTACTGTTCGACTCACCACTGGATTGGAAAATTCATTATGCTTTAATTTTGATAGCATTGTTGATAAATGCGCAGATGTTATATCGTTTTTACTTCTCAATAGCGGCACAAATAACTTCTTACGTTTGAAATATGATGGTCTTTCAGAAATCCATCCTTTTGAACTTAATACAAGAGATCGAACCTTTGGATATCAGTCTTATCCAAAAGGATATCTCTGCTGATACGCTGGATGCAATGAAGAGGACAATCTCCAGCATGCTGGGTCTACTTCCTTCTGATCAGTTCAATGTTGTCGTGGAAACCTTGTGGGATCCCCTCTTTAAGTTACTTGTCTCTTCTATGACAACTGGGTATGCTTTCTTAGTGATTCTGTTGTATTTAATTTACTTCTGCAGTAGGCAGAGGTTTGATCTTTAAGCAGGAAAACAGGTTTATTTTCTGATAATCTATGGGTAATGTAGGTATACTTTGCGAAATGCTGAGTATAGGTTATGCCTTGAACGGAACCTGGGAGTAAGCGAGGAAATTTCTGATCAGCAGAGATTGGAGACTGAAGAAACTGATGGTCAAGACACGGTTTCTGTTGGGGCTTCAATGAAGTCTGACATATTGGGACGAGATGATCTGTTATTCAACTCTGAAAATACTGTGGAGGTACCAACTTGTGATAGCATCAATGTTGAAGGGCTTGGAGAAATGACGGCTGAGGCGCAAGAATATATTGTTTACCTACAATCTCGTCTTTCTTCCACAAAAAAGGTGAGTTTTGAATTTCATTCTCTAAAATAGCCAATGTACAGAACTAAAATTAGATGCTCAAAATAGTATAAATATTCCAAAATATATATGTTATTCTTGATTTTAAAGGAAATCCTTTAATTTAGTTTCTTAATATGGAACATCAATTTTCTAAATTAAACGCCGATTTTCCATGAGGCTACACAGGGTTCATTCTTAAAACTTCCATCCTTGTCCCATTCTGTTTCCATAATGTATTTGCGATACAACTACATGATTGTTTTCTGTGAACTCATTCAGTTAGCTTGCTACTACCAACTAGCTTTTGTTGAGCATTTAATCTATGATGTACAACTCCAAGCACGGTCAGTGCATCAGAAAAAAATTTTGTTCAAAGTTGGACTCAAGTGACTCTTTTACAGCTGAAGTCAATTCTGTTAGTTCTTGATGGAGTGCTTCTAGAATGTCATATAAAAATTATTATTCCGATGTAAATATATGGACAGCATCAAATTAATCATAGAATGATCGATAATTATTTTAGAAGTCAAAAACAAAGATTTATGATAAGTCTGTGAAAGTAAATATTTTATTTTAAGTGATATGTAG
Source organism: Trichopus zeylanicus subsp. travancoricus (assembly GCA_005019695.1). Lineage (NCBI taxonomy): Eukaryota > Viridiplantae > Streptophyta > Magnoliopsida > Dioscoreales > Dioscoreaceae > Trichopus > Trichopus zeylanicus. The sequence continues at coordinate 2,114,218 of RXID01021553.1, forward strand.
AAAATCTTCAAAACCAAGTTGATGCTGGAGTGAATAGAACAAGAGAATAAAGAGAAAAATCATGTAAGTTGAACACCATTAATGGATTGTCTCTTGTTCATTAAAAGTATAGGAGAGAAGGGATACATATCTTTCTTCTGAGGAGGATTATGTGTGTAAATGTAAATGAGATGCTTACTAGTTTGGAGTCCCTCTAGCAAATTTTTCTTCGTTCATGACCCACAAGACAAGGGAAAATACTTTGGATAAAAAAGTTGGGAGACAAAGTTATTAGTTCTGTGGATTCATGAGATTTAAGGTAGTGTGCCTTATCAAGTTCAAGTTTTCCATCTAGTAACAGCTTATGAAATAGAAAATAGTAATTGTCTGTTATGATGTTCTCCATAACCTGATCTGCAATGTTGTACAAGAAAGGGTTGTGTCTATATACGTACCTAGCTTATGTTTGATCTCGCTGTTTGCCAGGAACTGCATGATGTTAAGAGGAAAAACGCTGCCCTACAAATGCAACATTTTGTAGGAGAAGAAAAGAATGACTTGTTGGACTACTTGAGATCTCTACAACCTGAGAAGGTTTGATATAAAAAGAAATATCTATTTTCATCATTTTTTGTTTCAACCATTTAATTCTGTACTTGCATGAAGTCCGTGTCATGTCATGTTGTATTTTAGCAACACTTTTTTTTTGGTAAGGTATTGTAGCAACACCTGCCTTGTCATGTTCTGCAATCCCTTACCCAAGGCTACATTGCCACAAGCTAAAAAGAAAATACACAACCACTTGCCATACTGAGGGCAGACAATACTGCATTTTTATATTCCCAGAAGAGAAGTTGGTAATTTTTTCAATGCTGATGTGCTCATTCACAAATACAGAAAATATGGATGTTGATTTTCTTTGTCATCCAATGTAAATAGCACATTTGTTTCCATCGACAGGTAGTTCAGCTTTCAGAGCCAGCTTGCCCTGGGGTGATAGAGACAATTCACTCTGTTGCTCATGGCCTCCTTGCTACTCTTTCTCCGAAGATGCACACCAAGGTGCCTCGTCTGTCTGAAAGTGCCAGCGGTGAAAGCTCCCTAGGTATTGGAAAAGATGATTGTGCGGAACTTGTTGAGAACACTTCACTTCAGTTTCAGCCCCTTATTTCTGTTTCACGGGATTATCTTGCTCGCCTATTGTTCTGGTATTTTGCCATGCTGCCATTATGTACATATTTTTCGTTCTCAAAAGCCATTTCAGTGTCAAACCTTGCAGCTTCTTTTATCTTGTGATGAATTTCAGGTGCATGTTATTGGGTCACTACCTAAGAGGTTTAGAATACCGACTGGAGTTGATGCAGCTGCTTACGATCTCCAGTAATGCAGAGTCTCTACGTCAAACTGGTGATTCTGTTTCATAAGACCTTCGGCCTATGCATGGGTGGGCCAACCAAGGAATTATGTTGGGCACATTCCATGTCACAAACTTCCATTGAACAGCATTTCTGCGGGTTCAAATCAGCACAATCCAATAGTAGCTACCTAGTAGACCAAGAGTCTCCAGCCTTGTACAGTTCTTATGAAGAGGAAGAATGTTTTTTTTAATGAGTTGCAAGGACTGATTTGTTATTTTCAGATTTATTGTTTGTTAAATGAATGACATCAAGAACTAGCTTGAATAGAGTCTGTAAGTATACTATTATTCCCCAAGTAAGTTCTGAACTTTTGAAGGTTGAGCTTGTTGTATGGAATCCAGGCTTCGTGCAACACTACAATCTTCAATCGATTCTTTGTTATCATTTTCAAAATAAAGATTTTGAAAAGTAGAATCAGCTATTCAAATTTTTTATTTTTTCCCCTGACATGGACAACGCTCTTCTGCTTTTCTGGATTGTGATGATTGCACGACTTACCAAAGTGGTAAATTCGAAAGTAAAAAATTTAAGATAGATTTGAATCAGTAGAGAGAGGCAATCATCACATCATGGTCACCTCGCTGAACTCAATCCAAACAAGCTGTCGTCTTCTAAAAGAAATATATTTATGGCTTGTTCCCCATATATAAAAGAGCTCTACAAGTCACAGTTTGTACCGATTGAAACCTATACTACAACAATGAAGAACAAAACGTGTTCGTTTTCTTTACTCAGACGCAGGTCGAGCTGTCGGAAGAAGACTTGGTCTTGGACGCCCGGAATAACGGCGGCTCCGACCAGCCGCGGTGTCACATCCGAAGCTGTCGACGTGCCATGCCGGCGTGACCAGACCCAAAAGCCATACTCTCAAAGTTTGGCTTTAGGCTAATCTTTCCAGAAAAATGACGGTCTCTTCTAGGCCAAAGCAAGTCAGCAACAGTCCGTCGAGATGAATTTCTGGGCTCATCCATCCTCTCTATGATCATTCATTACATGTATTTCACGTGCCGATGTGAGTTTTCAGCTTTACAAGTTAAAAAAGCGTATTTTGAAGATCTCCGTCCGGACGCAGCCTCCTTGACGCTCCACGGCACGACATCGCTTATCGTGTACCGACGTTCCGAATTCAGCACCAAATTTCAAATGGTTAGCCATTCAAAACGACAACTTGAAAACAATCACATTAATTATTTTCCACTTGCAAATTACAACAATATCAAGCACCATTTTACATTACCAGGACACTTCGACAACAAACCTAGCAACGCCAACCCGACCACTTCGGCCCGGTTCGATTATTATAAACCAAAACCAAATCAAACTGCCGGTCTAACTGGACCCGTTGGGGCTCCACTTGGGGCAAGCCAGGCTGAAGTGGGCCGATAGGACCCGCGAATCCAGCAGCTCCAAAATGGGCGGGAAGCTCACGCACCGCGGCACCTTGTACTGGTTAATGGACGCGCCTCTTGAAATGGCGTAGTCCATTAGCTCCTCAAACGTCCCCGGCCGAACCAGCCTGATCTCCAGCGGCCCAATTGATCCGTCCACCACCCGGCTCTGCCGGTAAACCGAGTTCATCGCCTCCTCCATCTCCAGACAGCACTTCTCCAGCACCTCGCCGCTCGGCTTCCCCGCCGCCTCCTCCTTCGCCAGCAGCTCCCAATATATCACGTAGTGCCCCGGTATCACCTTCGTGTCGGCCTGGCTTGTGTACTCTACCACGCTCGTGCCGTATGGCTTAAGCAGATCTGCTGCTCGTGCCACCGCCGTCTGCAGCTCAGCTTCGTCAGTCTTGTCGGATTCGATGCTTAGCAGGACGTTCTTCCGGCGGACAAAGCGGAATTGCGGCGCGGCGTTGTGGAAGCCAGTGGCACGGAGGATGTCGCCGACGCGGTAGCGGCAGAGGCCGGCGTATGTGGTGATCACTAGCTCGTACTCCTTGCCGTCCTCAACGTTGGCGAGGTCAACAAGGCGTGGAGGTGGGTCTCCGGAGGTGAGGGTGGATGGCACTGCGGTATCGTGGGGAAGGAACTCGAAGTACGCCATCATGGGCATGATGGTGTAGGAGACATCTGCTGGGTCGCACATCGGCCGGAGGTTGAGGCCGAAGTAGCACTCCGAGGAGGCGTACATGGTGCAGGCCATTGGGAGGCCACCGCTGTAGTACTCGAGGGTGGAGATGTACTGCGCCATCGCGCCGGTGACGATCACGTCGAGGTATTTGGTGTTGGGCCAGATTCTGGTGATGATGCTGGCCCAGTCGCCACCGGAGCACTGGGCGGTGACGAACTGGGCTAGCTCTGGGTCCGGCTTCAACAGTTCGGCGATGGAGTCACGGACAGATTGTTCCATGATCTTGGAGCTAAGGGTCCCCGTGGCTATGTCGTGGGCGAGCTGCTCCCAGTGGAGCTGGAGGAAGCGGATGGCGCGGAGGAGGCCGGAGGCAAAGACAGCACCGACGCGGAGCACTTCTTGCCGCTGGATGAGGCCGCAGAGCATCTGGGTGTACATGCTCTGGAAGGAATCGGTGCAGAGGATTGCGGCTGTGGGGCTGGTGTAGACGTTGTAGGGGTCATGCGGGCGGTGCCGGAAGTGGTCGCTCTTGTAATAGCTGGTGAGCACCGGCCGGGCCGGAAGCCCCCCCGGCGTCTTCGTCTCCGACTTCACAAACAGGAAATAGAGGCCCTTGCCCTTGTCCAGCCCCGGCACATACCTATTCCATCCATTTTGTGCCAATTATTTTACTTGATATATATTTCGCATTAATTTATGAATCATATACTATTCTTTCATTCAAATTTATGGATCATATAATTGTTTATAAATGAAAAATAATGGAAACGGACACTAACAGATTCATGACAGGCATTAGAAGGCTGTAAAGGAGCTGCCGGCGATCGAGCTCTTCTTGAATGGTCGGCATCAGCTTCCTCTCTCCGGCCGATGTCCCGGAGCTGCGACAAACCATGAAATGCTTCACAAATCACTATCATCGCCGAAAAATCCAAAAGAATATGCAACTAAGATGATACAAACCTTGTTAAGAACTCGGAGATTGGGTGCGCAGACAGGATCGCAGAGCGATCGCCGTTGGCGATCCTCTGGATCTCCGGTTGCAGGTCCTCGTAGATGACCACGGGGATCTTCGCCTTGAAGGTTTCTCTGTCGGTGGCGCCACCGAGCTTGTATCGCCGGAGATACTCAGTCTCAGCGTTGCGGCTGAGTATCTCAGCCAGCACCTTCTCCTGCACCTTGCGGGTGTTCGTCGTCATCTCCTCAATGAACTGGAGCTTCTTCGCGTCGTGTTTGCACGCCGCCTGGCCCAGTGGCGTCATCAGGGAGGTGTCCACCGCCATTGATCGAATTCCTTCTCCTAGAGCTTACCAGAAGAAGATGATGATGGAGACGAGGAAAGGTAGGGTTTGGAGGAGGACGAGAATATATAGAACAGGGGAGGACGTGGAAAATAAGGCGTATTCGGCCTGGGTTTTGGTTTTGCATGAGAACAAGGGGTGGCCCGCCTTTACGTGGGATAATGGGGAGAGAGTCGACAAGGTGGGGCCGGGTTGTCGGGCGTACGGGAACTGGCCACATAGGAAGTTGTCCGGACGTGTGGGACTTTACTAGGCCCCGGCACGTTGGTGCGGTCCCAGACGGGTGCGCTCGGCATCACAGACTCGGGCTTAGGTCGCCAAATTGGAAGTTAGTCGGTTAGTCTTGACGTGGCCGGTTGGCCCCCGACTAGGACTTTTCCGTCCAAAAGTTTACAGTTTTACTTGTGGCTTTTTTTTTTCGCAAATGCTGTCTCCTTTAACCTCCTTTTTTATCAACAGCTGAAATAATAATAATAATAATAATAATATTATTATTATTATTATTATTATTATTAAGATTCGCCGATTTTTGTTTAAATTTTTTTTTGAGATTTCAATTTGTTGATCACTCTCTCTAATCTATAATAAGAAAAAAATCGTGAAAAAAATTTTGAAAAACTTGTTAATACTCAAATCAATAATAATAACTTAATATATAATAAAGAAGAGAAAAGAATATTAATTCTTATTTTTTTAGGTGTTGCGTTATTTATATGTGTGTGTCAAATAGTTTAGTATATCAAAATCTCATGATATCAGTGTTATAATCTCACCAAAATTCTTGAAATGATCATTAATTTCAAATATTTCAGAATTGATATCAAAATATAAATATGGATTAAATCCTATCATTATCCAATCTTTATTGTATGTGCATTGAGATATCCAAACTTTATGATAACTTGGTGTAATTTTATAAATCCGCCGATCTATACAGAAGTTTGTCGTCGAACCTCTCATAACTCCATGTTAAAGTAATTATTTACTTTGGGTGCATTAATTTACAATTCAATTTAGAATTTGACTCTTATTAATATTTTGAATTGGTTAATTTATCTCAATATATCATCAGTTATAAATCTAAAATATGTTGCTAGCAAAGACCGGCAACGGCGCAGGCACGTGGTGATTGCTAGCAAAGTGAGTGGGCGTGAGGCTGGCAATGGCGTGGGCGCAAGAGAGCTCACCAGCCTAGCACCCACGACCTCACCGACCTTGTGCTGCGCCTGAGCCTCACCGACATTGTGTTTGTGCCCTCACATTGGCCTCTAGTGCTTGTGCGCTCGTGGGCTCCAGAGGTTGGTGCGAGGGCGCAGGCTCGATGTCGGCAAAGGTGCATGCTCGAGCTTGCCGGTGCAAGTGCACGGGTACAAGCTCCAGAGGGCACGGGGTTCAGGCGCGGGTGCGGGTGCGGGCTCGCCGGCAAGGGTGTGAGCGAGGCACGGGTGCCCACACTCGCCCTTTTCGGGCTCACGCCCCTGTGCTCGCACTCCTGCCCTCGTCGGCCTAGGCCCGATGCTCACGAGCTCGTGCCAACCTCTAGCACCCACTAGCTTGCGTCGGCCTTTGGCCCCCTCGCCAGAGCGCGAAGGTGAGCACGGTCACCGCCCTGGCGCTCGCACCTCGCGCGGCTTTGCTCCCGTGCTTGCGAGCTCAAGCCAGCATCTGGCACTCACACCATTGCTTGCGCCCGAGCCCTCGCCAGAGGGCACGGGGTTCAGGCACAAGTGCAGGTGCGGGCTCGCGAGCGAGGGTGTGAGCGAGGCACGGGTGCCCACGCTCGCCCTCTCCGGGCTCCCGCCCCTGTGCTCGCACTCCCGCCCTTGTTGGCCTAGGCCTGACACCCACGAGCTCGCGCCAACCTCTGGCACCCACTAGCTTGCGTCGGCCTCTGGCCCCCGCACTAGAGCGTGAAGGTGAGCGCGGTCACCGCCCTGGCGCTCGCACCTCACGCGGCTTTGCTCCCGTGCTTGCGAGCTCAAGCCTGCCTCTGGCGCTCACACCATTGCTCGTGCCCGAGCCCTCACCGGCCTCACGCCTTGAGCCCTCGCCTCTCCTCGCACCAGCGCCTTTGCCTCGTGGCCTCGCCTGTGCCCGAGCCAGCCTCGCAGCAGTGCTCGCGCTCGAGCCATTGCTCGCCCCCTTGCCTCTAGCCTCACGCCTCGCGGCCACGCCTCACGCGTCGCGCCCCTTGCCTGCACCCGAGCCAACCTCGCTTACGCCCTTGTCGGCTGTGCGCCCGGGCCTGCGCCCTTGTCGAGGCCATGCCTCATTGGTTGTGCACCGCCTAGTAGCCGAGTGAACAACGCAGTACTATTCATGTGTGCATGCGTGCATGTTCGATATTGTTCCCGGATTATTGGTTATATTTTAGAATCGTTAGCACGATGTTGCGCAAAACTAATTATTTTAACTCGTATGCATATAAATGCTCATTTGAATCATCTAGTTATTGAAATTGTAATTACACACCGAGATATTTTTAACTCAACTAATAATGATTATGATAATGATGATTAATTGTATCACGTTATAATCAATAAATTATGTATGTGTCAAGTATTTTTCAATGATAAGTTAAATTTACTTATGTTAATTTTTAACTTTTAATCATATTCATATTATTTCTTGTATATTTTTTTATACAATAATATATATTAAAAATAGGCAATATTAATTATTAACTATCAAAATTAATTTTAATTAATTAAATTAATATTTCATATTATAGTAAATTTAATTATAAATTCTTTCAAATTTTTTAAATTTTTTTAATTTTTTAAAAAAATTATTATATTTTTAATTTAAAATTAAAATACAGTCAAAATATAATTAAATTCTAAAACAACTATTGAAATGTATGAATTTGGGTAGACGTAAAATCGAAATCGAAATTAAAATTAAAAACCGTTTTCTATGCAATTCGAAATCCAAGTCCGGAGATGATATTGACTCACCACAACGCATAAAAATTGGGGCCACGAACGGGCTAACAATTATTACAATATTAGTGTTGGAGCACGACAGCGATGCCGGCCGAGCAGACAGGCCGGATCGTACACCCATCGCCAGGACGGAGACGACGAGGTGCAGGAGTGCGAGTTCGTGTTTGCTTTCCGGAGGCAAATACTACGCGGTCGGTTGAATTATTCTTCTTTTAACTTAATTTTTTCCGAACCCAAATCCAATCAAAACATGCCTGAATCCGAATTTTTCTGGCTGGGCTTTCGTGTTTGATTGAGACAACTCGAGACATTGTTCATGTGCGAAATATTGACCTATTAATTCTGAGTCCGAGTTCATTGGCTATCGATCTGAGCTAAATCTTCTGTTTCATGTCTTTTCTTGGACTTTTGGTTTATTAAGATCAAGTGCAGTATATGCTATAATTTGTGTAAATCTTATGGTTCCAAGAAGTTAATAATTTTTTTCCTATTTTCTACGGATTTAAAAATTTGTCTGTATGTGTGTACACTATTTTATGACCTTTGATAATCAAGATTAATATTAAAATTAGTAAATTATTTTTATAAATTAATATTTTTTTATCAAAATTAACGATTAAATAATTTAAAATTTGAACAATTATTTACTCTTTTTTTATAATAATTTAATTTAATAATATTGTAAAACAAATAATATTAATTTTATAAAAAAATAATTTTAAAATAGGCTGATCTTAATTTTGATTATAAATCAAACTAAGACTTAATAGACTAGCAGGGCCAAACCGGTTAGATTGGACCGACTTGTGGGTCCGGTTAGTTTTCGTTAGGATGCCAATCAAAACAGGCCAAATGCATGTGGCAAGCACGGTCGCACAGTATTAAGGCTCATCCATGGTCCACGATCGTCATCTTCTGTATCAAACTAAACATATATGAAAACAAATAATATTTGGTAAAACAAGGCTTAGAACTATTTTTTGATTAGTTTAATGTTAATAATATTGATTAAATTAAAATAAATCAGCAAGCGTCACCCCAACTGTCGGGAAACAACTCGCTTATAAAGCTGTCTTTGCTAATATCGTTAGCTTGTAAAGCATTAGGATCTTAATCACATATCAGTTTTTCTAATCGTAAAAAAAAAAAAAAGACTATATGCCATCTTCTCAAAAAAATTCATTAATCACATATCAATTCAGTCCGGCTTGTTCGATTTCGGTTCTGTTTTTCTCGGAGCCCCAAAATTTCGGTTGGTTTAGGATAGGTTGGGTTCAGCCTGAATGAACCGAAACCCGAGAGAGCTTCCAACCGGTGATCGATCGGACGGTTCATTCGCATCGGTGACATTAGATCCGATCTCATCCATCCATTCCCCGGCGAGACCATCAGATTTCGGGATGAACACATCAAACAAATCTCATCCGTTGATCGCTAAAGACAGACACAAAAAAGGCGAATAAAAACCAAAGAGACCACCATTTTCTCTCTCTTGCTCGCTCGCTCGCTCGGCTGCTCGCCCTCGCGCACTTGGCTACTGGTCGGGACGGGATTCAAAATCGGGTGAGCTTTCTCTCAAGAATCCTTCTCTTGTCTTTTTTTCCCTCTGATTTTTTCATTTTCTCCGTTTTTGATCCGTTTGGCGGAGATTTTTGAGCAGAAACCATCGAATTTGGTCGCTTTTCTTGTGCCTTAGAAGATATATGCTTCATTTGCGCCGAACGGATGAGATTTACAGGTAATTAGCTGAGGGTTTGTGCATGATGGAAACGGATGTGATTTGTGGAGTTCTTTTGGGATTTTGGTCGATTTGGTTGGAAATGACATGATTTTCTTATCTACTATTTGAACGTGGGTTAGGGTTCTTGAGGTGTGTGGGTCTTAGATGAGTTCTTCTGGTGGTTTAGGGTTTTTGTGAGGTTGATTTATGTGGTTTTGGTTGAAGTTTATCTCTTGTTCTTTGCATCACACTGGTTCTTGGCTTCAAGTGGAATTGTAGTAAGTATAGAAAACTTTATGTTGCACATGTTTCTTTTAGTTGTGGCATTTGCCTATGTCCATGTTTTTCGTTTCTCAGTAGAATCGTAGTACCTGTTTTTTTGGTAAGCAGTAGAATCGTAGTAAATATAGAAAAGTTTATGTTACACGTGTTTCTTTTACTTGTGGCATTTTTCCATTTCAGCTGTTTTATGTGCCTTATGGATGATTATTACCTGTTAAAATTCTGGGTGTTCATACCCTAGACTCTCAAGTTCTGTTTGGATAATTTGGACAAAAAAAAGTTCTCCACAGGATTGGAGATTGACATTGCGTGCAACTCCACATCCTTTGAGAACTCTTCTGATTAATGAGTGGTCCTTAATGATAGAGAGGAGCTTGCGTGCAAAATCCATTCTTTTATTTTTCCTGTGGAATCTCATGATTTAAAAGGAGATTGGGGTTCTCAAAAAATTTTGCCAAACACCTCCATAGGAAAATTTCTATGTGAAACCCCCAATTCATATGGAAAAACAGGTTGTTAATCTTTTATCAGTTTTAAGTAGGATTTTTCATAATTTCTCTCAGGGAGTGGGTTTAGACATGTAAAACCATAGGACTCGTTGCTACAGATTTTTTTTTATGCCTTTTTAGAAGTTTAATCAAGTACAGGTAACTCAATTAAAAAATATGACATCTCATTTCTGGAGTATATTTACTTTAATATGGAAAGACCATAAATAATTAAATTGTAGAAATTCACAGAAACTTATATCTTGTATGATTACCGCCTCCTGAGCAATGATTTTGGTTTGCCATGCATGCTGGATTCAATTTTATTCATATTATATTTCTCATTAACTGCTAAAAGATTTTGATCATGCAGTGATAAAAACTCTACCAGCATTGATATAAATCTGAATGGCCAATTTTGGGGATATCTATTGCTATTATTATTTGCAGCAGTAAATGTAGCCCATTACTGATCGTGCAGGTATCTTTTTCTTCTGAGAGACAAAGTTCTGTATATTTTGACAGGTTATCTTGCACTTCTGAGTGACAGAATTTTAAATGAAGATTATATTCTCTTTTCCACTAGAGTTGGTGCATATTGACTTTTTGTCTCATAGAGCATGTTGATGTTATTCTTGCTGGCTGGGATTGTTGTGGTTTAGGACTTTCTTGCATAGAAGTTGGGGCTGCAGTATCTGGTTGTGTTTCTACTGAAAGTGAGTATGAAGCGTAGCACAGCAAAGAATTCCAGTGAATCACCGACTAAAAAACAACAGGTTGCTCCAGAGCTAAGGGGCAAAAGATATAATCTGAGATCTTCACTTGATGGGGTTAGAGTTCTTCGATCCATGTCTAATGGTAAAAGCAAGAGCGTCAAGAGCCCTGTCAAGCCTGCAAAGACTAAAAGTCCTGCTAAATCTGTCAGTGCCCTAGTGCGATCAGTCCAAGAAAGAAAGAAAAGGAAGAAGAAAGCGAAGCGATCTCCACCAGATGAATTCTTGAGAATCAGGAAACGTGTACAGTACTTGTTGACAAGAATGAATTATGAGCAGAATCTGATTGATGCATATTCTGGGGAAGGATGGAAAGGGCAAAGGTTGGTGCTTTATAATTTACATTGCCCCTGTTTCTCATACTCATTTGATGATTTGTTTTCTGCTGTTATGTTTGGTAATGCTTCTCTGAACAACACCTTCGTTGATTTTTTGCTGCCACCTTTTCTTTATATGTTGCTTGCTTCTTGTTGGTGAGTTAATGACACTATTGGCAACATAAGTTGATATTCTTTAAAAAAGGAAGCAAACTGACTGGGGAGATAATGTGCAAATCAGTTTTGAAACATGACTAGATGAGGGCATGTGCTACTTATATTTTTAATCTGCAATGTCTTGTCATTAAGTCTGTGATCCCAAGGGTTCATAAATTATTACCTTTTGAACTTGAATAGAATATGGTTTTACTTAAAATTGCATTATGCAAAAGGAATTCAAAATTCTTCTCTTGTTCTAAATGGTTATCATCTTCACCTGTACTAAGATTGATGCCTGTAAGTTACCATCACTGTTTTATATGTTCAAGAAAAGGTGCTTTTTTTCCCTTCCATTTCTGATCCCTGTGGAGTAATCCTAATGCTATGGTCTAGATGGTGATCATACCCCAACTGAATGCCACTTTATTTATTCATATGACTTCTTCTTCTTCTTCTTCTCTTTTTTTTTTTTTTGTTTTTTGAAATCTGCAGCACAGAAAAGATTAGGCCTGAGAAGGAGCTTGAACGAGCAAAATCTGAAATATTGCGCTGCAAACTTAGAATTCGCGACTTGTTTTACCAACTTGATCTTTTGTTGTCGGAGGGAAAGCTTGAGGAATCTTTGTTTGACACCGAGGGTCAAATTTCTAGTGAGGATGTACGTGAACTCCCTGGACTTTGTGAGAGTATATGCACTACTATGAAACCCATGTATCTTTATACTTTGTTATTTTAGTCCATGGTGGAACATAGCCTATTAACTACTTCTATCTTATTGCAGATTTTTTGTGCCAAATGCGGTTCAAAGGACTTATCTGCTAATAATGATATTATTCTCTGTGATGGCATCTGTGACCGGGGTTTTCACCAGAAGTGTTTGAACCCACCATTGTTGAGTGAAAATAGTAAGACCCAAGTATTTTGTTCTGTTTACAGTGATTGTGACAATGCTAGTTGAATAAGATACATTCTGCTTGTCGATTGTTTTCTCAGTCCCATCTGGAGATGAGGGTTGGCTGTGCCCTGCATGCGATTGCAAGGTGGATTGCTTTGATTTACTAAATGAATCTCAAGGAAGTGGCCTCAATATTGAGAACACATGGGAGGTAAGAAATAGTACATTTTTTCCTTACAGTGAAGGTCTTCTTCATGCTGTAGGAGAGTGAAGCCCATGTATGGTGTGTTACTTTATGACTTGAGGATACTACTCTTAAATGCAGAATGTTTTTCCCGAGGCAGCTGCGAATGGTGGTATGAAACACGATGATTCTGCCTTTCCTTCAGATGAGTCTGAGGATGATGATTATGATCCCGATTCTCCAGCTGTTAATGAGGAAGATGAGGAGGCAGGATATAGTTCAGGAGAGTCTGAGTCCATCTCCTTATCGGAGGAATCTTGGGGTCCTGAACATAAAACAATTAAGCACAATATGGATCTTCCCTCCGAAGATTCTGAGGATGATGATTATGACCCTGATGCTCGAGAACCTGATGAGATAACTCAGAAGGCTGGGTTAAGTTCTGATGAGTCAGATTTTACTTCTGACTCTGATGACTTCTGTGCAGTTATTGTAAAAGGCTCAGGTGTTAATGAAATTTCTGAAGCATTGAAGCCTGCTATCAGTACTGGTGAAGTAACACGTGTTTTACTAAGAAAAAAGTCTATGATAAATTCAGAGCGTAATGCTCCATTAGGGTCAGATTCCAAACAAGAGAATGGTTTACCAGTCTCAGGGAAAAGGCAGCGTGAGCAATTGGACGATAGAAAATTATATGATGTATGTCAGCTTCAAAAAATACATTTCATGTTTGGTATCCCTTCTTTCAAATGCCCTGCATGCCACATATTATTTTAATCAGGGTATTAGGAGGTTTTCTCATTTTGTTGCATGCTCCTGCTTTACTGTGGGTTGATATTTTTGATATACTGGAACATAGTTAAACTTTAGTTTATTTGTAAGGGTCATCACATATGTTAATAATTCAATTTTTTGTTGCATTACAATACTTGTCAATTACTGCTTACATTCCCTGCAGACACTTTGTTGTTTCTAAACTTGTGTACATTGAATTCTGGATTCTATAGGAAACCTATGGCAAGACATCTTCTGATTCAAGTGATGATGAAGACTGGTCTGACATAAACTCTTCGAAGGAACAAAAGAAAGATGCATCTGGGAAAGGGTCTCTGTCAGCAAGAGGAACTGCTCAGTCTGTAGCCAACCATAAAGATTCTAGGAGAGTCCCAGGCAAGCTTACAGAAGTCGGTAGCGTCACAAACTCAGAGTCAAATCAACCTCAAACCTCACAAATGGATAATGAATTTACACCTCTGAGTCTCAAGTCAAACCCCAATTTGTTGAATGATTCGGTAGCAGAACGACATTGTGATAGTCATGGGTGTAATTCTAAGGGTGAGAGTTCAACTACTACTCGAAGGGGTCTTGGTAAGGCAACCTTGCAGGTAACTTTACTTGTCCTTGGAACTTGTTTTCTGTTCTTCATTGGGACAGCCTGTCTTATGTTTGTGGCTTAATGCATCACTTTTGTTGTTCTCATGAATTGGATTTTAATTGACCATCTTGAATTCTTCTGTCTTTTGATGCTTGTATGTCTCACTATGAAAACTGAATTGCAGCTTGACAAATGTACTTTTAGGACATTTCTCTAATGCTATTTTGAAGATGTAATTAAACAAAATAAAATGACATTGCTTTTGACCTTTAAATAAAAGATGTTATTGTCCGTCCCCTATATACCTGCATGCATCGAGGATCATAGGGCCTGGTTTACAGTTTGCATGACCTTGAGAGGTTACACGTTCATATCAAGCTCTCAGGTAGGGATTAGTTTGGGAATGCTAGCAAGTAGTAATGCTACCGTATAAAGTCATGAAAGAGTATTTCTATCAAAGCAGAAAATAGTTGCTAATTTTCAATTTAAAGGCCTGATCAAAGCTTTTTCAGGATGAGGTTGGTTGAGGTTGTCTCAAAAATGTAAGCTAGACCATTAAAGAACACCCCCTTTTTTCGCGTATAGTAATTTAATTTTCATTTCTCACAGTGCTTATGATTCTCTTTATTCTGTTTGTTAATAATTTAATGAACTACAAATCACGATGGAAAGGGATAGACAGGAAGTTAGGTTATCTTAAACTTCTCTCTCTGATCAGATATAATCAAATATAATTCTGACCTCTCCTTGATTTGTACTGTTAACATACCTTCTCTGCAGAGACTTCATGAATCGTTTAAACAAAACCAGTACCCTAATCGAGCCACAAAAGAAAGTTTAGCTGAAGAACTGGGAATAACAGTAAAGCAGGTCAGTTCCTCCATGCTTTCCTCTTTTTTATGAGGCATTGCAACAGGTATTACTTTCTCTAGCCCTAATGCTTATACTTCACAGGTTGACAAATGGTTTGGGAATGCACGTCATAGCATGCGGGTTTCTAACAAAATGGCTAATCAAGGAGTGGTTTCACCAGGTAGAGTTATGCGTGAAGCACCTAATCAACCTGTGGTCAATAATGCAGCTGAAACACAAGCTGAACAACCCAGTCAGGCTGAGATGACTCCAAATAAAGAACTTATGATATATTCCAACATACCTTGGTTTACAACACCAAATAATGGTGTCGGCCTGGCCATTTCTGGCAGTAACCACATTGGAACAAACTTGGATAATGGTCAGATCTCTGTTAGCAATGAGAGCAAGACCAGAACACCGGATCAAGCTGGAAACAAGGCTGGCTTTGAGGGTACCACCACCATGGGAGATCAGAAAACAAGACTATCAGTGGACATAGACCGTCAGAAGGCAATTGCTCGTGAACTTAGAAGGAGAAGGATGAGAATGTGAGTTTATCATTGTAGAAGCTGTATGGTTGCATTGATCTTTGGGAAGTATGAAGCAGGTAGAATGCAGATATATTAGGATTCTCACTTTGGAACCGATAAGATGGTTGTATGCGTCTCATTGACTGTTTGGTGGTTTTTTTGGGATGAATGTATCACAGATGCATGGACAATTTGGCTAGCTTTGACAAGCAGCAAGTTTTAGTTGTAGAGTACCCCATGAATGCCTGTCCTGTGAACTGGAAGTAACTTTCAGGAGCTGCACGATTTAATAGCCAGCGGCTCCTGGAGTAAGCAAGGGAGAAGAGCCCTCTTATCGGTTTTGGATTTTTGGTTGTCTTCCATGTAACTGTACCTTGTGGAAAAATTCATTACTCCAGACTCCAAAGCTCCCAATGGTGTAAAATTCAGGTTGCTAGTTTGTTGTGGACTGGGCCGAAGCGTTTTTCATGGATTTGAACTGAAAGATCAATGCTTGATCTTGAATCAGGTACTAAAATACATATGCTTAATATCAACGCGTTTTCTTCTGATATCACGGTACGGTGCTGAGTGCAGTTTGTTGTATAGGTAGTCATAAGTTATAGCTTAGGATTTTTTATCTACAACCCCATAAGGCATGCTTAATTTACTAAAATTTTTCTGTGATTTTAGTATTTTTAAATATTTTTTTTGAAATCAATTACCAGAAAAAATTTTCTTATATCATTTATAAATTTGTAATTTAATTTCTTAAAAATTTATTATATTTTTTTTAGGTTAATTTTTTTTAATTTTTTTTCTTTGTTCTTTCTACTTGTGAGTGGAAGCGATGTAGCTATTGGCTCAGGCTGCGCGGTTGGTGCGCATCGGCACCTTGCTAATAGTGGATGACTTACTAGTTTTGTGTATGCGTCGATCTTGTTACGTTTGCACTCTTATCGGCCTGCACTTCATGTTTGTGCTCTCATCGGTCTATGTTTGCGCTCGTGTTGGTCTTGCACTTGTGCTAACCTTGCGCTTACGCTCGTACCTCCATTGCTCTCAGGAAAAAAGAAATAGGAGAAGAAAAATTAACATAAAGAATAAATGATAAATTTTTGAGAGGTTAAAATATAAAATTGTAAAGGGTATAATTAAAATTTTTAATCAAAATTTTGATTAAATAATAATTAAGAAGGGAATTATATGTAATTAATTTTGAAAAGAGTGGGATATAAGTAGATATTAAAATTACAAAAAAATTTTAATAAATTGAGTATATCTTGAGCTGTAAGTCAAAAGTTCTATAACTTATCGTGGGGGCCGAACAGTCCACGCGTCGTGCCGCAATTAGTAAGGTAAAATCTTTTTAATTTTTTGGCGAAGCTTGCCGTGCAATCTGGATTCAGTAAAAGAAATTTACCCATACCCGACCCAAACTTTTAAAACGGCTCGCCAGTTCCCGGCCCAAATGAGGTTCAGTTCTGGGCGGTTCAATTTCTTATTTTCGGTTCAATTTTAAAATTTTGAGCCGAAGCTTCAAAATGTCTGTCGAGCGCGCAAAACCTAAAAACTAAAAATTTTCGCCCCGAAATGGCGGTTTTCCTCTCCTCCCTATCCTCTCTACGAACTCCTCTCCTCCCTCTCCTCCCTGTCTTCTCTATCCTCCAAGCCCTAACTCCGCCACCGGATCAGCACCATCCCCATCGCTGCCATGGCGGACAAGGAGAACATCCCCGTCCGCATCACCCGCTCCGCGGCCGCCAAGCGCGCAGCCGCCGCGGCGAAAGAGGGTTACCGCCAGACGGACCAGCAGCCGCCGCCGAAAAGGAGACGCGTGGGGCTGAGCGAGCTTCCCACTCTGTCAAATGCCCCACTCCGGCCGCCGCCGCCGCCGCAGCAGCAGCAGCAGAAGTCGATTGGGCTTGATCCAGCGCCGCCCGCTAAAGTAAAGGCTAGACCGAGGAAAAAGGAGGAGAAACAGAAGAAGCCTGTTGCGGATTTTGGTCACGCCATTGATAGCGATAAGGGGAACGGTGATCCGCAGATGTGCGTTCCCTATGTTTCTGATATCTATCTGTATCTCCGAACTATGGAGGTTTGTTTCATCTCAATTCTGATCGTAGTGTTCTGCGAATTCGGTTCTAATTCAATTTTTACATAATTGGTTTTTGGTTTTTAGCTTCATATTTTCTGAAATTTGCTTCAATTGTTTTGTTGCAATTGTCCTAAGAAATTGTTAAAGAAACTAGAATTGCAACTTCTGAAATTTGCTTCATCTCACACTGACTCATTCAAATGGAGTTCGACTTTATTTGCTAAAAGGCTGTTAACTTCACATGCTTATTCTAGAATTTTTTCTGAATTGAGTTTTTGCTGTTTTGCTTAAGCTACTGATTCTTTTGATTTGACGTCCATAAATTCTGTGACTAGATAATTTTTTCAACATAGGTCTGATTTGAATTGGGTTTTGTTAAATTATAGGTAGAGCCGAAGCGGAGGCCCCTTGCTAATTATCTTAAGAACATCCAGAATGATGTCATCACGGCAAACATGAGAGCGATTTTAGTGGATTGGTTAGTTGAGGTGGCAGAGGAGTACAAGCTTGTTTCCGAAACTCTTTACCTCACAATCAACTATATTGATCGGTTTCTCTCTGCAAACATGATTAGTAGAGAGAAGCTTCAGCTTCTTGGAGTATCTAGCATGCTTGCTGCCTCGTATGCTCCCTTCTTCACTTGATATATTTAATATGGTGACTTTGCTTCTCTTATTTTGATGAAATGTTTGAAAATTTATGGTGGAATGCAGGAAATATGAAGAGATTACCCCTCCTCATGTTGAAGATTTTTGTTATATAACAGATAATACTTACACTAAGCAAGAGGTGAATCTTCTGCTCTTTTTATTTCTATATGTGTACCATCTTGTTAATTGGAATCCTTCTGAATAAACAAGCCATGTGAAAACCTGCAGGTAGTGAAGATGGAATTTGACCTGTTAAAATTTATCGAGTTTGAGATGGACAGTCCTACTATTAGGACCTTTCTTAGGTATTAATTATAAGCTTCAAGTTGTCATTTATCTTTTTTTCCCTGATGTGATTGTAGCACATGTTGCTTTCTTTTGACTTAACAATGAGCTAAATGCAGTCATTGTTTGATTCTATGCAGGCGATTCGTTCCTGCTGGTCAGGAGGATGGCAAGGTAAGCTGCACTGAAGTTTTATTTGATTCTACCATGCTCCTATACTAGCATATTATTTCTAACATGGATTATTTGATTTCATGCAGTTTCCAGCTTTACTACTGGAGTTTTTAGGCTGCTACCTTGCTGAGTTGAGTTTATTAGATTACAGTTGTCTTCGGTTCTTACCATCTGTAGTTGCTGCTTCGGTTGTATTTGTAGCGAGGTTCACCATCAATCCAAACAACCACCCTTGGGTAGAACTTGACTTCCTGATCCTGCAGTCTGTGTTGTTTATTTACTTTGCATATCTTGTTTATGGTACTGAACCAAAACAGTTGTCTTTTGGTAACTGCAGAATGCAGCATTGGAACAGTGCACTGAATACAGACCATCAGAATTGAAGGATTGCATCCATGCCATTTATGATTTGCAATTAAATCGGAGTGGCTCCAATCTTGTGGCTATAAGAGACAAGTACAAGCAGCATAGGGTAATCAGATTTCTGTATGTGTTATTTGGCTTCAGTTTGTTTGCAAAATACTAATTAGAATCTACCATTTGTTTGCAACAGTACAAGTATGTGTCTACATTAGTTCCGCCCCAAGAAATCCCTCCTTTATTCTTTGAAGACATCAAAGAAGGGTAGTCAGATGACTAGGTACCTTGATAGCTGACCTTGAGTTGCTGACAATGATTAGCTGCTGGATAGCATCTAATTGGCTCAAAGACCTGGAGCACGCTATGTGTTTTGCATAAGCCTAGGCGCTTGAATGCTAGGTTTCATATGTTTGTCCTGATCAGAATATTGCAGGCCATCTTTTATTAGGAAAATTCTCGTCTAACAAATTTTTTCTTGCTTGAGTTATTGTTTGTATATTTTCTTTTGCAATCAATTGTTGCTTTGATTGAAATAAGTTATTAGGAAATTGGTGCAGGAACAGGACTGCAACTATATCCTTTGCATTGAAGTATTTCACAGTTTCAGGTTTCACCCTGGCTTGAGCTAATATCTTCATGCTTCTTCTCGGCTTTTACAAAAGCTGACGACTTGCAAAGCTAATCAAAAGGTTACAGAAATTTAAAGTTGATTGTCATTAAAAATTAATTGAAAAAATCTAGATCTTAGATAAAGAAATATAATAATGGTGGTCGATAATTAAGTTGGCTTGTTTATTATTTTTTTCGTGATCCGTGTAATTGTTCGAATTACATGTTTCGGGATCTGAATTAAGCCACGTGGCGGTCGATGAGAATGGTGAATAGTGTCTTGATGGCGCATCCCCCTTGGTGACCCAGGCAGAGCTGCCCGGGTGTCGAAGGTTTGAAATTTGACGGCAAATGCGCTAGCAACGAGAAGAAGCGGAGAACGGCTGAAGGCGGTGGCGGCCCCGCCTTCGCCGGTGACACCCCGGCATCCGGATCAGAGATCGTCACTGCGAGTTCTCCATGCGCGTCATCCTCGGTTCCTCCGACCTCCGCCAGTAATGGATTTCCCTCTACGCTCCTCCTCTTCTCGAAACCCTAATTTCTCGCCCTAAACGAACTTCTCGATCCATGATAAAATTCTGAAATTATGATCTATGAAATGTTATTCTCGGTTTCTTCTTGTGGAAATTCAACGAAGTAGACTAGTGATTGATGGATCATGAGCCCTAAGAGCGCCAGATTTTGCAAAATTTGCATTGGTGGAAAAGCAATGTGTTTGAAAATATCAACGATGTATGTTTTCTTCTGAGTTATTCAATCACGGAAATGTGAGGGAAGACATGACCAAAAGATCTCCATTAAGGGTCCAAGGAAGTTGGAGATCTTGAATTTTACTCCAATTTTTGTTTGATTTGCTTAAATGGGATAGTGTACTAGCCAATGCGAGGATCAAATCAAGTTATGGCCATTTTGGCTGATGTGGATCATGCCATTCTCTGTGGGTTTTGGCATCTAAATTATTTTAGAGGCATGGGGCACACAATTCCTGAAGTGAAGTACTTTTGCAGTCATCTTCTGCGAGTTCCTGTTTATTTATTTTATCTTATGTTTTGGGGTTGGGCCATGACTCAGGAGTCTTGGCTAGATTTTGAGAGATATCTTGAACAACTGGCAGGTCTTACCTAAATTTTCTTCTTGACTGAGATAAATTAGGATTGTTCTCGTTATTTTCATTGACAATCCACAAACACATTAGAGAAAACTAATTTCATTAGCTAAATTTTACCTTTTGTAGTGAATTACATTGAGGGCCATGATAATGTAAATGGAAAGCATCTGATCTTGTACCAAGTTGTTGTTTATGGTCTTTGGCCCTTCCTACATGATCTGCAATGGACTTGGATTTTCTTGAATAGGGTATTAAGTTGAACTGGATTGGCTATGAGATGAAACTAATGAAGTTTAACCCTTAAATTGACCAGAAACCTTTTGGCATGTTGCAGGATATCAGTTGTCCATCCCAAACATTTCACAGACAACAACCAAAACAGAGTAACTTGAACCTTGCTACAGCTTTTTTGGCTTACAAAAAAGACAAAAGACAATGTTCACAATTATTGTAATTATTTGTGATCAATAACTGTGCTATGATTAGAAGGAGCTTAGCTTAATCATTCAGGAACCTGCAAGTTTAAAGCACCCTAAAAGAGAATGTCTATAAGAAAATTGAGAAAAATGTTGCAGTAAAGACAAGTCAGTTTTGAATTATCTTTCTGCACACTCAGCTTTTTGTTTGCCTTGTGGTGTACAGTATGCTTATCCAATGATTTTCATCTATTCTGAATGGTAGCTAGGAACGCCATGCAAACATTCAATAATGGTAACTTCAAACATGATAATTGACATTGTTAATAGGGTGCTTTGGAGGGTACCAGGGAAAAGATATTATTGTTAAGAAATCAGCGTAAGGAATAGACTGTCCTAATCTTTGAGTCTGCAGAAATTTTATAGAAAACTTTATTTTTAGCTGCAATAATGACCACTTACATCTCTCAGAATATAAGAACTTATCCTGGAACTGCCTGATACAGTTAGATTCTTTGCTAATGGTACTCAAATCAAATAAAAGGGGATGTTGGATTGATGAATTTATCAAAGTCGAAGGTTAAGGTCAAGCTTTTGTGCTTCTGATGTTTGCTTGGCGAGTGAAGAATCCATTAGGAATCCTCGAGCCCATGTTAAACTCTTTGCTTCTGCAAGTTCTGCAGGCACACAAGGCATTCTGACATCCTCGAACCTTGCCACAGTATCCACATCTCTTTCCCTCATTGGCTTTCTAATCATGGAGTGTGGTTGCACTCCTAGGGAATGAAGGAAAGGCGGAGGGAGGGGCAAATCCATCATCATCATTCTCGGAGATTGGCTACACCTCCTTGTAGCACCTCTTTCTCTTTTATGAGCATTTTGATGCCCCCCTAATGCCTGTGAGCTGAAGAATTTTCTCATGCAGAAGTTGCATGAGAAGACTTTAAGAGGAACTGCTTGAGATTGGGAGTCAGAAGAGCTTGATGAGACTTTTCTCCCAAGGGTCAGATCCAACCATGAAGCGGAATCAACATCATCAACTTTTTCATTGCATTTTCTGGTATATGATATCTCACCATCCTCTTGATCTTTTTGGGTGTCTGTCATGTTCTTGAATGAATAACAAGGGAAAACTGTAAGAGAGTAGAGCTTTTAGAAGTAGAATGTTTGGAGCACACCAAGGATTGGAAGAAGGTGTTCTTCCTCCTTAAGAAGGAAAAGTTCGGTTTGAGACAGACTTCAAGGGAGAGGGGAATCACAGGAGGGAGAGGATAGTGATAGTGGATATTTCATGTTGTTTATCTCTTTCCTATGTGGTCCACATTGTGGTGCTTGTTATTCCTGAGGCAATCCTTCTGCCATGTTTATTGTCGACCATATCATTCTTTAGATTCTCTTTATCTCTTTCCCCATTAGGTCAGACCCACTTTATGTGGTTCTCTTCTATTTAACCATAATACAATGTTGAAAATTGAACATCGATTCTGTCAACTGTCGTCTTAGCCTTCTTTCCTGATACTTTTGAGAAAGAAGTTATACCTAGTGTAGCATGAAATGGTGTCCACTAATTAAAAAGTTCTGAGGAAAGGAAGTTTCATTTTGAATTTACACAAAGTAATGTGCTACTTCATGAGAAAGTAAATCCAACACTGTCATATATGATGGAACTCCCTTTGTCACCACCTTTGTCCAGAAAATTGAAACAAGGCCATCCAATTAATTGGCCACATTGAGGATAAACGTTGCAAATATCATATTGTGCTTTATTCTCTACTTCTGTTGTTTTTTCTTCATTCTTTTCTCTCCTTTTTTTTTGTTTGGAGTTTTAAGCCGCATGTTTTAACATTGCCCCTCTGCAGATCTGAATCAACGATTGATACTTTCTTCTGCTGTGATGGTTTCTGATATATATCATAATAAAAGCTGAAAAAGGGTATTGAGATCACTGCATTATTACTCTTGTTATATCGCATCTTATACTCTTTGACAATAATACCAATAATGATGTTAACAGTTTTTTGTTGAACCATTGTTTAGGTAGAATGATATATGGCTGATTGTGCTAACTTTTTTTAGTGATTGTAGGTCCTGTCCAGTATTGGGCGATGTTTCCAGGATAGGTACTTTGAGAACCACTTGTAGTTTTTTCCAGTAGAATCTTGTGGCCATGAGATAACAATCTGGTGAAGGACAATTGGCTCCTTGGTTCCGTAATGAAAGTTTCAGGACTTGTTTGCTGCTTTCTGCTGTGAAATGATGCGAGCAATGATGCTGAAGCTTCTCAGAGATAACATGCATATGGTGTTGGATTCATGAGTCACACAACCTGATTAACATAGAGGGTAGGTTGAGTTTGCCTTTCCACCACATTATAGACAGATACCAATCTGGCATTGGTCATTTTGTTGAAGGCTTTAAGATCCTGTCTTGGCTGGTGTTTCAATTGTTGCATCATCTGATCATGATGTGGCTGTGATGAGGCATGCTTTCTGCCCAATCAGAAGGCATCAGAGTGAGTACTCTGTGTACAAGGTTTTTGCATGTATAATTTGCATACTCTGCTTTTAAAGTGTGCGTCGAAGAATGTGACATTGGTTACTTGGATGCATGACACCTGTACTCATGTCCTGGTAACAGACAACTTCTTGGCATGCTTTACTTGTTCTTGTTGTACCTGACTTGCTTTTCTCTAGTCCTTGCATGGCCTTTCTTTTAAGCTAATAGCCGTTTCTTTTTCATGGTGGGGACCTTTACCCACATCATTCTATAGTTAACTTTTCAGTTTGTTTGTGCTTTCAGCCATGAACATGAAGGTCATATTCCCAGCAGAACTTTCTTGGTTCCAAGTGGATTTGCAACTGGTGGAAGATATGCTAACCTCAGCAAAAGACAGACAAAAGCAAGTGGGAGACTGGTATGATGCTTGGACTATACCCAATAGCTTTGGGGGGAAGCTCCTTCTCTGATGCTAGAAGATGGAAAAGTAAGGATAAGGATAAGTAGCTGGAAACAAGAATCTTCAGTGCAAACAATGGACCTGGTTGCCTGCTTCTTCAATACTATTCCTTGGTGCTATTCTTCCGATCGTTGATGCGAGCAAACAGGTGCATTTCCTAAATCAATAGGGAGAATAATCCATTTCATTGCCCCACTCTAGTAATTAATCTTATCTTGATCGTTGAATTTAAATCAGTAACTGCTCCAACGGTCAAGATTACTTTCTTTGATTCTAACAGTGAAGATAACTTTGAGCACTTTGAAATGTAGTTCTTTTTTAGGTTAAACCATACAAAATATAATGGTTACATTTTATTCCCAATCTTAACCAACTTTAACACACAGATGCAATAGTCATTCAGTGTCAATCCTGGCTATTGATTGTAAATTGCTACTAGATACTGGGAACAAGGTCCAACAGTCAAAATTACTTCAAGTCTTGGGTTAGGGGTATTCTACCATGGCATATCCCTTTAGAATATGACTGAGTAGTTGCCTTCATCAATCCTGTGGCCTCAAAATTCTATATAAAATGGAAAATATTTATCTTGAAGGAATCAGAAGGTTAGCGACTTCTTGAGGGTGACTCTTGGTATTGATAGTGGTGATCTTCTTTAACTATTTGTTTGTCTTTAAGATGATCAGTGATAGGCTTTGAGCTTCAGCAAATGGGTGTTTTTTAGTGTGTTGAGGAAGCACAGAATAATTATGTTCTTGGTGCAGCTGCCATATTAGCATCAAATACTTCATTTGTCAAGTTGCTTTTTTAATTCTTTTTTCTTTTCTTGAAGAGAACTTTTTCAAGTTGATTCTTGGCTGGGACTATCTGGATGTCTAACAAAATTGAAAGGATAGTTCCTATATTTAAAGTTCAGATCCAATGAACTAGTACCAAAACAAAGAGTACTTATTACTCTTCAGAAGTGAGAGGGCAAATGAGGCCAAAACACGCTCTTAGATCTTGTTGAATCTAAGCACGGGCGACTAAGCTTGCAAGCCAACAAGCGGTACAATTGCATGTATCCGTTGTCGGCCCTGGATTATTTGTTATTTCATAGGGCTTATACATTATCTGGGTTCCTCTTTTTTTTGTTCAACAAGATAATTACTCAGATGATTTTGGTTTTTGTGGTGCAGGTCTTTCCAGGTAATTCTTCACTCAGCAGACCATGCCACATGGTTGACAAAGAGGATATCACTGGAGAGAAAATCATACAATCTAATTTATGGTAAGAATAAACTTAATCTAGATTTTGGATTAAAATAGGCTAGACTCTGGAGTAAATTTAACCAACCCCTCAGGGTTAAATGGCATGAGATGAATTGCGTTCAGGTGTTCACTGAGGAACGCAGAACACCAAAACAATCCTATTATAGGACAGCCAAGCGGATTGTCACATCACCATGTTGATGTGGTAAAAAGCATATGATTAGGATCGAAAGCGGTTATTTGGTAAAAAAACACCAGTTACGGCCAACTGAAGACCCACTACTGCCCCAGCCCATTGTGTAACGCCACCGAATTTCTTTTCATATGATGTGATTGGAGGGCATATCAAATGAACCATGTTTTAAACGTCCTGTGAGAATATAGGACTATCACTTGTCCAAACAAGCAATATGCACTTTTCAGTAGTCAAGCAACGCCAACATCTGCTGTACTAATACAGTTGGGTAATATCCACATCTGTGGTAACAACTATTCAAGAGGGCTGTTCATAATTAGAAGTGCATTAATATTTTGCTAAAAAATATAAAAATTTACACCTTAACTCTCATGGCAAGAAGGCCTTATTTGGGATCAATGACAAAAATATTATAGGATGATTTCCTCCTGTACACTGACGTTGAGTGTCTTGTTTGGGAGGACAATGCTATTAATTACAACCACTTCGTCTTCAACAGCCACAGATTCTCCTGAAAATGAAGGTAATATTTAGAATTGAATTGCTCAACAGAACAATGTCAAAAAACAAATTCACAATTTGTTCTTTGCTGTTGCTCAAACAAAGAAGGTCCATGCCATGTTGAAACCCAAAACCCAAAATAAAATTTTTTTTTCATGTCTCGCAAGTTGCAAATAAAAAGTTAATGCATGGTCTTTCTCATAAAAATTGAAAAAAATTGATTTGCTACTATGAAACATTAAAGCAGGTGCTTTCCTTAAAAAAACCTATACATTGACACTGCATCCAAAGATTGAGAAATAATGCAAAGCACATACCAAGAATAGTAATCCCAAGCTTTGCATTGTAGTCTCCCTCACCCTGTTGATGTAAACAAAATTATATCAGCCAAATGAGCATAAGAGCTACACACAGTAAAATCCTTTTTTCAGACACGATTTCCTGTGACAATTGAAGACCAGCGAAGTATCTCTAACCTCAAAACTTTTGAAGGTACTACACAGGAGGTAAAAGAACAATTTAAAATAAAAAATTGGCACAAACTTAGAGCATTTAAACCTCAAAATAAAAAAGCACATGTTTATACAATAATCAAGCACCTAAACAGTGAAACCTTAATTATTGGCACTTCAGATCAATGTGACATCCCTATCTGCTGTAACAAAAAAATACCAGATGCAACCCTCATGCAAAATGTATCAGAATCAAAGTTAACATGTGACAATGACCAGCAAAAATCCTTTATTTAGCCTCATATACAAATGATGGCAACACATGGAGTGCAGATGATGGTTACATTCTATACAGGCAATAGAGTATAAAAGCAGATTAGGTCAGCTTGCCTGTACACGTGACCATTTTCCAACAGAAGATTTCCATCCAACAATAGAATGTATAACAACTGCATTTTCCTGTCAAAATCCAGATCCATCTATTAAATGCTGCAGAGAAATGCCAAAAATCGTCATCTCACATATAATTACATACCAGTATTTCAACATCATCCAAAATAATGCAACTGATAAGTCTCACTCCAGCACCTATCCGAGCATTTGCAGAGATAGAGACATTTGGGCCAATCTGTGTAATGAAATCTAAACTACGTCAGATGACAATATAACCTCAGTAAGCATGATATTCTGCATCACCATCAGCTAACATGTCCAGGATACAGACTCAAATACAGATCTGAAGTGCTTTCACTTGGAAGCCTTGAATCCTATAGCACCTAAACTAGTTCATGGAAACCATTTTCAGAGGGAATTGAAACTAAATTAATTGATTTGAAACATAAATATGCGTACACATAAGCAAGGGAAAAAGCCTCATAATGCATATCTTTGATACATGACATGTGCATGAATGAATGCTTATAAGACAAAACACGATCATGGAAAAAAATCTTAAAAAGCAAAATAGGAAAAGCATCTAATTGCATGCTGATATCTAGTGCATGCATGGTCAGTATTCTTTCTATGTACTTACCATCAGAGAAATCTACAAAATTTATGTGGGTTCCCTTTTAGAATCTGATACACTGATCTCACTACATGGGGGTCAGAACTGTACTATATTTAGTGGCATCGTTTCTTTTGTTGACAATACCTGTCCCCATTTTCTAAGAATTACATGTTGACATAACTACTACCTCTTATCCTACTAGTTCAAACCAAAACCACCAGGACCAGAAATACCATATATATGTATGCCAAAAATAAGTTTATTAAATTGCATTCACTGAACATCATAGTGGCAATGTCTAGACAAGAGAAAAATCACCTTTGCTGTGGGATGTACTTTGGCCGATGGATGGATGTAAACATCACCAATGATAGTTGCACGCTTAGTGTCCTCCCCATTTGCAAGGAGGTGGGGAGAGGTATAACGGAACTGATGCAAGTACAAGGCGGAACATTTCAAAGACATCCTGAGTACACAAAGTGCAAAATATGTTATTTGACCAACTCATAACAGGAAAAGAAAAGGCAATAGAAACTAATTTTTACCCTGGAGTCTTAATCTGTTCCCAGAAGTCAAGTGTCTCATATGTATAGAGCTCCTTCTTCCCAGCAAGAGGGGACAATATATCCTGATCCAATCTAACATAATCTGTGGAAATAGCCCTGTTGAACAATGAGCATTTGTGGATCAATAAAGCTTCTTCAGAACAAATTAACATTGGAATACATCACAACAATTTACACTGAACTAGTCACACATGTGGGCACTGTTTTCACAAAAAGGAGGAGAGAGGACTTCGGAAGCTAAGAAATAGGTGAAATTGTGGAATATGGCATTTCTGTTCAAAACTTGATTGATGACATTAAATGAGCTAACATAAAGTTGGTTAAAAACTACGTAAATAACAGCTACTAGCTATGCTGATGGCAAACTAAATGCATTGCTATCTTTTGCCACCACCTTTTGAAGCAAAATCACTTTTTAAATACAAGTACATAATTGAATCCATTATGAAAGGAAAAGCAAGAAGTGTCAGTTGCCATACTTTGTTGCTGATTGGAGAGCTTCAAAGCTGGTTACCCGTCGCAATTCAGCTGCACATAGCAGATCATAAATACCTAATCTTAATTTACTGATACAAAGAATATGCTTAGAAATAGTAAACTACTTCCCTGAAGCACATAACAATTTTGGAACAAAGAAAGTATCAATCTTGTTAAGTTAGAAATCTTTGTTGGAGTTGATAACATTTTAAATGCACAGGTTGAAAGATAACTAGTAAGATCCTTGAAATGTTACCCCAAGATTTGTTTAATTGAAAAAGAAGGCCATCACCTGATTGAGATACAAACAGAAAGAAAGGTTGTATATTGGAGATGAAGGTAAAGGGTTCTTTCCTGCTGCAGAAATAAGGAGAGAGGAGTGACCAGAAAAAGGCAAGGAAGCAAGCCCAAGATGGTCAGTGCAAACACTAATATAGAAAGAGAAAGGAAAGAAAGGGCAATATCAATGAATGAGATAAAGTACTTTGTGCGAAAAATCATTTCAAAGATACTTGGGCTTCCGTCAGATATGACTTAGGACAAGCAGTGGTACCAATAGAGGTGTAAACGAGCTGGGCTGACCCCAGCTCAAGCTCAGCTCAGCCTCCAAATCATTGGTTTGAGCTAAATTTTTTAATAATTATTATCAGCTAATTTATATTAAAATAATTCTTAAAAAAATTAATATTACAATGATGAATTAACATGACAATATCTTAAAAAAAAAACTACATTAACTACAACATCACAATTAAATAATTGAATATATGTAATATGTCTATATAAAATATTTTAAAATTTATATTTTTTATATATTAAAAAAATAAATGAGTTCTCAAGCGGGAACCAAGCAAGCTCAGTCCAGCTTGAGCTCGGATTGTTTATAATTTTTGAGCTCAAGCTCGGTCCAAACTTGAGCCAAGCTCAAGCTATGAGCCAAATTGACACAACAAAGAATAAAAGAGGCAGTAGCAAACCATCTTGTACATTTAACATTAAACTCTGAAATCGAGATTTGACAAATAAGATTTTCACAATTTAGAACCTTTGCCTCTTCGTTGCATGAAAACGTCCTCGATAGCAGTGAAGATATCCGGAGTAAAAACATATACACCACAGTTTATAAGATCACTAACCTGCAAGAAAAATGGGATCATCATAAAAAGATGAGCACAAGTAAGTCAAAATATAACAGGAAGTTCTAAAGGAAGCATACTGAATTTGTAGGAATACTGAAGAATAAATCAGATGTCCATGAAAATTGATGAAAGAAACAAAAGAAGAAAAAAAAAGGAGAACACTACATACAAAAGTTTCAGGTTTCTCGGTATAGTGCAACAGCTCCTTTGTAACAGGATCAGCCACTAGCTCACCAAACTGATTGGCTGACTCTGCAGAGACCTTAATGTTGAAGCGGGATAAAATTATTGATCTGCAGATTTGTGGGAATACCAGCTCAAAATAAATTAACTAGCAGTCAGCTATGTTTCTTTACCTTTATCACTAGAATAGTCCCCATTCCACCATAGCTTTTGTGGGCATCTACAAAATGATAACTAAATTAAACAGCTAAATCACACTAAAATGCAACAGAATAAAGAAGATTCTACCAAGAAGCCAGTATTACATAATTTCAATAATACAGGACACTGATCAGTCTTAATTCAACGCATTACGATAAAACAGAGAGATCACAAATTTGAATTTACCTAAAACCTCCTGCCAACTAGAATCAAACGATCCATAGATTGGATAATTTCTAAACATTCTGTCATCTTTCAAAACAATGCAGATCTTGTACAAGACTCTAAAATCTATAGCAGTATAGGCAAATCAATGAATTAATAAAAAAATGTAAATTCGCAATAAGTTTCAAAATTGCCATTTCAATAATGCACTATAAGTCTATAAGTAGAGATAAAAGAAACCCAACCACATCATCTCAGGAACAAATCTGGTTTATTAAAGGAGGCTTACCTAGCATTTCTGGCAGTGGGAAGCTGCAGCAAACATCACAATTCAGCAAAAGTATATGAGACTGCAATCAGAACAAAAAGTGCAAATTATCAAACTCCAACTCATTTTCACATCTTACCCAAAAATCTGATAAACTAAAAAAATCATGGCACCAACTCCAGCGGAAACAAAAATCAAGAAAAGCAGATGCCAAACCGGATTATCCTCCATAATATAATTGCGGAAACTGTACAGCCCACCCGCCGAACCACGTGGCTTATCTTCTCTCAAGTACCTAACACATAGGATCCGTCGTTACAGAGACTTGTTCCAAACTAAGAGATAACATCCATGCTCCATTCATACCTAACAGGAACCCGGAGCTCATTCGATATCGCAGAGACATAAAGCGCAAACTCCCGTTCCTCATAGAACCCAATTAGATATATTTGAGCCAAATTTGGTATCTAAACACATTCAAAGAACAAAACCCTAAAAAAAGGAGAAATTCAGGAACAAATTAGCGGCAGAAATCAACAGACAGAGAAGCTCACCCTACGGCAAGCGGAGATGGGGTGGTGAACCATGGGCTGCCCGGCGAGCGGAAACAGCGGCTTCGGCACATTCAGCGACAGCGGCCTGAATCGAGTACCTATCAACGAAAAAACCAAAAAACCCCTAAAAACTCAGCAAGAAAAAACCCATAATTTGGACCGTTTCTCTCTGATCTACCACGGCGCAGTACCTTTGGTCGGGCCGCCGACCATGATGACGGCGACGACGCGCTCATCGGAGCTCCCCATCGCCGGAAGAAACTCACCAGATCTCTCTCGAAGCCCTGAAAACCCTAGATCGGTGGACCCGAGACGAGGATGAGAGAGAATGCGGGGGGTGGGAGCGAGGATTTTTTTAAAGAGGCTGATCGCTTTGGATGCGGTGGAGAAGACGGAAGGACACGGAGGGAGAGGACAAGCACAAGGAGGAATGAGTCGCTTGAGAAGGAAGGAAGGGAATAGCCCGTTGTTCTTCCGGTGGGAGCGGGGGCGTTATGGAGATTTGCGCTGGTGCCGCTGGGCGGAGGAGTAGCCAGGCCGACACGAGGGTGTGGGTTGGATGCTTTTCTGGAGATATGGGCCCCTGCTCGGGCCAACGCGTGGCCCGGCCCACGCTTCACTTAACACCTATTTTTGTCGGAGTACTAAATTTTGCAGCTATCCCCTCCAACTTTTCAGTATTTTTACAAATTCGCTTCTAGTCGATGTACATCAAACCATCCTAGTCCAATTCAGCAGTTTAGTGAGAAACACATGCCACCTTAGCAGTCGTCATTAAAAATGCCAAACAATGCGATCACATTGACGTGGCAAAGCCATATAATTAAGACGACAAATAGAATTTCATGCACTGTTCTATGAGAAACACGAATCACCTTAACAGACCTGGAATTTTGTGACGGCATCCACTCCGTGTACAGCAGCAGGCCGTCCCCTCACCTTATCTTGTGATTTTATAAGTAGGTCCTTCAAATATTCTAAAATTATCTCCGAGGCATGACTTATAAGTTGGATCTTTAATGGAAAACATCCCCGGCCAAAGTTTGGGTCAGGTTAAGCCAGATTGATGCTTAGGAAAATAGACAATTGAATCTGGCTTAGTTTATAGAGCAACAATTGGTCTTGAGCGTAGATCTGCTAAGCAAATTAATTTAGGCACTGTTTGTTTTAAAATTAAAATCAGAATCAATGATTTTTGTAAATTAATATTTTTTTTATCAAAATTAACGTTTCAATAATTTAAAATTCGAAAAATTATTTAATTTTTTATAATAATTTAATTTAATAATAATATAAAAAATAATAATAGTTGTATAAAAAAAATAATTCTAAAATAAACTGTTCTAATCCAAACTAAATGAAGCATTGAGATTTTAAATCCTAAATCTTAAACCTTGAGTCTTGAGATCGAGACGGATCTGGAGCTACCTTTTAAAAATGCGAACAATGGAGATGCGGAAAATCTTGGACGGAGAGATCAGAGAGGGGCACATGGGTGGGACAGAGAAAATCCAAAATGGCGAGGCCAAACTCCAAAAAACCATTGTGCTGCAGGAGCCAGGGCGCCAACCTGTGCCAGTGCCTATTTTGTGATATTTGACCATAACTCCTTGTATTGTCAATATTTGCCAACAGACCCTCCATTGGCAATGTTCTGCAAATAACAATAACACAGGGAGTTATTAGCAACTACCACAAACTCAGAAATCCCTATATTGCTTGGACTGAAACGATCACAACACTGATAACCTCATAAATGAACCTGTCTTCGGATAATAAGTGGCATCAATACAAGTGAACTGATAAATTTTTACCAAAAAATTTTTTTTAAATGTGAATAGATAGCTAGATCCCACAGCCTTTTCAAGGCTAGATAGACAGCGAAAGGGACTGCTGCTTAGGATGCAACCCTGCACACTGGCCATGATAATGCAATACAACGTTCGCTGATTGAAAGGAGACGAGCACCACACAAAAAGTGTAGAAACATTGCTTGCACAAGCGCATAATTCTGTCTGGATGCTCACATTGTTGCAACAATAGCAGGGACCTGACAGCATGGCAAAGAGATAATCAAGAGATGTCTCACAATTTTGTAATCAATCCAAACTGCTTGAAACTAGGGTCCTAAATTTTTCTATTTCTATTTTCTACTCCACAGAAAACCAGCGTAATTTCTTCAGTAACAAGGTAACCTCATCCTGCTACATTTCTAGGAAGCGCTGGTAGCCAGGTCTGACAATTGCAACTGCAAGGCATGCTTGCAGATGAGTAGGATTGCCAAGTCACCAGAGAAGGTGATTGAAGAATCTAAGCGAGCATGGAGAAAGGGCAGTCTCCAGGGATGCAAAGGTAGTCTGAAGATAAAGCAATTCAATGCTTAGATCGGTCTAAGGTTGAAACTGAAAGCAGAAAGCATGTCAATCAGTGGCCTGAGATGTTAAAGCTCAAGGACTGGCCACATCCAGTTCATTTGAATAGCATTTGCCATGCCAGCATGCAGAATTTGTCACTTGTTTTCCATTGAAAGAGTGCATATCCCAACTGTCATTCTGTATCTTGTGAATAAGCTGACTGAGGGAATTTTAAAGCCTGATATGGACCCGAAGACATATTGCCTATGGGTTTGTAGATGAATTAGGAAGTGGAGACTATCACAACACTTCATTGTGATACGTATGATGTAGTCAACATCTTGACACATACTTCTGAAGTTAATCCACCTTCCCATCAACTTAAAGCTATAGAGAAGCTCAAACAGAAGCACAAATTGAAAAATGCTAGAAAAAAAGGCTTTTGCATCACCAAGTAATATGAACTTTACTGGTAAACATGCTGCACAGGTGAAGAATCATTGCAGCAAAAACTGGACATAAGTGTAACAAGGTTGTACAAACAGGATTCCTGAGGAGAACATCTATCAAGAAACAAAAGCATAACAGGAACATGAAGTTGTACCTTGTATGGATGACAAATCCTTTGTATCCTTTTAGCACCTAATGGTCAGGTGTGGCACTCTGCAGATGACAAACATGTCTTTCGTAGGTTGCGCTATGAAATAGTTAATACTTAAATGACATTTATCTTACTAAAAACAAAGTATCTATAGTTACATACATCGAGTCCTCTTCTCCTGCTCCATATTGAAATGAAAATTTCGATAACAAGTTTTTACTCAACCTTTTTCTGAAGAAGTCCTAACATATAACTTGTTTAACCCAAAGTATTGCCTAAGACATAATTGGTTCTTTACTACCATTCTATAACATTTCCATAGCATGGTTAAGCATCCAACTAACAGATTTCTCCAGCTCTCCCTAACAAAATCAGGGCATGATACAAACTTGGAAAAAAAAGCCATTTGATCCCACTCCCATTGAAATATCAAAATTGACTTAGCCATGTCATGTTTAAGAATATCTTTCATTGAATTCAGCAATCTGAAAAGCTATGTACCTCCTTCAGATCCATTGCCTGCTCTTGGACATTACTCCGTTTGGGAAGGTTGCTGACCTGCTTCAGTGTCCTTTGCATGTTATCCAGGTACCCCTGGCAATTACCCCAAAATCCAGATTTGTGGCAGTTCATAATTCATGTTGCAGAAAAGTCTTGTCATAAAATTAACAAACAAAGATTAAGGGCTTTTTTTATTAATGATCATAAAAAGTTGCTTAAATGCATAAATAACCCTCTAAAATCTGTAAGTGAAAGTATTCCCATGCAGAACACCATAGATTGCAGATATGATATTGTTGTCATTCATCATTACTCAAAGGCCCACCTTTACAAGATAAACCTTGGTTAATAGGTCAAAAACACATAAACGCACACACAAGGTCATTATTGTCTTTTATATTGTTCTCTGTCAAATGATAAATGCCATGTTACCGGGAAGGAAAAAGAGCAACTCCAGGGACATGCATGCACTTTATGGTGCTGTAAATTTATGCACCACATAAAAAATTCTAATGGGGTAGTTCTGTAATTAAACAATATTAAATGAGTACACATCCATAGAAATCCTAGACTTGAATTAGACTTGAGATGAATTCAAACAATATTATTTCATTTTCCTTCTCAAGTTTTGGCACAGGAGTCTCTTTATAAAATTGTTAACCTGTGAAGAAAGAAAAGTTTTAAGCAATTCATCACCAGTCCTGATTCTTTAGGAATCAGATCAAATTCCAGGTAAAACACTGAATGAATGGCAGCCCCTGATTCACCTGGAGTATTCCAACAGCAGCGAATTTATCAGAAATTGTTTTCGCCTCCACAGGATGCAGATTTAGAGGTTTCAATAAGGCTTCCACACACTAAAACATCAATCAAGTAAGAGCATATTTAGAATGTCCATTTGCCACATGTTGCTACTTGCTATTATTGGTGCAGAACATCAATACTTACTTTTGAGGTGTAGTTTTCATCCCAATACGTATAATACATTCCTTCAAGCTTTCCTGTGTTACCGAGTTCCTCAACAAAAATCTTCACTTGAGCTGCCTGCATTGAGATAGGAATCAGAAATCATGAAGGAAAATGGTGAGAGAATCTTGATCAGTACAATGGCCTACGCACCTCTAGGCAAGCTTGACCCTGCAAGCTAAATGGGAAGCCAACAACAAAGCCCATGATAGAGAATCTCGAAATCTGAGATTGAAAACCAGCACAATCTTAAAAGATTTCATATATTAAGCATTTTCAGGGTAAGTAAAAAAACAAATACCAATGACATCACAGGAAGTCAGGTTTTTCTACAAGGTTATCAAGTCAAAGATTCTGATCTGTCAAAATTCAGCCACAAATATGTATACACTACATGAGATCTGTTACAAGCACTAATATACTCTTTTATTAAGTACAAAAAAGGGAATTGGAAACCATGTCAGCTTTTCTTTTCTCACACAATGAACAAATAAATGGAGAATTTAAGGCTTATTTCCAATTAACTTGTCTTGCTAAAAATACCTGATGATCTTGTGAAATGTCTCCCAACCTGTATCCAGTTAAATTTACAAGAAATCCAGCCCGCCTAGGCATCTGGCTATTATTCCTCCCCCAAGGATAAGATATTGCAAATTCCCACCAATTATTGGTGGCTTAGCACATTAATTCTGTGCATTCCACCAATTGAATGCACAGGTTAAAGTGGAGATTGGTCTCTTTAGAATCTGGATACAGCAACCAACTTACAGCCCACTCACCCCCCATTGACGAACAAATCATTAGCCAAAAAATTAAACAAATAATACAGCCTCCCATCTGAAAATAGTGTTTATTTCTGAGGAAAATTAAAGTTCAGTTCAACAAATCAACTATTTCTAGAATTCATAAGATCATGAAATGAAAATAGTGACTGCCAGTTTGAAATAAAGCCATGAAGATTGCACAGCAGCAGTTCCAAAAAAAGACAAAGCACAGAGACTGTTGTTTGAAGGGAATGATGGTCATAATCTGATTTAAACACAACTTTTAGTTGGCAATACAACATCATTTTCCAGACTCCTCAAATGAACTCATGTAGCCCGATATGATGAATCACATCAGAATAAAAAATCTTACCAATGTTTGGAAGTCTTTAGCCATTAAGTCAATGTTTGACTTCTTCCTCACCAAAACACTGTAAACAATGAATTCCAGGCAGATAGTTATTAGTTACCTTGCACAACACATACAAGTACCAGATATTCACATTAGGCAGATCAGATAGGATATAACCCCAAAGCCTTCTATAGTTCTATTTTAACATGCTGACTCCATGAATCAAAATTCAAGCAGGCATATTCAACATAAGGTCTAGTAAAGTTACAGGATAAATCTGTTGCCAAAACCAGTGAATTCAGTTTTCAACTCATCCTTGTAAAATATGAAGAACCAATGTGATCAGTCTATTTGATGGTGTCTTACACTATGCAGAGGTTCTGCAGTAATACTTTGGCAGTGAACTATGGATTTGTGGTTGGTCACAACTTTGAATTGAAATTTTAATTCTTTGGTGAACCAAATAATGAATGTGATTATGTGAATGGATGGAATTCAAATAAAATACACCAATTTTCATTGGAGAAAATTAGGCTTCAGCAAAATGTGTCTCAATTAGATATAGACCCTTCAATTTTGGTGGTTAGACATTTGAAAGAAAGATATATCCCTAGACAATAACTGGAAACACACAACACAACAGTCTTCACACAAAAAAGATCAAGAGAAAACATTTAACCAACTATTTAGAAGAAATCGGCAAATAATTCAGCAGAACATGTGACAAAAGAGAGAAGGATTTAGTACTGATTTATGTGCATGCTTTGCAGCTGCCTACCTTAAAGGTGATGCAATCATGTTCTGAGGATCCGAAACAGCCAAACCAACATATTTATGCCCAACATCCAACCCAAGCAACCGGCCTTGCCCAAGAGAAGTTGTCTTGAAAATCTTTTGAAACAGATCGACTGGCTTAACTAACTTCATCTGCATCTCAGTCACCAAATTCACGTCAAATTTGAACTAAGAAAAGCAATGATACTCTGCGCCAAACTCAAAATTCTAAATGGTATAACTGCATTTTGAAACTGTGAGTAAACAATCCATGTCTACACATTTCTACAAAAGTTTTCATGTACCAATTCCTCATTTCTCCTTTAAACCAGCTATTCCTAGTGTCTCAAAATAACTATCGAATATAAATTTGAAACACCAAAAATCCTCTTCAAGGATCAATCTCAATCGAAATACTTAAAACACTTCAACAACTTGAATGATTAATGATATTAAAGCACTATCTCTACAAATCAAGAAGCAGATTCAGATTCTTTCATAAGACAAGGTACTAGAGTTTCGACAGCATCAAGGCCAGCGGCTCGATAGACACTGTTACCCCAGTGTGTGCACCGACAGCCGCTGCCAACCGATCTGCAATCGGATGCTTGCACTAGAAGAAAGAAGCGATACAGAAAAAAACAATCAAAACCGTGGCCTTCAGGAAAATTCAAAAGCAGAAAGCGATCGATCGTACATAGAGCTGCTCGCCCCGGTTGACGACGTTGTAGGAGCAGCAGGCACAGTAGTGGTCCGAGAAGCAGAAATGCTCCTCCTTTCTCTTCGACTTCCCCACCACTTAAAGGAATCAAATTAGTAAAGAAACCAAGAGAATTGCCAACAAAAACAAGATTGGGGCAAAGCGAGGGCGAAGCAGAAAGAGGGAGCCATCACTGGGCGTACCCGAGACCCTGAGGACGCCGCCCTGGTCGACGATCCGGCCCGCGGGTTCGTTATTCTTCCCGAACAGGAAGTGCAAGCTTCAAACAAATTCTCAGAGAGAGAGAGAGAGAGAGAGAGAGAGAGAGAGAGAGGTTTCGAGAGAAAAGGTAGAGACGAAGGAGGCCCACATGGAGAAGGGTTGTCGGATGCTAGAAATGGTAGGGTTCTCGCAGAAGAGATCACGCCGCAACAAGAGTATTATACGAGAAAAATACTGTTATTTTTATTAAAAATTCTTTGAATTCACATAAAAAAGAAAAAATTTATTAAAGTATAATTTTATTGAGAATAAGAGTTATTTTCTCATTCATAGGATTAAAGGTTTATTTATACAAATACCAGAAATTTAATTTGAGTAAGTTTCTGGTTTTTCAAGTCCTAAACTGAATACAACTCAGTTTGAACCCATTAATTGAATTGGTAGAAGTTATAAATAAATTAACCTATGAAAATAAAATCCTAAATAAGAATTCATCCTTCTCAAATTCTAAATTAAATAGGATTCAATTCAAAATTAGTCTTGGATTGGTGGAATCCGAAAATAAGACTTAAGACATCATAATGAAGAGAATTTAAATATAGAAAGATACTAAGTAAGGTAAATCCTAAGTTTAAATAAAAGAGTGAATCAAATCATTTGTCATGACCTATTGATTTCTGAATTAGTTTCTTTTGATATTCCTGAACTTCCTTTGAGTGTCTTACATTAGTGTCCCCTTCTTGTAAAGAACTCAGGTGCATGGTAGTCAAACAAATCTTGAATATTAAAAGTGTTTGAGATTCTCAAATCCTTTGGGAGGTCGATGACATAGGAATTATTGTTTATCTTTCTAAGTATTTTTAGTGACCCAATTTTCTTCTGTTTTAGTTTGTTGTAAGTTCCAGCTGGAAACTGTTCCTTCCTCAAGTGCACCATCACCAGATCTCCTTCTTGAAATTCTTTTGGACGCTTGTGAATGTCCGCTTTAATTTTGTATTTGGTATTGGATTCTTCTAATTTCTTCTTTACCTCAGTATGCACTTCAATAATTCTCTTCGCCATATTATCTGTAGCTATGCTTGTTCCTGACAATTTAGGCAACACCACCAAATCCAGCAGGTGCTTTGGGGTTCTTCCATTGACAATTTCGAATGACGATTTTCCCGTAGACCTGTTCTTAATGTTATTGAAAGCGAATTCAGCTTGTGCGAGTGTATAGTCCCACTGCTTTGGTTTGTCTCTTGCAAGACACCGAATGATATTTACAAGTGTTCGATTCACCATTTCAATTTGTCTATCTGTTTGTGGATGATAAGCACTATTAAATTGTAGAGACGTATCAAATCGTCTCCACAATGTCTTCCAAAAGTGACTTAGAAATTTTGTGTCACGATCAGAAGTGATAGTCTTTGGTATTCCATGTAGCCTTACAATCTCCTGAAAGAATAAATTAGCCACCCTTGTTGCATCTGCTGTTTTTTTACATGGAATGAAGTGTGTTATCTTGAAAAATCTGTTGACAACAACAAATACTGAATCTAAGTTTCGTTGAGCCCTGGGGAGGCCCAAAACAAAATCCATCGATAGATCTTCCCATGGGGCATTTGACACAGGCAATGGGGTATAAAGGCTAATGTTTTGAGAGCTTCCTTTGGTTGTTTGGCATATATAGCACCTTTGTACAAAGCGACCGACATCCCTCTTAAGTTGTGACCAGTAGTAGCGCTCTTCAACTAGTGTAATGCTCTTGTCATGCCCAATATATCCTGCTAGGCCACTGCTATGCAACTCTTTCACCACCTTTTTTCTTAATGAGCACCTTGGAATGTAAAGACGAGAACCCTTAAAGAGAAAGTCTTTATGGAGATATAAATCACTTCTTTGTCCTACTTGGCACTTTCTAAACCCCTCTTTAAAATCTTCATCTTCAGCATACAATTCCTTCAAATAATCAAACCCTTTAACTTCATTGCTTATAGTTACCATCAATGCTGCCCTGCGGCTCAAAGCATCTGCCACCTTTTTTTTTGTCCAGATTTGTGTTTCAAAACACAGGTGTATTGCCGTAAGAATGACGACCATTAACCATGCATGCGATTCAAATCCTTTTGGCTATCAATGAATTTCAAAGTTTGGTGGTCAATATATAGAATGAACTCTCGTTGAATTAGATAGTGCTTCCAATGACGAACTGCTTGTACAACCGCATAAAATTCTAGTTTATATGTTGAACACTTCTTTCGAGCTTCACTCAACTTTTCGCTGTAGAAAGCTACTGGTCTTCCTTCTTGGGATAGAACGGCTTTAATGCCTATGTACGAAGTATCACAATCTACCTCGAATAACTTCTCGAAGCTAGGCAACGCCAAAACAGGTGCAGTAGATAACTTCTCCTTAATCAACTCGAAGCATCTATTAGCTTCTTGAGTCCAGGAGAACTTGCATTGCTTCAAACACTCGGTTATTGGTGCCATAATGGAACTAAAGTTTTTGACAAACCTCCGATAGAATGTTCCATGGAAGCTTCTAACTTCTGATACACTTCTGGGCATTGGT
Source organism: Trichopus zeylanicus subsp. travancoricus (assembly GCA_005019695.1). NCBI lineage: Eukaryota > Viridiplantae > Streptophyta > Magnoliopsida > Dioscoreales > Dioscoreaceae > Trichopus > Trichopus zeylanicus. The sequence continues at coordinate 2,154,899 of RXID01021553.1, forward strand.
CATTCTTTAATAGCTTTTACATTTTCTTCATCAACATGAATGCCTTCGGCACTTACCACGAAACCCAAGAACACCAAGTGGTCAGTCATAAAATGGCATTTCTTTGAGTTGATGTACAACTTCTCCTTCTTTAGCATAGTAAGTACTTCTGTTAAATGTCTTTTATGTTCTTCTTGATTATGATTGTACACCAAGATATCATCAAAGTAAACAACAACAAAATGGTCAATGAAAGGTTTGAGTACCTGATTCATCAATCGTATGAAGGTACTTGATGCATTTGAGAGTTTAAAAGGCATAACAAGCCACTCATAAAGTTCTTCTTTTGTTTTGAAAGTAGTTTTCCATTTATTACCGGGTCTAATTCTGATTTGATGGTATCCACTCCTCAAATCTATCTTAGAGAACACCTTTGACCCTTCCAACATGTCCAGCATGTCCTCTAAACGAGGAATTGGGAATCTATACTTTACCGTGATTCGGTTGATGACTCGACTATCTACACACATCCGCCAACTTCCATCTTTCTTTGGTGTTAATAAGGCTAGAACTGTACATGGGCTTATACTGACTCTAACCATTTCTTTTCTGATCAACTCTTCAACCTTGTCTTGTAAAATTTGTGACTCTTTTGGACTCATTCTGTAGTGGGGCAGATTTGGTAAACTTGCTCCAGGAACAAGGTCAATGTGGTGCTGAATATCTCTCATTGGGGGTAGTTCATCAGGAAGATTATCAGGCATGATTTCCTTGAATTCATCTAGGAAGGGTTGCAAGCCTTTTGGAGCTTCAGTGGGCATTGTCTCCATTCCTTTCTCAATCACAACAAATATTTGAGTTGTCTCTTTAGCCTCGTTTATAAAAATTTGCACAATCAGGAAGGAGTGACCCTCATCTTGTAAACTTTTGGGTCGACGCTTTTCGCCAATGGGGGTAAGGATAATTTTCTTTCCATCTTTGAAGAAGATATAGCGATTGTCTCACCCATAATGTGTAGAATCTATATCAAATTGCTAAGGTCTGTCAAGAAGAATATGACATGCATCCATCTCTACAACATCTCCATTCCGTTTTTAATTGAAGCTTGTCGATCATAGTCTTGGAGATGATATTTTCACTGCTTCCCCCATCAGTAATCATGTCACAGACTTTGCCATTTACTGTGCATCGAGTGCGAAAGATATTGTGATGTTGTAGATCTTCCTCTTGCTTTAGGATGTACATTAGATTCCGAACTACTAAAGATGACCTTTCACCATCAGGCTCCTCAAATATTCCATCTTCATAGTTTTCTTGATCACAAGCTAGGTCATCATCTTTTGAGTCATGTAAATTATCAGTCACAAAATTATCTTCAATAGCCAAGTTCACAGGTTGTTGTACTGGACAAACATTAGAACGATGTCCAAATTTTTCACAACGATAGCACTTTAGATCAGGATTTGAACTTGGGTTCTTTACTAATGTGGCGTTTCCTGATGGCCTTGTAGGTCTAGCTTCAAAACTCATTTGTGTGGGAGGTCGAGAAGGTTGTGTAGCTGCACCTCTATTAGGAATAGATTGTGCTCCTTTTGAATTCTCACCAATGGTTCTCCCCACCTGATTTCTGATAATAGGTCGCTCCAATTGGGACTGCACACGAATTGCACTCCTCACAGCCTCATTAACCATCCAAATAGGTTGCAAAGAAATTCTATCTTAAATTGTTGTGCGTAGCCCACCGATGAATCTTGCCACTTGATGAGATTCAGTTTCTACTAGATTATTACTTGCTGATAGGCGATAGAACTCCTCAGCATATGCCTTCACACTGCGATTACCCTGTCGACAATTTTGATATTGCTAAAAGAGTATCTGGTCATAATCTATGGGAAGGAATTGCTTTTCAAAAAGAGCCTTCATCCGTAGCCATGCTCAAATTGGAGCTTTATTTTGGCGTGTCCTTTCTAACTGGATGCGTTCCCACCATGCTGATGCACCCCCCTTGAGTCAGTAAGCAACAAGCTTCACTTTCTTTGAATCTAAAATCTCCATATAGTCGAAGAACCATTCCACTTCAGCAAGCTAATCGAGAAAATCTTCAATCTGAAGTTGGCCATTAAAAGATAGGAGATCAATCTTCAAGCGAAAATCATGACGTCTATCATGCTCAGAAACTGGTCAATGAAGGATGTCTTCAATTTCTTCATCGCTGGAGTTTTCAAGGATTTGTAAACCCTTTGGATTCATTTGCGGAGCCTTTCCTCGACCAATTGGATCGCGAATCACTTCATTGATCCGTCGACGTGGTTGATTTAGGCCTTCAAGTTGATCCATCCTCAACATCAAGCTTACAAGTGAGTTTTGGATTGCCTCCATGGTCAAATCAAAATACTCATAGCTGATGTGATTACCCACAGGAGCACCGTCTCTAGAGTTGTTGCTGGTTGCGTCGTTGTTAGACATTAAGTAAGGAGAGTCTCGCTCTAATACCACTTGACATAGTAACAAGTGTGGTAGACGAGAAAAACACCGTTGTCTCTGTTAAGAACTCCTTGAATCGATAAGGAAGAAAGAAAATTCACTAAAGTAGAACTTTATTGAGAATAAGAGTTGTTTTCCCGTCCATAAGACTGAAGGCCTATTTATACAAATACCAGAAATCCAATTTGAGTAAGTTTCTGGCTTCCCAAGCCCTAAACTGAATACAACTCAGTTTAAACCCATTAATTGGGTTAGTAGAAATTCTAAATAAAATCCTAAATAAGGATTCATCTTTCCCAGGTCCTAAACTGAATAGGATTCAGCGCAAAATTAGTTTTCGGTTAGTGGAATCCGAGAATAAGACCTAAGATATCATAATAAAGAGAATTTAAACAACAAAAGATACTAAGTAAGGTAAATTCTAAGTTTAAATAAAAGAGTGAATCAAATCATTTGTCATGACCTCTTGACTTCTGAATTAGCTTCTTTTGATATTACTGAACTTCCTTTGAGTATCCTACATCAAGAGATAAGAGTTAGAACTCCGATCAAATTCGAGAGGGAAACGAAGAAGAAGGAGGAAGATGAGAGAAACCTGAACGAGCGTATTTGATTTGGTCTCTGACAACGTTGGCCACGGCAACAGTGGCCGCTACGATGGCCAGGCACTGCGTGTGCAAGAGAAGGCCCTAGCAATGCAGACAAGATGTTCGACGTTGGAGCTAAGAGAACGCGGGTTGATGGTTGGATGCCACGCATGGGTAAGTTATTATAAAATCAGAATTTTTACGAATACCCCCTCTCAATGTTTTAAATTTACAAAGTACCCCCTAAGATCATAGAACTCTTTCCCCTTTACAGCCTCAATAAATTAACCAAAATACTGAATAAAAACAATTTCTCCGTGAGAACAATTTTCAAAAAGCCCAATTTCTCACAATACAATTTGTTCTAGTAAATAAAACATCAATCAAAAAATGGGGATCATATTACAAAGACAAAATGCAACTACTCCCTACGGAGGTTTTGATAGTCACCTTAAACCAAACCTCCCTGTTTACAAAAGCAGTCGTGGAAGACAACACGAAAACCCGGTATCTGATTCAATTCCTTGCAAATGAAGAGTAACAGGATGAAATTGCAAGCCATTTGGTGAAGAAGATAACACTGTCTTTCTCAGTAGTTTGGCTTCCATTACAGTCCCAAAAAATTGAATATATATCACTCTCGCAAATCATCAACAGTAAAAGCTGTTTCGTTCTGGTTTTCATCTAGACTGTACTATCAACAATACTCAAATTCTTCATCTTCTTGCAATTGCTCTCCCTCAGCTTTCCTCCTCTTTTTTATGATATCATGTAAGACAGGCAAAGGCTTTGTGATGATATCCAGCTGAGTGAAGCGAGTGATAATCATTATCATCAGCATCTGCATCATCCAAGTAGTTGTCAAGAAACAAGCGAAGTATGTCAGAAACCGAGCAAAATATACAGTTAGTTATCAGATGGAGTATTCCAAGGTAGGACAAGAAAAAGTGATGCACAAACACTTACATTTGAGGAGTTTGCTTCTATTTCTACTATGCAAAACCTTTTCATACAAATGTAACAAGAGCACCGGCTGACAATGTGTCTGAGTCAGCATAAGATTTGTTTATTTGTGACTCAATTCCAAAATTAAAAGAAGCATGTGGAACCCTGAAATAAATCATCGTTAGTTATCTTTATTACCACTCGCATTATGCCGTACATAATAGAATCCAACATACACATAGGGCATCATACAAAAGCAAAATAATACATGCAAATGATGTAGCAACTTCAGACACTTGCAAGAAGTTAAATGCTGAATTCAGTAATTTTCTGGCATAATGAAAGTATTATCCTGCTAATGACAGATAAATATGTAGCCACAGCATGGTTAGATATGATACTCCAGCATCATCTGGCCCAAGGCGGACATGGTTCCTGGGGAAAACCACTATGCCTGTGATATCATTAGAGGAAGAAAAATTTGGCGCAAGAAATCACATACTCAAGGAAAAAGGATTTGGAAGAGAATACCAGTACAAGATTTACATTCATGATCCAAAAAAAACAAGAAATTTGAGAAAGAAAGCAATATTTTGATTAAAGATTTGTTAGCAAGATAAGTACAAAAAATGTTGCTTCATTATCAATTCTAACCCTACAATTAACCTTCTGAAAACCTTGCACTCCTCTAACTTCAAAAGCTCTTCGTGGGGTGTAGAAAAGCAAGAAATCCATAACCCAGGACAAAACAAATATGTACAGCAATTCATAAGCTCAGATCAGAAGAAACTGTAGAATGAAACAAAGAGAGAGACAATAATGGCGATAGCAAGTATAATATCAGGTAGCAGAATGGGTAGTCATTCTTTTGGATACAACTATAAGTTTGTGTTCTTCATGCAATCCCCATCAAAGATCCAAACCGAGTATATCCACGGAAAAATCTATCTTGCATTCATGATTACAGAGGTTCTACCTCAAAGTCTACATCAATGATCAAACAAAACAAACACTCACCGGACTAATAAATTTGGCCCTAAAAACAAGAAGTCATAGCAAGAAAGTATATGATCCAAAGCAATCAATAGGAATAATCAGAAAAAATCACAAGGATAGATATCTTTCCCTCTTTTTTTGAGAAAAATATTTTTTCCTCTTATTTCCTTATTAAGCACGTCAAAACATTGTTCAAAATGCCAACTAAATTCCCATCGCAAAACAACGAGGGAATTAGAAGCCAACAATCTCGCCAGAAACCCTGCACTATTGATAACAATTGGAGGCCAAGAGAATATAAACAAAGAGCAAATCAACGAGTCTTTCACCAGAATGATACATTTGTCCCCAAAATACAGGAAACCGTAGCAAGAAAGTATGAAGCAAAACAACCAAAGCAATCAATAGAGATAATTGGGAGTGTTTGCTAGAGGTAGAAGTTCTTTCCCTACTTGTTTTGCCAACAAAAGGATCAACATATTGATCCCAACAAGAACAAAATTCCCACTCCAAATAAAAAAGAAATAGAGCTAGAAACCCAAAACCTAATGCACAGACAATAACATAGAAAGGTAGCAAATCAAAAGCTCATTCAACAAAGTGACAAATTTATGCAAAGAAACATGAACCAAAAATAACTGACCAATCAATAGAAATAATTAGGAAAGAGCACACAAGATATAGATACTTTCCATAGTTCACTAGTAGATAATTATCTTAACAACAACAAAATTCTCGCTCAAAAAAATCAAGAAAAGCAGCTAAACTGTAGGGGGCTAAGAATAGAACAGAACAAATCAATCAGGAAAATAAATGGTGGACAGATTCTTAACCTGATTCCTGGAAATATTTGTAGCTGAGGAGACTGACCTTGACAAATGTAAACAGTACAAGGTGCTTAACAGCAGTGCTGATGTTTGCCCAATTGTTATCTTCCTCCTTAGTAGGCCAAAGCTATTGGTTTAGTTATATCTCGAATTTGAATTTTTAAGTAATCCCAATTAAATTAGAATTTATATTAAGAAATAATTTAGTAGGTCTAATTCTTCTCTAAATTTATTTTCTATTAGAAGACTTGAATTAGTGAAATTCTTATTTGAGTCAGTTTTCTATTTTGACTTAAACTCAGTTAAACTACATTTATAAATACCCTATTCATCTACGAATTTCAATAGAGTAAAATAAAGAGATATAAATCAAAACTCTCAAAATATCTTATGACAATTAAACTACTTATTTTCTTTTGAGAGTTGGTGATATTGAAATTTCGCCTCTATTATTGTAATCTCCTCTTTTTTTCATCAATATAATATCCTCTAGATCGCCTTCGCCAATGGAGTAAATCGTAAACCAAACCACATAAATCTTTTGTATACTATTTTTTTCTTTTCTTTTATTCTTATACATTGTGAATTGTGCTAAACATCGATATTTAACACAATAAATTGGTATCAGAGTTTAGTGTATTATGTCCACTACGAAGTTCATGTAGAAAAATTCAATGAAAAACAAGAATTTCCTATTTAACAAACAAGAGTTCGTGCAATTTTTACTCAATAAGAGTTGAGAAATACATTGGAGATATTAAAACTGAAAATGTCACCGAAAGTGTCTAGAAAAACCAAAAGGCTAGTGCACATAACACAATCATCATCAGTCTCACTGATAAAATACTATATCCGTTTCTTGATAAAATATCACCTTCAAAAGTATGAAAAAAGTTGGAGAAATAATATATGAGTAAATTTATCTCAAATCGAGTTTACCTAAAGTAGAAGCTTTTCAATTTTTAAATGAGAGAAGATACGAATATAGTTGATCATCTTAATGCTTTCAATAAACTAGCCACTCAATTATTAAACTTTGATGTTAAAATTGAAAATGAAGACAAAACAATTATTTTATTATCGTTTTTATCTTTTTCTCTTGGAAATCTGAATATTACTCTCATCTATGATAAAAATTTAAAATTTGACGATATTTCTACTACCTTCTATCTAATGAATATTTAAAAAAGATTAAAGGGGATGTGTCACACTCAGAAACATTGATTGCTAGAGATCGTACCAAAGAAATATCAAAAATAAATCGTTCTAGATCCAAATCCAAAACAAAAATTACAGGTATTGTAAAAAGATGAAACATATAAATTGAAGAATATTAGGAACTCAAAACAAAAAAAAGAGAAAGAATTTCAATCTAAAAAGCAGCCAAAAAACAAGTGTTAGTTACTGAAGGGAATTTTGATGATAATTATAATAACATTCTCTCTATTAATTCTGATTTTGATCGTTATCATAATACTTGAGTTCTTAATTCTGGTTGTTCTTACCACATGTATCCCAATAAGAATTGATTTGAAAATTCCAAATCTTATGATGATGGTTTAGTTTTGATGGATAATAACAATCCATGCAAAACTGTTAAAATTGGAATAATCAAAATTAAGATGTTTGATAATATTGTTAGAACTCTTACTAACGTTAGACATATTCCTAATTTGAAAAATAATTTGATCTCCATGGGTGCTTTAGATTACATTGGTTATAAGTATTATGCTAAAGGTAGAATTCTTAAGATTGCTAAAAACTCATTGATAGTGATGAAAAGCTTAAAACATGAAATTTTGTATAAGTTAGTAGGAAAAACAGTTGAAGATGAAACAACAATTTCTCGGATTTTTTCTAATATGACCGACTTATGGCATATGCGTTATAAGTGAGTAAGGTTTAACCGAACTCAACAAAAGAAAATTACTAAAAAGCCTCAACTCATACAAATTAGATTTTTGCGAGTATTGTTCTTATGGTAAACAATCCAAGATAAAATTTAACACCAGTACTTATTACAGTAAAGATTTAATTGATTATATTCATTCTGATGTATAGTGCTCTCCTATTCCATCAAAATCTGATACTCGTTATTTTGTTAGTTTTATTAATGATTTTTCCAGAAAAATATGAATTTATTTTTTTCATCACAAAACCAAAGTATTTTTTGTTTTCAAACAATGGAAAACTTCAATTGAAAAATGGACTGGTAGGAAAATCAAATACCTCATAAGTGATAATAATGAAGTACAAATCAACATAATTTCTCAAATTCTGTAAAGATAAAGGCATTGAACGCTACTTTACTGTCGCAGGAAAATCTCAATAAAATGATGTGCCTAAAAAGATAAACATAACTTTGTTGGAAAAAACACGTACTATGTTCAATGTAGCTAGTCTTGACAAGAATTTTTGGACAGAAGCAATCAATACAGTATGTTTCAGTATGAACTGTTCTCATCAAACAGCCATTAATTACAAAACTCCTGAAGAGGTATAAATTGATGAACCTTCAAATTATTCTTCCTTAAAGATTTTTAGTTGTCCAGCTTATGTGCATATCGTTAAGGATAAATTAGATGCACGTTGCAAAAAGTATATTTTTCTCAATTATACCACATGTGTTAAATATTATCGTTTGTGAGATTTTACTATTTGTAATATAATTATTGAGAGAGATGTAATATTTGATGAAAGTGTTATATTAAAATTTCTTAAGAAAGTCTCAGTAATATAATGCAAATAGAAATGGAGTATATAGTTTTTTTAGAAGAACATATTCAGGATATGTCAAATTCTCAAGAAAATTCTAAAAATCAAATTTTTGAGAAAACTCCACTTCGAAAATCTGAAAAAAAATATAAAACCACTCGAAAGATATAGTTTTGAAAATATGTTAGCTTTTACTTTATTTACTGATAATGATAACTCGTCTTCCTATAAAAAAACAGTGTAGGATAAGAATTATTTTTAATGGTAAGTTATTATGAATAAAAAGATGAATTCCCTTCAAAAGAATCATAATTGGGACTTGATGAAAGTACTATAAGATAAAAGAGCAATTGACTATAAGTGGGTATTTCGAAAGAAAGTAAATTTCTTTGAGATAAATGGTATTAAATTCAAAACTCATTTAGTTGCAAAAGAGTATTCACAAAAGAAGGATATTAATTTTAATGAAATTCTCTCTTGTGCTTAAACACACATCTATTCGTTTTCTATTTATTTTAGTTGTTTTTCATAATTTTGAGTTAAAACAACTTGATATTAAAATCGTCTTTCTGTATAGAAAATTAGAAGAAGATATTTTTATACAACAGCCTCAAGGGTTCATTCAAAAAGACAAACAAAATTATGTATATAAGTTGAACAAATCACTTTATGATTTGAAACAGCCTCCAAAACAATGTTATAAAAGGTTTGACAATTTTATGTTGGGATAAGATTTCATCTATTACAAATATAATTGCTACATCTATTTTAAAATACATGCCAATAATTCATTTATGATATTAATTCTTTATATTAATGACATACTTAATACTATTCAAGACATATCTCTACTTAATGATTTAAATCTTAGAATGAAAAAGAAATTTGAAATGAAAAATTTAGGTGCTTCAAGGAAGATTCTCGATATGCAGATTAATTGAGATCGAAAGCATAACAAGTTATGGTTCAAACAGAACAAGTAAGAGCAAGTATCTCGAAGAGATTATTTCTCATTTTCGCATGAAAAATTCAAAATCCTCAGTACTCCTTTAACATCTCACTTCAATCTTTTAGCTCAACTATACCTTTTACAAATAAGGAGTATGCATACATGCAGAACATTCCATTCTCAAGTGCTGTTGGGAGTCTAATATATACTACAGTATGCACAAAACCTGATATTACACAAGCAGTCAGCGTTATAAGTCATTACATGGCAAATACAGAAAAAAAGTATTGCCAACCTGTGAACTGTTTGTTAAAATATATTAAAGATACTCTTAATATTGGCTTATGTTTCGACAGAAACACAGTTCAAAATGTCAAAATTGTTGGCTACGTCATTCAGACTATACTGAAAACATTAATCGACGATGGTCCCTTACTGGTTATCTTTTCACTCTTTGTGGTAAACCTATTAGTTAAAAGTGCACCTTATAGTCAACTATGATATTATTTACAATAGAATTCGAGTATATAGTAGGTATAGAAGTAGTCAAAAAAGTTCTATAGTTAAAAGAATTGGCAAGTGAAGTTGATTTTTCTCAATGTGTTCTTTCTATTTTTTGCAACAGTCAAAACGTCATGCACCTTACGAAGAACCAAATATATTACGCTAAATCAAAGTACATAAATGTATAATTTTACTTTATTTGGAACATTATTGAAGTCGGCGAGATTTCTTTACAAAAAATTCATACTTTAAAAAATCCTACAGATATATTGACGAATGTGATTTCAATTGACAAGTTCAAGTTCTATTTGGATTTGATCAATATTCAATGTCGTTGATCTTACCCTATAAAACAATGGCAAAAACATCTGTTGAATATTTAAATTCAAAGAAGAAGAAGATTCGAGCCAAGGTGAAGATTATTGACTTAGTTGTGTCTCGAACCCGAATTTTTCGAAGAATCCTTATTAAATTTGAATTTATATTAAGAAGTAATTTAGTGGGTCTAATTTTTTTCTGAATTTATTTTCTACTAGAAGACTTGTATTAGAGAATCAGTCTCCTACTTTGACTCGAACTCAATTAGGTCATATTTATAAATACTATATTCATTTAGGGGTTTTAATAGAATGAAATAAAGATACATAAATCAAAATTTTGAAAACGTCTTATGACGGTTAGACTACTTAGCTCTTATGAGAGTTGGTGATATTGGAGCTTCGCCTCCATTATTATAATCTCTTCTTTCTTACTCATCAATACAACATCTTCCGGATCACATTCGTCAATGGAGTAAACCGTAAACCAAATCACATAAATCTCTTTGTGCTATTTTCTTTCTTTTCTTTTCTTTTTCTACATCATGAATTGTGTCAAATATTGATATTTAGCATAACACAAGACTTCATAATGATATCCAGAAGAGATAGAGTGTAAAAATAATCATCAACATCCTCATCACTCTAATAGCCCTCAAAAGATGAGAAAAGTAGATCCAAGTCCAAATAAAATATACAGTTGTTATTAGATGGGACATTCCAGATTAGAAACAACAAGAGAGTGATGCATCAACACTTACGCTATTTGTGTTTTGCTTCCGTTTATTGAAGACCTTTTTGTATGAGTATAATAAGAGCACTAACGGGAAATTCATTTGAATCAACCTTAAGAATTAGTCATTTACAACTCGCGTCCAAAAGAAAATCCAATATGCAGAAACCTGAAATAAGTCATCATCATTTATTTTTAGTACTGACGATTATTTCCTCAACATAATAGAATCCAACATAAACACACAAAAGAAACACAAAGATGAAATTGCAACTACAGACACTTGGACCAAGAAACGGAGGGAAAAATCTTGCCAAAAAACTTTACACTGACTATAACAGTTGGAGCCCACAAAGACATAGAAAGAGAACAAAGCAACAGCTCATTCACCAGAATGATAAATTTAGACTAAATAAACTTAGGAAATCAAAGCAAGATAGCATTGAGCAAAATAATCAAAGCAATCGATAGAAATAATCAGAAAATTTTCTTGATTGTTTCACCAATACATGCATCATAACATTGATCTCAACAAGAACAAAATTTGCAACCCAAAAAATGATTTGAGGATTCAAAATCTTGGAATATTTAGCTTGCGCATGACTCCATTATTGATGACTGTACAAGAACAATTCCAGGTGTATGCCATAGAGGGACCAACGCTTGAGATTATATAAGATGATAAATCATATTTTTTTATGTTTTCTCATGGTTGGAGGCAAAGAGCATGAAATGGAAAAATGAGGCAACTATCAAGCTGGAAGCACATGCATGGTTAAAATTAATTGGCTAGTTGTTTGGAATAATAAGTCACAATGACATATGTACACATCAATGGAGATGTAGTTGTCACTCTATATTAAGCTAATTGCAACAATCATATTTCCTAGTTCTAATCCAAATGGTCCCAAAATGTCTAGTACCATTTAGGCATTCTAACTATTTATACTAAAATTTCAAGTATAATTAAACCATCATTTGGTTCAAGATCATCGCGAGAAAATCGGGATGAGCTAGTTGTGATTTTGAACTAGAAAACGTAATGATCGCATTTTGTAATTGTGGCATCTAGTTCATTTTTGTTCAAAAACTCAATTAGCCAATTGTCATGATCCCAAACCAGATAGGTTGAGTAAAACTAGGTGACACTCTTACTAATCGTGATTAACACTATTGCTATTTCCGAGACCCTTAATTTTAGCATAAGGAACTATCAGAAAATTGGATTGATGGACTATTCCATCTAATGCAATTTCTTACCAGATAAAGCATGTTTAAGATTCAAATTTAGTGAATAAGAACAATTTGTGATAGAAACTAGATTATAAATAAAACTATGATATAATAAATTCTTGATTCAATTAACTCAGGTTCTAATAAGTCAATTCAAAATTAAATTTAAAAAGAATCCACTTCTAAAAAAAAGAGTTAGAACGTGATTTATGTAATAGTGATCGTTGTTGGCCGGTCGACGTAACGGATTCATTCGCTTAAGACGATTGTGCAGGGTGCAAGCAACCAGTTTGTTAGCTCTGAGTCAACTGAAATAGACTTTGTTCTTTGAGGTCCCACTTAGGATCGGAAAGAAAAACCAACCGCTTTTAGGATACAGTATGAATGACAATTCGAAAAGGTATGATAAAGAAGCACACTAGACGAATAACGAAAGCCACTCCAAAGAAAGGACTGGACTCAGACTACACGGGAAAAGCCAAGAGAAGAGATAGTTCCAAGAAAAGAAGCATAAAAGCAAGGGATTTCTAGCTATAAAGCCTAAGCTATTAGTCCGTTTTCTTGCTGGCTGTAAGCTGAGTTCGGGCCTAAACTAATAAGGCTAAGGCCTTCTTGCGTTAAGGGCTTGATTTGTTCTCTCGTTCAGTATGAGTTCGTTCGTAAGCTTGGTATATGGTTCAGTTCTTTGAGGGCAATACCAACTCCTTCCTATCCAGCTACAAATTGAATATAATAGGTGGACTATCCATCTCGTTCTGGGTATCAAATTTCATTGATTGTAGCTCGGGAGAATCGAAAAGCAAGGTTAGCTTAGCTAAGTTAGGTTGGTTTCCTCCCTTGTTGGATTTGATCCCCCTAAGGCAGCCGGCTTTCTAGTATAGTTGGCAAGGGACCAATGTCGGGGAGGTATCCAATAAAGAAAGATTGGAGCTCGTTCGCTCTACTGACTTTCTTCGCACTGGACTCAATTGTGATATGCTTAACACATGGGTGATAACGAAAAGGTGAGGTGTCGAGGCTCGTCTTGGCCTACAACCTAGGAATTGCACCCACGGAGGGAAAGAATTGAGAATCTGGTCTACTACACTACAGGAGAAAAACCCATCTCTCTACGGCTACATACCGAATCCCAAGCAGCAAAGGAAGTTATCATCGGTGGAAGCAATACAATAGACTACTACATGCTAACTCGTTGGGAGGGGTTCATTTCCGCTGTGCAGGGGGCAACCAAGCAGTTCAGTATCGTACCTTAGTACCAGTTTCGACGTTCCTTTTCCCATGTAACCTAAGGCAGGTATCTTTGCTTTAACTCAGGTGTGCTCATTTCTCCTTTTTTTTATATTATATTACAATAATTGATTTTTCTTTTTCTAATGCAGAGTGAATGCTAAATATGATCAATCTTTTAAGATAGAAGTGAAGAAAGTGTGACTAACATTGCTCACTTGCAATTTGGACTATCACAATTTCAACACCAAGTTCTCGGTCCGCTGAGGTATTAAATTCTCGTTTCGTCAAGACATTAAGCTATCGGTCCGCCAAGATACCAAATTCTCGCTTCGTCAAGGCACTAAACTCTCGGTCCACCGAGGTACTAAATCCTCGCTTCGCCAAGACACTAAGCCCTCAATTTGCTGAGACATTAAACCTTCGATTCATCAAGACACCAAGCCCTCATTCTGCTGAGGGAAGAAGCCCTCACTTCGTCAAGATACGAATTCTTTGGTCCATCAAGACACAAATCCCTCATTCCGCCGAGGTAAGAAGCCCTCACTTTGTCAAGATAAGAAGTCCTCAGTCTGTCAAGATACAAAGCCCTCATTCCGTCGTAACACCAAGCCCTCGCTTCACCAAGACACGAAGCCCTCACTTCGCTGAAGCACGAATCCCTCACTCCTCCGAGGCACTAAACCCTCACTCTGCTAAGACATTAAAACCTTGATTTGTTGAGATACAAAGATTTCGATCCATCGAGAACTCAGTAACTGGAGTTGGAGGGTATGATGATATAATGAACTCTCGACTTGATTCAATTAAGATCTAATAAGTTGACCAAAATCAAATTTAAAAAGAATCCACTTCTAAGAAAGCAATTGAATTTCATGAGATAATCATTCCAAATCTCCTCTAAATTAGGGTATTATTTTTTATAAATACAATTCATTAAGGTATAAAGAGAAAATATTTCTACCTGTTTTAAAGAAGATAACATACTTTTTGTTTTTGAATTTTATGATGTTTTTTCTTCTAAAATTCTATTATTGATTTTTCCTCAACCAACTATGGTAACTTAAGTATTGGAGGGCCGCCGACTTCTGACAGTCCCCCTTATAGTGTTTTGGTCTTGTAAATCTCGCGGTGAACATTAGTCTAGCGGATTTAATTTCAAGAAATCTTCCAATCTAAAACCGATAACGAAATTCAATTCCATCAACAAAGACCAATGGAGATTAAATTTATCTCCAATTATGCATATGATTGGTATCTTCTGACTATGGCGATTTCCGTTAAATAAATCATATTCCCACAATCTCTCCTTTTCTCCATCCTCTCTATTTTATATATTTTCTAACATTGGGGACCAAGAAAACATAGCAACCAAGCGAACCGATCGAGAACAGAACGAAACATAAACGCAAAGCAAATCAATCGAGAAAACGAAAGAAATAATGATTTCTCAACTTGATTCCTGAAGGTATCGGTAGACGAGGTGATTGACCACGACGGAGGTGAGCTCGGCGAAGGGCCTCCAGGCCGTGGCGGTGGCGCTCGAGCTCTCGGCGGCTCGCGAAGGGCCATGGCTCCGGCGGCGCGGCGCCTCGCGAAGGGCCATGGCTCCGGCGGCGCGGCGCCTCGAAGCGGTGGTGAACCGAGGGGGGAGCTCTCCGCTATTCTTCTTGTTTTCGCAGTTTTGATCTGGTGATCCCCAAGTTATAGTCCGTCACAGAAGCGAACTCGGCCCTTGGACTGTGAGTGTGAATCCTTGACTCTCTTCTTGCCGCCGTTAAGATCTTAGAAAGGTTTTCTTGTAGGATTGAAGGATTGGAGAATATTTTATTTGAGATGATCTAAAATAATTTGATTGAATTTTAATTTAATTAATAAAAAATAATTGGACTAATTTTTTAAGTAGTTAGTTGGTAGTTTAAAATATTATTTTTTTTGTTTAATATAATAATTGAAATAAAAAGAATAGTTAATAATATTTAATTAATTTTTTTAAAAAAATAAATTATTAATTTGACTAATTTTAAATTTTTAATAAGTAATCAGTGTTGGAATAATCCATTAGGCACTGTTTTGATTTGTGATCAAGAATTAAGATTAGAATTTTTCAAAATTATTTTTTATTTTAAAAAATTAATATTAGTTATTTTATACTATTATTAAATTTAATTATTATAAAATTAATTTTTATAAAAAAATATTAATTTATAAAAATAATTTATTAATTTTCGCCTAGAGCTTAATACCTCAGCATCCGAGGAAAGGCTGTCTTGCGAATCTCTTGCGGTGAGTCGGAGATCCGAGTCATATATATGGAGGAAGGGGAGGGACTAGGTTCCCATGCGACTACGCGCACGCGAGAAATTTGCCTCGAGAGCTAATACGACACCATCAACACCAAGACATTGGCTTTGTGGGATTTATCTGATAAACCTGTAAGTGATGCTCGAATCAGCTGTTCCATGACCAGCGCAGTCCACCAGAACGCACCACCTATGGCAACTAGCCATGTAGACGCTTTAAACCAGGTCATCATGCTGAGTATAATTGAGAGAACATGTTTTTCTTGTTCTTTTTGATCTTTTCATTCAATTAGCATTTTACACATTAAACATTTTTTCCTTGCCAAAGAAGCATTTTTTTTAAAACAATTGTATGCATGGATTGGAATCCACATTATAAGATAACTTGAATTAAGAACTTCCACTTGGCCTGTAATGACAGATCTAGTTACTCACGTAACAGCAATTCAAGCTCGTAAATATTTGTTTTTTCTCCTAATAAAAGGCTGGAAAATTTTTTTGAGAGGTAGTAAGGCATATAACATTACTCAAAGAGCTCTAAAATACGTCCTGCAAGTAACATCGGCTGCAATTAGTTGCCAAAACTCAAAAAAGGAGTGTGTGTAAAACAGGCTCATCAAATGTAACTCATTGAAATCTTACCCCATGTTTGGAAACCTTTGGCCATTAAGTCGATGTTTAACTTCACTGCATAATGGAAGAAGTTTTAGGTCGGCGTCTCTGCAAGTGCAGCGATTAATCTGGGCCTCAGATCTCGAAATCTTGATTTAGGACCCAAATGGTAGTTGAACCCCTAAACTTCTCTCCTGCACAATGGATTCCAAGCATATAGTTGCGTTACACAACATATCATAAAGACTAGGACTACAGAGAACTGCACAGAAGCAAACAAACACAGTAGGCAGATGGGATATAACCCCAGGTATCTGATTTGAGCCTTTGCAAATGAAGAGTAACAGTATGAAATTACAAGACAATCAGTGATGATGAGTAACAATATGAAATCTGCATAACACTGTCAATTCTCTGTAGTTTGGGCTTCCACAACAGTCCCAGAAAATGAATATATGCCACTCACAAATCAATAATATGAGCTGTTCAGTACTAGATTTCATCTATTTACATCAGAAAGTTACGGTTTTCATCTAAACTGTACTATCAACAGCGCCCTGCATCTTCTCATGATTACCATCCTCCTGAGCTTTTCTCCTCTTCTCTTTTATGATATCTTGTAAGACAGGTAGAGGCTTTGTGATGATATCCAGTGGATGCAGCAGGTAATAGTCATCAGCATCAGCATCAGCATCAGCATCGCTTACATTTGGGGAGTTTGCTTCCATTTCTACATATGCAAGACCATTTCGTACAAATCTAACAAGAGCACCGGCCAGCAATGCGTTTGGGCCAATATAATACATGTTTATCTTTGACTCCAACTCAAAATTGAAAGCAGCATGTGGAAACCCTGAAATAAATCATCATCGGCTATCTTTATTACCTGATGTTATCTACAATGCATAATAGAAATCAATAAAAGGGGAATAATACATGAAGTAGCAACTTCAGAGTTCAGACACGAATGAATTTATTGAATGCTGAATCCCATAATTTTCTAGCATAATGGAAGTATTGTCTAGCTAACAGCATATAAATATGTAGTCACAGAGTGGTTAGATATGATACTCCAACATCAATTGGCTCAAGGTAGTCAAAACTCAAGGATCCTGGAGAAATCCACTTTGCCCATAATTATCATTAAATTAAAAAAAATTACCACATGAAATGACATTCATCATGGCAGCAAACTCTATGATGTCCGGAAAGCAAAGGAAAATAAGGTGTGAAGGCACTAAACAGAGAATAGGAAAAAAGACAAAGAAATGAAGTACTATGATAATCCCAAATCCCAAAGGGAAAAGGATTTGGAAGACAATGCCAGTAAAAGACTGGCATTCAAGATCCAAAAAAACAGCGAGAAATTTGAGAAAGAAAGCAATGTTGAGATTAAGCATCTGTTTGTTCAGATAAACCAAAGAGATTAAGCATTTATTAGCAAGTATGGCAGATGATGTTTGATTATCAATTTTGACCCTAAAACTAACCTTCTGAAAACCTTGCACCACTCTCTAACTCCAAAAGTTCTACAAGGGGCTTAAGCAAAGCAAGAAATTCATAACCTAGAGTGAAACCTATTGTTCAATATGTAAATCAATCCATAACCTAAGGTCTGAAAAAACTGTAGAATGAAACAAAGAGTGAGATATTAAAGTCAACTAAAAAACAAAACCTGGCAAAATAGCAAGCATAATAACTGGTAGCAAACTGTGTAGGCATCTTTTTTGGATACAACCATAAGTTTGTGTTCTTTATAGCAATCCCCATCAAAGATCCAAAACCAAGATCTCCAAAAATCTATCTCACATTCATGATTACAGAGGTTCTATCTCAAACTCTACAACCAAACAAACACTCAAGAGACCAAAAAGTCATCGCAAGAAAGCATGACCCAAAGCAATCAATAGAAATAATTGGAAAAGGTTATATGGATAGATCTCTTTCCCTAATAAGCACATCGGTACATTATTCAAAATGCCAACCAAATTCCCACCCCAAAATAGCCAATGAATTGAAAGCCAGCAATCTCACCAAAAACCTAGGAATAGCAATTGGAGGCCAAGAGAACCTAAAAAATAGAGCAAATCAACAGCTCATTCACCAGAATGATAAATTTATTCTCAGAAAACAGGAAATCACAGCAAGAAAGCATGAACAAATACAATCAAAGTAATCAATAGAAATAATTAGGAGGGACTGAACAAGATAGAGGCTCTTTAACTACTTGTTTTGCCAACAAATGCATCAAGACATTGGTCTTAATGAGAACAAAATTCCCACCCTAAAATAAAACAGAAATGGAGCAAAAAAATCTTGCTAAAAATCCAATGCCCTGACAATGACATAGAAAGATAGCAAATCAAAAGCTAATTCAACAAAAAAACAAATTTACCAAAAAAAGCATGAACAAAAAATAGCCAAATAGCCAAAGCAATCAATAGAATTAATCAAGAAAGAGCATAAAAGATACAGATTCTTTCCATAGTTGGTTCACAAATAGATATTGATATTGACAACAACAAAAATTCTCACAAAAAATCAAGAAAAGTAGCTAAACAATGAGAGTCAAAATAGCAACAGAGCAAATCAATCAAGAAAATGAAGAAAGGACAGATTCTCAACCTGATTCCTGGAAGTATCTGAAGATGAGGAGATTGACCTCAGCAGATGTGAGCTCAGCAAGGCTCCCAACGGTGGTTCTGTCGTTTGGCCAATTGCAAACTCCCTCCTTAGCTTTTTTCCTCTCCTCTCTTATGACATTTTCTAAGTCAGGTAGAGGGTTCATGATGATATCCAGTAGATCCAGTGTGACAAGACAATCATCAGCATCCTCACCACTCTGATAGTTCTCAGCAGATGAGAAAAGGAAATCCAAAACCAAACAAAATATAAAGTTAGTTATTTAAAGGACCATTCCAGAGTAGAACAAAAAGACAGTGATGCACAAACACTTACACTTTCCATGTTTGCTTCCATTTCTACATATTGAAAACCTTTTTGTATGAATACAGAAAGAGCATTAAAGGGAAATTCACTTGAGTCAACATTAGAATCGTTTAGATGTGACTCATACCCAAAAGAAAATCCAGTATGAAGAAACCCTGCAATAAGTCATCATTGGTTATTTTTGTTACCCGAGACTATCTCCATTATATAATGGAATCGAACAAAAATACAGAGCATCATACACAAGCAACATAATACATGAAGTTGCAACTTCAGACCCTTGGACCAAGAAATGGAGCCTAAGGTCTCGCCAAAAACCTGACATTGGAGATGACAATCAGAAGCCGCAAAGAGAGAAATTCGACAGCTCATTCACGAGAATGATAAAATAAATGTAGGAAATAAAAACAAGAAAGCATGAAGCAAAATAATCCAAGAAATCAGAAGAATTGCCTGATTATTTTGTTAACAAATGCATCACAACATTGATCTCGACAACAACAAAATTCCCAGCCCAAAAAAAACAAGAAATGGAGATAAAAATCTCACCAGAAACCCAGTGCGCTGACGATAACATAGAAAGCTAGCAAATCAGAACCTCATTCCGCAGAACGATAACAAGAAACAGGAATTCACAGAAAAAAACCATGAATCAAAGTAATTATATTCAAATAACCAGAAAATACCACACGAGTTAGAGATTCTTTCCCTACTAATTTCGCCATCAAATGCCTCCACACATTTATCTCGACGAAAACCAAATTCTCAACCTAAAATCAATCAAGAAAACGAAAGAAAACCATAAAAACGAAGCAAATGAATCGAGAAAATGGAAGAACGAATGAGTTCTCTACCTGATTCCAGAAGGTATCGGTAGACGAGGTGATTGACCTCGACGGAGGTGAGCTCGGCGAAGGGTCTGGCGGCCGTGGCGGCGGCGCTCGAGCTCGCGGCGGCTTGCGAAGGGCCATGGCTCCGCCGGGGCGGCAGCGGCTGCGGCGCGTCGAAGCGGTGAACAACAGGAGGAGCACTTCGCCCTCGTCGCTGTCTTCGCAGTCTTGCTTTCGTGACCCGGAAATCATAGTCCATCTCCAGAGGAAACCCGGATTCCGTTGACTCGGAGATGTGGATCGTTGACTAGTGTCGCGGAATCGCTGAGTCTCTTCTTTTGGGAAGAACTCGGAGAATCGGATCGCTTGGTTCCCACCGACTGCGCGCAAAATTTGCCTCGGGATCAGGCTTTTGATCGCGGGGTTCTATTTTTCAGGAAAATTTTAATATCCCGTAGAATTTTTCAGATTATTGACAACTCACTATAATTTTTAAAATTCTCAATATTTTTCTGTATTAATTATTATTAATTTTAAAAATTACATATTTCATAATGTAATGATATTATAACAGCTATGAGTATAAAAATTAAATATTATAATTAAATTTATATTTTTTTACTTATATATAATTAATTTTAATCATATTTTTTTTTAATTATATATATTTCATTTTGATCATTTATTTTAATTATACTAGTACAAGTAAAAAATAATAGTAAAAATAATTAATTGCTTTAGTACTATTATAGTCAAAACAATACAAAAAATGAATAGCTCAGTTACTTGACCCAATAAAAATTACAAAACTCAAGGAAGATTTTTAAGAATCGAAAAAAAATCTTATACTTTGACGGCCGAATCAGCTGTTTTTCACCAGAACAGGCCTATTGCACCTAGCCGAGTTTAAATCCAGGTCACCCGGTTGTCGTGAAAATGTGCAAATATACATTAGAAAAATATGCATTTCTCATTTATTTGCACTTTTTTTAGCAACTGGGAAGAAACTTTTAATTTAATAGTCTTGCAAAGAGTAAGAAATAAAATGATATTAAAATTTACATCATTACAAAAAACAAAAAGTAAAAAATTTATAATTTTATAGACAAACCAAAAGAAATAAAAGAATCTAGATATAACTGTTTGGCTCGGAATCATAATTAAAATTATTGTGTTCTTATCAGTTTACCATCCAAATATTAAAAAAAATAATTAAATTATTTTTATGTAAATTATCATACTACTCTTACATTTATTCATTCAAACCGTAATAAATAATATACTCAAGCGCATAAAGATCTAAAAAAAAAAATTAAATTATTTATTAGATAGACTAGTATCTAAACACAAAAATTTTGATCAGACTATTTTTTTATATTTTAATTTTGATATTGAGTTTGAGTTTCACCTTGACCCCGAATCAAACAGTATTGAGTCTATCCTAAGTATAGTTTCAGTAAAAAATAACTTTGAACTAGGCTTTAGTTATGGCTTTCTGCATTTAACCTACTGTATTTTTACACCTATTCCTCTGCAGAAATCATGGTTTAAGAGTTAGACAATAGTATAAGTACATAACCCATAAATCTCTCCTAATATTAATTTTCTGTCTTTCTGTGCAAGAGCGTAGTCAAAACTATAACAAGAAGTGTTACATAGAATGTAGAGTGGCAATAATAGATCTGCATTGATTCTGTCAAATCCTGTTTTTCCTGTTTGTCCAGATTGTCTATAAGAAGGCTAGTACAGTCAATAGATCTGGCTGTTCATTTCTGTATTTTAGCCATCTCTAGCTCGACCATAGCATTGAGACAAATATGGGTAGATATAACTGAGCATTAGCAACATCCAGATAGCTCTAGAAAAGTTACGGGTGCAAAAGAGGCGATCAGGAGTAGTTAATTAGTACAGTTTGTTTAATTAAGAAGTTATTTGATTGCACTGTGGCGGGGACAAACCCTTATTTTTGGCACAATTGAATAAAAATGAGTATTTAGAAGTAGTATTTTTAATATTCATTGAATAAAAATGAGAGAAAATAACTTCATATAAAAAACAATTGAAGTAAAACCCAATTTATTTTTCAAACTAAACATTCTGGGCTACACACATTGTCACCGTGCCCCAAGAGATTGATCTTGATCGAAGATCTCGAAGAACATTCCTGACGAGCAAGAGAAAACTCAAAATGTCTGTTGAAAGCATTCCAAGTTGGCTGTTAGCCAATTCGATCTCGTTCAACCTTCCACACCGAGGTTAAGGCGATCCTAACCGGGATTTCTGAAGCTGCCCTCTATGTGCGTCGGTGGTTTCTTCGACCAAACCACACACCACGCAACACACAGAGAGAAAGGAGAGGCATCCAAAGCCATCAAGGCAGGACCCGCGAAGTCGATGTTCCCGAAGGAAAAGAGTTTCACGCACCGCTGCGAAGAGCAGAAAAAAAGAAGAGAAAAGCAGCACATGCTTTCACAGTTTCAATGGCCGGGAGGGAATGCACCAACCACTCCATTTGCATATGCAGCTCAGGCCTGCCAACCCGGCAAACTGTGTCTTGAACCCAGTAAAGAATTTCATTTCTAGAAACTAAAGATTCTGCTTGATACGTCTTCCTGGAGCAAACCTCATACGCAGATCTCTTGTACATGTATTGTATACTTCGGCAAATGCAAAGTTATATGTACTTTTACTGAATAATAGTAGTTTCCGGTACAGAGACCTTATGCTCTTGACTGATATAGGATAGTTGCGTCTCCCTCCTTGACTATTATTTCTTATTAATATTGAGAAAAATATCAGTGCGTAGAATACGTAGTTGGGTACCTGTACGTAAACGAGCTAGGACAAGGTATTTTACCTCGGATCCAGAGCCCCGTCGTATAGAATATAATGGCTCAGAGTAGACTTTTTTCTCTTGGTGAAAATTTCTTTATTTGTTGGAATTTGCGATTCTCGTCGATTCTTGCCACTTAAAAGCTAAAAAAATTAATTAGAATCTCGTGTTGGCATCAATCCATTTGTTTAGGACTTATGGGGATTTTGCATATAACACCTTAACATTTGGAAATTTACATACACATGCTGTCATTTTAGAGATCGACTTCGTGGGCCAGTGTTGATGAATGCAAATAGTAGTTGAAGATAAATAGAACTTTCTGAGGGGCTATAATACACACGTACCTATTTTTAATATAAGAGCTCCTAGGACAGGAGCAGCCAAGGCAAGCAAGAGAGCAAAGACATGGAAGAGCTCTACCTCTGCTTCTTCGCCTTCCTGGCCATCTTTTTCTCCATTCTATTACTCTCAAAAAAACTAGCTGGATCAAAAACTCGGAAGAACCTTCCGCCGGCAGGACCCCGGCCGCTTCCGGTCCTGGGGCACCTTCATCTCCTCAAGGGACCGATCCACCAGTCCCTCACTCGCATCGCCGACCAGCACGGCCCGGTACTCCTCCTCCGCTTCGGGTCACGGCCGGTGCTCCTCATCACCTCCCCTGCCGCCGTCGAGGAGTGCTTCACCACCAACGACGTCATCTTCGCCAACCGGCCCTTCCTTCTCCCCGGCAAATACTTCAGCTACGGCAACTCCACCCTAGACGGCGCCCCATACGGAGCTCACTGGCGCAACCTCCGTCGTTTTGCGACGCTCGAGATCTTATCCGCCACTCGAATTGCGGAGCTCAGCTGGCTCCGGGAGCTGGAGGTCAAGAACCTCGTCCGGGATCTCCTCTGGTCCCCAAGAGGAGAAGATGGATGGAGCAGAGTTGGTGAGAAATTTATTTTATAGTTTAATCACCGGGAACTTTCAATATTGGCAAAAAAAAAAAATCAGCTTTAATATTGGTTTGTTAGTACAAAACTAAACTTTACGTTAAACAAAATCAAATATTGCAACAGAACTGAGGACGGGGTTGACGGGGGTGACATTCAACGTGATACTAACGCTGCTCGCCGGAAAAAGGTACGCCACTGGAGAGAAGGAGATGAGGAGTTTCATGAGGATCATAGAGGAGGCATTCGCTTTGAGCGGGTCGGGGACCATAGAAGACTACCTGCCATTCATGAAGTGGTGGGGGTTGGTCGGCGGCGCCAGGCGGAAGATGGCGAAAATAGGGAAGGAGTTGGACCACAGGCTTCAAGAATTGATCGAGGAGAGGAGGAGGGTCTTCGAGGGTGGCCAGAACGAGACGGAGCAGGAAGAGGAGGACAAGAAGAAGAAGAAGAAGAAGCCGGTGATCGACGTCCTGCTGGAGTTGCAGAAGAAGGATCCGGAATACTACACCGATGTCCTCATCAAGGGTGTCATAGTCGTAAGTCCACGGAATCTCCTCGCCTTGGGCTATATTTACTTATTCGAGTTTTTTTGATCAAACAGTACTTCTTATTTTTTTTATAATAATAAAATGAATCAAATTTGACCACATGATCGTTGCAGACAATAATTTTTGCAGGGTCAGATACATCGTTAAGCACCATGGAATGGGCAATGTCTCTTCTGCTCAATCACCCAGAAATACTAAAGAAAGCTAGAGACCAGATCGACAGCCATGTAGGCCACGAGCGCCTGGTGACCGATGCAGACCTCCCAAATCTTCCTTACATCACTAGCGTCATCAAGGAAACTCTCCGCCTGTGTCCGGTCGGGCCTCTACTCATCCCCCACGAGTCCTCACAGGACTGCACCGTCGCTGGCTACCACATCCCACGGGGCACCATGTTGTTGGTCAATGTGTACGCCATTCAGCGCGACCCCCGACTGTGGCCCGATCCTTTGGAATTCAAGCCGGAGAGGTTTGAGGAGGGCGGCAGGGAAGGAAGGGGTTTGGAGCACATGCCGTTCGGGTACGGAAGGAGAGCGTGCCCGGGGGAAGGTTTGGCGATGCGGCTTATGGGGTTGACGCTGACGACTTTGATCCAGTGCTTCGAATGGGGGCGGGTCGGTAAGGAGCTTGTGGACTTGACTGAAGGCCAGGGGCTTACCATGCCCAGGGCCAACCCTCTGGAAGTCTTGTGCCGGCCGCGCCCGGCCATGCTTCCCCTCCTTTCCCAGATTTGAGCATTTCATGTAGCCGTGTTTGAGAGTACGTACACTAGTAGAATTCATGCATAATAAAGCATAAAGCTTATTTTCGACGCTTCCAAACAATTGCGGCTGTTTTTTTATGACATTTTAAATATCGATAAATTGGTTTACTCCGTGTCGTGACTCACAGCTCGAATGATTTCTTATTGAGTGAGCGGATATCGAAAATAAGGTAATTTATATTTATATATTTTCGCTATTATTTTAGATGTTGAATGTAAGGAATTAAATTTAATTCGATCTAAGTTCATTTTAAATTATATCTTATGCACCTAAATTCTTTATATATTTATTTATTTTTATTTTTATTTTATTTTAACAATGTCCAATCCCAAGCACGGATCGTACTTAGTCAGATCTACTATCATATATGATTCGGTGAATTCTAATTTCTATTAGATTTATCCATTCATTTTAACCATAGATATATGAATATTTGTAGCACGCTGTAATGATCGCCTTTTGCCTTTTGACTGTACAGTATCTGCATTCACTAGAGTTGTGAGTCGCGCCTCACAATAAACAAATGGATTCATCTTAAAAGTGATCCTAATTATTTTTTTTTGTCGTCGCTTTAGGGCGGCAGGAACCGATACAAATCACTGATTTGTCGTCAATGAATTTTTTTTCGACCTCCGACCTTCGTATCCTCGTCTAACTCTGTTAATTGAATCAAATTAAACTTTAATAAATAACTAATTAATTTCTCTTATTTCAGTCATTCTTTTTTTTTTTCCTCTTCCATTTCGATTAATAACAAAATAAATTATTCTGATATATAAAAAAAATCTCATAGTTTTTACTACTATGAACTTTTATTCTTTCCATACATTTACGATGGATTAGTTTTATATTAAATAATTAAATTAATATAATTTAATATATATCTATTAGAATAATTTATATTTTATCAATTTAAAATTTAAAATAAAAATTTAATATTCAATTAATTATATTAATATATTTTATACATATAAAATAATTAATGATATACCGAGTTAAATTTCTCAAGTTAAAAATTTAAAATCATCTCCTGAACTGAGCCATTGATGGGGTTAATTGAAGCTCCGAAAATAAATCTATCTTCGGATACTGTGTGTGTGTCTATATATATACACAAGCGATAACTCGGTGATTTCGATTCGGTGACCTTGGCTTGGTACTCTCGATCTCGTGACATAAGAGCGAAATAAAACATTCGAGCTAAAGGATCAATAAGAGCCAAAATTTGTCTTGACCAAGTTGTGAGAAGCTCTCCGCTGAGATATGAGAAGCTCTCCACATCAAGCTATGGAAAGCTCTCCACCAAGGTGTAAAAATCTCTCCACACCGAGTTGTGAGAAACTCTCCACCAAGCTGTGGGAAACTTTTCGCACTGAGCTATGGGAAATTGTAGGTCAAGCCGTAAGAACTTTTCCACACCAAGTTGTGAGAAGCTCTTCACCAGGCTGTGGAAAGTTCTCCACGTCGAGTTGTGATAAACTCTCCACTGAGCTATGAGAAGCTTTCCACATTAAGTTGTGGGAAGCTCTTCGTTGAGTTGTAGAAAGCTCTCTATCAAGCTGTGAGAACCTCTCCACCAAACTACGAAAACCTTTCTACACCTAGTTGTAAGAAGCTCTCCATTGAACTATGAGAAGCTCTCTACATCGAATTTAGGGAAGCCCTTCTTTGAGCTGTGAGAACCTTTTCACACCAAGCTGTGAGAATTTCTCCACCAAACTATGGGAAACTCTCTACACCAGGTTGTGAAAAATTCTCCACCGAGTTGTGGGAAGCTCTTCACTGAGCTGTGAGAACCTCTCCACCGAATTATAAGAAACTCTCCACACCAAATTGTGGGAAGCTCTCGACCGAGCTGTGATAAAAACCAAATAATCATGAGATATAATTCATATTCATTTTTGTAAGTCAATCTCAAAAGATCCAGAATTCGTAATTATTCGTTATGTAGAATATGACAAAATCATAGTCTGAAATCATTGAATTCTAATATGTCAAACCATTTCACAGCTTATAAATAACACAGTCTTTGAAAAGATAAAAAGGGAGGAGCGCGCGCGCACACACACACACACATATATATTTTATTATTAAGTTTTGCTCTAATTTAAACGTTGAAATAGTTGTCAATGGAGAGCTCTTGTGTTCAGTTTTGGATGTCTCAAATTCGAATTAGAGTTTGAGTTAAAGTAGGAATCTAAAGTTGGATATAGACTTATGATTGATTTGTAATATTAAGAGTTATAATTAGAGTAAAACTCAGACTCAATAAAATCATATAAATATTCTAGTAATACATAGGGTTTAGATGATGTAGCGTTGAGATTGAACTAGAGAAAAATAGAGAGAGATGAATAGAGAGAATAGAGAGGAGAAAGAGAGAGTGTGTCAGCTCTCATGTGTGAGTCTTTCTAGTACTCCTCGGTAGTCTCTTGTGGTGATTTCTCGTAGTGTTCTCTTGGAGATTCTCTTTGAAGAGGGAGACGTAGTAAAAAATTAGTGAAAGAATTTAATTGAGTAAGAAAAAATATAGTCTTTTTTATATATTCTTATAAAGCTTTTTGATAGTGGATCCCTCGCTCCCCCGTGACAAAATCGATTTTGGATGAATCACATATATCTATGTATTTTTTTTTGTTATTTTCTTTTACCTTACACTATTTTGAGAATAAAGTAATTTATGAATCTTCCGCTATCAATCTCGATAATTTGTATCAAAGTTTAGAAGGATGAGGGTCTCAAGCCGGGGGAGCTGGCCAAGGGTTGTGGGAACCAGGCAGAAAAACTGGTTTAGGGAGAGATCTAGGGTTTTGAGGAACCAAAGGCGGCCGAGGCACGAAGGTATCTCGTCAGATAAACGGTCGGACGAAAGGATGAGGAGCTGGAGGCAGAGGAGACGGCAGATGGCAAGGTGGAGCCTGCCGGAGAGGCCTTTTCCGAAGAGATTGAGGCCGATGACGCAACCAGTGCGGTTGTCGAAGGAGACCCTTGCCCAGAGGTTGCATTCGGATGCGTTCCAGGTGGCGAGGGCAGCGTGGGGGTCCATGAGGTTGGAGCGGAGGGCGATGAGGGCGGCGCGGTCGCCGGGGTCGATGTCCTAGTTGGCGGCGACGGTGGAAAAGAGTAGGAGGAGAAAGGCTAAGGCTCGGAGCATGGCTGGAGGAGCGTGAGGGG
Source organism: Trichopus zeylanicus subsp. travancoricus (assembly GCA_005019695.1). NCBI lineage: Eukaryota > Viridiplantae > Streptophyta > Magnoliopsida > Dioscoreales > Dioscoreaceae > Trichopus > Trichopus zeylanicus. The sequence continues at coordinate 2,183,349 of RXID01021553.1, forward strand.
TTTAGAGGGAGAATGGAGGAGCAGACATTTCCCCCTATCTCGAGACATAAACATTTTACTCGAGTTATTTTTACTATAACAGTAAATACAGATATTCAGGAAAGACTTTTAAAAATATAAGATTATAGTATAAGTATGAAAAATGAAATTGAGATTGACTCGAGTTCACATCTTATGATTAGCTGAATAAATTAATAATCTAATGAGAGGGGTTGAATGAGAGATGATGACTGAAGCTTTTTGACGATGGCACGCTCGAATTCAAGATAATATGGAAATGATTGAATTTTAGTTGTTTTGAATTCGCATTAGATTTTGAGTTAAAGTAGAAATTCAAAGTTGAATTCAGACTTATAATTAATTTGTAATGTTAAGAGTTGTAATTAAAGTAAATCTCAGATTCAATAAGGACCTATAAATATTATAATAATATATAGGGTTTAGGTATATAGTGTTAAATTGAACTAAAAAGAAATAGAAAGAGAAATAAAGAGAATAGAGAGAAGAGAAAGACAAAGAGTTTCGGTCCTCGTGTGTAAGTCTTTCTAATGTTATCGTTGATCTCTCATGGTACTTTCTTCTGATGCTATTTTGGAGATTCTCTTTGAAAGTGGAGTATAACTGAGACTTGATAAAATAATTTAATTAAATAAAAAAGTATAATTTTTCTTATATACTATTGTAAAACTTTTTGATAATAGACCTCTCGCTCTCTCTGTAAATGTAACTCGATTTTAGACGAATTACTATCTCGTTATTTTTTTAAATATTTTTTATCTTATATTATTTCTATTTTTTGTTTTATTTAAAAATAAAATAATTTATAAATTTTCCGCTGCCAATCCTGATATTTTTGACGGACTCTTTTACGACATCTTGTTCTTGATTAAGAAGAAGAAGCCCAACCAATTAAAATCTTAAAAGAATCTTTTACCCAACATTAGTATCAATTCGGCTCCATCAATAATAATAATTATTTGGGTCGTACATTTCAATCTCCAAGATATGACGAATCAGATTTATATCAATCCAACGAATTTTAATACTTATATCTGCAATCCCCGGCTTGGATTCATCGCGAGACGGAATGCAGTTAGTACAAGAGATCCACGTGTCGGGAGGACCTCGCGTCGTGTTCGAACTCATAAATCCTGCGTACTTATTAGTTTATCGTCGTCCTATTTTGTGCCCTCGCGAACTTGACTCGTACTCCCATAAGATGATGCTGGCCTTACACTGGGGCCAGTATTGTCGTCAATTTGATATCGACGTGCTTATCGGTTTCTGTCAGATATTATTTACGTACGTAATATTATTCACGTAATTATTCATTATTTTTAAAAAATTTTAAATATATTATAATTTTTTAATTTGAAGTTAAAAAATAATTAAAATTAAATTAAATTTTAGTCAAAATATAATTTTTATTTTAGACCTTTGATATATGGTTATACTTCAGAACCGCTGCCATGAGATCGCGTAAAGCTAATTGTTTTAATTCATATGCCCATAAATACTCGTCCAGATCATCGAGATACTAAATTTGTAATTCCACCCCCAGATGTTTCAAACTCAACCGATGATGACTATGATGATTAGTTGTATTATTTTAGAATTTATAAATTATGTATGTGTGAAATACATTTTAATGAAAAGTGAAATTTGCTTATGTTAATTTTTAAATTTTAATCATATTCATATCATTTCTTATATATTTTTTAATACACTAATATATATTAAAAGCAGACAATATCAGTGACTAACTATCAAAATTAATTTTAATTAGCTTAAATAATATTTAAAATTATTATAAAATTAAGTATAAATTCATTCAAATTTTCCAAATTTTTTCACATTTTTTCTAATATTTTATCGTATTTTTAATTTGAAGTCAAAATACAGTCAAAATATAGTCAAACTCTGGTCAACGCCTAATTAATAATTTAAAAATTTCTTTCGACCGAAACCGAAACGACCGAAACAGCCGAAACGTATCGGTTTCGGCTGGTCCCGAAACCGAAACCGAAACTGAAACCGAAAACCTTGTAGAAAACAAATATTATATGTAAATATGAATAGTACTAAAATGGAAACTAAAAAAAGTTTTGGTTTCCGCCAATATTTAAAATCGTGCCCTAAACCAATTTGCTACAGCTCGTGAATAGAGCGATTTTACATATAACCCCAACCTTACCCTTATCTTTATAATAAGATCCTCGTACCAATCATTATTAATAAGTTTCTCAACGATTTGACTTCCAAGTTTTGTACAAGGTTCTCAATAGAAATTAGGGGTAATTACCGGTGACCCCCGTAATTTGGGGTAATTACCGCTAACCCCCGTAATTTCCGTAATTACCCCCACCCCTCAAATTCGCCCATATTTACCACAGCCCCGATTGTTATTTAATCAAAATTTTACCCAAAAATTCCTATTTTACCCCGTTATTTTTACACATACACCCCTAAAAACTTATTTTTTTATATTTAACCCCCGGATTTCGGATTTTTAAATAACACCACGAAAGAACTCCGATTTACAAAAAAATCCTCGAAATTCGAATTTTTGCAAATAAACCCCCGAAATTATTCGGATTTACAGAAAAGTCCCCAAAATTCGGATTTCTGCAAATAACACCCTGTCGCCCGGGCGGGAGCCGATTAGGAGGCCGGCCGGCCGGAAACGGAGCGGAGGCGGCGGCAGGCGGCGGGAGCGGAGCCGGAGGCCGGGCGGGCGGGAGCGGAGCCGGAGGCCGGGGCGCCGGCGCGCCGAAACGCGGGCGCGGACGGCCACGGCCGAGGCCGTTCCGCCCCCGCGTGCCGGGGACGGAGGCCGAGACCGGCGCGCCCGCACGCGGAGGCCGAGGCGGAGGCCGTTCCGCCCCCGCGTGCCGGGGACGGAGGCCGAGGCCGGCGCGCCCGCACGCGGGGGCGGAACGCTCTCGGCCTTGGCCTTCCGCGCCCGCGTGCCGGCGCGCCGGCCTAGGCCTCCGTCCCCGGCACGCGGGGGCGGAACGGCCTCGGCGTCCGCCTCCGCTCCCGCCGCCGGCTCGCCGGCGCCCCGGCCTCCGCCTCCTTCTCCGGCACGCGGGGGCGGATTTTTGCAAATAACACCCCGAAATATTTAAATTTACAGAAGAGTCCCCAAAATTTTAATTTTTGCAAATAACACCCCGAAGTTAAATTTGTAATTTATAAATATTAAATTTGTAATTATAAATATAAAAAACACTAATGTCTTTTTTGTAAAATTTTATTTAAAATATGATTAAAAATATAGACTTATTTATAAAAAAAATATTGAAGGGGTCTATTTGTAAATGTACAATATGAAACTTGTAATTTTAAAATTAATTTTTAATATTTTTTTCATTTAAAAATAGACCACCTTTAATATTTTTCTCTATAAATATGTCCAAATTTTATTTATTTTATCAATAAATTTTACAAATAAGTCATGAAGGTTTCAAAGATTAAAATTTAAAATTACAAGTTTCATATTATACATTTACAAATATACCCCTTCAATATTTTTTTTATAAATAAGTCTATATTTTTAATCATATTTTAAATAAAATTTTACAAAAAAGACATTAGTATTTTTTATATTTATAATTACAAATTTAATATTTATAAATTACAAAATAGACCCACAGATTTTTTTTTTAAATAATTGTAAAATTATTTTAAAATTAATTTTTAATATTTTTTACATTTAAAAATAGACCACCTTTAATATTTTTCTCTATAAATATGTCCAAATTTTATTTATTTTATCAATAAATTTTACAAATAAGTCATCGAAGGTTTCAAAGATTAAAATTTAAAATTACAAGTTTCATATTGTACATTTACAAATAGACCCTTCAATATTTTTTTTATAAATAAGTCTATATTTTTAATCATATTTTAAATAAAATTTACAAAAAAGACATTAGTGTTTTTTATATTTATAATTACAAATTTAATATTTATAAATTACAAATTTAACTTCGGGGTGTTATTTGCAAAAAATCCCGGCCCCGCGTGCCGGAGAAGGAGGCGGAGCCGGGGCGCCGGCGTGCCGGCAGCGGGAGCGGAGGCGGACGCGAGGCCGTTCCGCGCGTTGCCGGGGACGGAGGCCGAGGCCGGCGCGCCGGCACGCGGGCGCGGACGGCCAAGGCCGAGACCGTTCCGCCCCCGCGTGCAGGCGCGCCGGCCTCGGCCTCCGTCCCCGGCACGCGGGCGGGGCGGAACGGCCTCGGCCTCGGCCTCCGGTGCGGGCGCGCCGGCCTCGGCCTCCGTCCCCGGCACGCGGTGGCGGAACGGCCTCGGCCGTGGCCGTTCGCGCCCGCGTTTCGGCGCGCCTGCGCCCCGGCCTCCGCCTCCGCTCCCGCCCGCCCGGCCTCCGGCTCCGCCCCCGCCGCCTGCCGCGGCCGGCCGGCCTCCTCCTCCGCTCCCGCCCGCGCGACGGGGTGTATTTGCAAAAATCCGAATTTTGAGAACTTTTCTGTAAATCCGAATAATTTCGAGGGTTTATTTGCAAAAATTCGAATTTTGATGATTTTTTTGTAAATCGGAGTTCTTTCGGGGTGTTATTTAAAAATCCGAAATCCGGGGGGTTAAATATAAAAAATAAGTTTTTAGGGGTGTATGTGTAAAAATAACGGGTAAAATAGGAATTTTTGGGTAAAATTTTAATTAAATAATAATAGAGGCTGTGGGTAAATACGGGCGAATTTGAGGGGTGAGAGTAATTACGGAAATTACAGAGGGTTAGCGGTAATTACCGTAAATTACGGGGTCACCGGTAATTATCCCTAGAAATTATTATATGTCCATGGAAACTTCTAGGTTTGATGTGATAATTATAATATAAATTTGTCCAATAATATATGAAAGATTCTTAATAAATTATAAACTCATTCTTCGTTACAGGTTCATAAAATATTTTTATAGTTATCTCACAAATTACTGACAAAATTATCATCAAATATAAAATTATACTAGTCAAATGACTACAAGAATTTATACTATTATAATATTTTAGTAAATCTTTTTGAGTATTATAAATGTCAAATTAATATATTAATTTTTATGACATTGAATTATAAGTGGTTACTTAAACTTTAATACTTATTTATTTTGTGTATTTTTCTTATGAATTTTATAATTTATGTATAATAAAAATATTATCAATTTTTTAAATTGATATATAGTTACAAGTGATAGTAAAAATAACTCATATTTTTTTATATATTTACACATACAATTTGTCATATTATTATTTAAATTTAATTTTTTTAATTTATTATTAAAATATCAAAAATTAGTATTGCTTAATATAATATTTTATTTATTAATATCATATAAAATAAAAATATTAAATAAATTTAAAAGTAGTGTGGTCTCACTGTATAAATTTTGTCGTAATCATATTATAAAATTATAATCAAATAAATACAAAACTTATAAATATGAAACTTAAAAATTCAATAAAATAATTACAAGCTCTTAAAATTCTAAATTTACATTTTTTACAAAATAAATATATTATCAAAATTTTAAAATTTTAAAATTTAAAGTTTTAAAATATTAAAATAAAATCTGAAATCACTATATTCTAATATACTGAACTATTTTACGGTTTATAAATAACAGTCTCTAAAAAAATACAAATAAAAAGTGCACACATATACCTTTTATTTTTATTATTAATCTCAACTCTAATTTAAAGGTCGGTGCGGTCATCAATTCGACTCCATCAGTAATAATTTGGGTCGTACATGTCAACCAATCACTGTCGAATCAGATTTATATCAATCCAACGAATTTTAATGCTTATATCTGCAATCCACGGCTTGGATTCATCGCGAGACGGAATGCGGTTAATATAAGGGATCCACGCACGGACAGGAGCAGCGACGGCAAGCAACAAAGCAAACACATGGAACAGCTCAACCTCTGGTTCTTCGCTTTCCTGGCTATCCTCTTCTCCATTCTCCTCCTCTCCAAAAAGCTCGCCGGAGCCAAAAGTCCGGCGAAACTCCCTCCGGCCGGACCACGCGGACTGCCTGTCCTCGGCCATCTTCATCTCCTCAAAGAGCCGACCCACCAGTCCCTCGCCCGCATCGCAGCTCAACACGGCCCGGTCCTCCTTCTCCGGTTCGGGTCCCGGCCAGTGCTGCTGGTCACCTCCCCTGCCGCCGCCGAGGAGTGCTTCACCACCAACGACGTCGTCTTCGCCAACCGGCCCTTGCAGCTCGCCTCCGAACACATTTTCTACAAGAACACCACCCTTGATAGCGCCCCATACGGTGCTCACTGGCGCAATCTCCGCCGCTTCGCAACGCTCGAGGTATTGTCGGCGAGACGCATTGCGGAGCTCGGCTGGCTCCGTGCACTAGAGGTGAGGCACCTGCTCCGGGATCTCCTCCGGTCGCCGAAGATAGATGGTGAAGAAGAATGGAGCAGAGTTGGTAAGAAAGAAAATCGCTTAGTTGTCGATTTATCTCCAGAAAATCACCTGAAATTGAATCTTTTTTTTTTTGCTTGGATTTTTGTTTCGACGTGAAAACAATCGAGTTGTCTGACCTTCATGGGTTTATCCCAACAGAAATCACGCCGGGGCTCAAGGGGGTGACGCTCAACGTGATGCTGACGCTGCTCGCGGGAAAGAGGTTTGACGGCGACAACGACGAGGGGAGGAGATTCAGGAGGATCATAGAGGAGGTGTTCTTTCTGAGCGGGTCAGCGTGCATAGAGGACTTTTTGCCTTTCATGAGGTGGTGGGGCTTGGTCGGCGGCGCCAGGCGGAGGATGATGAGACTGGGGAAGGAGACGGACAAGTTGTTGCAGGGCTTAGTGGAGGAGAGGAGGAGGGTTGTTGGTAGTGTCAAGGGGGAGGCAGAGAAGGAGGTTGAGGAGGAGGAGGAGGAGAAGAAGAAGCCGGTGATAGATGTGCTGCTGGAGTTGCAGGAGGAGGAGCCGGAGTACTACACCGATGTGCTCATCAAGGGTGTCATACTCGTAAGCGCCGGCTGATTATCGATTAATTTTCTGAACTGATACATTTGATTTGTTGAAATTTTGCATTTTTTATTAAGCAACTCAAATATACTTAAAAAGTATGACGGACATTTTATGCTTCTTCAATAATGGTGAGAGGAATGTTCTATGAATATTCAATACGATTAGTGTTAACTTCGACCAATTACAAATAGGGCCTCAACATTGAAACAATTACATTACGATTTTAGGTTTGGTTTGGGATTCCAGTTCAATCTTAATATTAAAATTAAAGTATAAAAAAATAATTTAGTCAAAATTTTGATATTTAGATGCTAGTTTGGTTAATAAATAGTTTAAATTTTTTTATATTTTTACGTCTTTGATATATTATTTATTGAATTTTGAACGAATAAATATAAAAATAGTATAATAAATTTTTTTTAAAATAATACAAAAATGATTTGATTATTTTTTTGATACTTGAATGGTGGAGTGACAAGGACAAAATGATTTTAATTTTGATTTCGAATCAAACGTATTCTTTAATATGGTTTGGTTTGGATGAAGGTCAAACTCAAATTTAATATCAAAATTAAAATATAAAAAGATAATTTGATTAAATTTTTATTATTTGATGCAAGTGTAGTTAATAAATGATTTAATTTTTAAAATTTTAATATATTATTTATTAAAATTTAAATAAATAAATAAAATAATAATTTACTTTTTAAATTTTTTAAAATAATATAAAAATAATATAATTATTTTTTAATATTTAAATAATAGACGGGTGAAAATAAAATGATTTTGATAACTCTCACGACAACTCTTTAAATTATAATTTCTAACTCTCCGACCAGTTATGTTATTGCAGACGATAATAATGGCAGGAACCGATACTTCAGCTGTCACCACAGAATGGGCAATGTCTCTTCTGCTCAACCACCCAAAAACACTAGAAAAAGCTAAAGATGAGATTGCCATACATGTCGGACACGACCGCCTGGTGACCGACGCAGATCTCCCGAATCTGCACTACATCACCGGCATCATCAAGGAAACTCTCCGCCTATTTCCAGCTGGCCCCCTCCTCCTTCCCCACGAGTCCTCCCAGGACTGCACTATCGCCGGCTACAGTATCCCTCGTGGCACAATGTTGTTGGTTAACGCCTACGCCATGCAGCGGGATCCCCGCCTATGGCCTGACCCGTTGGTGTTCAAACCGGAGAGATTTGAAGAAGACGGGCGGGAAAGGAGGAGGGGGTTCATAAGCATGCCGTTCGGGCGTGGTAGAAGAGCGTGTCCGGGGGAAGAACTGGCGATGCGCCTTATGGGGTTGACTCTGGCGAATTTGATACAATGCTTCGAGTGGCGGCGAGTCGGGGAGGAGCCAGTGGACTTGACCGAAGGCCAGGGGCTTAGCATGCCGAAGGCCAAGCCTTTGGAGGCGCTGTGCAAGCCACGTCCGGCCATGCTTCACCTGGTTTCTCAGATTTGAGCATTTCCTGAAGTCATGTTAAGAGTTCATTGTAGACGTGAACCATAAGCTTTTATCATGGAATAATGTGCACTGCCATCTACCATCATGGAAACATTTGCAGCTTTTAGATTTTCTGCATGGCCGGATACTGAAACGTATTGTCCACTGTGAAAAATTGAAGCACAAGCATATATTGGACTGTCCCACCTCGTGGAGGAGGATAGAGGCCCGCACGATTTGTTACGCGGATGTGGATGGTATACACTTGTCTCCAATAGATATACTTAGTTAAATAACTTAACAGGAGAAGTATCTAAAAGTAGGAGAACGAAACTGTTCTAGCTTCTTTTTTTTTTTTTTGAGATAAGCTTCGAGTTCTTAATTGTGTTGGCATTGAAAATGAAGTAGAGATAATGCTCGTACAAATCTTATCTCACAACGAGTAGAGGAGTTTACTTTCTAAAACTCATTAACGAGTGTAAGGCAACCAGAGATCAGCCACCGTTCCGTTCCACGTTCTCCGCCCGCCACAGCGGCACAAGGCACAGCCCCAGGCTTTCCAAATCCCCTCCTCCATGCTCCTTTTTTTTTTTTATGTTTTTAAACACACCAAACAAGATTAGTTCTACTCCGTGATTTGATGATTTTGCAGGGTTGCAAATGCAAAAAAAATATATGAGATTTACATGGAAGTTAGCAGGAGGTGAGAGATACGGCGAGCTCGGCGGCTGCCAAAAAGCGAAGACAGCATCTGAGACCGAGAAGACGCGAAGAATCTAGTCCATGGAGTCAGAAGACAAAAAAAAATCACAGATTAGAAGGGAAAAGGCTCGCACTTGAAGCTGGTGGTGCAGAAACTCGATGTTGCCCTGCATTTCTTCTAGCACAGAAATATCTGACTGCATTAATCAGAGTCCCACGAACTCCGTCAATCAAATGAAGATAAATGAATCATATTATTATGAGTTGTAGTAAGCATACACCCTCATTGGAAAAGTTTAAAATTTCTTGTTGTAAAATTTAAATTGTATCCAATTATTTCAGTTGTTTGGATGGACCTCCAAGTGTTGCAGCATGAATATAGCTAAAGACTTTTATCCAAATTATAATATATATTAAAATTTCCAATTTGTTAAAGTTTTATTTGTTTTCGTGTGATTTAAACATTTTCAGACTTTTTAATTCCGATATTAATAAAATTAAATATTTATTATTTAAAATTTTAAATTTTCAATAAATTTGGGATTTAATAGTCTGTAAAACTGATCGGACTTCATAATTTTAAATTTGAGAATTTAATATGTGAAATCATATGTGCTGAATTATAAAATATATGTTTAGCTATTACATTATTTTAAATATTTTTTTCCCCGTTGTCATTTAATTTTTTATATTTATCTTTTTCGATTGATTTTTGTAAGATTAATTTTTTGAAAATTTTCGAAACAAATATTTTATGATTATTTATCGAATTTTTTGTTAATTTTTTATATTTGGTCCGTTATGCCGTGCAGTCCGTCGGGTGGCACCATACGGGCGCGCTGCTGCATGCGATAGTGCCGCAGCACCTCATACAGTCCTGCACCGCGGGCACCATGCCTTGCTCGCACAATCACTCTTGCCGTACCGACACCAAGCTGCTTCGCGTCATTGACGATGTTGCCTCGCATCATCATTTCCTCCCCCTTCCACCGTTATTTCACATCCAAAATTAAGATTTTGGATTTAATTTCGATACTCAGAAAAATTAATATATTTTATTTATTTTGACCGAATTATTTTTATTTCAATTTCGACTAAAATATTTTTTTTTTAATTATTAATTATATGTTAACTAAAATTTAATTATATTTTAACTAATGTGGTCTCATTATATAAATTTTGTCGTAACCATATTAGATATTCTAATCAAATAAATACAAAACTTATAAATTTAATAAAATAAATATAAATTTTAAAAAGTCTATATTTGCATGTTTTATAAAATAAATACATTATCAAAATTTTCAAATCTAAAATGTTATGTTTTAAAATATTAAAACATTAAAATTTTTGAAGTTCCACGAAATAAATAAGTCCTAATAGTAGGAGGTTTAATTTGAAAATTCAAAAATTAGCATTACTAAGAGTTGAAAAATCTTATAAAAGTTCTTGCCGAATATATAAATTTACAATTAAAAATAAAATTTTGTTTGAACGATAACAAAAAAGATAATTAAATTAATGAATAATTACCTGTAGCTCCCTGTAATTAGCCTTAATTATTTATAACTCTCATGATTTTCGGAATTACCCACATCCCTCCTTTTCTCAAAATATTTACTTACACCCCTGATTGTTATTTAATCAAAATTTTTCCAAAAAATTTCGATTTTACTCTCGGTTATTTTACAACTAAACCCCTAAAAATTTATTTTTTATTATTAACACTCTGAAATTCGATTTTTTGCAAATAACACCCCGAAATTATTCTGATTTACATAAAAGTCTCGAAATTCGGATTTTTACAAATACCACCCCGAAATTATTCCGATTTATAGAAAAGTCTCCGAAATTATTGCGACGGCGGCGAGGGTGGCGGCGTGCGGGCGGCGTGCGGCGAGGCCGGCACGCCGGCGCGTCGGCCTCGGCCTCTGTCCCCGGCAGCGGGCGCGGACGGCCTCGGCCTTGGTCGTCCGCGCCCGTGTGCCAGCGCGCCGATGCGCCAGCCTCGGCCGGCCTCCGGCATCGCCGCCTGTGCGCCGCCACCATCGCCGCCATCGCAATAATTTTGGGGACTTTTCTGTAAATCAGAATAATTTCAGGGTGGTATTTACAAAAATCTGAATTTTTGGGACTTTTCTGTAAATCGAAATAATTTCGGGGTGTTAAATAATAAAAAATAAATTTTTAGGGGTTTAATTGTAAAATAACCGAGGGTAAAATTGAAATTTTTTAGAAAAAAATTGATTAAATAATAATCAGTGGGGGTCTAATAAATATTTTGAGAAAAGAAGGAAGGTAGGTAATTTCGAAAATTATTAAAATTATAGGTAATTAAGATTAATTACAGGAGTTATACGTAATTATTTCTTAAATTAATAAAAGTGTCCGGTATTCAGAGTGTGTCCTGACTTGGGGTCTTTCTGGTGGCCCGCACCAAAATAGTGCTTTAGCCTTAGATGCTCGGTCATTTGTTGTGCCCCAACGTGTCTCGAGGAGAACCAGCAACTTCTGGATTCAAGTGGCATTTCGCCCCCAGCATCTTGCAGATCTCAATCGACTCCAAACCGAGCTGGCTGCATTTCAGTAGCTTTGGCACCCTGCAAGCGCCATAAGAGACGGACAAAAAGGACCGAAACGGAGACCCGTTCAACGATTCGAACATGGCCCGGTCCGAAAATAAACAAAAAAACCGAGGGAGCGGCTGCGCAGGAACCTAGGGCAGCACCACCGCTTATCGCGGGAATTGGCCTCATGCTATGAGGCCTGCATGTCCAACAATCAACGTTTCAACTCAGGACACGTGGCACAACTTCTTTTGATTCTCAGAACCGCTCTCTATCCGACAACCTTGGCTCTCTTTCGTGCTTCCAAGTTCCAACCAAATCCTCTCCCACCCGCACATCTCTACTTCTCCGCTGCAACGTCCATACCACCCGAGCTCCACGCGTTCCCTTCTTCCTCCCAATCGTCTTCTTTCTCCATTCCAATGCTTTCCTTTTAACCTCTCCAGCCGGAACCATGACCGGAGACGTCAAACACAAGGCCGTCCAGACTTCACCGCCACCCATCCTCCCCCTCCTTTTCCTCTTGTCGAACATCATCTTTCTTCCCGTCGTCGATGCGCAATCCAAGGTGTGGTTCACGCCGTCCGACAAGTACCTTGTTGATTGCGGCGGGTCCAAGAACATCAAGCTAGATGATGGGCGTGTGTTCCGCTCCGACTCGCAATCTCTGGCTTTTCTTTCCATCCCCCAGAACGTCACGATCTCCGCCCATGGCAACTTGTCTGTCGGAGAACTTTATCTTACAACGAGGATCTTTCCAGAGAAATCAACATATACCTTCTCCATCTCCGAAATCGGGCGCCATTGGGTGCGCCTACACTTCTTTGCATTCCCCGACTCCAAATACGTCCTCGGCTCTGCTGTCTTCTCCGTCTACACCGAGGAAACCGTCCTTCTCCATGAATTCTCGGTGACAAACACCACCGTGCCCCTTGTCAAAGAGTACCTGGTTACGGTCCCACGGAACAGGATTTCCTTAACTTTTGATCCCCATGACGGGTCCTTTGCATTCATCAATGCAATCGAGGTCATTTCGTCTCCTGACAACCTCATCCCTGACATTGCCTCTAGACTCCAGCCGGTGGGGATGTTCTCCGGCCTCTCCAGCTATGCTTTTGAGACTCTGTACCGTGTTAATGTTGGAGGGCCCAGCATTGGGCCGAAGGAAGATGGAGTGTGGAGGAAATGGACGCCTGACACTGGATTTTTGAAACTGAAAGATGCAGCCCGGAACGTATCCATTGCTCCTAAAGACGTGAAGTACCCCGAAGACGGTTCCGTCACAGCCCTCACCGCCCCGGCCTTGGTCTATTCCACCGCAGAGAGGATGGCCGATTCAAACACCGCCAATCCGAATTTCAACATTACCTGGGAGATGGAAGCCGCAGCGGACTACTCTTACTTGGTCCGTCTGCATTTCTGCGACATTGTGAGCAAGAACCTCAATGAGCTCTACTTCAATGTCTATGTCAACGGGCTCGCAGCCATCTCCAATCTCGACCTCTCGTCGCAGACTTCAAGCCTGGCAGTAGCCTACTACAAGGACTTCGTCATTGATGCCCCCCTCGTCGTCAATAATAAAATCTCCATCCAGGTTGGCCCGGTTACTGGGCTGAACTCTGGGTCACCAGATGCAATCCTCAATGGTCTGGAAGTCATGAAGATGAGCAATTCCGCCGGAAGCTTGGATGATGGGTCATCTGAAAAAGATGACAGTACAAAGGGCATGATGCGGACAATTTTCATTGCGGTCGGCCTTGTATTCGCAGTGATGGCACTGATCCTGTTGGGCTTGAGGTTATGGTGGTGGAAGCAGCAGCTGCCTGAATGGGAGAAGAAGAACAGCTTCTCCTCTTGGCTCCTTCCATTCCATGGTAGTCATTCCGCATTCCTGAGCAGCTGTAGCAAGGGGAGCTCCAGAAATCGGTTTGGGTCCCACCAGAGCAAGAGCAGCCACTCAGCCTTCTTTGCTTCCAGTGCTCTTGGCTTTGGCCGATATTTCAGCTTTGCCGAGATGCAGCATGCCACTCACAATTTCGACGAGAAGTCAGTGATTGGAGTTGGAGGATTTGGGAAGGTGTACCTGGGGGAGCTCGAAGATGGGACAAAACTTGCCGTGAAGAGGGGGAATGCATCATCTGAGCAGGGGATAAATGAATTCCAGACAGAAATACAGATGCTGTCAAAGCTCCGGCACCGACACCTTGTGTCTCTAATGGGATGCTGTGATGAGAACTCAGAGATGATACTTGCATATGAGTACATGTCAAGGGGGGCTCTGAGGGACCATCTTTATGGCTCCACCGGCCTTCCACCACTTTCATGGAAGCAAAGGCTCGAAGTGTGCATTGGTGCTGCAAGAGGCCTGCATTACCTCCATACAGGCGCAGCCCAGGGAATAATCCACAGGGATGTGAAGACCACCAACATACTGCTTGATGACAACCTTGTTGCCAAGGTCGCTGACTTTGGATTATCCAAGGCTGCCCCTTCCATTGAACAGACGCATGTCAGTACAGCTGTCAAGGGAAGCTTTGGCTACCTGGACCCAGAGTATTTTCGGCGGCAACAGCTATCTGAAAAATCCGATGTGTATTCCTTCGGTGTTGTGCTTCTTGAGGTCCTGTGTGCAAGGCCTGCTCTCAATATCTCGCTGCCAAGGGAGCAGGTGAACCTGGCCGAGTGGGCAATGCTGTGTCACCGGAAAGGGGAGTTAGAGAAGATCATCGATCCGCATCTTGCCGGTACTATTAGTACAGCTTCACTCAAGAAATATGTGGAGGCTGCTGAGAAGTGTCTGGCTGATTATGGAGTGGATCGACCATCCATGGGTGATGTGCTGTGGAACCTCGAATATGCTCTGCAGCTCCACGAATCCTCTATGGCACATCCCAGTGATGATTCTTCTGATAACAGTACAAAATAAATTTTGCCTTGTTATGATTCTTCTGATAACAGTGCTAAAAATTTTTTGCCTCGGAGTCCACTTTCAGCCGCCGATAAGAACAGGAAGAACACCTCCAATGAGGACTTGGGAAACAAAGTAGTTGATACACATTTGTTCGATGGGAGATGACGCTACTGGTAAAGAACCAACTGTTGCTGCAAAACACAAAAAGTGACATTGATTCCATGGAGAAGCTAAGATCTATTAAAGGATTCCAGGTGCTTGAAGATTAATTTTCATTTGTTGGATTGATATCATTCTTTGCTTCGTGTTTTTATTAATTTTCGGAGTTGTTTTTTGTCTAGGATAGATACTTAAAGATGTCGAATCTTGCTTTCGTCTGCTTCTTGTTGGCCTACGATAAGTACTCTAGCATTTTCTCCCCGTCTCCACTAAAACTATCTGACATAATATTCTTGGGACTTGTGTACTCTGGTTCAAAGCATGTTGGCTTCACATATCACAAGCCAAGAGCTTTGCCACTAGAAAAATGGTATCATACACAATCATGACAAAGAACAAGGTCTGGTGCATATTTACATATCTCACTGTATGGTATCAGTTTGCTACCTCGTAGGACGCTAGGACAGCCCAGTCACACCGAGTTAGGCTCGAATACTTCAGTATGTGTACAGTAAAAATCGAGCAATAATGAAATCTAATTCATTTTTATTTTTAAAAATAAATCTTGAAAGATTCAAAATTCATAATTGTCCGTTACAAAAAAATAAATAAGATTACAATCTAAAATCACCGTATTGTGATACGTCCAATCATTAAATATATTATAAATACCACTATATTTGAAAAGATAAAAATTAATATATTTTTATTATATTGTGAGTGATTATTATTAATATGAGTATTAGAATAATCGTCGTCAAAAAATTTTCGATGATTTTTTTTCACATATTTTTTTTTAAGATAGATAAATAAAAGAATAATTTTACTGATAGAGATTCCAAAAAATCTCTCCAATTGAAATTATTGGCTATTTGATTTAATCAAAATAATAATAATAATAATAATAACAACAACAACGGTACCGGAAGTATTAGAAAATTTCCAATTAGAAATAACAAATATGGGCCAGACACGTGGCAGCAACTCGAATCCGAAGAATTTGCGCATCACGTGTCAACCGCGGAGAGCCCTCTCCAGACTCAACCCAAATTTGCGTGTCGCTGGAGAGCTAACCCGACCTCGTTTCGCTTCACGTCACTTGCAGCTTCGCGCGCGGAAAATACAATAAGCCAAACCCAGCAAGGAACACGTCCAAAAAAAGGCATCCAATGGCAATTATGACCTTTCATCCTCAAATCCCAAAACAAAGCCGCCGACCACTCTCCCCTCCTCCACTCCCCAACTGAATCGAAGCAGAGATGATCGTCTCCGCGCTGCTGACCTCCGTGGGCATCAACCTCGCCCTCTGCGTCCTCTTCTTCGGCCTCTACTCCTTCCTCCGCCAGCAGTCCGCTAACCTTGAGGTCTACAAGCCCCGCCTAGTCGCCGCCGGCAGGGCCCGCGGCTCCGGCAAGGCTTCCTTCTCCATAGAGAACCTGCTTCCATCCCCTGGATGGGTACGCCTCGCCTGGATCCCCTCCGAGGACGACCTCCTCGCTTCCTCCGGTCTCGATGCTGTCGTGTTCATGCGCATCTTCATATTCAGGTGTTTTTCTTTCCTCTATTCCAGGTTCTCGCTCGATTCGGTTCGATATTATTCGTTTTCTTACGATATTTTGGTTTTTGATTCAGTTTGAGGGTTTTTTCAGTGGCGGGAATCGTCGGGATGGTCATTCTTGTGCCGGTGAACTATCTCGGAAACCAGCTCGACGTCATTGACTTCTCTGACTTGCCGAATAAGTCATTGGATTTATTTAGCATTTCCAATATCAGTGATCGATCCAATAGGTAATGATCATGTACTCGATTTTTGTTTCCGTTTTTTCCATAGATCTTTCATTTGCATAGCTTCGAATTTAGAATGTGATTTTCCAGCATTAAGTATTAATTTCAGTTTGGAAAAAAAACAATTTCCGTTGCTAAAATTTGCTAATTCTGAAGTCTGGAGCTGCACGTTTGGATTCTGCTTGGTTCAGTCCATCTTCCAAGTAGATTTTACTAGTTGAATTTTGTTTCATGCACCGTGTATTGATGCTTCGTGGAAGTTTTTGATCTTCTGGTTTTAGCAATCAGAGTGTCGTAATCTTGATGGGTTCTGCATGCACTTGCTTTCTAAAGGGTGGTGAACTTTACCTTATGGAAACTCATTGTTGAATTGTGTTCGCAGGCTGTGGGTTCATTTCTCTGCTGCTTATCTCATCACTGGAGTTGTTTGCTATCTTCTGTATAGTGTAAGTGAATGTGATTTTATATATAATCAATTTAAGGCAGAATATCATAATATTTGGATATGTAAGTTACTACACATCATGTTCTGACTAATTTATGGTGCTTGATTATTGTTTTACGAAACAAAATCATTACTGGTTTGTATTATTTTTGTCTGTTTAATCTTGTTAATCTGCATTTACATGACATTACATGAGACAGACCAGGTCAAGATTTGTAAGAACTGAAAACTTGTCCTTGATTTCTTATTCTTGCAGGAGTACAAATACATTTCTTCCAAGAGGCTTGCCTACTATAATGCATCCAGACCACAGCCTAATCAGTTTACCATACTTGTTCGTGGTATCCCTTCTGTTGCTGGGAGTAGCTTCAGCGATACAGTTGAAAGTTTTTTCATGGAATACTATCCGTCAACTTATTTGTCGCATGTTGTGATTTGTCGGACGGGCAAGCTTCGAGGTCTTATCGTAAGAATTATCATGAAGTTGAATTTTCTTTATTCTTTCTTTGGAGATCAACTATTCCAGATGTCTGAGTATTTGCATTTAGATTTATGGAGTTTTGCATACTAGTTATAGAGTAAAATTTGTTTGGTTACAAATGAAATAATGCTTGCCACTTATTTCATGTCCAGGCTGATGCTGAGAATCTTTATAGACGTCTTAGACATCTAAAGTCAAGATCTCATACTGCTGAAACCTCTAGTGATCATGGTTTTCTAGGATTCTTTAAACAGAATGGTGACCTTGTAAGGCAGTATTCAAAGAAGCTAGAAGATCTGGAAGAGAATGTGCGGATAGAGCAGTCAAATTTTTCTTCAACAACTGTGGTATATGTTCTGTTTTTCTGCCAATAGACATAATGTGCTTAATAGTGTCACATCTATGTTTGTTTTCTATGCTTGATTTTCATTACATTCCCAATATCTAGATGATTAGCTTGTGTTTTCTCCATATTCTCGGTTACTACAGTTTGCACACTATTCTTAATATCATGTTTGATGTAGAACTGCTCCTGATTTTGCATCTCATTCTTTAGGAAGTTCCTGCTGCTTTTGTTTGCTTCAAATCTCGGTATGCTGCTGCGACTGTTCTCCACATCCAACAATCTGTCAATCCCATTCAGTGGGTTACTGAGCAAGCTCCAGAACCTGATGATGTCTATTGGCCATTCTTTTCTTCATCATTCATGCAAAGATGGGTCTCCAAGTTCGTTGTCATCATTGCTTCTTTTATCCTAACAGTCATCTTTCTGCTTCCTGTTGCATTTGTTCAAGGACTAACCAATTTGGAGCAGTTGGAGGCCATGTTCCCATCTTTGAAGGGCATTCTGGAAATGTAAGTGGCTGTCAACCCGTTCTTTAGATGCTTGTTATTATCTTTCTGGATAGTAACATATTTATTTTCTTAAAAAAAGAATTGATTTTTTATCTGAAGAGACTTATGCAAATTATGGGCTGTCATTTAGTGTGAATAGATGTAGACACTTGTTCCTTGCATTGGCTTCTTAATGTTTTCTTTTCTCAGTAAAAAAATGCTAGGCCACTCATGCACCCTTTGATAGAGTTGACATGCCTAAATGAAAAGACACCTCCACCAATATTTTGGAAATTGTTTTCTTCATATATATAATTCTCTTAGTTCCACTTTAATGAAAATGTGATTTTGCTTCCTGCAACATGTACTGATCAGTGAGCTGTCTACCTGCAGAAATGTTGTAAGTCAAGTGATTACAGGTTATCTTCCCAGTGTTATTTTTCACTTATTTCTGTCTATCATACCTCCAATCATGAAGATTTTTTCCACCATGCAAGGCTATATTGCTCTGAGTGAGATTGAGAGAAGTGCTTGCAGTAAAATGCTTTGGTTCATCATATGGAATGCTTTCTTTGCAAATGTATTAGTTGGATCAGTTTCAAGTCGATTGCGGATATTTGTTGATCCAAAGGATATACCTTCGAGGCTTGCAGTTCTTGTGCCTGCTCAGGTGATTTTTCTTCTTTGTCAGATGACTCGTTTTGTTGGTATATGCTCTAGAGTATATTTTGTTTAAGCATGATATTGGTGAAACTCGTGCCTTTGCTTGTAGCAAACTTAACACTGTTGCTTACAATGGGCACTTACCTGAAAAGTAATGAATTGGCCTCTTTGTCATGCAGGCTTCCTTTTTCATTGCGTATGTTGTCACGTCATGGACTAGTTTGTCATCAGAGCTTACTCGTGTAAGGACTCTTATTTGTAATTTCATGGGCAAACATTGTTTAAGATGCCTGGATACTGATTTCCGGACGCCATCTATCCCATACCACAGTGAAATTCCTAGGATTCTTCTGTTTGTGCTTATTGGACTCACTTACTTCTTACTAGCTCCATTGATTCTGCCATTCATATTGGTTTTCTTCTGTATTGGGTACTTTGTTTACCGTAATCAGGTGAGTGAACTCTGTTTATGTTGCTCTTGTATTTTTTTTAGATATTCTATATCTGTTCTTTTCCATTTTCAACATTATGTGTCTACTCTTCTTCGAAGGGTACTAACTTGTTCACAACCAAAAAGTTAGCAAGGAGGCAGTTATATTAGTCAAATGATAACTTTAGGTGATGTTTATAATGGTGCAAAAAAGAGAACATAATATGCTCAATATTTTTGTGATTCATATGATCTTATGGTTATGGGCTTTATATGCAGCTGCTAAATGTATATCAGCCAAAATATGAAACTGGCGGGAGATTTTGGCCTATTGTCCACAACTCAACTATATTTTCTCTGATACTTATGCAAGCAGTTGCATTTGGAATATTTGGACTGAAGAAACTGCCTCTTGTATCAAGCTTGATTTTGCCACTTCCAGTGGTTACACTTATATTCAATGAGTATTGTCGGAAGCGTTTTCTGCCCATTTTTTACACTTTCTCTGCTGAGGTATTTATTGTTCTATTCTTGCTGTTGATGATTTTGTGTTCAAGCAAATTTCTGGTATCATCATTTAGGGAATTAATCGACTCAATAAGCAAAAAACAAATGTTGGGTTGCTGTCCGTCACTTACATCCTACTCTTACAATAAATGAACAGCCACTGGTCTGTCTAATAAATGCATCACACTTTTACATACTCACAGTGCTGATTGTGCCTTCTAGAAGGTCAATATTGCCACTGGAATATGGCTCTTCAATTTCAGCATTATCTGATGTACCTCTGTATTTTATTTGCAGACATTGATAAAGAAAGATAGGAAAGATCATGCAGAACCCTCATTGATGGATGAGTTTTTGGGCAGAGTGGTTGATGCATACCGTGATCCAGTCCTTATGCCTATAAACCACTCAGTGAGCACACATGAAAGAATCTTCCCCCTACTCTCTTAAGCTACAGCATGAGATAGTAAGCTCTTAAGCTACAGCATGAGATAGTAAGCAACTTCTCTTGGCAATGTTTTCCGACCCTGGAAACAAGTGGTGTGTAAAGGTGCATAGTTGGGCTAATATTCTCCATCTTCTTACTACTGAAACTAGTGGTTTTATTAATGTTTTCTTCCATCATTGTGTCACATTTCATAGGGATACAAACACACATTCCTCAGCTTGTGTCAAGTTGCTTGTTTCTTCTTGTGTTCAAAATGGCATTCACAGTGTTAAAGCTGCATGCAAATGATCAATCAGCAACACGTACTTCGTCAGCAGGTAATTGAGTAAATGAGCTTCCTTGTTTGTATTTGGAGTGTGTTCAGTGTGATAGCCTGGTTGTAACTATGTACTCTATATGATAACATTACATGGCATGCTTCAACTTTGAACTCAACATGTTTATATAGGAATCAATGTTTTTATGCCACAGTTAAACTTTGTTCTGGTGGGCTATTAATGGGACAAGTTGCTTGTACATGCCCAAATCTTGTCAGTCCACTTGCAAAACAAAAACATTATTATTTACGAAGATTTTAGTATTATGTTTAGAGGTGGTGATCAAATGTAATATATAGTTTGGCTTACCCTTAACCTACAAGTGCCCTGTAGCCTGTAGGTAGAGCCAGCTTGGTTCGGCCTGACCTGGACTCATTCTGCTCTACGACACCTGATATTGACAAAACTGTGTTAGATGTAAAAAAAGTGAGAATGATTATTTGTGTTTGCTATCACTGTCTCTATAAAATCCTCCATATGTTCCTACACTCCATATGCTGCTCCCATATTTGATGAGCTCTCTTTGCTGAGCAAGGAACAATAATGCTGTTTTAGGTCCCAACAAGCCATTGGTCTAGTTAACACTCAACTGGGGCTCAAAGGAACTTATCTCAGAAAATGATCTCTCTTGATGAGAAGACACGTGGAGCCTGGTTTGGGGCTTTGGAGGATTAGTGTTGCCAATTGGAGAAGTTGCCAATCTGATGCCTGGATTTATTTGGTTTCTGCTTGTTTGTTTGTAGTGGCACATCAATATTTGCATATTATACCCTGCAAAATCATTATATGATGATGATACCATTGAATTTTTAGTTAAACAACACAAAAATCCAAGCAGGGGTACATTAGCAAAAAAGTAAAAAGAAGGGCAAGTTTGTGGTATAGGCAAAAAAATCCTTTTGCCAAATCTCAGTGTGTGTTTTTGCTTTTGTGCTTTCTATGTCTTCGGTCGGAACCTTATTACACTCAGCTGCTTTGGAGACCTGTTTTGCTTGTAGAGGCAGCGACTTGACCTCAAAAGTGTAATGTAGCGAGGGCCACATTATATTTTTGAGCATATACAAAATCAGCATAGCAAACGAAGTAAAACAACTATGGTCAATTTGGTGCAAGCATCGCAGACAGATTCTGTAGAGCGTACGTGGATTCAATGCACAAAATATAAGACATAAAGTAACCAAAGTAAATACAATGCAAATATACCAAATACAAAGATAGCAGACGCATTCAATGTTGATGTGGTTGACAGTCTCATCTCATTACACTTGACACAAAATTGTTGCTTAGGTCGTAAAGATAGCGACTGTAATAGTGTTTCTTTTGCGTCTGGTGGATTGCAGGCCCGTCTTTCTTAGGATGTTTGTTGCACGCTTCCAATTCGTTGGGCTTCAAAATAGAAGCTAAGAAGTTTGTATTCTAAAAACATCTTCCTGTGTGAGTGGCACCATTTGTATATTAAGATCTCATTGGAAAATATGCATTAGATGCATGAACACGGTCATATTTTATGACTTAAATGCAAGATTGAGATCTTAGCATGCATAGTTTATGTCTCGTTATTGATATTCTGTATTGGAAAAAAGAAGTCTTTTTAGTTTCATACTAGACTCAAGGGCCAGTTGGATTGGGATGATCACAAACAAAAAAAAAATAAAATCACAATTAACTAGTTGGGTGAATACTGGGACACACGATTAAATTTTAATTAATTTTTTCAAATTGGTATTGTTGTGTTGAAGTTTTATAGTAAAAATGTAAAACCCATTTTGAATGAATTCCCGATCATCATGTGATGATCATAAGAACTCGAAGGTGAAAGAAGTATGATAATGCAATTGTTGTCGTTGCCCAAGAAGAAAACTCAACGGAACTCAAGTTTTTGCTAGGATTCCTTGAGAATTTCGACACAGAAGATTTTTTTTAAAATAGTTTGATTAGCTCCGGAATTTTTTTGAATATTAAATACAAGTAGATGGAACTAATAATCAGGTAAGAAAAATAGAGCAATTGGTCATTAGTAGATCGTGTTTCAACGTATATATTTTTTTCTGGAATATTACCTTGTGCTTAAAGTGATGGTGTAGATCAATATTCATGTACTTATTTTTCAGGATTTATTTATGCTAATGGCTGAAAATCCTATTGAGTCGGTTTCCATCGTCAATCTCGCAGCACTTTCTAATCTGAATTGTAAAAACTTGTGTCACTCTTTGCATAATAAACTTAGTCATATTGATACCGAGCGTAGACCAAACCAAATAGTTCTCTCTCATCTTCACGTTTACTTAAAGTATATAATTAATGAATTTTAGATTTTGAATACCTAAAGTTATTTAAACACTCTTTTATTTCGAAGCTACATAAGAGTATCCAGCAACTGGGATTAAATTTGTTCTCTTTTTTTTCTTTTTTTCTGGAAATTTTTCATTTATAACCTGGATCGTTGGAAAATTACATGTTCTCTTCCAATAGTTGGATTTGCGAATTTGCACGTAAATCCCTAAATTTCAACTCTTAGCACTGTTTGGTTTCGGAATTAGAATCAGAAATTAATTTTATAATTTTATATATTTTTTATTAAAATTAACTTTATAATAATTTAAAATTCGAAAAATTATTTAATTTTTTATAATAATTTAATTTAATAATGATGTAAAATAAGTAATATTAATTTTGTAAAAAAAATAAAATACCGATCATGATATTTATCTAAAATCAAATAGTGACTTATTGTAATACCCAAAAAAAAATTGATATTTGACTCAAAAAGTGTTAAAAAAATGTTGCTTTGGAGGACAGATAGGTAACAATGTTTTGGGTGTTCAAGGCCTATTTGGTTTCAAGGGTAGCGAACGTGATCATCCCAATAATATGATTAGTATGGAAAATATTAATTATATTAGTCAGGACGATTACGTTTGCTACTGTGAACCAAATAGACGTTAAATATTTAATTCAATTTTTATTGGCATAATTTTCCAACTCCTTCTAAGGGTGTATCTGCTTTCTCTCCGTGACTCTGTAGACTCTACGATCAATGCACAGATGATATAAATCAACAACACGGGAGAAGGTTAATTTTTTCCTTTTTCACCATGAAGAATATAAATACTATTTTGGTCAATGGGGAAGGCTCCATATGTTTCAATAACATCAAACCCAAAATAAGGCCAAAAGGAAGGGATCAACAGGCAAGGTCCCCCTCCTACCTCTCGCCCCAATATAAGTACTCCGTCTCATTCATGTACACCAAATGAACCAACAATTGAAAAGCGATAGAGGAAGATGGTAACCAAGAGAAAGAACCCGGCCACCAACGACTCTGGGTGGGACGAGGCAGCGGCCGCAGCAGCTGCAGCGGCACTAAGCGGCACCCGACAAGCCCGGAAACGGTTTGTAGGAGTCCGACAGCGGCCATCGGGGCGGTGGGTAGCTGAGATCAAGGATACAATACACAAGATAAGGGTGTGGCTAGGCACGTTTGACACAGCGGAGGACGCTGCCCGGGCCTATGATGAGGCTGCCTGCCTCCTCCGTGGCGCTAACACGCGGACCAACTTCTGGCCGTGCTCACCCTCGGAGCAACCGGCAAAGCCTGCGTTGCCTTCGAGGATTACAAACCTGCTGCTCTTGAGACTGAAAGCCAATGCAAACCAAGAGCAGCCACAAGAACTAAGACTACAACAACAGCAACTAAAGCAGCAGCAGCACCAGCAAGAAGAAGAAGAGACTTCAGTTGAGGATTATGGAATAGATTTCGCCGAGTTCTTGGATAACTGCAACCTCGCAAGTGATGAAAGTGGAGAAGAAAACGTTGGTCTCTACTCGGCGTTCGGTATGCCGGAGCCGGAGATGACGAAAAGGGTAAAGCATGGGAGCGGGGGCAGTGTGGTTGACAAGGAAGGAGAAGAACGGAAGGGTGTTGAGGCGAAAGGGAAGGACTTGATGCAGAGTAGTGGTGTTCCACAGCTGATTAGTGATGAGGGAGAGCTAGCGCTTTGGAGCTCGCTTGATCTTCCTCCAATTAGTTTCTTTTCCTAGTTTGAAGTTTTTTGGGTACACTGAAGCCTGTGTTTTTGTTGATACGAAAAGAATCGAGTGGGCTAATATCTGCGTAATTTCAGAAGCTAATTTTCTGATGTAAAGAAATTGAAGTGCTATTGTCCATTTATTCTATAAACTGATATGCAAAATTCTCTAAGTAATGTGCCTTCTAGTTATTCCAAGTTTGCTTCTTATAAAACATTTAATGGAATTCAGCAACAAAATCCAAGTAAAACCCCATTTTTATGAAAATTTTAATAAAAACAATACTAGCGGTGTTTTTGCGGAAATTAGCTCTTTTCTGTTTAAAGCAACACGGTTTTGATAGTACAATAAACCCTCACAACCACCTTCCTAGACTTAATTATTTTGCAGTCAAAATAAGCTATTCAATTAGAAAAATTTCCTGATTATTCTTGAACGACAAAAGCACATAGAAAGGTGATTTGGAGCATAAAATATAGATAAGAGTTTCTAGTAGGTCAGAAGACGGGGACCATTCCAAGTTTAAAAATCGAGTTAATTAAACAACAAATACGCCATCCAGATCCAAGATGCACAGCAGTGGACACCACATGGACATACTGCATTCCAAATAATGCCAAGCCACGAAATTTCATGAGAAACATCTGAATGTTTAGGATGCAATCTGGATTTTGTTCAGACTCCGGCCGTGGCATCCACAATAAAATTTTCAAAATTACAAATTGGATGACCATACAAACTAAGCTCACGCCAACAAATCACATAGTTCAGAAATAATTACGCTATCCCATTCGATCGGCCTTCAAAACTCTTACCACTCTCAAAACCAGCAAGAAATGATTCTGGGTATCATTCTTTGTTGATCCAAATCATCGACAAGCTTGCGACAGAAATGCACAGTACTGAGCAAGATTGGCAATCACCGTCTCCTCATTCCTCTTCCACCACGTCCTCTGAAGGCTGCCCCACCACGACCCTGCCCAGCCATTGCACTTGCAGCAGCTTCACCTTGTGCACTCTCCGACTGACATTTATTTTCCAATCAAGTATGTGGTAATTGCAACTCGGATGAAACAAGTGCAGCAAAATACAAGGGTCAATATCTGAACTCTTACCTTTGGATTTTTCACCGTTTCATCAACACTCAGAATAAGACAGGCAGCTTCAGTTGCAGCATTAATAGCATTAATCTGCATTTTATGTTAATAATCCTCATCAAAAAATTGTTCCCACTGAGAAGAACAATAGGCAAGGAACGAGTCCCAAAACATATATACCTTAACAACTGAAGGTTCCCACACAAAATTTGCAAAGGAATCAGCAATTCCACCTGTGTTGATGTCTACGCCATAATTTGCTCCTGTGCCTGTAGTGTAAAGTGTATTACTAAAGGAACACTTCCACAGGCAAAATAAAGAAATAGGATGAAGCTAACCAAGTGCATGCTTCTGTCTGAGTTTGTTCAGCACATCAGTTGCATCAAAACCAGCATTGTCACAAAGTTGCCTGGGAATAATCTGCATCAACAAAAAGTCATAAAAATGGAAAGAAAGTGAAGTGAGGGTAGGTTAACAACAAGAGGCCAATTCATGTGATGGCCAAAAGAACGGTGAGTATTGCCAAATTGCCAGCTTAATATATAAGTGAGCTTTCTTGCAAAATACGATCACAAAGTTGATTACAGACAGAAAGATTGCAGGATAACTAAGGATTAGAGGAAACAAAAAATTCAAATCAGAGATGTAGAAAATACGAATGACAAAAGACCCAGTCAATTCATAAACATGAAACTTGCAATTAAGAATTGATGAATATACAGAAACAAATCTTCCAAGTAATTAATTGTATACCTCAAGGGATTTTGCATACGAGTTAATAAACAATTGTGATTTTCCAGCTATGGACCGTGCATGCATTCTCAAGAAACGACTTATTTCCATCTGCCACAAACAATAAGGGGATTAAGTTCCACAAAAACAAGTATAATAAGTAGCATTATGAGAAAAACTCACATCTATAGCACCACCACCAGGCACAACAGTAGAGTTCTTTAATGCTCTTCTAACAATCATAATAGCATCATGCAAGCTCCTTTCAGCTTCTTCAATGAACTGCAATAGTATGCTGATTAATAATCACGTAAAGAAATAATTTTAGACTTGAAGAATACCTTATATTTACAAACCTGATCTGCCCCACCACGGAGGACTATAGTTGCTGTTTGACCAGAGGGGCAACCACTAAAAATATTAAACCGTTCATTTCCTACTTGTTTTTCCTCGAACACTTCACAACATCCAAGAACCTTTTTCAAAAAAACAAACCCCAAAAAAGTGAGAAGAAAGTAAAACCAATACTGTAGAAAAGATTGTTTGCGAATATTTAACATTTTCGGAATTGAATGCTAAAATGATTGAGCTTGGAAACATATAAACACTGCTGCAAAAAAATACATGCTACAAAATTACCAAAAATAGCACATAATAATCACAAATAATTCCAGATAATAATCGAGCCGGGACCCAAAATCCCAAATTAACCCAAACTATAACCAGAGATGAACTGAATGTATACTAATCAAACCGATCCTAATATAAAGGAAAAATTTTGAGCAGAAGAGACGTGGAACCTCATTGACAATATTGTTGACTGAAGTCTGCACGGTTCCACCTGTTGCAGCAGCAACACGTTGCAGATCATCTTCTGTTACCCTGCCAGCACAGAAAATGTCCCGATCTGCAAAATACTGAACCAAAGCCAATGGATTAAGGTCATGCCTATAATAGAATTGAAGAAAAGGAAGCAAGGAACCAAAGAAACCTGTGTTGCAAGGTCACCAATTGCCAAACGTGAAAGAACAATTTTTGCTCCACTTTTCACGCACTTGTCCAACTTATCATAGATGATATTCCACTCAGCATCAACAATTGACTGATACTGTAGAGGGTCAGACAATCTGCAAGACACAGAGAAATGAGAAATTGAGGATCATTCAGTACCACACCAGAGGGAAATGAGTGGCCTGCTACCAGCATACCTGATTTCTGCATTTTCTTTTTCTGATTTCAGTTCCAGCTCAATGTTCAACAAAAGAATCTTTGGATTCAAAAACTTCTTTGGTTGCTGCTCAAATCCAGCATAAGAAAATGTCTTTTTGAAAGCAACACCATTAACAAGAAAAGAATCTCGCATGTTCCCACCAGGGACCTACAGGAAAGACTAAAACATCAGACTTTGAAACATGAATTGTAGATTTTGCCTATCTCGTGTAAATGGCTATATTTCCAAAAGGAAATACTCAATTTGAATGTTAATCAAATCAGAATTAGGCATTCTTTTAGTACCATCTCAATATTATGCACAATTGGTGGAAGACTCAACATCATGAGAGAGAATGCACAGCATATAACAAAATCCCACTGGAAAAAGGCTTCCACCTTGACCAAAATATGACCAATAACCATCTATACAGATTGAAGCATTTTCAGACACCAGCTTCTGGAATACACTACCATTAACTAATTCAAGACTTACCTTTTTGATACCAATTAAGTTTAGTCTATCATCGTTGCCTATAGCCATGACAGCATCCACAACCATTGATGCAAAAAACTCCTTTTCGCCTCCAATCAGCTTAGAAGAAAGTGTTGTTGCAGCACATTTAGCCAACAGGACTTTCTTTTCCTCCAAGCTTTTGCCCTCGATGCTTACAGCAAGTTCTTTGACTTTGTCAATTGCCTGTCAATATCACAGAGTCCCTGAACTCACTAAAGGGATAATTCCCCTCAATCATTCATATTACATCAGACTGAAAGGTACTAACCAGATAGCATGCTGTCCTGTAACTTCTTATGAGATTTTGAGGATGGACTCCATCCTCAATGAAAGGTTTTGCCTCCTTTAAGAACTCAGCTGCAAGAAGTACAACTGTAGTGGTTCCATCCCCAACCTGTACCAAATCATGAAATCAGATACATAACTTAGGTAAATAACATACCTGATACTTCATAATCCTAAGACACTAAACATAAAAGACTTCCCATATTCCTCTTAAAATTGCCATGAAATGAACATTACAGCTCAATTTACAACAACAGGAACGACAAACTAAAACACCACTATTTTCATTTGTCCCGAATTGTTAGTGTTCTATGTCCTCCAACTATGCAGCTAATAGCTTCTTCACAGGCATTGAAGGTTGCAAAATCACAATGACTAAGGATTCAACCACGCTCAATAGACAATTACGTAGTGAAAACCTTCGTGGAAACGATCAGGACTAGTATAAATACCGAAATGATCAAACTTTTTTTCCACAAAACATATCTCATCTAAAAATTCACGAGTCACCAGTCATTAGAATGCAAGGTTTCGACCTTTCACGAATAAAAACCCAAAATCTCGGGCCAGGAACACAGACCTCAGAGTCCTGAGACTTGGCGATGTCAACCAGGATCTTCGCGGCAGAATGGACGATGTCGAGGAGCTTCATGATCGTAGCGCCATCGTTGGAGATGGTGGTGTTGCCCTTATCGTCGTGGATAAGCTTGTCCATACCGCGCGGTCCCAGCGTAGTCCTCACGGAGTCCGCCACCGCAGTGCACGCGTTGATGTTGCTCACCACTTGCGCCTTCCCCTGCGACGTGTCCGTCCCCTCCTTCAACAGTATGATCTGCGGTTGCTGCGAGATCGAACAAAAACCGCGGATCGAATCAACCGCTAGTCACGAATTCATACAGCCGTGTCCGAATGGAAGAGAAGAAGATAGGACGCTTACCAGCATGGACGCCATTGGAGCAGTAGAGAGATCTAGGGTTAGGGTTTGGGAGAGTTCCAGAAGTAGTGAGGATGGAAAGGGTGGGAAATGGAAGCAGGAAGCGAGGGCTGCCTGGGTGCGTGGCACGTGCTATCGCCTGCTCGGGTGGGAGAGGGTTCGGATCGGATTATTTGGATATCCAATAACCCGGTACAGGATTACAATATGCAAAATAACCGAGAATAATGAGTAAAAACATCTTTTTCTAGACTTGTAAAATAAGTATTTGGCTCTCAAATAAATCCATTTTACACATATCAGATTATATGAAAAATTCTCAAAAAAATTAATAGTTTTTTCATGCATATCATATTAAACGTAAATATTAGGAGTTAGAATTGGGAATATGGTTACTTTTTTATTTTCTTCATATTTATTTTGTTAATAAATATAAATATTAAATTAGTAAATTAATTAGATATATTTTGGTGGTTAAAAATATGCATAAATATTAGAGTTGCATATTTATAATATTTGACAAGTTAAGAAAAAAATTATTTTTCTAAAAAATTATTCAATCAATAAAATATATTTTAAATTAGAAGTAGATAATTCATGGGTATTGGGATTTGTAAAAAATATGTAAAAAATTAATTGAGTAGATAAAAAAAATTTTCCCTACGATTTTAGATATAAAAAAATTATTTTTTTTCCTGAAATAATGTTAATAATTGAAAGAATAATAATTATACATATAAATAGTATTTCTTCTATTGAAAAGAAAATAGGTCCCTAATTTGAGATGTATACAGGGATCTCATCAGAAAATAGGGGGAAAATATCAATTTTGGAATGAAAGGAATTGTAAAAATACATTAAGAACTCATATCCAGACGGATGATAAAGAAACAAACCACATCTTAGTCTCCAACAAATTGAACAGTAAATAAAGTTGAGAGTGCAGCTACAACGCTTAGAGTAAGCAATGCATAAATGACTACTAGAAGAAGGAGTATTCTAATATTAAGCGGATTACACTTTTATTTTTCCACTGCATCATGTTAAATTTTCAATTTCAAAATATTTTTCTAATACCTTTGGTGAAGACTGACAACCAATTTCAAAAATTTTTTTGATTTAACCTCAGATCTCAACCCAAATGCAAAGACACATAGAGATTCACTTCTTTGCTACAAAATTGGAGCTTCATAATGAAAATAGGGGAAAAAAAAAATAGAAAAGCATCTTCATGCTCGCACTGTATCAAAAGTGCATCAAACCTTTGTGCAAAAAAAAAGGATTTTTGAACTCGAAAATCTGTGATATCATCACACACCAACAAATGATGCAGAAAATTAAAACTTTGACGGTAAACCAATGAGAAAAATTTTTGGAGAACGGCAAACGAAACATCGAAATAATAGAGGATGGAGATGGAATTGAAACTAGAGCGAAGCTGAGCCTAAAAGCAAAGGACTTCGAGGCGGAGAGGAATAAAGGGCGAAGGGCGGTGGGTTGCGAGATCTTTAGGGCCTATTTGAAACAGGGTCAAGGTCAAGGTTAAGGTTATAGGGAAGGGTAAAGTGTAAAATACTAATGCGGTCAAGTAAATTCTGTTTGGTTACTGATCTGGCTAGTAGATGGTTAAAATTTTTTGTGAACAAAAATGCCCTCCGGCGTTGCCAACTGTGCACATAGTACTGTTCATCTTCTTCGCGCGTAAACGACATCGCGGGCCGAGCTCGAGCGCGGAGCTCGTCGACGAAGCTCGCACGGCGGAGTTCAGCGTGTTGGGCGGCGGCGTAGGGGGGTAGGGTTTCGGACGGTTCAGATCTGAGCCGTTGG
Organism: Trichopus zeylanicus subsp. travancoricus; assembly: GCA_005019695.1. Lineage (NCBI taxonomy): Eukaryota > Viridiplantae > Streptophyta > Magnoliopsida > Dioscoreales > Dioscoreaceae > Trichopus > Trichopus zeylanicus. The sequence goes on from RXID01021553.1 coordinate 2,214,698, forward strand.
ATTGAGATCCGACGGTTCAAATCAAATGAGAGCATTTTAGTTAAAATATTATTATAATTTAAATGAATTAAATAATGTTAGTGTGGTCAAAATTTTTGTGTTTGAAAGATAATCTGGTCAAGACGGGGCCAGCCTAGCCCTGACATCGTTTCAAATGACCCCTTAAGGGCCAATAAAGCCCTCTGTTGTTGGGTCAAAGGAAGAAGATGGGCCAAGAGAACAAAGCCAGGGAAGAAGACGAGTGACGAGAGTAAGGCTGTGTTTGTTTCGATTCCCGGAACCGGGAATCGGGGGAATGGAGGGAATTGAGAGCCCAATTCCCTCCATTCTCGTGTTTGTTTCGATTCTCGAAACCTGAAATCGAGGGAATTGGTTATTTCCTAATTCCTCCGATTCCAGTTTTTAATTCCCGGCCAAAACGAGAGGAAAACACCAATTCCCGTGTTTTCCCTCGTTTTTCACGGTAGCATTCTGAATTTTCCCCTCGTTATTTCCCACGAATTCCTCCCCCCTTCTCCACCGATCTCGTCCAGCCTCGTCTTCCTTCTCCGACGAAATCCTCCCCCCTTCTCCGACGAAATCGTCCAGCCTCGTCTTCCTTCTCCGACGAAATCCTCCCCCCTTCTCCGATGAAATCGTTCAGCCTTGTCCGAAGAAATATATTTTTTCTATTTTTTTTTATTTTGTAAATATATTATCAGTTTAGGTTACATCTAACATATTTTAAATATAATCTTACGGCAAACTCCGGAAGCTAAATATATTTTGAACACAGGTATACTCCTTTATGAGGAGTTGCTCCTGATTTGTGGATCAGACTATGTTACTGACAGTATGGCTAAATCTTGTATTTAGGCGTTTACATGAGGACGAGGTTGATGACATGACATTTGTTGATGGTATGAATGATGAAGACAGAATTGAGTGGTTTCAGAAGTTTATGGATGATATAAGTATGTAGTTATATATTTTGTAATAACCTGTTAAGTTAAATTATGTATTTAACCATCTTTTGAGCGGATTTTTGTATTAACCTACTAAGATGTCTTTTCTAATATATTAAGTTGTCTCAGTAGTAGATATAAATCATCGTAATATTTATTGTGATATTTGTACATATAGTGAAACTAAAGTCCATTCATTTTTGGGTCTTTTTTGTAAATTCTTATTAATTTTTAAAATTATTTCAATAATTTTAAAATTAAAATTATTTTATTACTCAAATTACTTAAATATTACTTATTTTCAAAAAAATAAGTATATATTTTCTGTATTTATTAAAAATTATTTTAGAAGATAATAACAAAATTATATTAAATAAATCTGTAATTGATTATAATAAGATATTTACATAACCTTTTTTTTTATTTTTAAAAAATATTTATTATTTTTAATTGTTTTAATATATTTCTCAATTCCTTACAGTAAAAACTCATCCAAACATAAGAATTCAACAACTTATGAAATTGATCAATTCCATTTGTCAACCAAACAACGGAAAGGAATTGACTAATTGCCAATTCCCTACAGTAAATACTTATCCAAACACTGTAATTATCTAATTCATTCAATTCCTTCAATTCCCCGGAATCACTCAATTCCCACGATTCCACGATTCCTAAACCCGGAATCGAACCAAACGCGCCCTAGATATCAAGAAATTGGAAAAGAAATTCTCAATTACTCAATTAATTTTAGAAGAGAATTATTATTGTCATATGTTGGTGGGCTCATGCAATTCCAATAAAAATTGCGAATTCCGCTTCACTCGATTCGAAATTCAAATCGAGAATCGATGATTATTGAAATTGGATTCCCCCAATTCGAACTATTTGAAATTAATCCAAACAGCATAACTAGGTCTACCGAGGTAAGACTATGGGCCTTCTTATTTGGGCGTTTAGCCCATTTCCTAATCAGGCCACTAGCCCAATAACATTTGACTCATCTTGTTATATGGGCTTTAATAGCAGCCATTGATTGGGCATCCCGCCCAATCTGCACCGGACATAAAATATAGATTTTTTTTCACTGCTATTTTTACTCTCTAAATTGATATTGAACGCATGATGTTTCTTCAAAAAATAGAGGAATTATTTAATTATTTAGAAGTAAAGAAAATAGTTCAAAAGTGATTAAAAAATGTTAAATAAAACTATTTTTTAAAATATAATTATTTTATTAAAATGTTATTTATTTAATTTTTTTAAAAATTAGATTATTATTATATTAAATATATCTAAAATTACTATACTTTAAAATATTTTAGATCTATTTTTAAAAAATATTTAAAATAAAAAAATGAAAGTAAACTTTATTTCGATTTTTTACTTTTAGATTAAAAATAATCGAATGTGAATTAATTTTTAAAAGATAAATTGCGTATAATAAAATAGAAAAAATGCATAAAATTGATTTTATTTTTGACTAATTTTATTTATTTCGAATCAATCAAAATACGTTCGGATGGGAAATTCAATCGGTGAAAGAAAGTTCGACTAAGTCGGCAAACGATGGGCTGCGAGTGTCGGCGGGTGCGCCGGGAAGCCACGTCGGTTGGTTTATTCCCATCCGGTGCTCTGGCAATTCAAACCGATTCTCTCCAACAGAGTCCGAAATGCGCTACGCTGACTGCTCATCCTCCGTTCCATATTTACAAATCATTTTGAATATTCTTTTTTTTTTTTTTAAATGATCGAATGATTGGTCGGTGAAATGGCGCCCTTTTTTCTTTCTCGTAAAAAAGAAAACAGCGATCTTAATTTGATACGAGGACCGCTTTGGATATTCGTAAATTATTAGGCACGAAATGTTTTGACGATTTAATCGAAAAATAAAACAAAAAGATATTATCGATAAGCACAAGCGGTTGGCGTCACTTGTTGTTATAAGCTGTATGTGATGCGACAGGCGAAGATTGTTCACCCGTTTGTCCAGAATTAGCTCGACGTGATTATCTTGGCGCGATCGTGGTCACACTGACTACCCGCAGCAACGCATATATATCTTTCTTTTTAAAGATTAAGTGGGCGTTTGGATAGAAATCAAGTTTAAAATCAAGATCAAAATTAATGGATTATTTTTAAAAAAAATTATTTTTCATCAAAATTAAGATTTTAAAAAATTTAAAAATTTATTTAATTTTTTATAATAAATTAATTTAATAATAATATAAAATAATAAAAATATTAATTTTATAATAAAAAATAATTTTAAAATGAGTTGATTTTAATTTTGATCCAAAAATAAATGAGAGCTAAAATTCTGTAGGGAGGGACATATTTGAATCGATCGAGCTTAATTTAATTTAAAAGTTAATAATTTAAATTGGTCCTTGCCCTGCAAGAATAGCGACTGAAAAGGAATATCCTTCCCAAACGGAATAAGGTCGATGCACTGTTACCGTGTTTTAACGAGTCGTTTTCGTGGAATTACGGACGAAAGCCAGCAAGAAAATCAGAGCGAACTCCATCAGGGATGAAAATTTGGTGAGATATCTCAATGGGAAATGTCGCGTTGGTTGTGGCCCCCTGTCGTTCGACGGGCCTACATTACGAGCTACTTTCCACCTTACGATGCTGCCCTTTGAAGCAAATCATAGCCCTCCAATTTAATTTCTCGATTTGACACCATCTCGGTTCCTGTACCACGACTCGCTACCTAACGTGTACGCATCGCCTACCGACACATCCAGCACCACTCTATCGCACTTGATTTTAAATACTGATCGAAACGTTTCAAAATTTTTAATTTCGATTTTAATATTATTTATATTTAAATATAATATTTTTTTTAAAAAAATATTATTTTTATATCAAAATTTCTATTTTGCTCGAGTGATTAAAATTGTTAATATATTTTTAAAAATTAAGGATTTAAATATCTCTTGTTATAAATTTTATTTTTTTCATATTTAAAATATTTTTTTAATAAAATTTTTTGTACTTTTTATTAATTTAAATTTGAAATCAAAATATAATAAAAAAATTTTAAAAATAATTTGAAAGAAACCGAAACTATCGGTTTTTCTTGATACCTAAACTAATTACCAAACCGAAACTCAAAACTTTATTTTTGCATTGATTTTTCGACATTTTTGGCAAAAAAAAATTAACGCAGTATGAATTGTTTAAAAATTTTGCTTGTTGAATCCCAAACAATCCACTAAAAAAAAATAAAATTAAATAGCTTTAAAATCAATTTTCTCTTTAAATTAGTGTTTTTTCATGTACAATTTTTTTTTTTTGTTTTTCTTAAGTTTTGAATTAGGGTTTGTTCTTAATCCGGGCTCATGGTCAACCGCAGGTTATGCAGTTAATTGGTTGAAGGAATTTGCTATATTCTTGAAATATTTTTTTTATTTCGTTAATGACGGTGATAGATGATTTTTTTATTCAATTAACACAAAATATAGATTATTTGGTGTAAATTTTGGACGGAAGAAATGCCACTTATGCAGTTTCCAGATTTTCCTCAGTAAATAAAAGCAGTTTTTTACGGACAATTAGACCGATTATAATTAAAAGTTTATATTTTAACCTTACAAAATGTAAAAAGTTAAGCATAACAGAGACTGATATTCTTTTTCTATTATCGTAAAATTTGAGAAAATGGGAATAAAGCCATCTGGCGAAACACGTGTGAATTCTGAAAGCGTATTAGGTTCCAAGAACAACAGCGAGAGTTGAGAATGTTGAGACGAGCGTAGCTGTGGGTAATAAATACACGAGAAGTTGTAGAGGTTGAACTAACTCATTCTAAACTCGAAAGTCGTGGATTTCTGATCTGATGACATTGCTTTATTTTCCGATCGTACCGCAGCAGAGGAAAAGAGTTTGTCTTTTTTTTCTCAAAGGTCAAAGACATGATGTAGAAAATATTAGCAAAGCGGATCTAAACCAATTCAAACTCTAGTACAGAGTTGGACCATGATGGAAAATACATCATCTGGTCGCGGGACAAACCCTGCCTTTTTTTTTTCATAATTAACTCAAGAAAATAGCATTAAAAATACCTCCATAATAATGGAGGAGGCTTTAGTTCTTGATCAACAACTGGTAATCTATTATTTATGTCGAATTTTATTTATCTAATTATTCGATCGAATTAAATTAAACTCGTAGTAGTATATTTGACTCATCCGCATGCTCGTGATGATCCTGTATTTTCTTTCTACAAAGAGTCTGTTGTTAGCACAGCGGTTGGCTGCCCATTCATTTGGCACCAAATCCATCAGAAATCGAAACACACTTTCCTAACCAACTTTTGTGCCACGGGCCCAAGCGGCACTCCTTCCTTGTCCAAATGCCACAGCATATAAAGTGTGAGGAAGTAAACAACAACAACGGACCCTCCCCCCTCACACAATAAACACATCTCACCTTGGAGAGATAAGCTCCACGGAGACCTCCTCGCCATGGAGATGAAGCCCGCCATGATCATGAGAAGGTCAGTTCATGCCCTCTTGCAGAGCTACAACTCCTTTGCCTGCGTCGCCGCCCTCCTCGTCTTCCCGGTTTCGGTCTCTGTTCTCCTCTCTCAGGCTCTCAGTTCTTCTTCTTCCTCCTCATCCTTTCCTTTCATCCTTGCCTTCAAGTCCCGAATCCAATCCCTATTCGATGCCGCCGGATTCCCTGCTTCCTCTCAGTTCTTCTCTCTTCTGAACCTCAAGCTCTCCCAAACCATCTTCTCCTTCGTCGTCGCCTTTCCTTCATCCATCACTTTCCTTGTTCTTGCCAAGGCATCAGTGATTCAAACCGTTCATGAATATCCTCTTCACAAGATAGCTCCTCCTCCAATCTCTTCTTCTGCCCGCCTATATTGCGCGATGCTTGCTACTTACCTTGTTAATTCCTTCATCATCTTCTCCGCCAACGCGGCCGTCTTCTCCCTGCTATTCGTCGCATTCAACCTTGCAGATTTTCTTGGGCTATCTTCCTCATACAACTCTGTTCTTTCTCTCTCTGCCTTTGGTGCAATCGTCTATTCTGTGGTCTTGGCTAGCACCGTGGTGATCTGCAACTTGGCAATCATAGTCTCTGCGGTGGAGAATTCTGGTGGATTTCTCGCGGTTCTGAAGGCGTGCTTGCTTATTCGCGGAAGAACATCAACTGCTCTGACCCTGGCTTTGCCTGCAAACCTTGGTATGGCGGCCGTGGAAGCTCTTTTTCACTACAGGGTGGTGAAGCCATACCTTATGCATAAGGGAAACCACCTTGCTCTTGTTGGAGAAGGATTCACAATCATTTACATGTATTCAATCCTCGTTGTTCTTGATGTCATTATGGGCTACATGTTCTACAAGAGCTGTAAACTCGGAGCTCGGTCCAATTCCGATGGTTATTATCATCAAATGGAGCTGGAGACAGATGAGAAGGGCAATCTTCAAGTCTGAAGTTGAACCTAATCTGCTTCAGGAATAGTTCGGAGGCTGCTTTCATCCCTCTCATCTTGGAGAGAGTGAGTTCCTTAGATATAACAGAGCTGTATATCCTTTCTATTGCCGGAAAAATGTACAGCATTTCTCAAAAAAATGTAAAGCAAGAACAATAATGGAGATATATGCAAGAATTCTCCAACTTTCCTTGCGATCAATTCTTTCGTATTTTGAATGTGGTTGGTTCAATTGTGTATTGGAATCTAATCTGAGCGGTAGATTGGGTCATACTCCTACACTGAATTCGATGGATTGGACGCTACTCCATTGAGTTTTTTCAATCTTAACGCTTCGGCGAGATATGTGAATACCCAAATCTATTTGAAGAAGCAAAGCAGGAAGCACATGCCGCGCAATGCTGCACTGCGCAGAACGCTTCCCTTCAGAATTGTGTAAACGGAACTGTTCGAGAAATTCGCACTTTGTTTTTGAGCCATACTTTCAGATGTGAATGAAGGAAATCAGATCATTCAGAGAAACTCGCCGTTCACAAGGGCAGTGTGCCTTTACTGAGATCTGAAACTGTTTGACCTTTCTGATGCTGAAGCTGCTATCAGTTAGTCACACTTTCAACTTCATCATTGCCTGTTCTACAATGTTCGCTTGATACGTCGTCAAGTGCTCATATGTACAGCTGAGGCATTTCAATTGCCTCACAGAACTCATACATGGCAAGGCACAATCTTGTACAAGTGCAGTAAACACTGATCACAATTACCACTATTGTCTCTTTAACAATAACACTAGTATCACAGACAACCGTGAAATGGCACAACAGAACACTTTCTTCTTCAAGCAGAAAGATTCAACAAATTGTAGAAAATATTTCTGTAATCACCCCAAAAATCTCCAACGAGAGATCTTCAATATGAGTTGGAATGCATCAACAAAATAGTCAGGATATCACTGTTAGAATTTAGACTATAAATCATGTACATTTATGCATAAGGACATGTAGACGTACATGTATTGCATGAAATTATTGTGTATATATTTCTATTATATGGTATAAGGACCAAATTGAGGTGATCTATTTAATTTAGGGTCTTTGTCATCTAAAATACAAGTGTGGTGGCTAAATTGTAAATGTGTAGAATTCCTGGGGTTTAATTGTTAATTATTGATGGACTAATTAACAATTAACCCATTAAGATTTATGGGTATGGTTAACCCATTAAGATTTATGGGTGTGGTCCCTGACTGTGGAATTTAGTATATAAAGGAAAAGGGATTGAGAAACCCTGGACATCCATCAGTCATCAAATTCCAAACAGTCAGAAGACCTCCTCCCAAAACCTAACTCCTCCAGCGCCGCCATCTTCTCCCTAAGCACCGCCTCCGGTGACTTCGCCTTCTTCGCAGCCGGAGCGCAGTGGACTTGCTCGAGTTTCAGGCTTCTTTAATCTACCCAATGGAATCATGTACGCTTCCGTATTCTTCATTTTTCTCAAAGATCTAACATGAATATTTCTGGATTATCAATGATATGTTCCTTGAATTTCTTACAATTGGTATCAGAGCCAGGTTTCGTGTTGGGTTTTTGAGAATAGAAAATTAGTGTTAGACTTAAAAAAAAAAAAAAAAAATCTTCATCTTCTCCCCCGATCGTCCGCTGTGCTTCGGCGGCCGGCAGCGGAGGCGGCGGCGTGCGGTTCGGCAGCGTGTGGCGCTCATGCGAGCGGGCGTCGTGCGTAGGCAGCACGGACCCGTCGGGAGCGGCCGGTGGCGTGCGCACGACCGCGTAGGCCGGGGTCCGCTGGCATGCTGCTGCGCAGGCGGCTCGGGCTGCGGCGGCGTGCGGGTCCGCTGGCATGCTGCTGCGCAGGCGGCTCGGGTTGCGGCGGCGCCTGCTTCGGCCCGACAGCACAGGGTGACGACGACCAGAGGCGCGGGGAAGCGCGGATCTGACGACGCCGGAGGCAGTGGCCAGGCGGCAGCCGTGGGCCAGCGGAGACGGCGGCGTGGCAGTGGGGTGGCCGGACGGAGTAATGGCCTAGCGGCGGCGGCGGCAGCAACAGCCGATTAGGGTTTGAGGATGGAGAAGATGATTAGTTTTGGTTTTGGTTTAATTTAAAGTTGGTTTTGGTTTAAGTTTAGTTTTAATTGATTATGGTTTTGGTTTAATTCAAATGATGGATTCAGTTACTAATATTTTTAATTTAATTTGGTTCAAGCAATACGTTGCCAAAGTAATCTCTATTGTGTAGATTGAATTAAACTAAAAATATTAGGAAGGCATTACATGCTTGAAGTTTCATGCGGGTAATAACCGGCCTAAAGGAAGGTTATTATTTGGCCGAAATTAAAGCAGACATTACATACTTGAAGTTTCATGCGGGTAATAACCGGCCCAAAGGAATGTTATTATTTGGCCGAAATTAAAGCAGACATTACATGCTTGAAGTTTCATGCGGGTAATAACCGGCCCAAAGGAAGGTTATTATTTGGCCGAAATTAAAGCATATTTGTGGTAATAAATATGTGACAATTATTTGGTTTTATCCATGTGGGTAATAAGTCGGTCCAAAGAAATGCTTATTATTTGACAAGACTTTATTGTCAATATTTGATTGTCACACCAAGAGTACCACTTGCAAATTAAATTTTGTCCAAAGACTTAATTTCAATGTTGTGCTAGGTATCTTGAAATGAGATTTAATTTCTTTTTGTGAGCTAATTGTGTTTTGAATTTTTGTTCTCTTTCAGTTGACTTTGTGAATGCTTCTGCTGTCACTGCCAATATCAATGGCATTCTAGTGCTCAATGGGAGCAATTTTAAGACTTGGAAAAATAAGGTATCTATAGTCTTGGGATGTATGGAACTTGACCTAGCATTGAGGGAGCCACGTCCTGCACCTCTTACAGATGAAAGCTCTGCTAATGATAGGAGAGCTTTCGAGAGGTGGGAACGCTCTAACCGCTTGAGTCTTATGATAATGAAAAATGCTATCCCAGAGACGTTTTTGGACACTATGTCTGAGGAGACTGATGCTAAAAGGTTCCTTGAAACCCAAGAAAAGCGCTATATGAAAAGCGATAAGGCGGAAACAAGTGCAGCCTTAAGAAAACTTGTTTCCATGAGGTATAAGGGTAACGGGAACATAAGGGAGTATATTCTCGAATTGTTTAATCTTGCAGGGAAATTAAAAACACTAAAATTAGAGCTTTCGGAAGACTTGCTCATTCATTTAGTGTTGATTTCTCTTCCTCCGCAATTCAGTCAATTTGAAGTGAGCTATAATTGTCAGAAGGAGAAATGGACAATGAATGAGCTCATTTCTCATTTAGTGCAAGAGGAAGACAGGATGAAACACAATAAAACCGAGAGTGCTCATTTGGCATCATCTTCTTACGGAAAAGGCAAGAAGAGAAAAACTAAAGATGTTGCGGTGAAGGAACTGCAAAAGAAGCAGAAAAATACGTCCGAGGGACATAAGGAAAAGAAATGCTTCTTTTGCAAGGACTCTTCCCATTTTAAGAAAGATTGTGCCAAATTTCACGCTTGGCGAGTGAAGAAAGGTACATCTTTTGCTCTTGTTAATTCAGAAGTTAATTTAGTTTCAGTACCTAGATATACTTGGTAGTTGGATTCGGCTACCACAACTCACATAAGTATATCTATGCAGGGTTACCTGAACTCCCGACAGCCAAATGATGACGAGAAGTACATCTATATGGGGGCTGGAAAAGGGGTTGAAATTGTGGGCATTGGGACTTTTCGGTTGTTATTACGTACTGGTTTTTATTTAGAATTAAATAACACATTTATTGTACCGTCTTTTACACGGAATTTGATATCAATTTCTATTTTGGACAAAGAAGGATTTGTTTGTTCATTTGGTAATAGAAAATGCGATATCTATTTTAATTCTGTGTTGTATGGAACCAGTCATTTAACTGATAATGACAACCTTTATTTGCTTCATATAGAAAGTTCATACAGTGAGTCCCATAATACTGAAACAAAAGGCACTAAACGCAAATTTTCAAATGAAAATTCCTTTAAATTATGGCATAAGCGTTTGGGTCATATCTCTAAAAGGAGAATTGACAGACTTGTGTTAGAAGGAATTCTTGAAAAACTTGATGATTCATATCATAATATTTGTATTGAGTGTATAAAGGGAAAAACTACAAATAAGAGCAAAGTAGGAGCAGAGAGAGCTAAGGAAGTCTTAGACTTGATACATACAGATATTTGTGGACCGTTCCCTACAGCTTCTTGGAATGGTCAACAATATTTTATCACATTCATAGATGATTACTCTCGATATGGCTACCTATATTTAATTTATGAGAAATCACAAGCATTGGATGTTTTTAAGTTGTTCAAAGCCGAAGTTGAAAACCAACATGGTATATCAATTAAGGTTATAAGATCTGATCGTGGTGGTGAATACTACGGAAGGTACGACGGATCAGGTGAACAACGTCCAGGTCCATTTGCTAGATTTCTTAGTGAGTGTGGGATCGTTCCTCAATACACCATGCCGGGTTCTCCGAACATGAATGGTGTAGCTGAGAGACGAAATAGAACCCTTAAGGATATGGTACGAAGTATGATTTGTCGTACAACTTTACCTCACTCACTATGGGGAGATGCATTAAAGACCGCAATGTATATTCTCAATAGAGTTCCTACAAAAGCTGCTAACAAAACCCCTTATGAGTTATGGACGGGTAAGAAACCTGTCTTAAAGCACTTACGAGTTTGGGGATGTCCAGCTGAAGCAAGGCCTTATAAGCCAAATGAAAAGAAACTGGATGCAAGAACTGTTAGTAGTTATTTTGTAGGATATGCTGAAAGATCACGGGGATTTAAATTCTACGATCCTAAAACAAGAACATTTTTTGAGACGGAAAATGCTCGGTTCTTTGAGGATGTTGAGTTTGGGGGGGAAGATAATGTTAAAGGTTTTGTGTTTGAGGAGGAGTTGGAAAATATTCCTTTTCCTGCAGTAGTTGTTGATCATGATCAAGCTTTCATTCCTAACATGATTCAACAACATCCGGTACAAATCCAAGACAATGCTGAACTTCCAACTCATCAAGATCATCCAGTTATTCCTCAATCCATTATACATGAGGAAAATGTGGATCAAACTCAACATACTCAAATTCAAGAAGAGCCTGTGCCTTTAAGAAGATCCACTAGAGAAAGGAAAAAAGCAATTTCAGATGATTATGTTATTTTTCTTCAGGAACATAATAATAACATTGGCTTAGAGGGAGAGGATCCACTCACCTTCCATGAAGCAGTCAATGGTTCCAACTCTCAAAAGTGGATTAATGCCATGGGTGAGGAAATGCAATCCATGAAAGATAATGACGTTTGGGATCTTGTTTCATTGCCTGAAGGTGTGAAACCTATTGGTTGTAAATGGATTTTTAAAACCAAAAGGGATTCACAAGGTAATGTAGAAAGATATAAAGCTCGTCTTGTCGCCAAAGGATTCACCCAAAAGGAAGGCATTGACTATAACGAGACTTTCTCTCCAGTTTCTTCGAAAGACTCTTTTAGGATCATCATGGCACTTGTAGCGCATTTTGATCTTGAGTTACATCAGATGGATGTAAAGACCGCTTTTCTTAATGGAGACATTGAGGAAACAATTTATATGTTACAACCGGAGGGGTTGGATTCCAACGAATCTAGCCAATTGGTTTGTAAACTTAAGAAATTCATCTATGGGCTTAAGCAAGCTTCCCGTCAATGGTATCAAAAGTTTCATCAGGTTGTTCTCTCATTTGGGTTTAAAGTGAACCCTGTTGAATATTGTGTATACCATAAGTTCAGTGGGAGTAGATTTGTTTTCTTAATCTTATATGTGGATGATATTTTGCTTGCTAGTAGTGATGTAGAACTGCTTCGAGAAACCAAGAAATTTCTTTCGGAACAATTTAAAATGAAAGATCTTGGTGAAGCATCCTTCGTATTAGGGATCCAAATTCATCGTGATCGTTCACGAGGAGTTTTAGGATTATCACAGAAGGGTTACATCGAAAGTCTATTAAAACGATTTAGCATGCAAAATTGCAGGCCACATGATACCCCCGTATCTAAAGGAGATAAATTTAGTTTGAACCAGTGTCCCAAAACTGATATTGATTCCAAGTTTATGGAAAATATTCCTTACGCATCAGTGGTAGGGAGCTTTATGTATGCGCAGGTTTGCACTCGTCCGACCTCGCATATATTGTTGGAATGCTTGGTAGATATCAAGCTAATCCAGGAAGAGAACATTGGGTAGCAGCCAAAAGAGTCTTCAGATACTTACAAAGCACAAAGGATTTAATGCTCACATATAGGAAGTCGGATAGACTTGACATCATTGGGTTTTCTGATTCCGATTTTGCTGGATGCCAAGACAGTCGTAAATCGACATCTGGCTATCTTTTTCTGCTAGCTGGAGGTGCAGTTTCATGGAAGAGTGTCAAACAAACACTCGTTGCATCTTCCACTATGGAGGCTGAATTTGTAGCTTGTCATGAGGCATCTAATCAAGCTATGTGGCTGCGAAACTTTGTTTCAGGACTGCAAATAGTTAATGGTATTGAAAGGCCACTTAAGTTGCACTGTGACAGTAGAGCAGCAGTCTTGTACTCAAATAACAACAGGAGCTCTTCAAAATCTAAGCATATAGATATTAAGTTCCTTGTTGTGAAGGAAAGAATTCAGAGTGGGTTCATTAGTATTGAGCATGTGGGAACAAACTATATGATTGCAGATCCGCTCACTAAGGCATTAGCACCCAAGGCCTTTCATGATCATGTTACAAATATGGGTGTTGTTGCATTTGATGCCATTTGATTTAGTGGGAGTTTGTATTTTTATTTATGCTTGGTACTGTACTTAATGTCATGACATTAATAAATTATTCAGTTATTTTCAGTTTTCATTGTTTACTCTGAATTTTGATGTCATTTGGTTAAAGTTGGACCAGTTGGAAATAGGCATGTGCAGATCACATTACATGTAATTTCCATGCTACACATCCACACTTGATTTATGTCATTTAGTTAAATTGATGCATGAGATTAATGTGGGTTTAGTTGCAAACAATAGCAACGACTGCCTCTTTAGTCCTTGTGTTAGTGAGACTAATGGACGGAATCGGTTTAGATGACTTTTCTAGTTGTGTACACATTAAAGATGTAGAGATGTATATGCAATAGAAGTTATATGTACATGGTTATATATAGTCCAAGTGGGAGATTGTTAGAATTTGGACTATAAATCATGTACATTTATGCATAAGGACATGTAGACGTACATGTATTGCATGAAATTATTGTGTATATATTTCTATTATATGGTATAAGGACCCAATTGAGGTGATCTATTTAATTTAGGGTCTTTGTCATCTAAAATACAAGTGTGGTGGCTAAATTGTAAATGTGTAGAATTCCTGGGGTTTAATTGTTAATTATTGATAGACTAATTAACAATTAACCCATTAAGATTTATGGGTATGGTTAACCCATTAAGATTTATGGATGTGGTCCCTGACTATGGAATTTAGTATATAAAGGAAAAGAGATTGAGAAACCCTGGACATCCATCAGTCATCAAATTCCAAACAGTCAGAAGACCTCCTCCCAAAACCTAACTCCTCCAGCGCCGCCATCTTCTCCCTAAGCACCGCCTCCGGTGACTTCGCCTTTTTCGCAGCCGGAGCGCAGTGGACTTGCTCGGGTTTCAGGCTTCTTTAATCTACCCAATGGAATCAAGTACGCTTCCGTGTTCTTCATTTTTCTTAAAGATCTGACATGAATGTTTCTGAATTATCAATGGCATGTTCCTTAAATTCCTTATAATAACACGTTACAGCAGCGACAAAACAATCTAATTCTGGGCGAAGTCCATTTCAGAGCGCTTAGACATCAGGAGATATATCTCTCTCTGTTCATGAATTTAGCAAGGAATGAGCAAGGAAAAACAGAACCGTAATTTATAGGGGTACACGTAAAATTGCAGATGTTTTCGGGGGTATCCAAGCAAAACTCCAAAGTTTTGGTTTTGGAGTAAAGTTTGACCGTTGATATCGCGATAGACGGTGACGATGATGCCTGCAAACGATGAACAGAAGGTGGACGAATTTATTCGGGCCCGTCGGGAAGTTTACAGGTTATCGTATTTCGCGGCCCATAAACTTTGTGCTCCGCCATAAATCTATAAAAGGCTGCAAAGGAAGGATACATACTTATTGTTTTGAATATCTGCTCTCCTCTCTTCAAAAAAAATATTATATTTTCAATGCCTGTCACTCATTTTTTGAATTTTTAGAATTGAAATTCGGTTCCCGCAAAAATCCAATTACCCAATTTTAAAAATCCAAAATATAAATTTTAAGCAACACTAGTTAACTCGCGGACCATATTTTTGATCTATGGTCAGTTGGGAGTTTTCACATTCATATCAACAAGGAAAAATTTTTTATAATGCCCGTTTCGAAAACTCCCTTCCAATTTTAAAAAATTTCAAAAAACCCCTCCATTAGTAATAGTTAGTATTAAAAATATCAGAATATTATAGTAGTACTCATAATAAAATTATAAAGTAATATAATTATATATAAAATATGATAATAAAAAAAATAAAAGGTTATGAAATACTGTAGTTATAAATTAATTATTATGATCAAAAAAATAAAAGCTTTTTTCAATTAGTTTAATTATAATAATTATTTTTTATTATATTTGATTTTTATTATTTTGCCTTATTTTTATTTATATTGATTTAATTTTAATTATAATAAATATAATTGTATTACAGTATATAAATATTATTATTATTATTATCACTATAGTAATAATATGAGTTAATTCAAAATATTTGTCACATCAAATATATTGAATATAAAATTTTAAAAGTTGAAGAGATTATCAATTTTTGGAAGAGGTTTAGAAAATTTCAGGCGGATGTTATTTAGTAGATTTCCAATATTTTTTTAATGATAATTCACTTTGTACGAAGATTTTTACAAATTCAAAGATGCTCTCAGAAGGAGTACTCGAAAAAGTCAAATGTCAACAATTCCAGCGCGGAAAAGTTCATTCGGGTTTATGCGCACGTGCACATGTCAAGCGAGCCAGCTCGCCACCTGACTCTCTTGTCCTCGCATTTCTCTGTCAACCAAAGTATGCAGCGAGTCGTGCCAAGCGTCTCCTCAAGCTAGCTGTTTAGGTCTGTTTGGTTTGCAATCAGTCTGGAGATTATTTTTTTTTTATAAAATTAATATTATTTTATTTTATATTATTATTAAATTAAATAATTATAAAAATTTAAATAATTTTTATAATTTTAAATTATTAAAATGTTAATTTTTATAAATAAATATTAGTTTAAAAAAAGATTCACTAGTCTTATTCTAATTTTGAACCAAACGGTACTTATGATTTATGGATATATTGCCGTTTAGTTGGGGCTTAAAGTCAAGGTCGAGGTCAAGGCTAATAAATCGCTTTTGTAAACTAATATTTTTTTATTAAAATTAAGTTTTCAATAATTTAAAACTCAAAAAATTATTTAATTTTTTATAATAATTTAATTTAATAACAGTATAAAATAATAAATATTAATTTTATAATAAAATAATAATAATTTTGAAACGAACTGATCCTGATTCTGATCCCAAAACAAACGATGCCATGTATTCTCTTTTTTTATTGGGCTCAATATCTAATTTATTTATTTTTATCGAAATTTTATACCCGAGTCGAAATCAAGTTCCAAACTCCAAATTGCAAATACAAAAATTTCAGATCCCATCGTTCCGAATTTTTGGACTGTTAGACCCATTGATAGCTATTTTATTATTAAATTGAAAATATATTATATAATTTTCATTAATATAATGTACGGCTACATGCTTCGAAAAATTCAAGACTTATTATTTTTAGGAAAGCAAAAATATGATATTATGTATGCGCCCGCACGCAAAGAAATCCTTTCATCTAAATTCCAAAAAAATCGAGGCGGGGGGGTTAGGCCAGCCCAACTGCTCCCATAAACCTATCGGGAATCAACTAACGTAGGTCACACCCTACTGTCTTACGTGTACAGACTACATCACACCCGTTCAATGCCTCGATATTTGACCCTGCACAAATCCCAAGATCGGCCGACAATACCTCTGCTTTCTTACGGTGTTCCCATCCAGCAACAAGTGCCACCTTAAAAGACTCGACCCATCCGCCGTTAAGACGAGGGATTTTGCATATATACCCCTGAAACTTTTAAATATTTGTGCAAATCCCTATAAAAGTTGGATTTATGCATACATCGTTACAAATCCTAGAGAGATTATTTTTAGTTACCAATTGCGTTAAACATGAACGAAATTTAGTATTGGATTGCAAACCATTAAAGAACCAACCAAGTGAAGAGTTAATGCTATTTTAATAGTCTTTCGAATGAAGTGATCGAGTTTATATTGGAATATATATTAGCTAATATAATGTTCATTATGTACGGGTGATTGAATAAAATTTAATTTTTTATCATAGAAAATATATTTACCACGGCAATTTTAGAGGCAGTATTCTAAGAATTTCAAATTTGGAAGATAGATATAATTCCACTGAATTTGTAGGGTATGTTTGTAAATCTAACTTTGTGACGGTGTTTGTTCTATTTGGCAACTTCCGAATGTTGAAGTATCACATATCCCGAGGATGAGGGACGGCGGCGTCGGATGAGAATACCGTGGCGTTCCTTCGGGCTTCAGTCACACCGTTGTGGTCCGTACGCTGAGGTCAGCGGTGGATCTCGCCGAGTTTTTCTCTGGAAATTTATCAGAAGAAGAAGCTGGAAAGGGGGAAGAGAAGATACGAGAGAACGAGGAGATCTCCCGTCGGTGCTGATTCTGATGCAATGTGGCTCGATCTCTGGAACCTCAGGTCTGTGTTTCGCTTTCGATTCGAAAATTTTGAGGATTTTGCTTGGGCTTTGTGTTGGTTTTCGTCGATCCCTGTAGTTTTTGGCGATTTTTGGTCAAATTGGCACCTTGAAATCTACATTCAGTTGGAAAGTTCAAATCTTCCTGTGTTTTGCTGTTTGAGGTCGAAAATGTTCGATCTTTTTTGGTTTTCCTTAAGTGAAGTAATTTTTCTTGCTGTAAAAGGTGGCATAATTTTTAATATTCGAATGCTTCAGTTCGCTTGGAATTTCCGGTACGATCCGTGTTTTTCCAGCTGGTTGCATTTTTCGGTAAATTTTTTAAAAATTCTTCTGTGCTTGATGCTTCGGGTCCAGTGGAATTTTGATGCAATTTTGTACAGCATATTAGTCGATCTGGTTCTCTAGCTGCTGCCTATGACTTTTGTTTTGTTTTCTTCTTTTCAGCCGTTAAGTTTTCGTCTTTTGCCAAAATTATGTTTATTTTATCTTTTTGTTAGAAAATTGGTTTTGAACTTTCCTTCTGCCTGTGTTGAAATTCTCTCTCTGCGGTCCCCGTCTTGATGAGATATCATTATTCCTTGGAGTTTGATTTTTGTCTTTAAAATCTCCATTTCTTGCTCTAAATCTTTGTTTCTGTTGTCTAGTCAAGCCTAGCAAAGCTCTGAACTTTTTCGCAAGATAATGTCATGGGACCATAGTCTGAAAAAAAATTTCAAAAGATTTGAGAAAAGAATGGAAAGAAGAGAAAGAAGATAAAGAGTTCTTTTTTTCTTTATTGTAAGAAAAGTTTCATGTGAGTTTCGGATCGGCGTGATTTGCTGATACGCTGTCTGTTTTGATGTAGTTACATCTGATTTTTTTTAGATATAAATCACATCTAATATTTTTTAGATATAAACAAGTGTGACTCTTGTGTTAGAAGTATGGAGCTTGTTCCTATCGGTTGATTGTTTGTGTGCAGGCATCTAATTGAGGTGAGCTAAGTCTGATAATTATACCAAACCTGGCTGGCCTGCTGATTTATCCTAGAGCTTGACTGTCAGAGGTGAACACTTGTGCTATCATAATTGTGGAAATTAGGTCCTCTTTATTATTGGAAGCTTTTGTTGTAACTTTGATTGGTGTGAATATCAGTTTTTGCATCCATTTCTGAAGTGACTAGGGGATTGTCCTCAGTCTTCCTCAGTCCTCAGTATGATAATCAATTTGGAGTGAATGATGCATTATTAGCTGCCATGCAATTCATGCACCTTTTGGCTTCTATCAAGAGTTCAGAGTGTTGCATTTTAATCTCCTTCAGTCCAAAAACTGTATATTCTGATGTTGCTATTTCTGTTGACTTTGTTAAATAAATCCACAACACCATTGTAGAGAATTTACTGCTTTTCATGAAATGCTCCTAAATAAATTATTTAACATGTGTTACATATGTTGCTATGAGGATTTTAAGTTTTTAATCTCTTTATTCTGATCACCTGGATGAAGGTTCATTTTCTCTGAATTTTTCTGCTTTATGCCAGTCTTCATGATGAAGGTTTGAGTTTTCAGTGGAAAACTGATCAAGGTTGGGCTTTACTGAACTGAATTATCACCATGGGTGGCTGCGTATCAACTCCAAGCAGAAGGCCTAGGTCACAGAGGAGGTACATTTTGAGGTCCAGAAGATGCCGTGGAAAGATTTCAGCCTCTATTCCTGATGCACCCAGTGGTCATTTTAATAATAGAGGAAATAGGGCGTCAGATTTTGGTGTTAATGAATTTGTACATGTTGAGACTGCTGCAGCAGCTCGTCGAAAATCTGAAGTTTCGAACTTAACATTCCATCTTACTCAGTTGCAATGGCATCACAGTCAGATGGATGCAAATGGTATGGTGGTTTGCTAACTTGGATTAGTTTTTCTCAACCGGCTAATTATTTGCCCCTAGTGCTTTGTGTGATATTTATGAACTTGGAGTCCCTTTCTTGCTCCATTATCAGTTAGAAGACAAGTCAATATGCTATTTGCATATGAAGTTAAAACTTATGGATAGAGTATAATCATGTGGATGACCAGACAGATCAAGTACATATTATGTAGATTTATCTTCTGGTCTACATATTTGTTTCTCATATTTTCCAGAGTCCTGCAATCGACATATTTAATATATATGCTGTCTTCATCCAGTGATCTGCCAAGAAGATGCTTGGTTTGACTCTGTCAGTATTTTGGAGTCTGATTCAGATGATGATTTTAGCAGTGTTCATGGAGGAGGTATCACCTTTGCCAGGAAATGAATCAAAATTTGTTTGCTGAATCGTTTGGTTCTAATTTATTTTCCATATTATGCAGACTGTTTTCCATCTGTAAGCAATGCAGTTGGGACCCAAATGCTCCAGTGCGAAAATGCTTCTAGCATTGTGGATGCTGTATCTAAGTTTGAGGAGCTTTGTGATAGCATGCCAGTAGCATTGGCTGTTGAACAATATTTAAGGCGAGATGGTTGTATACCTGAGGGTCTTTTGAACAAAGATGAGTCCAAAGAATCTGATGAATCGACTACTCTAAGCCCTCAAGTCAATGAAGCTCCAAAGAGGAAGGCTGAGGAGGCCAATAATGAAAAACAAAACACAGAATCTAATACAAGAGAGAGTAGGAATTTGGCCGACTTGCATGGTGGCTTTAAAGGATCAAAAGAGTATAAATATGATAGAGAAGAAAAATCTCGAGAGAATGCTTTGAAGCAGATCACTTCGTCTTGCTTACCTCGGTTAGCTCCGTCTCTTAGCTTTAGTAATAAAGTTCAGCAGATTCCAAGTGTTAGCTCGCCATGTCAGAAAAGAAAGTCTGCAGTCATCAGGCTTTCCTTCAAGAGGAGATCTTATGATGGAGATGAAGCTACTGAAATTTGTGAGTTGACTTCTTTCCCCATTAATTTGATGTGCCAGTGGCTTCCGTGTTCACTTAAGTCTTGATTTTGTGGTAACAATATCTGGTGGCTTCATAGTATGACATGTAGATTCAATGGCAGTACCTCCTATTTTTCACTTATCTCCTTTATGCAATAACCTGTATCTGTCCCTCTTCACCTGGATTTTTGATGTTAGTCCTGGTTATCATAAAATCAGTCTGAGGAATATGTTTTTTGAGTCTCAATGCTAGGCTCAAGATGTGTAGACTTTGCGCTTGTATCTGCTTCTGACGTCAGGATTCTCCTTGGTTATCCAAATGTTATTCAAGCATTATCATTCGGATCACAACTGTTTGACTGCAATTTCTAGCTGGTTATGCTTCACAATTTTCTTTTAGCTCTCATATATGAACTGGTGCTTCTGAATGGTACAGGTGCTTCAAAGAGATTCTTGTATCGTCCCAGGGCAGGGCTTTCTGTCCCATGTTCAACCAGTGAGAAACCAATGGAAGGATGCTGGTCTGTCCTTGAACCTTCATTCTTTAAGCTGCGTGGAGAAAACTATTTTAGGTATAAAAGATGCTTAAATAGAAATAATTTCTTTTCTTACTAAATCATTTTCACCTATTTGCGTCATAATTATTAACATAATACCTTCATTTTCCTTGATTTTTATGGTAACTTTACAGAGATAAGAAGAAGTATCCTGCTCCAAACCATGCTCCATACATTCCCATTGGTGTTGATCTATTTGTTTGCCCTCGAAAGGTACATCATATTGCTCAACACATTGAGCTTCCATGTGTTATGGCGCACGAGAGAGTTCCCTCTCTCCTTGTAATTAATATTCAGGTATGCTCCATATATATCTTGATTGTTATTGGGATCATCACTGCATGTTGAGAAAATTTGTTGAATAAATCACATATAAACTCTTTGTATTGCTTGTTGTCAGCTGCCTCATTACCCAGCTGCCATGTTCCTTGGCGATAGCGATGGGGAAGGAATGAGCCTTGTGTTATATTTCAAACTTTCTGAGGATTTTGAGAAACAGATTCCTCCACATTTTCAGGATAGCATCAAGGTATTTCTACCCTTGGTGTTATGCATGCCTTGGTATATGTACCAGTATAGTATATCTGATTATGATAAATGTGCCAGAAAAATTTCTAATGGTCATCTGGTACCCTTTTTATTTGAGCAGAGATTTGTTGATGATGAAATTGAAAAGGTGAAAGGGTTTCCAATGGATTCAACTGTTCCTTTTAGAGAAAGGCTAAAAATAGTTGCTGGCATGGCCAATCCAGAAGATCTCCAGTTGAGTGGTACTGAAAGAAAGCTGCTAAATGCTTATAATGAAAAACCAGTACTTTCACGCCCGCAACATAGTTTTTATCAGGTAATAGATGGTGCAACATCTTCGTTGTCGGCCAATGTCTATGTACTGTGATTGCAAATTATGAATGATAATCATGCGCAACTATCCTGATCCCAACTGTTACCAAGCAAAAACTATCCATATCGCAAAAATGTCAAACCAGTTATACTCCATGATGGATTAGGTCTTGGTTTTGAATCTCCTTATCTTTTGGGAGCTAGGTTTGCTTTTATGCTTTATGATCCCGCTTAACATAATTCCACTAGAAGTATCTTCTTCTTCTTTAAAAAATGAATGGGAGGAGGATTCATTCCTTGAAATGTTACTTTGAATACAGCAATATTTTCAACTTCTAGAAGTGAAAAGGGGGGCTGTTGGGCTTAGAGCAAGTTTATAATTTGTTGGCCTCTATTAGAGCTGCTGAAACTGCACCAACTATGTTGTTTTATTTAACATTCTTCAGTTATAAATGCAAGGACAGATAGCCAAAATAGACATTTTTGTTTTTTATTTTTCTGTATAAATTTTATTGCGCTGAGCAACTATTCCTGCAAATGCTAATTTATGTAAGTTAGGCAACTATTCTAGAATTGTCTAATGATTTTGTGTTGGTTTTTGTTAGGGATCAAATTACTTCGAGATTGACTTAGACATACATCGATTTAGTTACATAGCAAGAAAAGGTCTTGAATCTTTTCGAGAACGCTTGAAATATGGGATTCTCGATTTGGGCTTCTCAATCCAGGTAATAATTTTGATTTTCTCATGAATTCAGCTTAAATATCATATGAAGGTGTAAAGAAAGAAAGTCAACTATCATTTTGCAATTACCTAACTAAAGAATTGCTGTAGGCACAAAAGCAAGAGGAGTTACCAGAGCATGTTCTTTGCTGTTTGAGACTTAACAAGATTGATTTCATTAGCCACGGGCAAATACCAACAATAGTGACCCTCACCGATGATCGGTCGTGAGAAGCCAGTTCGAGTTTTATAATTTTCCTCCCAAGCTTCTCACATGGCTTGCCAGGCAATGTGATCTCATGCAGGGGGACTTCAACAGCTAGCCAGCTTGGGCAAGCATACAACACATCACAAGGAATAAGTTTAATGCAGTAATTGTTGTCATGTCACCATCTGGTTGTGTGATTACAAATTATTGTCATATATTCTTCCTTGTTGATCAATATCAAGTACACATTTTTATGAATTATGCCTTCGTAATAGTTTTTCATAGTGTTCAGTTGGAAGTGATGAAAGTGAATCTTTGATGACTTGCACAAAAGTGGTGGTTTTGGTGTTTTCAACAAGTTGATTGGAACTCTATTTTGGTTTCTTGCTAGTGGCAAAAAAAGCATGGGGCTGGTTTTAGTCCCACAAAACATAAATAAAACAAATCAAGGGTGTAATTTGCAATTTCATTGAAGGATGCAGACAGAAATTCAAACTTTTAAAGGGAAATGAACGTAAAATCCTAGGAGCATGGTACTCTGTTCCGCGCTCGAGCTCGAGCGAAACAGCACGAGTTCAGCTTCGTTCATTCTACCTGGTCATGCAACTTGTCCGAGATGGTGATTAAACGGTCCCGATTTAGTAAATCAAATTTCTCGATGAATCTCGGCCGTTCGTCAGAGCAAGCGGGCTCCCCGTATAGGGAGATGCCCTCTATAGGGGGATCCCGCACAGCCTCTCCTTCCCTCTCGCATTTCGTCACCCTGAAACCCTTCTTCGGGTCTTAGAGCTCGAGGGGGAGATCAATGGCGGAGAACCAAACCCTAGCGAAGGAGAAGCCGAAGCCTCTCCGCTGCATCGTCAAGCTAGGTCGCCACAAATCCGAACCGACATCCTATTTCTCCCTCTAATTCTCCAGATTTTCTGGTTTTCGGCTGAATTTTTTGTTGTCGTGGATTCAGGAGGATCTGCGATCACCCGCAAGAACGAGCTGGAGACAATAAACGAAGAGAATCTCAGATCGGTTTGCCGGCAGCTCAGAGAAGCCATGATTCCTCAAGCGATGAGGCTTTCTCCCCCGAAAACCATTGGAATGGATTGGAGCCGGCGACGAGATGGAGATTTGGAGGTCTTGGATGTCGATGGGTTCGGAGCGGATTCGTCGCTGGGTCTGGATAACAACTTCATCGTCGTCCATGGAGCGGGTTTGGTTTGATTCTTCGTCTTTTTCATGTGAACAGCGCGAAATCATGAAATGGGCGATTTATGTGGTTTTGATTTGTTGTAATTTTGCAGGATCGTTTGGGCATTTCCAGGCCAGTAGATCGGGGGTTCACAAAGGAGGGTTGCAGATGCCGATCGTCAAAGCTGGATTTGTGGCAACACGTATCTCGGTGAGGGTTTCCTAGTTCTTCTGATATGATTTTTCTGTTTACTGTATGATATGCTACTCATGGTTTGATCCGGATCGTCTACATGAAATCTCTTTGACTAATCTTTTCTCTGCATCCTTGCACTTCCATGGAAGAACATTAAGAATTTTGATTCTCACATTTTTGTATAATCTTCCAAATTTTATTGAAGATAAATGAATGCCCGGATGCTGTGTACGAAGTTGTCCCCAAATTTGTTTCATTTAATGAAACTTGAGGTCCTTTTTTTTGGTAAATTATCCCAAAAATGTTTAGTAAGTTCTTGAATTTTGATTTCCTAATATGTACAACGGGAACTGTATTCTGCTTTATGTTTCAATCTGAAGATTTATCTGACCCACACACTTTCTGTAATAAAACTTGTCCGTGTACTGGTTGTTTCTGCTGATTGTGCATCTTTCTGATCTTGCAGGTGACATCTCTTAACCTTGAAATTATTAGAGCTCTAGCAAGAGGTATGTAATTTATCTATCTAATCCCTGGACATGCAAACTCTGTGGATACAATGCCTGTTTTTTGCAAAACTTAACTAGCCTGGACTAAATTGCATTTTCTTCTGAGCTGCACAGATGTTTAAGATAATAATTATTTTTTTGGCTATAATTTAATTATTATAGCTAGAAGGTACAAAATTCTAGCTGTCGATAACTGTCAGTGTGCCAGACAGTTAGTTGTGCCCTTTTTGAGTAAATAAATTTAGTTCCTGTGGTGGTTGTGATCAGTTAGTATGGTGTTTCTCAATGACCTTGTTAAACCAATCTGTGGTGTAGAATGTTTACTAAAACAATAGAACTTATGACTTGTGATATTGCTTTGTCACCATGGCGATTGCTTTATGGTATTTAATTTGACCATTCAATTTAGCAGATGGCTTTCATGTTGAAGAGATGGTATAATGGTGCTTTTTGACGTCTTTAAATTTTGCCACAGATTATAACATCTTTGGCATTTTAATGTTGATTTAATCATTTTTAGAGGATGAAGATTCTGTCCCCTCTTTGAGTAGTATTAAGTACATCTTCATTATGACATTTCCCAATTCATTATGTAATTTTTACCAATAGTTTCATGCTTTTGGGCTACGGTGTGGTTTGAATATATTCACTATACATCTTGCCTGATTTAATGTTTAACTCCTTGTAGAAGGGATACCATCAGTTGGAGTGTCACCATTTGCTTGTGGATGGACAACAAGTAGAAGAAATGTGAGAAGCAGCCTTAAATACTGTGCTTAGACCATTTTTCTCCTGTTTTCCCTTGGAATATAGGGCACTATGTTTCATTCGGATTACCCTCTTTGTGTTCTTATGACCTGATTTAAGCCATTGCAATTTTCATTTTTCTCTTTAGCTTGTATTTGTTTGACTGGTTTTTTCTTTTGCAGATTGCTTCAGCTGATGTTTCTCAGATTGAGAAGGCTCTATATGAAGGTTTTGTTCCGGTGAGCTTCAAGTTTTTGTTGACAGCATGAATAGCAGTCTTATCTTTTGCACAATTTATAGCTTCCAGTGGCGCACTTAGCAAATAATCATCCATGTTCTTAATCAAGCAACATTTCCAATCATTGTCTTTTTCTTCTTTCAGATGGACAATATAAGCTAAAATTAGTTCAAGAGTAGCACATGGCGTAAAAGATAGAAACATACAGGCAGAGTCATGAGGGAATTAACAAAAATTGTGTTCTAGGAACAGACTGCATTTCAATTAGCTCTCTTCACCATCATCATGACTGCAAACTGTTCGGATGGGGAACTTAAAAGGTTGCCCTACATGTTTAAACTTTAATTGAGGAATAGATATTTTAGTTCCGATGCCATCCACTTGGACTAGCGTCAAGTAGTAAGTTCCTGACCTATGCAATCAAGTTAATGACACCTATTCCCAGGCAGCCGGCAATCTATAAATTTCAATTATGGTATCTTTAGCTGGTATAATAGTCCACAAAGTATAAATTGAGAGAGACTTGGCTTTTTATTTGGAGACCTGAAAAAGGTTTCCTTGTTGGCAATGGATATTGAAGGGCTCAAAAATGCGAAAAATTTGCTGGTTTAATAGGGACTCCATCCACAATTTCCTGTGTCTTCAGACATATTAGGATGCATAGCAGTTTCAGACAGTTAACTTATCTTGCATTACTATAGTTGCTTCTTCCACTTTTTTTTTATTGATGTGTTTCTTGTATTTTATGATCTGACAGCTCCTTTCTTCTAGGTTTTGCATGGAGATGCAGTGCTGGATAACTTTCTGGTTTTTTCTACCTTGAAATAGTCTAGAAACCCATTATGTTTATTATAATGTCAATAGCAGTTGATGAGACACAATAAGAAGAAATATCAAACTACAATTAAATACCTCTATTTGATACTTTGGTGCAGGAGTGTACTATATTGAGTGGGGATGCAATCATCCGTCATCTTGCACAACTATTAATGCCTGAGTATGTCGTATTCCTTGTATCCTACAATTTTTCACCCCAAAAATAAGGGTTTATGTACCCTGCAAACACTGATAATTTTTAATTGAGCACTAGACACTTTTTTTAGACACAGTGGTTTGCATCTACAATAACTCAGTAATTCTGATACACAAATTCCTTATTAGTTTAGTTTACTTACAGTCATTTTGAGATTATACCATCTACTTAAATAGCAGCATATTTTCCCCAAGTCAGTTTTGGATATGGTAAATAGCTTGATCCTCTATATGGTCTTCGCTTTTGTACTTGTGCTTTCCTATACATCGTGTTATGTAGACAGACGTTCTTGGAGTTTATGACTGTCCACCTGCTGACCCAAATGCTGTGCTGCTTAGAGAGATAGGTGAGAATACATAGAATCAGAGAGCTATATAGAGCCTGTCAGATGAATATATATATATTTTGTTGCTTATTATATATACATACTATGTATCATTCCTTAATTTTGCTAATTGGTGCTAAACTTAAAACTCTATTGACATGCCTACAGCTGTAGATAAAGATGGCAGATGGTCCATTGTGAAACCCATGGTGGAGCACTTAAAGGAGGGAGGTAGGATGACTATTAAGCCATTTCTGGTACATCACCTAGATTTTAGTAATATGAAAAAGAAGTACATAAATAGAAAGGCATGTTGAAGTTGTACAGGCAATTGCTAGTGTGTGTAGATTTCTAACAAGGTTAACATCTTGAGTGGATTTTGAGCTAGGGTTTTATCCAACTCATTTTAAAGTTTGGGGGAGGTAGTAATCAAAGCTCATTTTAAACATAGATTTGCATGATTTGGAAAGCTGTCAGGTGCATTTAACATCAAGATGGCATTGTGTAACATATCTGAATGGCACCATTTCTTCTGCAGTTGAGATATCAGTAGCAGCACATGACACCACTGGAGGAATGGAGTCCAAAATACTAGAAGCTGCAGAAATTGCCAAACTTGGAATTGATGTCTATATTACCAAGGTAACAAATTTTGTATACCATGTTGGCTATTGTGATCTATTGATTCATTTCAACTAAAAGGTCACTTGGTTAAAAACAGGCAGGTACTGATCACTCACTAAGAGCTCTGAAGGGGGAAGTATCAACAGTTCCCGATGATTGGCTGGGAACTGCTATCAGATCATCGAAAATGAACTGCCCAACCTAATGGTGCATAAACTTAAGGTTCTTATTTATTTAAGAACATATGTCTAGCACCAGGAATTTAGTCTGTAACATTGATAAACATCATGCAGCAATCGCAAGTCGGCTGTTTCCTAACTTTACAAAAATTTGGTAGGGTCATTATTTATTCAAAAATGTGTTAAACATTTGTGCTTCACTAGCGATTATATTTTTGGTAAATGCCACCTGACGTCTTGCAGCATTTGCAGAACCATGTGTTATTGAAATTTGAAATAATGGGTACTTCTCTGAGGTAATTACTATTTACAACTTATCTTCTTTTTCTTTATTTGAAACATTAGTTATCTTCTTGATTTCAAAGAAACTACTGCTTTTCTTTCACCCTTCTGTATAATTTAGGTGAGGAACGTTATAACTTACTTTTTTGTGTATTCCTGTTACATACCCAAAATCTTGCGGCTTGTTAGAATTGCAAATAGCAAACATGATCACTATTAGTAAAATTAACATATATAGTATTATTGCCTGCCACTCTGAATTGCTAATTTAAGTCTTGTCATTTCTGCAAAAATGGTTCATTTTGAAAACTGTAGCCTGCAGAGTTCATCATTCGTTGCCCCCTTTTCTGTATGGTACCTTTAACAGTTCAAATTTTGATCATTGGAGGTAAGGATTTCAATAAAATTTCCCAAATCAAGTAAATTATAAGGGCCTGTTTGGATACTTCTAAATTCTATTGAAATTGAAGGTTTCATAGGATATTTTCCTTCATAGAAAAATATTTTGGCACCATATTTTTACAATTTTAAAATCTCTTGGAATCACAGGATTTCATTATTTTTTTTTTCATAGGAGAAATAGGAAAATTAAAAAGAGGTTTCATCTCATTTTGCTTTTTCTATAGAATGGAACTTGCATGTAAGTTTCTTTCTCATTAAGTATCTCATCCTACCAATCATCGGATGGAGATCAGATGATATGCAATCTCAAATTTTATAAAAAATCCAATGGATTTTTTTCCTAAAGCATTCAAACGGACTCTAAGAAGTTAAATGAGTCTGCTTTAAATGTCCAACAACAATTCTTTTAGATGATGCTAGCTGAGAATGATTAAAATGCAAATAGGAAAATAGGCACATTGACAGTTTGTGTTTGTCACTGGAAGCAGTGGTGCATTTTAGCAAATAAACAAATTTGAATTTGCTCACTGAACTTGGACAAGCAACAGCTGCCATATGGCTAAAATGCAGGCAGCAAATACAAAAAAATGTGTGGCCCCAGCGGGTCGCCTCATATACAATGTCTCTTACTCCCCTACCACTAACCATTGCACCTCTACACAGAACTTCTCCCCCTTCACCATCTTCACCTTCTACTCAGTCCTCCATATCCCCTTCAATCCCCTCCATCCTCCAATCCAGTACACACCCCAGAACCCCTCACCCAATTACAACCTCAACCACTACACCCAAGGTCAAATGAAAGCAAGAGAAACTATCACTTGGTAATATAGCATTGCTGGCAAAGAGGCAAAATTCAAAATAAGAAGGAAATACTCAATCCGTTCAAACAAATTACACACCTCCAATTACACATTTCCCCGATAAGTTTTGTTTAGATAAAAGACCAACTGTGCACTATGTTCCAGTTTAAGTCTTGCAACCAACTATATGTAGTTCTTTAAAGATGAAAGAGCTATATGAGCCTAGGACTTGGGCCCAATGTCCTTCAGCGCACAGATCTGCTCTTCCCCCATTGCAGACATGACAGTCACCACAAGGTCCTTCCCTTCCGCAAAACCATCCTTGATCTAACAATAATCACGCAAAACAAGTAAAGATATCAAGTTCAAAGCAAACCATGAAACATAAACAGAATGGACCTTACTGTATTCTGCAAACATTGAAACAACAAAAATAAAAGAGCAACACAAACAACCACCGTGGAAACAACTATTTAAGTGATGGAACTAGCATTCCTCAAGCAGAGGGCCAATTCATTTCCCTCATATTACTGCCTATATGGAGATCCCACTAACAGTGGTCTTCTCTAAGGGCCGTCTGGATTGTACACCAGTTACCAGTGAGATACTATATTGCTGAAGTGGCCTCAATGGTCATAGCTACAATAACAAAATATCTGCAGCATATAGTGATAAATGAAACCAAGTTCTGAATAGGAGTATCTAAATCTCTTGAAGAAGAAAGTGATGTATGGGATCCATCTGCCAATGTGCAGAACCAAGAACTGAAAGATCATTTGCTCTAAAATTACCTAAGGTATTTGTGCTTGATTGTCTTCTAAACTTCTCAGTTGATATCATGTTCAACACTATGCACAACTTTCTAATGGAAGATGACACAAAAACTAAGGCAATTAGCAAAAATATTTCTAAATAATTCAACAACTAGTTTATTGCCAATAACTAAGCAAATCCACTTACCTTCAAACTGTTAAATCCAATAAAAAGGTAAATTTTGAACATTCCATCTAATACAAAATTAAAAGACCAAAAACAATTTACTTTATTCTTACAAGTAAATGGCCATCTTGTCAGTATCATAACTCAATCATGCCATAATGTCAACACAGTTTAATTAACCAGTACATGGTTCACCCTGCCTTGCTCTGCCTTGCCCTGCCTTACCCTGGCTAAGACAGTTAAACTATGTTCGACCCTAAGCCCAAGTAATACACTTTGTAGTTGCAAGATCAAAGATAACATTCCGCAAAACAAACAATATATCAAGATAAGTTGCAACAGAAAGACATGTAGAAGAGATAAATCCTTCAAGAAATATGAAAATAACAAAAAGATGCAATAATATCTTCCCAAACCCAAGCAATTTTGCACATGCATATACCAGTTAAATGGAAACTTTTACTCTAAAAACTATTTAGAAATTAGAACCCAAACCACTAAAGCATCTCACTGTTCTATGGCACAGGAAAGTAAATTCAATCAAATGATAAATTGCATCTAGAAATAAACCTGAGTAAGCAGAGAGTCATCAGTTGGGAGTCTCAGATCATCTTTGGTGTTGCCATTTTCAGTCAGAAGGCTCACCTGCCAAATGCAAGTAATAGTCAACCAAATATGCATGACGCAATATTAACAAAACAATTCCACCGATGGAGTATTTTAACATACAAATCCATCTTCTGAGATATCAATCAGCTGATAATCAGTTCGATTA
Source organism: Trichopus zeylanicus subsp. travancoricus (assembly GCA_005019695.1). Lineage (NCBI taxonomy): Eukaryota > Viridiplantae > Streptophyta > Magnoliopsida > Dioscoreales > Dioscoreaceae > Trichopus > Trichopus zeylanicus. Next base: position 2,245,487 of record RXID01021553.1, read on the forward strand.
ACATGTGGAACCTGTAAATGCAAAACAGATAAATCAATTTCTGCACCCTTAAAAAGGAAGGACATGGTCAACCAAATAAATTATCTGCAGAGAAGACACTACTTACATCACAGTTATGGGAAGATGGTACAATATCCTCGAGCTTCTTAGCAGTGAAGATATCTATGCCAACAAAGTGGCACTTTGCATGTCCATGCTTACCAGTCTTTGAGGTAGAAACCTCAACAACCTACAAACATAAATTATATATAACAGGTCAACCCTTGGACAGAAAGAAAAATTTGGAAGTTGCTTAGCTAGAAAACTCCATAAATGCACAAATACAATAAGATCGACCAAGTGACCCATGCAGTTCAGTAGCATAATTCTTGAAAAGCAATTATTATATCAAGCAGCATCTGCAGCTCCAAGAGGTTATTCCACGAGAATAATTTGCAGAATGACTGCTATTAACCAGTGTTATAGATCCAAAATGAACATAAGATCTGCTGATCTAAGATGATTTTTATAAGAAAAACTACTCTTCTTCAGCAACCAACCCAAAATCTAGACAAATTATTTTTATTCACTAGCCCTATCAGTTCTGCAAGAAACAGAAAATTGAAAGATCGAGAAATCAAAAACACTAAACTCGCATAGAGATTGGAAACTCTAAAACCCCCCAAAATAAACACAGTCAACAACACCCTAGAACGACTGCACAAATCATCATAAATCCCATCCTAGAACGACCAGTAAACCCCAATAGACTCTCCGTTCTACAAGACAAACAATTCACCTTTCAATAGCAAAAAATTGGTACAAGAAACACAATCTAACAACAAACCCACAATCCCCTTACGCAAAATAACGAAACACCGACGAATCAAAAGTGGTAAACAAGAACAGCCATCAAAAACCCTAGAACTACCAAAACAAGCACAGATCTGCTCGAATCGAACCTTGCAGGGCCTGCCCTTGATTTCAATATACCCATTCTTCCGGATTGTGCCAGCCTGCTGGGGATAGGTCTTCGACGCGCCGGCGTCGGCCTTGGACTCGAAGTGATGCTCCTCGTCCGACATCTTGATTCCTGATCAAAGAAAACAATTTTAAAAAATCACCAAAACCCTCAAACTACAGATCAAAAGCTTTAAAATCGCAAACCCTAGTTGAGGCCGAAGTGAGAAATTGAAATCGGAGGATGAAGATCCGAAATCTAGGGTTTAATCTCACCCGGAAGCGGAGTGGGATCGAAGGGAGAAGAGACGGCCACTCACAGGAGTACCGAAATGTTTCCTCTCCTTCGATGTTGGACTTGTGGAGGTTGGGCTTTCATCGTTGCTTTATAGAGCGTCTAACCACCGGATTGAATCTTGCCGTCGGATCAATGTGGACACGTGTACGGTTGGATCGGCGAGAGCATCTCCTCTGCGTATAACCGACGCGCCTGCCAAATGGGCCAGCCTACGAAATGGGCCCGGATTTATCCTATTGACCGACCAACAAGAGTTCAATAAAGTCTTTGGTTTAAATTAGAATTTGATATTTTTTTAAAAAAAAAACCTTATCTTTGCCTGAAGTGCTAAATTCCAAAAAATATTTCCAAACAGAATTTGATTAAGTTTTTTCCATCAAGATAACTCCATAATTACATTATTATCCCTAACAAATTAAGTGTCCTTCCATTCTTGATCTATCTCAAAAAAAAAAAAGCTAATTAGGTACAACCCCCGTAATATCCAGTAATTACAAAAAATCTCCCGGAATTTCCATAATTACCTATGACACTCCCATTTTCAAAATATTTACCGACACCGCTTAATTGTTATTTCATCAAAATTTTCTCTAAAAATTTCTATTTTATCTTCTGTAATTTTTATAATTAAACCTCTAAAAACTTATTTTCTCACTCTTATTCTTTATCCCAAAATATTTACAAATAAACCCTTGAAATATTTTTATTTATAAAAATGTCTAAATATTTATAAACGAGCGGCGAGCGCGCGGGTGCGGACGCCGGCCGATGAGGGTGCGGGTACTGTCGGCAAAGGGTGTATTCGTAAAATTTAGTTTTAAAATAAATAAAATTTGGACTTCTTTATAAATAAAAATATTCAAGGAGTCTATTTTAAAATGTATAAATATTAAATTTGTAATTTTAAATTTTAAGTTTTAAAACCTTTAATGTATTTTTTGTAAAATTTTATTTAAAATATGATAAAAAATTTAGACTTATTTATAAATAAAAATATTCAATGGGTCTATTTGTAAATGTACAATATGAAACTTGTAATTTTAAATTTTAAATTTTCAAACCTTCAATGACTTATTCGTAAAATTTAGTTTTAAAATAAATAAAATTTGGACTTATTTAAATAAAAATATTCAAGGGGTCTATTTTTAAATGTACAAATGTTAAACTTGTAATTTTCAATTTTAAGTTAAAAAACCTTCAATGTCTTTTTTTAAAATTTTTATTTAAAATATGATAAAAAAATTAAACTTATTTATACATAAAAATATTCAATGGATCTATTTGAAAATGTACAAACATGAAACTTGTAATTTTAAATTTTAAGTTTTAAAATAAATAAATTTTGGACTTATTTATAAATAAAAATATTAAAGGGTCTATTTTTAAATGTATAAATATTAAACTTATAATTTAAAATTTTAAGTTTTAAAACCTTCAATATCTTTCTTGTAAAATTTAATTTTAAAAATGATAAAAATTTAAACTTATTTATAAATAAAAATATTCCAGGAATCTATTTGTAAATGTACAAATATGAAACTTGTAATTTCAAATTTTAAATTTTAAAACATTCAATGTCTTTTTTGTAAAATTTTATTTAAAAAATAATAAAAATTAGACTTATTTATAAATAAATATGTTTTAGGAGTCTATTTCTAAATGTACAAATATTAAACTTGTAATTTGAAATTTTAAGTTTTGAAACCTTCAATGTCTTTTTTGTAAAATTTTATTTTAAAAATGATAAAATTTTAAACTTATTTATAAATTAAAATATTCACAGAGTCTATTTGTAAATGTACAAATGCTAAATTTATAATCCAAAATTTTAATTTTTAAAACTTCAATATTATGAAATTTATTAAAAAATTGATAGAAGTTGGACTTATTTATAAATAAAAAAATTTGAGGGGTCTATTTGTAAATATAGAAAATATTGAACTTGTATTTTAAAATTTTAAGTTTTAATACTTTCAACTCTTTTTTGTTAAATTTTTTTAAAAACTTATAAATTTTTGACTTATTTATAGATAAAAAAAAATTTAAGAGACTTATTTGTAAGTTGACAAATATAAGATTTGTAATTAAATTTCTTATGTAGGGTTTATTTGTAAAATATTTAAAATATTTAAGGTCCTTTTTATAAATTTTCATATAAAAAATATTAACATTTGGACTTTTTATAAATAAAAAATTCAAGGGGCTTATTTATAAATATACAAATATTAGGGTTTATTTATATAATATTTAAAATATTTCAGCTCCTTTATAAATATTTTTTTGAAAAATATTAACATTTGGACTTTTTATAAATAAAAAAAATTCAAGGGGCTTATTTGTAAATACAAATATTACAATTTATTTATAAAATATTTAAAATATTTCAGCTCCTTTATAAATATTTTTTAAAAATATTAATGTTTGGATTTTTTTTTATAAATAAAAATATTTCAAGAATTTATTTGTAAATAATTTGAAAGAAAAAGTGGGAGTGAGAAAATGAGTTTTTAGGAATTTAATTGTAAAAATTACGGAGGATAAAATCGAAATTTTTGGAAAAAAATTTAACTAAATAACAATTATGGAGATATAGATAAATATTTTGAAAAAATGAGTAGTATAGATAATTACGGAAATTCCATGGGATTTTTCGTAATTACCGGATATTACGTGGGGGTGTAAATAATTAGCCTAAAGAAAAAACCTCCAAGAAAAGTCCTTTTAGAATGAAATTGTCAGATATTGCAATCTAGCAGAACATATCCCGCATGCTATATTTCTTTTTCTTGACCAAAAAGGTCTGCAACAACACCTACAAATAGATAAATACAATTTTTCTTAATGGTTTTACTTAACAAAATGCTGACATAAACTCAGTGGTAAGCAGAGAGTAAGACACTGGATTTTGTGATGCAATGTGTCAATGTAAGGAATGCAACAAATACACAAATAGCAATTGTGTTTTGCAGACTACAACAGAGTTACATGTCACCATTGGAGGAATGAGAGAAACTATTGATATGAACTGCAAGTGATATACTACAACGTAGCATGCGAATACTACCAGCTTCATTGAGGCCATCTCATACTGTTGAGAACCATTTCATAACAATGATCACGGGAAACAAATCGGACCTCTGCCACGATGTATACAAGGGCAAAGCTTTGTTTCAGAAGCAATCCGTGGCATCCATGACAAGCATAGCATAAATATCCTTGTTGCACTTCAAAAACAAAAAGACATTCATTCTTAGGACTGCTTTATATCTATTCTGAAATATTCAGCCTGAAAAGGTCCATGTCATGCACAAAAATATGGGGAGCTTCATTGCTGGAACATAAAAAAAGAATATCAGAGATCAAAGTATTGCATAAACAAAATGGCTCCATAGTGTGTGTGAAAAATAGAAAACTGTGTTTTCAGAGGAAGGCCATGCATTCTTGAGATGCTGTTGACATGCAAAAGTATTATTGCCTAAATTAAGTTTAAAGAATTCATTGATATTTTCCTTTCCTTGATTTTATATGTATGGGTGAATTAAGTTTGACTTGTGTTATTTTCTGCAGAAAATGAGTAAATATTCTGCAGCCTGCACTACCAAAAAACAACTACATTCACAAGTTCATATCTGCAGTTGATTCATCTAAATTACAAATATATGAAAATATTATAGTTCTATGATTTTCCAGAGACCAGATGTCTTAGGTCTTGTATAACGGGAGATCTATAGCTCATAGTGTTGTAGATTTGGAGAACACATGACCTACATTTATCCACTTAATGAAGCATGCTAACCACTGTCAACGTCTAGTTTTCTTAGTGATTGTAACAACCATTCAACACATAAACTTAGCATACTAGTGCATCAGAAATATAAGCCAGAGCAAACACGGGCAAACACATTAACTATGGAGATAGGATTAGCAGGCAGGGGCTAGCATGATTGATTATAAGAGAATGCCAGGAAATACTGACACTTCATTTGCTTCTTGGTATGTGCAGCTTGATGCAACAGCCAAAAATTGACCATTATGGTTATACGATAATGAGGCCACACTGCTTGGGTACCTTTGCAGCTGAATAAACAGATATATGGTGAGAACCATCAAAGGATAACATGAATATATGATTATATAAAATATATTTTCAAACATAATGATAGAGTTACCTTATAGATAGCTTAGTTACAATGGTTTAATACTAGTGTAAAAATAAATTTACTCAGCAATGACTATAGAATAGATACAAAACTGGTCCATCGTATAACCAAAGAAGACCAGAACAGTAAAACTCTACATATTAAGTTGCTTTGTGCAGGAATCCCCTTTAAAGGTGATGCTGAACCAAAATTTGTCTGGACATCAGATCAGATCTAGGTATGGATGTTCCAATTGTCAATCCAGTACTAATGGTCCCTACATTGATTGACTACTGGAAAACAAAACCAATGAATAGCTATCTTTGGGCTAAATCACGTCAGACCACTAGGTGTGGTGAAACCATTTTTCAACTCTGCATGACCAGAGAGGAAGAATTTTGTGAACTTAATATCAGTATGGTGTAATCACAATTGCTAGACAGATTTTTATCCATGTGCAGATTTTTTTATTACCACTCTGGCACATTCTTGCCACACAAGCTACTGGAATTAGTGATAAAAAAAAAAAACTAGGACTCCTGGACCCGAATTACAGAGTGAAAATAACAAAGCACATTTTATTTAATTTTCATAACCCGACAATATTTTTCAGCGGTTGACTAAATAATTGCATCTCTTGGGAACAGAAAAGTAAAGAATTACAACTATAAATACATATAGCAATATGCCCAATCAGGAGGAAAGTTTAAAACTGAATGGTGACAACAGTGAAAACATATAATAACCCAACAATGAAATTTAACACTAGCAATACCTCATACAGTTTCTTCCTGCTTTTAGCATCCCAAAAAATAGCATGCCCTTCATTATCTCCAGTTACAAAAATATTATTGCTGCAAGACAATATCTTAGCTTGTCAAATTCTTTATGCTAGTAAAGGTTCTTTGAAGAAAAGGAAAATGAAGGGTTACCCTGGATGGAAAGCAATGTCATTAACAGGAACTAGGTGATATTTCCTATCTTTCAACTTTGGATGACAACGGAACACGCACCTGCCAAAGATGGCAGAATTATGTCAGGCTGTTCTTAGATATACCATAACTTTAGATGACAATGGCACACGCACCTGCCAAAGATGTCAATCTATGAAAAATAAAATGGGACAAAAATCAGGGCTGTCTTTTCAGCCATAGATTTTACCAAAAAATGTTTGAGCCATAATAGCCAAAAACTAACCCTGTATCACATGATTTTGATGGATCAAGACACTTCAATGAAACACGCCCATCAATTGACCCAGCTCCATATCCTAGCAACAAGAGGGAAGAGATGGTTAAATGACACTCTATATGCAGAAATGGTTGAGCACAGTACACAAGTAAATGCTTCAGTAGATAAGGGATACTGAAAAGCATAATGAAGAACCTAGACTAAGCATAGCATATATTCTAGTTTCCATATAGCAAATTTTCCTAACAGAGATGACAAAAGAAATATCTTACTGCCTCCTAGGGAAGTGGTTCTTTTGTTTCACCAAACATCACAAGAAGCAAAAGGCAATACTATCTACACTGCAAGAGAAGGACAAGAAAATAGGATACCTTGGATATCAGGAAATGAGCGAACACATTGTAACTGGTAGTCCACAGAACAATCTGTTGATCGAACTGCTCCATTTAAGTTTCGTAAATCATAAACATCGACCATCATTCCAACAGCTGCTAGTAGATGAAGCCCACAAAGCGACATAGACCAGACCTCTGAATCAACAGTTATGCTGCCAAGATTTTCCAATTTCACTTGTGAATCCCAAAACTTCAATTTTTTGTCCAAACCTGCTGTAATAAATTGGCCTAGCAAACAAATACCCCATGTTTATTTTCTCAGAGATAATGAAATATATCTGACAATAATAATTTCAAGATGCCAGAGTGATTTTAACTCGAAAGGGAAGGTTTTTTCAATGCAAATATGTCATCTAACATACCAGTTCCATCGGAGTACTCAATGCAAGTTACGGCATCGTCATGCTTTCCCAAAATAGTTTGAGCCCCCGAACATAAATCATACCTTAAAATACTCAAACAAGAACAAATCACTCCAAGGCATCACTGCTGTTTCCTTAACTGTAACAAGAAAATTTCTACTTTCGGAGGCAAAAATAGCAACCTAAGAATGGACGCATAAATATGTAACATATCATCAAAGCATCGGAATAATCGGTAAAAAGAGCAGCCTTTCAACCTCCGGATGAACCCATCCGAGCCAGCTGTGCAGGCGAGGGTTTCACCCTGGAAGCACGAATCCAGAAGAGCCCCATCCGCTCGAGCTTGCGATCTAAGCACAGATCCATCGACATCATACAGCCTCAGAAGCTGAAATTCAAAAACCCCAAGACAGCATCATACGCTGCAACCAAAATTATCCAAGAAAATGCGTAAACAATGGAAAAAAACAATCGAGACTCACGGAATCCCATGACGAGATTAGCAGATTGTTGGATCTCGGCGCGAATCGAACTCGCGAGATCGAATCCGCAATGGGATCTAGGAAATCCAGGCGCAGTCCCTCCATTTCGGAATTTTTTACCCTACTTTTGAGGCGAATCCATGAATTTGGATTCATGTTTCGCGCTGTGCGGGTAGCGAGGAAAGAGCCCTAGTTTTTCGATTCCCGCCAAAACGGATATGCGTCTTTGCGTGTGAAGCTGACACAGATTCTTTTTTGTAGCAACCTAATCAATGAGAAAATACATCCGATCTGATCGAACCAATCAAACTATGTATCCGATTTGGACCGGATCTATTTCTAGATTGGTTTTTAGTAACGTTTTACACATAACTCCCTGACATATCCGGTATTACAAATGTCTCCCGATTTTTTATATTTAATTATTTACATATAATTCCTAGACTAGAATATGAAGATTGTTTACAAATATCTTAGAGTAAAGGATGCATAAACTAGACCAATAACAACTGTCTATCCTCTGATGGCTTATGTCTTTCCAGAATTCTTCTGTGGATGGTACCAAGCAGGTCTGTCCTCTGATGAATGCTGCATCCATTGAGCAATGACCTCCAAACCCTGTCACTCGGCTTCACAGGCTTCGAATCAGTGAAATTGCATGCTCTTTTGATATGCCATGCGCGGCTTAGAAGATCAACAATGCAGGCACAGTGTGCTGCTATCTGGGGCTATATCAAACTCTTTCGTCAATTCAAAATACTGCTTGTCTGCATATGCCACCATCGAGAGAGGAACAAGATTGCATCCCCGACTTCCCCATGTGACGCAAACCCAGAGGTGATGCAGCTCCATGACACCACATTCTTATCTGTCATTTTCTCAAATACGATTCTAGCCATCAGTAAATCTCCACATCTAGCATACATGTTAATAAGGGCAGTATTGATGTATGTATCCTCCTTCAAAACTGAGGTGATGAGCTTTTGATGAATCTGCCTGCCTTTTGTTAAAGAACCAAGATTGCAACATGCCTAGATGGCACTTGGAAAGGAAATCTCGTCTGCCTTGAGGCCTTCGGAATGCATTTGATCAAACAGTTGTATTGCAGCTAATGAGTTGCCATTCTGAGCAAAGCCACTGATCATTGTGTTCCATGTTACAATATCCTTTTCTTTGAGAAAAATTCTGTATGCGATACCTATTAATCCAGATTTTCAGTACATGTCTATAGGCGAATTCTGGACAAACTCATTGTTCTGAAAGTTTGTTCTAATTATGCTACCATGGATTTAAGCCCCCAAGCTTAATTCACCGATATGTCCACATGAAGGAAGAGAACTTGATAGAGTAAATGAATCAGGAAAGATGCCTTCTTTCCTCATTTGGATGAAGAGTTTTATTGCCTTTTGGAAGAGCCATTCTGATTTCTGAGGATATGCTGCAGTCATTGAGTTCTAAGATATTATTGTCTTGTCTTGTACAGTTTCAAAAACATTCCCACAAAGTCCAAGATTGTCCAAACTGGCATACATAGAAAGCAAAGGAGGGACTATGGAGTTAATGTCTGGGACAACCCACGTCCTAATTATGAAAGCATGGACTGACTTCCCTTCTCTGTTACATCGTAGCTAAGTACAGGAATGCAGAACACTCAGCATGGTCATTGAAGTGGGCTTTATGCCATGTTTTTGCATCTCAGTGAAAGCTTTCAATGCTTCTCTATAGTAGGATCTTTGATTGTAGCATGAAATCATGGAAGTCCAAGCGATGACGTTTCTTTTTAACTCTTCTGCTGAACATATTCTCTGCACCTACTAGATCACCATAATTGCTGTACAGCAATATTATAGATTTACGTATTTTCTCAGCTAGTCAACACATCTTCAAATAGCATAACCATGAACCGACTTTAATAGGACACAGGATTCCAAATCAGCAGAACTCGACCCACCTTCAGCAGCACTACAGAACCAGGTCCAATGTTTTCCAGAATCATCCTGGAGAAGATCTCCAGACCTACATCAGGTCTCCCACGATCAACATAACTTGAGACCGACAGACTCCAAGAAACATTTCTCGTCAGCATATTGTCAAATACATGACATGCATCGCCCAATCAGCCACTCTCTCCATAAATTTGAAGCAATGAAGTCTCAAGAATGGCATCAGAATCAAACCCACATTTGATAACTTTTCCGTGGATTTTTCTACTCATTTCTACATCATGAAGAGCTGAGCAAGCTTAGAGAACTGGTGTCGAGATGAAGCTGACGAGAGGAAGCTGCTTGCATTGCATGTCATGATACAACGAACTGGCTTCGTGGAAGAGATAATTCCCGGTATAGCATTTGATCATGACAGCCCACATGAATAAGTCTGGCCTTGAAAAACTATCAAAGATCAATCTGGAGGTGCCCATGCAGCCAAGCTTGGCATATGATTCAATGAATTCAGTGACGGCAAGTGCATCCCTGTGCAGGCCAGTGACAAATACTTGTGTATTGATTTGGAGGAGAGATCTCAACAGAAGCATATACCATATCATGGTCTGAAACAATGTCAAGAAGGAAGCTCTCATAGGGTTTTCGGTTATTCACTGACGAAGTCATGTGGTGCTTGTACAGTGAAGCAACAAGTATCCATTACTATGAACCATTATTTCTTTTGAACTACAACAAATCAAAACACTGGCACATGAAAATAAACAGTATAAATTTGTAGAGATTATTAAAAATTGCACCAACCAAATGAACGTAGTCAAAATTAATTACCGGAGAGCTGCAGACATTTCCAGTTGCATCATGCATGTGAATAAAATTCAGCAGTAAGCTAAATAGCAGAAGCTCCCACTAATCAACTATTTCACGAGAAGATATATGTGTAGTATCTACGCATTGCTAAAAAAACAAATGCAATTAGCATATTACAGCCAAAGCTAATGAAGCAAAACCAAAAACAAAGGCCGCGAAACCTCAAATATAAACAGTAAAATAGGAACACATATTCACGTAAGTCTGCTATGTAGCAAGAGATATATATCAAGCATGAAATCAAGGAAATCCACGCAAAGGTGGCTCATTTGGGGTTTCTGCCGAACAGTTTATCTGCACTGTTAAACTCACCAAATGTATACTGATTGCAACGAGTTGTTTCTTATTTTTCAAAGAAAATACAGAAAACAATGAAATAAAATAGATTCAAACAGCAAACTCATAGTAAAAATGAATTGAAAGCTTGAAAAGAAAAGCAATCCGGAACCTGCGGCGTGATCCAATGGCCCCGTCGTCTGGGCAGTCAGGTTTTTTTTTTCTCTTCTTTTGGCGCTTTTTTCCTGCTGGGAGATACCTGGCTGAGTCGGGCGTAGTCTATATTCTGTACGTGGCAGGATATGATCACAACCTGGAAAAAGGGTCCACATAACAGCTTGTTTCCGGCAGCACAGGTAGTTGGCATTATTGCTTGGAAAGCTATTGTCTGATTGGATTTTCTTTTTCTATTTCTTTGAGTAATATTGTCTATTTGAATTACACGACAAATGTGTCAGTGTAGAAATTCTTTTTTTTTTTTTTGCGAAGGCCAGGAATGCCAGCATTGGATCTAAGGATTCATTTTGCCTGTTGATCTTGTATTCGCTATTGTTAAATCTCTAATTTACCAAAATTATTCTGTTGATTATTCTTATTTTGTGTTTGTTACATCGGTGGTTCTCTATATATCAGAATTTTAAATCTTGATCGAAAAGTTTTACTTGATTTGATTTCGGTTTTTCTCACACCCGTGCTCATGCCAGTGAACTCGCACCCTCACTTGCGAGCCTGCTCCCACATCGCACCCGCACCAACACACACACCCTCTAGCACCCACACCCATGCCAACACCCACACCCTCTGACACCCCCACTCATGTCCTCACCATCTTCGTGTCCAAGCCGGCACCCTTGCGCTACCCTCATGCTTGCACTCACACCCTCGCCCGCGAGCTGGCACTAGAGGTTCACGCTCTTGCTCGCACCCTCACCAACCTACCTCCCACACCTGCGCCCTCACGCTCTCGCCAGCCTGGCCTTCGAACTCGTATCGGCCTCACTCCCGAGTTCGCACTGGCCTCTGGCATCCACACTTGAGTGCGAGCGCAAGCACGCTTGCCAACCTGGTGTCCACACACGGGCCTGAGCTCACGTGCCAGCCTCACACCCGCACTTCCCCCCTCGTCAACCTAGCCCTGGTGCCCATGAGCTCCTGTCAGCCTCTAGCGCCACTACCAAAGCGCTATGGCGAGCACGCTCGCCAACCTAGTGCCCGCTCTCTTGTCGGCCTAGCCCCCTCACCCACACCTGAGCCCTAGCCGGCCTCATGCCTGCGCTCGCACATGTGCCCCCGTGCTCTCGCATGCACTTGCGCTGGCACCCCTGCACTCGCACTTGAGTCCGTCCCCCCACGCTGGCACATGCGCTCAAGCCTTAGCCCCAGCCTTGCGGCCGCACTTAAGCCCTCATAGGTTGAGTGCCAACACTTGCGTTCTCACCGGCCAGACGCCAATGCCTTTTGTGTCACACCTCATTGCCCTATAAAACTGGTAGCTAAGTGAATAGTATAGGTTGAGAACTATTCATGTACATGTGTTTTGGTGAATCTTTCAGTGAATTAAATATAATTATTATATCTAAATTTAAAGGTTGGCATATCCATTAAGTAATTAACTATAAAAATTAATTAAAATTACTTAAACTTATATTTACTATTATAATAAAATTATTAATTTTTCTAATTTTTTATAATTTTTTTAAAAAATTTAAAAAATTTTATCATATTTTAAATTTAAAGTCAAAGTATAGTCAAAATAAAGTTAAACGGATCAATACATAATTAATAATTTAAAACATATTTTTACTAAAATCGAAACAACTAAAATTGAAGTCGAAACGAGTGAAATGGCCGAAATGTATTGATTTCGCCGAAACCGAAATTAGAAACCTTGGTATATATTATATTTATTTTATATTTATCAAAATGGTTAATGATTTTCATTTTGTTATAAGAATTTTGTTACTGAAAAAAAGGGCCGCGGTGAGCGAAATTACTGAAATAAATGATTGTGTATTATTTTCCAAACATATAAATGACACAAACATGGAGGTGTTGCATGTAATTAGGGGTTTTTTTATAATTACATGAATATTCAGGGTGTTATATGCAAGATTCACCGCCGGCAACCTCCCATGTGCTCCTTCCCTTCTTTTCTATAAACCCCACCCTTCTCGACCCATGTGCTCTCTCCCCCTTCACAGACACATTCCACCATGGAATCCCATCTCCTTCTCTTCATCTTCCTCGCCATCTCCGCCACCATTTCCGCCAACAAGTTTACCGTCGGAGACGAGAAGGGCTGGAACCCCGGCGTCAACTACACTGTCTGGGCCAACAAGCGCAAGCCCTTCTACCAAGGCGACTGGCTCGGTAACCACTAAACAGTCACCCTATCTCTTTCTCTGAGGCATTTTCAGCTACACAGTGCTCTATTCCGAGGACTTTTGACACAAACACCTTACCTTCTAACAAGGTTTATCCATGCACAGTGTTCTACTACCAGTCGGGCAGGGCAGACATCGTGCAGGTCGACGAGACGTCGTACGAGAAGTGCGATGCTTCGAACCCGATCACCAACTACAGCAAGGGTAGGAGCTACGCCTTCGAGCTCAACCAGACCAAGCACTACTACTTCATCTGCAGCTACGGGTACTGCTACCAGGGGATGAAGCTCGCCATTAATGTACAGAACATCCCGCCCCCCTCGCCGCCGCCGTCCAAGTCCTCCGCCGGCCCTGGAGCTCTCCGATCTGCCTTCTTCTCCCTCGTCGGCGCCGCGGCGGGGGTCCTACTCCGGCTATGATTTTTTCTCGGTTTCCGGAAAGGCCCTTGGGGAAGTTTTTTCTTTTAGATTTGTTTCGAGGTTTGAAATTTTGAATTGGGGAAAAAAAAAAAAAGGTGGTTTGTTGTGCTTCGCTGAGCTGTCATCCTCCGTTGGTTTTCTAGTGGACGATCGTGATTCACGGATCTGAAACATAGATTCTTTCTTTTATTTTTGGTGTATTATTTTGTTCTTTAAGGTGTTGGGGTATTTTGGTAAATTTATAAGTACGCCAAAGACCTGGTGCGATGGATATTCGTTCGGTTGGCCTCCGAACCCCACCACGACTGACTGTAAGATTCGGGTCTTGTCGTCCCCCGTTTGTATTTAAAACATTATTTTTATTGATTGACTGGTTGATTTTGTGCAAATTGTCCGCTATTGTGAAAATTGAAATGTGTGCTTCGGTGGACAATAATCGAGAATAAGCGGGTATTTAGTTTGAGTTGATGTAAAATAATTCGATTAAAAAATATTAAAATATTTTTACAAATTAGGTTTTTTTTATTAAAATTTACTTGACAAAATGAATTTGTTTTTTTATAATAAATTAGTTTTTTAACAAATTAAAATAATTAATTTTAACTTTTGATAAAAATTTTAATTTCTTAATTGGACTATTTTTAATTTTAGTTTTAAACCAAACGGGATTTTAAGATTCTAAAAGAATATTCTTTGACATGGAAGGAAATGAAATTGGAATATTCTTTATTGTTACAAAATACTATTGTTAATTTAAATTATAAAGCTAAAAATTTATAATTTAGGAGTGTGTTTAGTTTGAAATGATCTAAATTAGTCGGATTAAAAAATAATGAAACACTTATATGAACTTGTAATTTTTTACAATAATTTGATAGTAATAAAATTAATTAGTTTTTATAATAATTTAATTTAATGACAAAATAAAATAATTAGTTTTAAGTTTTTTAGTAAATTTAATTTGTTAGTTGAATTATATTTAGTTCTACTTCAAACCGAATGGAGACCAGAGGACTGAATAAAAGTAACAAGTTTGCTGCATTGGCACGATCCGAGTAAGTAAGAATCCGATATAAAACAACAGAGGGAGGGGCTTATATGTAAGAAACCCCTGCGATGGTAAAATTCACGCAACCGAATGAGCCATAGATCTTTGGAGCCGTTTGGTTTGCGGGAGATCATCCTTTTCTAAAATTATTTTTTTATAAAATTAATATTATTTATTTTACATAATTTTTTTAAATTTTAATTTATTTAAATATTATTTTTAATTTAAAAAATATTAATTTATAAAAATAATCCATTAGTCTCGATTTTAATTTTAATCTTAATCTCAAACCAAGCCAACGGTAGCTTGAATTCTCGGTCTGAGTCAACTATAGCAATCACTTAAGGTTGCAATTAAATCCGCTTCCTCTGTCTTCTCTCCTACTCCATCTCTGCCAGTGCACCTCCTTCTCGGGCTTCGACACCGGCAATGATGTTACCTACCTAGATCTTTATTGCTAGCACCTTCTTTAGCTTTGAGCTACAGGTGAACCTCCTTCCGACGACCCCCTCCGTCTCCAATTCCACATTCTCTTGTCCCTCCCTGTCAGTACGTTAGCATACATCTTCATGATAGTTCTATTCAATGAAATATAATAGATTAAAGTCTAAGCTTAAACTCATATTTTCTGGTTAGCAAATATATATATTGACGCAAGTAGAAAAAAATATTTTCTCCACTTCCATATTGGTTTCAGCATAACGGAACGATCTCATTTTCAGTATCATTGTTGTTGGAGAAACAAAATTAAATTAGTTAAGTTAAGATAGTCTCTGACTAAACTCAGCTTATTAACTATTTCCTGGGAAGAAATGGCATTCTACTATCCAGATTTTGCTTGTTGTCCCAGAGTCGTCTGCGAGTCTGCGACCACAATGTTGTCCCTATTACCTAACGTCGACAATGAGCGCTGGATGTCATTAGTTTGTTCGAAAGCAAAGGTCTGTGTTCTAGGGATGTTCAGGTTGATCAAAAGCCACGAATATTTTGGGTTAGTTTTGGTTATTGGTTTTGAGGATACGTGGAAGAAGATATGTGTTTTTCACTTCATTCATTCATCAGAAGTGGAGTACACAATAAATGTGTCCTGGTGATTTCCGGGTTGTTTGCGTACCGGTACTGTAATTTGTGAATCATCACGTAGGATAAATCACCATTAATGATGTGATAAGGTTGGGTTGGATAATTGTTTTGTTTTTTTTTCAAAAGAATCCTCAAGTTGGGGAGGAGAAGGGGCTACACCCTTGGGAGGAAAGGAGAGGAAAGGAGAGGGAAAGGGGATATACGCAACTTGTCACGTGGCTCCCATTGGTTCCATGCATTCCCTCTCCTAGCTGCCCCACTTCAACTCTGTCTTGCCGGTCACTAATCAGCCCATTCCTTCCAACTACACTAGCAATACAAATAGGCGGAGATTATGCCGGCGGACAGTTGCATGCGAGTGTCAGGGTTCCTTGTCAAATGCTGGATCTTCCTGTGAGAAGAATACAGAAAATGCTCTTTCCTAGTGGTGGCGTGATCGATGAAATACACTGACATAGAATCATATAGAATGGTGGTGAATTGGTGGTGATGAAGAGTTTTCAACGCATGGCAGTATAAAGGAGCTTCTATTGTTTTGTTCAATATTAATAATTACTTGGGAGTTGAAGATATTTTTTAATTTTTAACAGTGTAGAAAGATATATTGTCATTTGGAATTTTAACCTATCTTGTCGCCCCCCCCCCCCACCCCCCCCCCCCACCAACCGGCCCACACAATGTTCCCTACTCGTTTGCTGTTAATGCTATGTGATGGTGCAGTGATTTGGCGAGATTTTGGTCTACAGCTTGAACTCCATTTTGCTCGTCTTTAATTCAACCTTCTCGATCTGTATCACCTGCAAGAAATCATCGGATTGTTTCCGATAAACCCCCTCCAGTAATTAGATTAGTCTACAAATAGTTAAAAACAATAGAAAAATTAGAAAATCAATACGAGCTGAGGCGAGAGAGTACAAAGTTACTCACATATTCTACTATTTATACTCATTCAACTAATGAAAAACTTAACCAATCAAACATTTAAATAATCTTATTTAAAACTTATAATAGTGATGATAATATGATTAAGTTTAAAATATCTAACTTGGGATTGATTTGGTATGCAACTCTGATTTAACCAACTTGACAAAGGCGATTCTTTTCTTGGATCTTCAGTTCATGATTCTATATTAAATTTCTAATTAAGAAATAACAGCACGCTTCCGAAGATCACCGTGAACCTTACGAATCCAAGGCACCAAAAGGGACAAATATGGAACCAGAAAAGCTGTCACAGTAAGGAAGTTCGATACATGCATATAAGTATAGCATGTGTTCATGCATTCGTTCACAGAACAAGCAAATCTCCGTCAGCGATGCTGTCCAACCGTCCTTCCCCACAAATGATCATCTGCCACCTTCGAAAACATAGTTTTAGGATATCCACCTGGAAGCGGCGGCCGTGGCGACGATGAGATAAGAGTAGTGGCCGAACTCTTCTCCCAAAAACCAGAGTCTCTTCCCGGTAAACAATGTTTTCCTTATTTATTCTGCAATTCAAAATTCAGTACTCTGAAACAGTTCTTACTTGAACAACCATTTTGGCTCTCTCTCTCTCAGACACTTCTTCTAATGTAGGTGCACCAACCGGCGAAGGCGAGGAGGCATATTACTTAACTCCGTGCCTGAGGTCAAACAAAGGGAAGGGACACCGGCGACTCTTCAATCCAGACGGGCGTTGTCACCCATTCGATCACGTCCAAGCCGATCCGCGAGGCCAATGAAATCAAGATTCGACGTCTCGCCTACAGGAAGCGGTCGGAGCTGGGAACAAGATCTTGGTGGTGCATTATGGAGTACACAATCGGCATTCCTGATAACATTCACAGAAACAATATTAAGGTACACACCGGCGCAAGCAAGCGCGCACACATATTTGCACATGGTTGCAATGCTGTGATCACTATCTTAACCTTGCTGTAGGACAATGAGGGGTCTTTCTGCATTGTGTATATAAAGCACGATGATGGAAAAAGAAACAATGGACGCAAGAAGAGGGCCGAGGCATCGTCAGAAGAACAGGAAGAAAATGCGGAGTTCAATCAGCCTTACCCTGAAGTTTTTATTGAAATACTGGATCAGAAAAGAAAGAGGAGAGGAGGAGACGACTTGGGTCGTGGCGACCAGCGGTCATCGAAGCCAAGCCGTAGGAGGACCGATGAGGAGGAGGAGAAGAGAAGAGGAGAAAAGGAGCTGGAAGAGGCGCACCTGGAGCTCAGGACGGCGGCCTGCATTGTTGGCAGCAGGGAGCTATCACGAAGAGAGGGAGAGCCACCGAGACACTCGTCTTCCACACCCCATGGGCTAGTTTTGGTTTCCTACACCGAATCTGTGTCTAACGGAAACCTAACGCCATCGTCGCGATTTAGAATCTTATTGAACTAATTGCCCGTAACTCCCTGAAAATTTGCAAAATTGCGTAAAACACCTCTTATTCTTACACGTGATCCCCTCCGCGGCTAAATCTCATTAACCTCGTGTTAACACATAACTTAATATATGAAATTACTAAAATGCCCTTGTCTCGACTAAACCCCTCCATGTGCGAGTAGAATACATGTGTATTGAATTCCTCCAAAACTGGAAGAATTTGCATAAACATCATTGCAGCTTCAATTAGATTGTAAAAACGAAGTCTATATTTGAAATGCCGTAAAAAAATTTTAACCGATTTGGTGTTAATGACTTGAGTTGTGGGCAATTTTGAGCATGGAAGGAGTGCTTCGATGTTAGGATTTATTATAGCAAATCTTACATGCTCTAGGAAAATATTGCTATTTCTCCTATATTTTTATAAAAGAGACAATATTTTATATATTCTTAAAATTTGACAGTTTAAACAAAAAATTACAATTACAATTATATCCTTTTTCATATATCTATATAAAACATATCTTTTTATAAAAACACCTGAAAGTTAAAAATCGCTGAAAATTTAATAAAAGTTCAAAAACCATAAAAAAATCTAAAATTACAGAAAATTCTCAAAAAAAATTTAGAAAATATTAAAAAGACAAAAACCTGGAAATTTTATAAAATCATAGAAAATTTCTTGAAAGAATAGAAAATAAAAAAAATATCCAAAAATACAGAAATATAAAAAAACAAAAAATACTGAAAGCTTAAAAATTATAAAAATTTTAAAAAGTATAAAAAATCACAGAAAAATCTTTAAAGTATAAAAAATTTCAACTTGATCTCAACTCAAATTCAAATTTAAAAATTAAATTTTAATAACTATTTTTAGCCTGGAAATTTTATAAAATCATAGAAAATTTCTTGAAAGAATAGAAAATAAAGAAATCTCCAAAAATACAAAAATATAAAAAATACAGAAATATAAAAAAACTAAATATACTGAAAGCTTAAAAATTTTAAAAATTTTAAAAAGTATAAAAAATCACAGAAAAATCTTTAAAGTATAAAAAATTTCAACTTGATCTCAACTCAAATTCAAATTTAAAAATTAAATTTTAATAACTATTTTTAACTAATTTATGTTAAATATTTTTCAAATTTTAATATAAAAATGATGAATTAACATCATCACGTCTTAATAATTAAATTTTTTTCTTTTTGTATTTCGATGTGATGAGGTCAATTCATGATTTAAAGCAATTTATGGTTTTTTGTACTTTCATAGAATTTTTAATGAATTTGAACTTTTACAATTTTTTGTGATTTTCTATATTTTCGTGGGTTTTTGAGATTTTGTATACTTTCAAATTTTTTTCTTTGATTTTTATATTTTCAAGGATTTTCAGTAATTTTCTATACTTTCATAAATTTTTTTGTTGTTTTCTAAACTTTCAAAGGATTTTTTGTGATTTTCTTTATTTTCATATGGTTTTGTGATTTTTTATACTTTTAGAGATTTTTCTGTAATTTTGAGTACTTTTAGGATTTTTTTAATTTTCTAAAGTTTTATTTTTTTTTTATGATTTTTGTACATTCAGGGATTTCGTGATGTTTTGTATTTTTTGGATATTTTTATAATTTTTTATACTTTCAGAAATTTTTCTATGATTTTTTAAACTTTCAAGGAGTTTTTTCTTTTTTTATTATTTTCATACTTTTTTTTACGAATTTTCTTTATTTTAGATATTTTTTTTTAGTTTTTTGAACTCTTATATTTTTGTTAATTTTAATATTCAAAATTAATACTATTTGGTCAAAGCGGTGTGTGAGAAAGAAAATTTTTTTTAGATGTATGTAGGTTATAACTTTTGCAAGAATACCACTAATTTACATGGATATATAAAAAAAAATTAATGAAGGTCAGTTGCATATAAACCCTTGAAATCTCACTAAATTACATATTTCCCCTAAACCCTAAACTTAAAAAATCCTTGAAATATTGTAAAATTGTATATTTCTTGTTTAAACTCAACAAATTGTGTATCATTGAAATTTTTTCAAATTGTATATTTATCTTTCAAACTTAAAAGGTTAAATATTTTTTGAATTACTATATATATTTTAAAAATTTTATCGGATAAAAATATGTCGTTAAAATAAAAAATAATTGGAGAATATATATCCTTTATTGAAATCGAAGTACAAAATGAAAATATGTTTAACTTGGTTAGAAAAAAATTTAGTGGTTCGGTTATTACTATAAAAAACTCTATCTCATATTAAAAATTAATTCGATATGTAAAATAACTATTTTGTTATTGGTTTGGTTTAAATATGTTTCAATCCAATCTCAAAGTAAATTTAAACCCAATATTTAAAATAATAATTTAGGTATCATTTAAAGTTATCTCAATTTGATCTTAAGTAGAACTAGGGTTCAATTTAGGTCAACCCAAAACTCCATAGAAGACAAATTTAGAACTTATTTTTACTCATATTTTTTATTGTATTAATCTACATCCGATCAAAAGTATTTTCGTCTTTCTATTTCAACTTAATTGATATATATTTTTAAATTTTATTGATTATAATGATAAATTTATAGTCAAAAATATTTTTTTAATAATCAAGTAATCTAAGAAGAAATTTATAACTTTTTAAGTTTAGAGGAGAAATATATAATTTGAGAAAAATTTCAACGAGTTATAAGTAATTTTAAAATTTTAAGACAAAATATACAGTTTAATAATATTTCAATGAGTTATATGTGATTTTTAAAATTTTAAATAGCAATATATAATTTTGTAAGATTTTAAAAAATCTATATGTAATAGATTCTTTAAAAAAAGATAAGATTTGAAGCGGTTCTAATACGGCTCATTTCGATTTCATACTAAGAATAAGATCAACACATACTTATTTTCATTTTACATCCAAATCTTTACTAACTATTCTGATTAAGTAGTATGATTAGGGATGTAATAGAGCGAAAGTGGACTTACGCTATAAAATAAGCTAATAATTTTAAGATAATAATTGTTTATTAAAATTAATTCTATAATGATTGAAAATTTGAAAATTTATTTAATTTTTTATAATAATTTAATTTAATAATAATATAAAATAAGTAATATTAATTTTATAAAAAAGTAATTATAAAAAATATTAATTCTGATTCTTGTCCCAAAAATATTAATTGCCGATGCCTTTTTTGTGAGCACGGTGAATAATAAGGTAATATTGGTGCTAAAAAATTAGCGCCGGTAATAACTCGTTTAAATTTCACTCCTAATCGTGATTCCCTGTTATTCTAAGGGCTCCAATTTTCAAGTGTCGACCTCGATCTCGCCAATGTTTGCAACCTTCAGCCTCCCAGGTGCCACGTTCAGCCGCCGGCAGGTCTGCTTGCCACCAAGTTTCGTCGCCGCCGGGTCTCCTCACCATCGGATTTTGCTACCGCTAGGTCCACTCACCTCCAGCAGCACACGGCGGCCGCCTTAATTATCCATTTTCCGGCTCCAGCACCTGGTCTTCACCTCAAAATTCAGTTTCCAGCGAGATCTGATTCCCTCCCAAGGAGGTATTTAGTCGATTCATGGTTGAAGATTAACATTTTGTATTGTGTTCAAATTTGGGAATTTTTTGTTCTATTTTCTGGTCGATTCATGGATGAAAATCATAGATCGAACACGTCTTGTTGTTAGTTGGTTAACTATGAGATTAGTGGGGGCAGGTGGGTAGGTTGCCATTGTAAAATTTAGTTCTCCAAAATTTGGCTTTTGCAGTACAGGAGAGAGTTGAGTGGCATGCTTAGACTCAGCCGGAAAAGTTTAACTATGAGTTCTTTCATCTGATTGATTTGTGTATTATGTAGTTCTTTGCTTGTCTTTCCATACTGTTTATTCATTTGAGTTCTAATCATATAATAAAAACATTGTATAAGATTGTTCTTAGGATGATTTGTACTTGCTTTGTTGCAAATTTTTCATATTATCAAATGGGTTTTCCATTTATAAAAAAGATACTTTCTTGAGCCAAAAAATTTTCATTGCTTGATGCTTTGGTCAGAAAGGCAATTGAGTGGGAAAGCATGAACTATGAGTAAATCAAATGCCTATAAATTACATTAAAAGTTAATTTTTATTCAAAATCACTTGTCAAACGATACTTCCGTTCAAATTGTTTAAATGACACCTATTGTGCATTTCTCATTTATGCATATGATTTTGAACCTAGTCAGTTTATTTTTGCATGCTAGCTTTCACAAAATGATGGAGTAAACCTCAAACCGTATTGTGTATTGGGTGAAAGAATTATTTGCTGGAATTGTCTACAAAAGGTATAGACATTTGATGGATTCTTCAGCATGGCCTTTCTTGAAGCTGGAATCAAAGTACGCATTGTACAATCTGCTTTAATTTTCGTATGGAAAATTAAGTATGTATATGTTTCTTTCCTCAAAAGATGGCCTATTGACACAACAAAGCTAAAAAAGAAATACAAAGCAAGTGTTGAATGGTACAAATAGTTAAACCAAATACCACAACTGGACATGTTTTATTGTACATGATTGATCTTATAATCTTAAAGAAAGTTGTCAATAGTCATCACAAGAGAGCCTCAAGAAAGCATTATCTTCAAGCTGATGACCTGCATTCTTGCTCATGCAATTCTCTCGATGAATGAGGGTATGAGTGCATATCTTCTTGATACAGTAACAAGTTTCTGTCTTCCTTCATCTGCTTGAGGACTTCATTTTCATCACCAGCGTATGTATGTAAATCATGAGCATTTATTTTTCATGCTTAAAGGTGTTTGTTGAAGCAAATTCATGAATTTTAATGTGTAGCTGAAGCAAATATGTATGAATTTTAATGCAGAAAACCAGACAACTTAATCACATTGATTATCTGTGAGTAAAAGACATACTTCAAAGATAACTTGTATCAAAAATACTAGTCCAAGTCATAGTGTCCACCCTATAGTTTGGGTTAAATATGACTACTCCATATGTATTTATTCTATTGTTTTGTAATGTGTATGTTGATATAATGTCTACAAATTTGTTTTGTGATTGTAGCTAGATCACTATGGTGCGTTCTGCAAAACCGTGATATATGGGAGATATAGCTCAGGAATTCATTGACGCCGAGACTGATGAGACCATATTCACATCTAGTGGAGATTTTAACTCAAACTTCACCAAAGACAACATGGCCTCAAGTCTTCGACAAGAAGATCGAGACTTACCTCTCACCGAAGAAGGTATAATAGTTAAAGTTAAATTTATCAACATCGAAACTTAATTTACTAATTTTTTATTTATATTTTGGTTTATTTTTCAGTCTCGGGTTCTTCAACTTCGTCATCTCGGACTCATCGTAGTCCTAACAAGCTAATCGAGATTTGGGATACCGATAAATTTTGATTGCTGATCGCTATCAATTACCATAACCAAGTTATTAGAGAAAACACGACAACATTCTTGACACAGCCAAGAATTTTTGCAGAACATGAGAACAACCGGTGACATTCATCGATTGGTGAGCTATGCCGCAGGAAATGAAAGAATGGATTTAGATTGATATAAAGTTAAAAACTAATTATATTCATATTTTTTGAATTAATATATTAAACTTAGATATATCTATGTGTTTAGACCAATATTAATTTGGAGGATAGTGTGAAAAAAGGAGTTATGAGTCTTCTAGGTAAGCGATGACATGATTAGAAAGTTGATACTACCCCCCAGAATGAGATACGTGATCATTTTTTCAGTCCTGACAAATACGGCCAAATGCAAACCTTCGGCATGTGATCGATGCCCATATCTCTCTCCGGTTCATTTTCCAGAGTATGACAAGGTGAGCTTCTTCTTTACGTTTAAAGTCAAATATAAGATATGATCCATATCGAGATAGCATTTGCAATGGAGAGATTTAAGAAAAAAGTGTTTGATAATTTCTCGAATACCATGTTTTGGCCTCCTCCATAATTGGAGATATGAACCAAATTTTGTTATTTTGTAGTATGCACGGAATATTTATTCATATTGCTAATATATGTTTTTTGTGAGAAATTAAAAAGGTTCCAGATGTAGCATCCAAGGAACAAGGCAATGCTGATGATAGGCAAGTTGATTCGATGGAAACTTCTTCCACTTCCCAGCCTACTAAGCTACAAATACATTTGGATATTTATTACATTTGTTATTTATAGACACAAGTAAAGAGAAAGGGAGCAAAGACTTAGATGCGGGGATAGTGACTTGGGTGTTTGATTTGGATATTCTACCTAGACATGAGCATGCGGGGTGAGACTTGTTAATGTACATAGGTATGAGTGGGGACTTGGAGACTTGTTAAATATGAGTATTCACATATATTGTTGCTTATACACGAATAGAGAAAAAGAAGTGAAGATTTAGGAACGAAGATAGTGACTATATGTCTACTCAAAGTGATTTGAATATTCTAGTTGGACATCGGCACTGGCACAGGGGGTAGGACTTGTTAATAGGACATAGGGGACTTGGGGATTTAAGAGACTTGTTAAACATGAGTACTCACATATATTGTTACTCGTAGAAATTCTAAATTTTTGTTAGTATTTATATAGATCTATTTGAGAATAACATCTACGAACTAACAATCGGCAATACGACATACAGATAAAGGCACAAAGTGATATTCTTTTTTTTGTTTATGGGTTGTGTTGTATAATAATTTGATATTGTATTATTAAACTTCTAATTAAAAAAATATGAATTACTTTTAGTGATCGTATTTGTACTTTGGTGATTGTATTTGTATAAATCTTGAAGATTGAATTTATGTATCTTTTTAAATTTATGTATAAAACTATATTCACAATATAATCATATTGTAATTATAGGTGTTGTTAGTTATGGGGTTTGGTTGTAATTATAAGATTTTGTCATTAGTGATGCTAAGCATAAAGTGCCGTAAATGATCAATGGCCATTAGCGGTGTTAATCAATAGTCGTAGGCCATTAATGATGCTATCCACTAGCGTCGCTAATGGCGCCTTTAATGACCTGGCCATTAGCGGCACTAAGAAAAAAAATACCAATAACAGTTATAAATAATGAGGTGAAAGACGTATTAGCGGCGTTATCTTTTCTCTTTTGAAGCTACTATTATTAGTGCCGTTATTAATCATTACAAATACTTAATGAGTTTTTGACATTAATTTTAGTTATAGACCCTGTTTAAGCCCATTGATCCAAAATTTTGGACCGGAACTCGAACCAAAATCTGAAAATGCCAGATCCAAACCCAAAATTTTTGAAATGAATTGGACTGGCCTTTTAGACCCTGTTTAAGCCCATTGATAGTCCTAAATATAATTAACTTTTAAAATAACACTAATATATATAGAACTAGTCATACTAATATCATATTAATACGAAATATTTTATAATTAATAAAACTAACATTTATAATTAAATAATTACTAAAATTTAGTTACATCGAGGTAATTTCAAACTAAACACACTCTTACCTTTGATTCTAACATTTAATACTTGGTTTGCAGGGACGGACCTAAATCTAATATGAGCTACTGGGATAATGTGTCTAGTTCAGATGTTCGACGACAGATCGGGATCACCGTAAGACGAATAACAATGCCTCACTTCTGCTTAATTCTTAGCATTGTTTTTACACTGTCATAAATTGATATATAAAAAATTATTTTAAAGACAAAATATCTAAGATCAATAGAGGGTTTGGTTTATATTCCGAGCCTATTCAAAAACTTCAATCCTTTGAGCTAAATAAAAATATTAATATAAAAAAATAAATATTATATTTAAATGTAAATAATATTCTTACCGAAATCAATTACTGTCGGAATGTTTACCGAAATTCAAAACAGTGGAATTTTTTTTAAAAAAAATTTAAAGTTAATAACTTAAAATCAGTTCGATGCTTTTCGTAGAACTCTTCGGTTACAATTGAAGAATATTCAACCGAGAATGAACAATATTTGGTTTCCAAAAAGAGACGGAAACGCTGACAAGCCATCGAGCTTCGGATTCGATTTTGGTCCAAGTCTATCAATAATAAACCGGATCGGTCTCCACATCGGGAGATCGGACACCAAATCATATTCACCGAGCCGAGCCGAGCCTCACGCATCAGGCTCCGCGAAGGGCCTTTCTTGATTTTTTTTCTCCTGGAGCATTGCACGTGTTGATATTGCTTATACTTGTCATTATCGTTATTGATAAGAATAGCAATCATATTGGGACGGGACCGCATATATCTAGATTCAGATCCAATATTAATCGATATATAAGTTCGAGATTCGGGTCAAGCCAGAAAAAAGCGGTTCGATCAGTTTGGGTTTGGGCCAAAGTTGGGTCCATTGATTATATATTCAATTCGACCACGTTAATATTAATATCCACCTCTTATAATATCCTGAAGCCATTTATGTACAGTAAAATAAAATGCATAAGTTAATGATCTCGAAAATTTTTATCTCGGGTATATCCTAAATATTGATTCGATGGTTATAATTTTCCTCTCGTATATAAAAAATTATTTGTCGAATTTTCAATAACTCTCGTTATTCTTATAAAATAAAAATATTGTTTTGTAAAAGATTTTGGGTATTACAAATCAATACAAATATTTGTAAGGGCACCATTAATTTTTTTACTTTATAATATTTCGAATATAATTGAATAATATTTTTTTACTAGAGATTTTAGTAAAAAAATACTTCTATTATGATTAAAATTCACATATGGTTATAGCAAATTTACAAAAAATTACTTCTCTTATTACTTATTATTATTAATAAAAATTTACTTGAAAATTTACAAGCAACCACCTCCTAATCAATAATTATTTTTTTCTTATTTTATAATTTTAAATTAATATAAAAAATTATTATACCCATACCATTCAAATTTAAGTGTAAAAATATTTTTTAAAATTTTTTCTCCTTTTTTCTTAGCATAATTTTTTAAATATTATTTATCATTGTTAACTAGTGAGGTTAGAGAGAAAACAATGTTAAAGTGTTCGAAATATTCTTGTCCAAATAAAAAAATCCGATAATATAAATATAATAAGTCTTTACAATAAAATTAAATAATTAGGAGTATAATTATTTTTTTATATTAAATTAAATAATAAATTAAAATTTAAAGATATTAATCAAGAGATGATTGTTTGTAAATTTTAATAATAATTTTTCACTAAAATAATAACAAATATTTGTTTATAAATTCGCACTAAGACATGTGATTTATTAATATATATTTTTTTCATTATTTAGTTACACATTTTAGCTTTTGGCAGTCATAGTACTTTCCACTGAACTGGATTCGGATCCTTCCAAACCTGACCCGTTTGTTGCCCTGGAGCAAATCCATCGAGCAAAGGCCGCGCGAGGTCGAAATGGAATTCACACGTGCGACATTGTAAATCCCTGTTTCCTAAAAAAGCTAATGCACACGTGCGGCGATCCTCGTCGAAGTCATCCAACGGGTCTATTTATTTCTTTCAATTTAACCTTTTCTTTTTTTTTTCTCTCTTTTCTTTTTCCTCTTCCTCTTCTCCTCCTCCCCCCTCATCGGCCCCATCAATCAAATCTCTCGCAGCCAGGTCTTCGCTTTCCCCGTCACTCCATTCTCCCAATTCCCTCGCAATCTGGTTCCCCAAATCTCCCGAATCCGCCACGAAAGTTCGAATTTTACCGGTTTTGCATCATTTTCTCTCGCTTTTAGGGTTTCTGCTGATTAACAGGGCTTTTTTTGTGTACTTTTCGAAGTTTTTTGATCGCTTCTCTAAACGCCACTCGCTTCCGTGGTCTATCGAGTTGTTGGCTTGGATTGCAGGGCTTTGCGACAAATTTGTCGACTTGATTGTTGTGACATTTTGGTTTTACTTCGTTTTGTGTAAGAAGGTCTCGGAAAAATTGTGCCTTTGCTGTTGGTTTCCTGGCTTTGGTTCTACAAGACTTCTTCGATTGGTTTTTAGAAATTTGAAAACTTGTTATTTGTGATCAGTGGGTATTTCTGGTTTGTTTTTGTTTTTTTTTTTTTTTTCGTTTTGGGGAGTTGGGGTTGTGTGGGGGAAGTAGAGACGGCGACGCGTAGTTGCGGGGCACCGGCGTTTGCATGGGCCAACAAGGGGGCTGGGCGCCTCCGGGTGGCCTGCAGTTAAATGGCCTCTTGCCCATTGAAGGGGCTGGCGTTATGCGGGTCCTTGATGCGGAGCGGTGGTCGCTTGCAGAGGAGAGAACTGCAGAGCTTATCGCTTGCATTCAGCCCAACCGGCCTTCAGAAGAACGCCGGAATGCTGTGGCCAACTATGTCCGGAGGCTTATTATGAGCTGCTTCCCATGCCAGGCAAGACTCCTGCATTTATAAAAACAGTAGTTCATTTCAAGTATCTACATTAAAATTATCAAATGTGAACTGCAGTATGTGCATGCTTTGTGAACAATTCACTGAAAAACTTTTGGTGGTTGTTCCTAGAGAGCAGGTAATTGAAAAGCAGAATCAGGGGCCCATTTTTAGTCTTACAACATGCAGCGCCACAGAATCTATTATACATGTTCTGCTTCCCATTGTTTTTGTTTTCATTTTTAAAATTTTCGTTTTCATGATCTGCTTCCATTTTACATGTTCTGTGATCGTTATACATGTTCTAGTCACATCCTGCACAACCCCGATGAAGTCATTGAATCTAGACTATAAGTAAGTTCTGCATATGTAGCCCTCCGGCCTAATCTTTTATTTGCTTCCCCGACAGTCAGATGGTTCAGGCATTAGACACACAAGTCATCCCTCTTGTGATCAGACCAACCTAAAGAGCACCAACTGGGAATCAGGATTTATTTATTATAAATTGTTCGTAATAGCGTGTTTTGTGCAGAAAGAGATCTGGCACAAATATCATTAGCTCTTCCTGTTCGTATGCATACCTCCTCTGTTCTGCAAATCCTCACTTTCTGATTTCAATGTTGTGTTGTAAATAAGGAAGGTTTGATTTTCTTCATGAAGATAGTTAACACTACGAATGTATCAGGTTTGCACATTTGGGTCTGTGCCCCTCAAGACCTATTTGCCCGATGGAGATATCGATTTGACTGCATTCAGCAAAAATGAGAATTTAAAGGATACATGGGCTGTTGCAGTTCGTGATATGCTTCAGAATGAAGAGAAGAATGAGAATGCCGAATTCCATGTTAAAGAAGTTCAATATATTCAGGCAGAAGTATGGATGTCATTCTCATAGTTTCATTTAACTCTATATGCACATATACCTTTTTTATGAATGTATAGGATTCTGCTTTTCCGTCTCCTGGCTTACATGGTTGCTTTCTTTAGAATACATGTACTATATTGTATTATGACTAGAATTTTTTTGTAGAATTTCTTCATTGTCTCTTGGATTTTCTATTTCAATTATTGTAAAATATTTGGCTTTCCATGTTTACAATGGGATAAATTTACATTATAAAATAAAGAATCTTACACCTCTGTCAATGGTGATAAGATTTCCTAATATGATCAGGAGTGAATCAGACTATCTATTGACCAGTGAAGAAACAATGACTAGATGCAATGCTTTGATTAAACTACATTACTTATTGGCTTGCCTAATATTTACCAATTCGTAGCCCATGATCAATCTTTTTCAAACAAATTTAGCTGGTTATGTTTTGATTTAACCAATATTGGACCTTGTAAGAATTTCGCCTTGATGTTAGTCATGTGTTAGCAGTTGATGCTTCCAGATGAAAGATGTTTTTGAGAACCTGAAATTGTTTGTAGGCATTTGATTAGATTATTGTGTATATTATACTTGCTCAAAAATAAATATATTGTGTTTCCCTTTTAGCTTTGATCTCTTTTTAATTTGCACATGGCTGATGCAGCTAGCTAAGGATTGCTTACATTCAATTCTTAGAAGAAGGCCTTTCATGCCATTATATTTACTGGCTTACACTTATTTTTGTGTGCAGGTAAAGATAGTAAAGTGTCTAGTGGAAAATATTGTAGTAGATATATCTTTTAATCAGGTTGGTGGGTTATGTACACTTTGTTTTCTTGAAGAGGTAAGCTTATTCTTGAACCACTGTTTGAAGAAACAAAACTTCTGATATAGATATAGCTTCTGATATCCTTCATTAAATAATTTTTACATTTGCAGATAGACCATTTAATAAATCAAAATCATCTCTTCAAACGAAGTATTATATTGATCAAGGCCTGGTGTTACTATGAGAGCCGTATACTGGGTGCTCATCATGGACTCATATCAACATATGCTTTGGAAACTTTGGTTCTCTATATATTTCATGTATTTAACAATTCATTTGCTGGACCATTAGAGGTGAACCTGACTTCTACTTTCATACTTAGTGTATGGAAGCTTCACACCTGATAGTCTGTTGTATCATTGAATTGCAGGTCCTCTATCGTTTTCTAGAGTTCTTCAGCAACTTCAACTGGGACAAGTTTTGTGTTAGCCTTTGGGGCCCTGTCCCTGTTGATTCACTGCCAAATATGATTGGTTTGTTTAATTTGGTATTATTTGCATTTTGTGTTGTTTATAAAGAAATCTCATGGTCTCCCCATTTTAATCATGTTCAGCTGAACCGCCTCGAAAAGATAGTGGTGAATTGTTGCTCAGCAAAGTATTTCTCGATTCCTGCAACACTGTCTATGCTGTTTTTCCAGGTGGTCAAGAAAGTCAGGGTCAAACTTTTGTTTCAAAGCATTTCAATGTCATTGATCCTTTGCGTATCAATAACAACCTTGGTCGCAGTGTTAGCAAAGGTAGTAAATCCTAAATTGACCAGGAGCTTTTTTTATTATGTATTATCTTTTTAGTTATATGATGATAGTTATTTTCTGGTTAAAGTGCCATTCACTCGAATCATTCAGCTGTAGTTAGTACAATTTTTTTTCAGGGGTTTTTTTCCTTGAAACACTGAAAAAACATATATGCTTGGTCATTAGCTACTGGTCTTTATGAAGGATTTCAATTTCATCACTAAGCATCTTTTGCGTTTAGTCTTAGGCCCTGAACTTCTCTTTTGATTTTGATTCATCACGTCTCGCCTAGTTTATATATTCACATTCATTATCCTGTGTGTGGGGCCCTGCTTGAAAAATAAGGCTTGGTCTTTAGGTGTAGATGCTTTGGATATGACCTGAGTTTGAATTTGTAGAATTAATTCAAAAACCTTCCTCAGATAGATACTAAACTGATGTGGATCGTCACTGTGCCAGTTCTTATGCATCAATTTTTACTAGAACTTGCTTTGGCCCAAGCATATCCTTGCTCTCGTCTAGTCCTTGTTTTGTGTAATATAATAAAGGAAAACCCAAGACTTCTCTTAGCAAATAGATAAAATTCTTATGTCAAAAAGGTTGCTATCCATGTGCTAGTTCTAACTTGTGCTGTAGATGATGCACTGGAATTGGTTCTTTTTAATGTTTAATAGGATACCTGCACTGCCTAAGGTTCTATGCTTCCAGACTTCTTGTGTATCTCAATCACTTTTGAGAACAAAACAATTGTTGCACGAATCATTCTGTAATGGAAAATGTGTGGTTTAAAATAAACTGTGATGTTTAGCTTTAGGAAATCCTGATGCGTAAATTGATTTCCTCTGCTAATAATATTGGCGGTCATGTTCTGTAAGATGTGTTCTTTTACTGAACAGTGCAACCTTTCTGGCGTGCTGGCTTCAAGTTTTGAACATGACTTGCAGAAACCTGTGCTTTTGACACATTTTCTTGGTTGTTGATTTTGGTGATGTTGCACTAACACATTTCCTTTTGCATTAATTTGTGGAGCTAACTAGAGGTGCTCTTTTGGTATTCACATTTACTCTATGCCTTATTTGATTCTATACTTGTTTATGCTTGTATAGTTATTTATACAACTTATGTGCTTGCATCCATTTGAGAGGGGGAATCTATTATATTATACTATGCTAAGGGAAATCTTGTGCCCATTCTTTGTTTCTCATATGACACAATACGGCTTAGACAATCTTGTCAAGCCACAAGATCATTGCCAGTCCATTACCTAACATAGAATGCATTCTTCATACTCAGCGTACTGCATATCATATACAAGTTTTAAGGAGATCTTTGAAGCACCTTACATGTTTTGGTGATATATAGTAAAACAAAATTGTATGCCCTTATCAGATAACAACTTCATTTGCCATTTCAGGCAACTTTTTTAGGATACGCAGTGCATTTGCTTTTGGAGCAAAAAGGCTGGCGAAATTACTTCATTGCCCAAAAGAAAACCTGCTTACTGAATTGAACCATTTTTTCATGAACACATGGGAGAGGCATGGCAGTGGTATTCGTCCGGATGCTCCTAACCCAAGTCTTTGTCATTTGCAACCCTCAAAAAGTGATCGACACAAGGAGTCCAACAGTTCCAGAAGTACCTTGGGCACTAATAATGATAATGAACATCAGGGACTGTCTACTGGTCATATGTTTCAGTCTGAAGGTAATCTTGCGTTTCAAGGTAGCACTTCCCAGATTCTGGAAACTATCAGGCAACATTCTGAAAATGCTGTCAAAACAAGCACCATGTTGGCTTCTCATGCTCCAATCCAGAAAAATTTGAGCTACAGCAACTCTGCCAATTCTGGAGTGTTCGATCAGATGGCGAGAATTGTTAGCCCTAGGGTCTCTTTTCAAGCTGACGATAATCAGAAAATTGCTAGGCTTTCATATCCTTTGAACATCCAGGCAGGACATGCAAGGTTTCCTTTTGCAAGGACTCATTCTAGTCCAGAGTTAATTGATACATCTGCAGAGGCTTCATTTAGAGGAGGGCAAAACAAGGTGGTAGAAAGAGGGAAAACCCAGGTTGCTCAGGCAAGGCCTGGTCATGGTGTTGGAAGAAAGATCTTGACCTATGAAGTAACAGGCTTCCATAGTGAAAAGTCTGTTGATGATCCAGCATATATGAGGCAAAATTCATCCCATAAAAGTGCTCAGTCTGCTGAGTCGAGCACTGTTTCAAATGATTATCGGGGTGGTGGCTTTGCTGCTGCTGGGGGCGATCTTGCTTCTGTTGCTGAAGTAATTGAGCGGCAACAGGAGATGGACCAGGAAGAGCAGGATTTGATCAATATGATGCCATCCTGCAGTATGCATAACATTGGTGGGCAGCTTCAATTGCCAATGCATTTTGGTTCTCATCATCTAACTATACCATTGCCTCCCTCTCTAGCTTCACTTGCTTGTACTCAGAGCAATTTGCCAGGTATTTGCCCCACCAGTATCCCATTAATTGATCCATCATGGGCACCCAATATTGAGTTTCCTCAAGCTCTTGTTTCTCCACAATTCTCCCATTCTTACCCTACTTCTGTCCTCAGTTCAAACTCAGAAGAGATAGAGTCTGGCAATGAGAGCTGTAACATGGCCGAAATAAATCACGATGACAGTGACCATGTCTGGCATGAACAAATTGCTGGATCTAATAGAGGGTATGAACCTGATTCTGGCAATTTTCATATGGTCCGATCTGATGACAAAAAACAGACAAATCCAGGACACTTTGAGTATGTTTCATCTTCACAACCAAGCAGTTCTGGTTCCCGAGGAAATCATAAAATTGCCAGGGAGGAGTATCAAGCACATCGAGGTGGCGAGAATATTTCTGGTGACAGGACTGCAAGCTCTAGATTGATTTCATCACATCAGGCTAGCTCATCAAGGAATAAGCCTACTTCTGAAAGTTCTTGGGATGGATCATCAGACAAGTCCTCCAAGCCATCGAGGGATAAACGCGGGAGAAAACTTTCTGGAGATTTGTCTGCCTTGCACTCTAAAACCAAGAGTGGTTGGCAGCATGAGGATTCATCTGATCAATTTTCTGCACAGGCAGATGATGAGGCCTCCCCACGTGCTAGGACTCATCAGTTACCTGGATATGAACCTTCAGAGATTGGTGGATCAGATTCAATGATTTCGATTTCACCACTAATAGTCAATTCACAGCAAAATGTGGCTAATAATGCTGGTGTGGTTCCAATTGCATTCTACCCAACAGGCCCGCCGGTTCCATTCCTCACCATGCTGCCAGTCTATAATTTTCCTTCTGATCCGAGCAACTCTAATGGATCAATCCATCAATTTGATAGTGACGAAGGGCTGGAGCATTCTCATATTAATTCATGTGAACAAAATTTTGATTCAGGAGAGCGGCCTGATCAGCTTGAGGCTCATTCAGGCTCAAGTACTGTAAGAAATGCTCCTATGCCCTCAGAGGAGCATAAATCTGACATTCTCAACAGCGACTTTGCCAGCCACTGGCAAAGTTTGCAATATGGGCGATTTTGTCAAAACACACTTTACCAAGGACCTTTCATTTACCCTTCTAGCATGGTTCCACCGGTGTATCTGCAAGGGCATTTTCCTTGGGATGGTCCTGGCAGACCACTATCGGATAACGGGAATGTATTTACACATATTTCAAACTATGGCCCCAGGTTGGTTCCTGTCACAGCTTTCCAGCCAGGTCCTCGCAGAAATTCCAGTGTCCTTCAGTGTTTTGGTGATGAAATTCCCAGATATCGAGGTGGCACTGGGACCTACTTGCCCAATCCTGTAAGTGTATCTCGAATATATTTTCATATTTGAATCATTGCATCTTTGAAAATCCTCATACTAGTGATGAGTGCCAATTTGCAATTCTCAAAAGGTTCAGGAATAGCACCCAATTCTAATTTTTCTGCTTTATGAACCAGTAATTGTATCTTCTCTCCATTTGAACTTGACTTTTTTAGCATCATGAGACTTTTCTTTTGCAATGTATAACTGGAGCCTGGTTGTTACTGGGAGGAACTTTAGATGAGCCCTGAATTACTATGCTGTTAATTCGCCCAGTTACTGCTGCATTGCAGATTAGCATGGTTATTCTGAATGTCTGATACCACATGGAAGACATATATTAATTTTTGTCATAATTGCATTGTGCATTTGGCTCTATAGTATTCCTGAAGCATGATACTGACAACGACCTTTATACTGTGTTTCCATTTTCTTTTAGACAGCTATCACTGTATTATTTGGTTGTTGGGTCATAAAGCTCACTGTATTAGTTGGTTGTTGGGTCATATAGCAAGGGTTTCAATTGATCTAACAAAAGGTAACTTTTATTACTGTTGTGTGTTGCTCCTGTAGGCCTAGTGGTTGATGCTTAATTCTCAGATTGATTTTAAAAAATCAGATGGCTTAAATTCTAAATAATGTCTACAACTACATATTCTATTCATCTCTTTCATTTTTCATTTGCATTTAGTCCACATGTCAGAGAATAGTCATTTAGATTGCAGAATGCATGTCACTCTTGCACTAAACATTTGTTTTCTGTGTGGCTGTTTAATTTGATCTGTTCAAGGTCCAGCTATCAACATATTGTGCTGCTTTATATTTGAAGAGTTATGCTGCTACAATATTTTCTTCTGCTCTTGCATCCTTTGCTGGAAGTTGAAATAATTTCTGTCCCCCTCTCTCCAGAAGCTTTCATTTAGGGATCGGCAATATTCAAACACAAGAAGTTCCAGAGGAAATCAAAAGTTTGATCAGACTGACCGTCCAGACAGAGAAAGAAGCTGGATTAACACAAAAGCAAGGCCTGGTGGACGTAACTATGGGCGCAGCCAAGCTGGGAAACAGAACCTTCAGTCTGATCGGTCGTCTGCAACTGACAACCGAGCTGACAGATTCTGGAATCAATATAGGCATGAGCCAGTTGCCTCATACCTCTCCGGTAACAGTTCTTTCCAGTCTACTAACTCATCGAACAGCTCAGGAAGTGTGGCATATGGCATGTATCCTCTTCCAGCTGTGAACTCGAACGGTCCACGTTCAGCTGGACTAGCACGCCCTCCTATTGTGATGCTGTATCCATATAATCAAGGAGTTGGATATGGCACTGGCACTGAGCCACTTGAGTTTGGCTCACTTGGGCCTGTCCCTTTGTCGAGCATGAACGAATCACAATCTAGCATTGATGGAATGTCTGCAAGCGGAGCTTATGAGCAGAGACAGAGCACATATATGGGGGGCTCTTTGCGCTCTTCTCCGGACAGGTCCTCTTCACCCCCATCCCACAGGTAATGTCAGTCTTTTTTTTTTTGCATTTATTTGCATATCATACAATTTAAATTATCCGGGAATTTATCTGGAGATTATTCCAGAAATGCAAATGCTTAATTATCCAACATCAGGCCTCCTAAAGTTGCAAGGAATGACTAGAGTGTTAAGCAACTGCCTTTTGTTTATTCTGAGGTCAAAGATAATATTTGATATGAAATTTGTAGGTGGCCATTCTTTTATTTTTCTCTTTAAATACATATCGTGTATAGGTTTCTATCAATAGACTCACAATGGCACCAAGCATCCTTGGCAACCCAAGGGCGGGGTCTCTGAAATCTTTAGATGCTGTTGAGGTGCACAAGATTGTGAAATCAGGAGATGCTTGGAATGTTATACTGTAATTTCTTAGCTTTTTCTTTGATATTTTTATCAAAATTGAGAATTATTCTGCAAAGGTTGATTATGATGTTTTCAAATTGTTTGGTTCACAGGACAAGATAACCAAACCCGGGATTGAAGTGGAGGAGGATTCAGCTGCCCCAAGAAACTAACAGTGATTGTAATAGTAGTAGTAGCCGCAGTAAAGCCTGGACATTCCTCTGCTCAAATCTCATCCAGCCTGTAAAAGATGAAATCTCACTTTGCATGCTGTTCGTGTATAGTATGTTGACACCCTTCTGCTTCAGCATAATGCTTCTGTGTGCACTAACCAGCCTGTCATGTTAGGGGTAGCCAGCGATAACTGCAGGTGTTACTGGAAATCTCTTTCGGTTTTTAGGGTTTAGGAATTACACAAGGATGTATTCAGCTTTGTTACAGTGCTCCTCATTGGCTAAAGGCTAAGACTTCTCATTCCAATTGTAACCCATTAACTTTGGCATTCCATTTTAATGTACAAGGACTTCAATTAGGCTCACTGCAGGCTTTTTGTCTTTTCATTTTCCTCTATATTTTTCTGTTTATCCAGAACAGTGATAGATGAAATAGATATTTTTATTATTTCTGAAATATCAAGTTTAGGGATGTCAATTTAGCTTAGAGCAGTTCGAGCTTACGATTGAGATCACAGAGTTCTCAATACGTCCAACTATCTCTTTATCCTATAAATAATATCATATTTGTAAAGGTGGGAGACTAATGCTCAATTTCATTTTTCATTATTTTTAATTGTAATTTCAACTAACTTGGACATTAGAGAGTTTTCAATTAATTTTTTCATAGTTTTTTACTTTTACAAATGGGTGAAAAAATAACATAACAAATCATAATATGAAGAAGTATCTCATATCGAAATCAGGTGATGAACCAGACTCTACTATTAACAAGAAATGACTTTGCCACTTACAAGGAATGACTTTACCAACTACCAACTTGAATAATCTTGTTTAAAAGATAGTTATCCATTATTAAAGATAAATTAACTAGTCTGACTCCATACGCTTACTTTACCAACTCCATGCGCTTGCTCAAATGTTCTATTGAGATAAGTTAGTTAGATATCACTTTTGAGACTGGAAAGATTATCAAAGACTGAAAACACCAAATATGCTATTGAATCAGAATCTGAACTAAGGAAAATTTTGATGGACAACTCATTTTGTGAGTAGAGAGAGGGAATTGGTGTTGTACTTTTAAGTTTGGATGAAAGAGTAGTTAAATATTCAGCTCGACTAGAGTTTAATGTATCCAACAACATCGCAAAATACGAAAATTTTCTCCTCGAAATGCCGGTGGCATTAGCGATCGGAGCTAAAAACCTAAATGTATTCAATGACTTCCTAACTATTATACTTGCAGGTCAATTGGGAGTTTTGAATACGCTCAACGATCTCTTCGCACTATAAATAACACAGGATTCGTGAAAGTGGGAGACTAACGCTCAATTTGGATCTTCACTATTTTTTATTGTGATTTGTACTAACTTAAATATCAAAATGATTACTGCCAAAAAATTTTTAATGATCTCTTTTACAATTTTTTTTTCTTTTATAGATTAGCAAAACGGGCGGTTTAGTGAATTATAATCTCAAAATACTTTTCGGACTAAAGCTGGTGACAAACCCGGTCCATCGACGCATATGCATGCTTCGTAATTGCTTTAGTTGTTTTGGATATCATCTGCAGCCTCGTTGTGTTGTTCAGCGCAGGAATTATAGTAACAACGGAAACTGATATCGCTCTCTGGTTACCAATTTTGTGGCGTTAGACCTCGTTTTAATTGACTCGAGTGATGTGTGTTTTTTGGACGCATTGGTGCCAAGATTGGGAGACATTCTTGCTGATAAATAGACATGTTGCATTTTTTTCTGACAAGGGGCTTTTTTTTTTTTTTTTTTTTTTTTTTTTTTTTTTGTTCTTGTTTTGCGCGCGCGCTCTATACTTTTGTTCTACCCTAAGATAAATGGTTATGTTTGGCTTAATGATTATCTATGAACATGGGCTTCTATTGACTAGAGATTCTTCTGGACTCGCTCGTTAACCCCCAATATATGCGCAAATCTTACAGAATTACTCTGGCAAGACAAACGATGAACACAACAGCAAGTTCCTGAAAAACAGAACATGAAGGAACAAAGCCTTGGAAAACAAGTGAGGAATTTTATTGACTTATGATCCATGAAGAAGAAAATACTGCCAAAAAGCCAAATTCGAAGAGAACAAAACAATAAGGCAGAGCATAAGAGATGAATTTTTGAGCCCATTGGCCTATTTTGCAGTTAGCATGCACAACTCATTCAAGATCTTATTATAACGTAACTGTGATGAATTAATCCCGCATCGAATATTGAGTAAATAGAATTTAATATATATAATAAAAAAGATTTATATCCCATAAACTTAAACATATCTCACGGTTCCTTCTACATTTTTCATATCAAAGCTATATATTGAAGCTGGAAATCATACTAAAATGCCAAGAATCCCATTTTCCATCACAAGCATATACAACTGTAGGTTGAGACAATACATAGCCTTCATTGTTTCATGATTTCATCAGCTTTATGCCTCTAACGAAGCCTGATTTCTCGCATGAACACAAGAAAAATTTTTACTACTCAGATTCAACAAGAGCCTAAAATTTCAGATATGCAAAATTATGTGTGACACCAATAAGCATTGCCAACCATACAGATTTTAATCAGAAAACAATCATTTTCTATTATTAAAAGAATGATCAAATGGGCCTTGAGTTATTTTCGGCTTTTCGGGGATTCAAGGGCTCCTAATTTCGCAATGTCGTGGAGAACAAATATTCGAACATGAATCCAAATAGACGATGAGGTTCCAATCTCATACAAGTCAGAGAAATGAAGATCATACTAGAAACACATCAGCAGTTGGGTCTGAAATTCAAACTCACTCTGCAAGACAACATGATGGAGGACCACATGATTTAGATGCATCTCTGTATTCGACCTCAATAATTTCAGAACCACATGAACCATCCTGTCTTTTTATTTGTTCCTTTTGATAGGACTAATATTCCTGCAAGCTTCAGACTCGAAGGGTCCCAAGCGTCCATCTGATTTTGATTCAGCTAACAACGATCGGCATTTCATTTGAGAGAAAAAAAAAAAATCGCCTGATAATATATTTGAGAATTTTACAATCATCGTCGAACCATTGGTAGCATCACAGAAGAGATGATACGTTTTTCTGTGTAGTTCATGATCCTATCTATAATTGAAAAAAAAAAAAAAAATATTGTCATTGTCACTCATCCAAAAAAGAAAAAAAAGGAAAAAAAAAAAAAAGAAGAGGGAAAGCAATTCAGGCAAGCAAGCATCATATCCAAATGCCATTTGTTCTCTCATTCTTAATTAGAAAAGAAGTAGATTTATTAGCCATAAATGTGTATCCATTAAAGCTCAAAATTACGACGTAAGAGGTTCTCATAGTACTAAGGCTTGGGGTTAGGTGGCTTAGTTAGACAAGCCATATCTTGCAAACTCGTTGACAGAGGGAGACTTGAATTATCTCTTCTATTGCGTTTACAGTGGTTATAACTTGCGTTTTGGTTCATTTGCCATCAACAGTAAGGCTGTAAACGAACCTAAGGGTTCATTGAATTCACGGCTTGAGCCCGCTAAAAATTCATTCAAAGTCCATTCAAAATACTCAATAAATTTTAGACATCACGTTACTAATCAGATATATTAATTTAGCATGTCAATAATGCCATTAAAAATAATGAGCGTAGATATTGATGAGTGTCAACGAATCTTATCAGACTTAATATAAATTTAATAGACTAAAACCTTAAATAAGCTTAATATAAAAAGGAGTGAGTTTGAATAAATCTCAGCAGTCGAGGTTCGGGGAAGGATGAGGACGAAGGGAAGGAACACATGGTGTGTCCTCTTGTTTTTGGAGTTTGTGCGAGGTCTTATTAGCGCCCTCGCATCAGCCTCGTTCTACAAGTCCAAATTGAACTGAAATTTATTTTCATGTTTTTCTTTCTCTTCCCTCTGGAATTTTTCTCTAAACTCGTGATCCTGCCGCCCATGCAGATCAACTGAAATGATCGATATTTCTCATGCAAATGTTTTTGAAATAAAAAAAAAAGGAAAAAAGGAAATACGATGAGCTCAAATATTCCCAGGAGCTATCATCAAATGATAGATATTTTTTAGTTGAAAAGCCGTCTTGCAATCGTCGAATGTAATGATGCTTGACAGTTGCCTCCAGAGTTAAACTGCTGATAACACAATGAAAGAGACATCGGTAAAGCTAATAAATACAAAGACATTACAACTACATATAGCGTCGATGAAATTAGAGTAGCCAGTTGTTCGTTAATTATAATCGCGCAAATTTACGCGTTGATTATCTTAAATATAGTCTCAAAGTTAAATCTTGATTTTCCTCAAAAGACTAATATTTTTTTGCCTAATTGATGAGCGGGGCACAAAAGCTTGAATATTGAGGTATATACCTTACGGATGACCTTCTGCTGTCCATACGAGCTCATGGGCTCCGTGCAACTTCCAATCTTAATCTTGATGCCCGAAGGAAAATCACCATGTTGGGAGAATTGGAAGAGTATCAAAATAGAGTAATTTAATAGGTCGAATATTAAATCATTTTAGAAATTTAAATTCGTAGGATATAAATTTTTTTCACTATATATATTGAATTCTATTTATTTAATATTTGATGTGATTATCACACTTGATATTATAATAATTTTTCTTTTCGGGTGTGATTTCAAAATATCAATTTTAACACTCTTAATTAATAATTCTTTTTACTCGACAGTTTTAGCGTATGATCCATACTAATAGATTTTGTCTTAATTTTTTATTTTTTTTAAAGAGAGACTAATATACAATTTAATTCAGTGGTATCATCACGATAATTTCAGTATTAAGAGTTTGTAAATATACAATTTTGATATTACTCATTGAGAAAGTCAAAAAATTGTTAAATTAGATTATTATAGTGGGTCGGATATCAAAATATTTCAAAAACTTAAATTCATGAAATATGAGATTTTTTTATTATAGATATTGAATTTTATCTATCCGATATTCGAGTTCAGATTAATCCAAAATTATAATAATTTGAATCAAGAAAAAAATAAATCAAACATATATCTGATTAGAACTATAAGCCTGAGGCTTTAATAACTGATGACGTGCAACTATCCCGTACTTACAATATATTTCGGTAATTGCTCTTCCCACGTCGGACCATTTTATTTATTTAATTATTTTGAGAAGTCAGCATATTCTTCTTATCGTGTCATTGGCGGGTATTATTCTGCCCGCGTTGGGGTTTTATTGAGAGAGCCATTCTGGAAAGAAGGAGAGCCGTGTGCGGAAAGTGCGGTGGCCGGTTTGGATTCCGCTGTCATACCCCACAAAGTCACCCGTCATCTGACATGGCCATGTGGCGTACGACGTGGCGCGCCGTATGCCGTCTGCGGTGTGGGCCCGCGCTCGTATGGTTGAACGGACAAGGCAACAAAACCCGACCCCTGCAGCCACGGCCCACGGGCTCGCTGCGACCGCACTTGGCTACTCCAAACCCCATTGCCAACCCAGTATTTTTTTTTTTTTTTGCAAATTAAAAAAGAAAACTATATTTTCATTTTTGCCACAAAACCTTCTGTATCAATGAAACCAGAAAAATATTAAAATGACAAATAGTATTAATGTTGTTAATTAAATATTTGTTAATGTTATACATCAAGTATTAATGTTGTTAATTAAATTATCTCTTTTCCAAAGAAAAAAACTCATAAATATGGAATTGACAAATAGTCTTCTCATTTAAGTTTGGAGCTTATCTTTTCGGTTGTCAATGAATTGAAAGCTTTTTTTTCCTACTCACGCGTCGGTTTCTCGGTCTAATTTGCCGGTGCGAATGGCAGTTTCGTCCGTAAGCGCGCCCCACGTCCCTCGCATCCGTACAAGAGCTCGTCATGTGCTCCATGGCATATTGGCACGTACGATGTCCATCATCCACAGCCATGGCCGAACGCATCCGATACCGCACCACATATTTCACCATATGACACCATCCCTACCGTTCACACTGCCTCGCGATACGGGTATACCCAGTAAACGCGTAGGATCACGTCCTACGAATTCCACCCCGGAATCGAATCAGCCTTCCTCTCCGCATATAAAATACACACCTTCTTTCTCATTCGTCTCCGTCTCTCTCCTCTCTCCTCTCTCCTCTCTCTCTCTCTCTCCACTCTCTCCAGTCTCTCTCTCTTCTCTAATGGTTTCCCTCATCTATGGAAGAAGATGCTCTCCTTCTCTAAGCTCCACTCCTTCCTCTCAAGGTAATTTCCTCAAATTTCCTTCCTTTCCGGTCTTCAATCGGCATGCCTATCAACTGTTTGTCGAAATTCAGGTTGCTTGGAGTCCTCCGCGGCCCGGCCTTCAGAGACAATGAAGACGGCAACGAAAACACCAACCCACTCCCCTCGCCGGTCGTCGAGTGCTATGCCTGCACGCAGCCCGGCGTCCCCGCCTTCCACTCCACCAGCTGCGACCGCGCCCACTCCCCGGAGTGGCGGTCCTGCGCAGGCTCTTCCCTGATCCCCATTCAGAACACCGCCGCCTCCGATGCCAAGAAGTCGCCGTCCTCCTCCTCTTTGTCGGCGTCCTCGTTTTGGGGTGTTGGCAAGGTGCTCGACCCGAGGAGCAAGCGCGTGCAGCGGTGGAACCGCGCGTTCCTGCTGGCACGGGCGGTGGCGCTCGCGATAGATCCATTATTCTTCTATTCCTTGTCGATTGGGCGCGGTGGCGCCCCGTGCCTGTACATGGATGGCGGCCTGGCTGTCATTGTCACCGTGTTGCGGACCTGTGCTGATGCTGTACATCTTTTGCATGTGTGGGTGCAGTTCCGGATGGCATATGTGTCGCGGGAGTCACTCGTCGTTGGCTGCGGGAAGCTCGTTTGGGATGCCCGCACCATCGCCTTGCAGTACATGCGATCCATCAAAGGCTTCTGGTTCGACATCTTTGTTATCCTTCCAGTCCCTCAAGTGAGATTCTTGCAATCCAATTCCAATTCTTCGTCTGATTCATGGACATGTTGTTTACAAATCAATAATTGATGCAATTTAATATTTGTTCGAGTGATCGATGTCAAACTTAAATAGCTTTCAGGTAATCTCGTATTTCACAAATAAAAATCGAAGATGTTATTATTCAGAATTTAGAATAAAGTGATCTTTTATAGATGCTTCGTGGAAGTGTTGCACGTGATCTTATACTAGTTTCAAATGAAGCATGGAACTAGAAAAGAAAGAAATTTTGAATGATATGATTAAGCCTGCTATTAAAACTCGAAAAATATCATGGTACCAACCCTGGAGTTTGGTAAGTTTCTTTTAGGTTTTTATGCCACTCAATGATTGAGAGGGAGATCCAGAGGAAGAATTGTAAAGGGCAAAATGGTC
The DNA here is from genome assembly GCA_005019695.1 of Trichopus zeylanicus subsp. travancoricus. Taxonomy (NCBI): domain Eukaryota; kingdom Viridiplantae; phylum Streptophyta; class Magnoliopsida; order Dioscoreales; family Dioscoreaceae; genus Trichopus; species Trichopus zeylanicus. The sequence goes on from RXID01021553.1 coordinate 2,289,728, forward strand.
ATTTGACAACTTGGTGTTTGCATGTGTGTGTGGTGTGGGAGGGAAGGCTGCTTTTGTTTTTGCACAGCTTTTGTTTTGAGTGCAGAAACTGAAAAGGCTGGTAAAACCAAAAAGCTTTTTGTCCAACAGCCCAATCAGCACTCAAAGAAATGGACACTGACAACATGGTGTCATGGTGTCATGGTGTCACACTGTCGTATTACCTGACTATTTGTTTTTAATCTTTGTAATTGCTGGAATTTGTGTAGGTGGTCTTCTGGTTGGTGCTGCCAAAACTGATCAGAGAAGAGGAGATCAAGCTCATAATGACAATACTTCTGTTGATGTTCTCGTTTCAATTCTTGCCCAAGGTTTATCACAGCATCTGTGTGATGAGGAGGATGCAGAAAGTCACGGGTTACATCTTTGGCACAATCTGGTGGGGCTTTGGCCTTAACCTCATCGCATACTTCATTGCTTCTCATGTAAGATGCCACAATCTCCTGATGTTTGCAGTATTACTTTGGTTAATTACGTGAACAATGAATTTGTGGGCAAATTGACTCGAGTCTGATTCTAGCATAAAGTTAGTAGACAAGTGACAGTATAATGAAAGCAATAAACCTATTTACTAGCTTGAGTTCACAACTTCTAGTGACTTTTGTAGTAGTGAATGAAGTTCTTATCTTCATAAAGTAAATTGCCCTCAACTAATGAATTATATAGTCACGAGATCAAGCCATCTGGTTCAATGCACAAGCAATTATTATCATTTATATTGGAGTAAATTTTTGAGGATTTCTGAATAGAATACCTATGTTCCCTGGGAAGCATTCAAACACAACAGACATCTGATCTTGCTTCAATCTGAAAAATATTTCATGGATTGGTTTTCATGCATGTTGGTGCTCATTTTTAGGTAGCTGGTGGGTGCTGGTATGTTCTTGCAATCCAGCGGGTGGCTTCATGCCTCCAGTACCAATGTGAGAAGAACAACAACTGTGATTTGGTCTCATTAGCCTGTTCAAAGGAGGTCTGCTACCACCTTGTCTTGCCTACAGGCATGGATGGGCTAGCATGTGAGAGCAACCTGACTGCCTCTGTTGGGAATCAGAACATCCCACTTTGCCTAAAGGAGGATGGTCCTTTCAATTATGGGATCTACAATTGGGCTCTTCCTGTGGTCTCCAGCAACTCACTAGCTGTCAAGGTTCTCTACCCAATATTTTGGGGCCTTATGACTCTCAGGTATATCATACTAATATGAAAATCAATTCGCTGTAAGGATTGGTTGCAGGTAACTCCTTGAAAGTTTTGAGAATTTTGCTGTTAGCGTTTTCTGCTCAGGTTTAAAAAAAAAAAAATAATCCAAAACCCCTCTTATAGAAATCAGAATGGAGAGGAGCAAATTAATATTTTCTGTCAAATTAAGATCTAATAACAGGTAACTGGTGAATTGTGTTAAGAATATCTCCTAGGGAGTGAACATTGAAAACCTGTAAAGTTGTATGTAGTATTTGAAGATTTCAGGGAGTTGCCTGTACTTAACCCGCAATGTGAATAACGTTTCCATACTATGTGTTATTGTTAACTAGATGCGTTGTTATTGGCTACAATGACTCTATTCTGCAGCACTTTTGGCAATGATCTGGAGCCGACGAGCCACTGGCTGGAAGTGATCTTCAGTATAATCATTGTTTTGAGTGGATTGATGCTCTTCACTCTATTGATTGGGAACATACAGGTATCAGTATTATTATGAAGACATATGTTAAGAGAACTAGATACGAGACTGATGTATGTAAATATGTGTTTAGGTATTCTTGCATGCTGTTATGGCGAGGAAGAGGAAGATGCAGCTGAGATGCCGAGACATGGAATGGTGGATGAAGCGGAGACAGCTGCCGTCACGCCTTAGGCAGAGGGTCCGCCAATATGAGCGCCAGAGGTGGGCCGCAATGCGAGGGGAAGATGAGATGGAGATTATCAAGGACTTGCCCGAAGGCCTTAGGCGAGATATCAAGCGCCATCTTTGCCTGCATCTTATCAAACAGGTACTCTTGAAAAAAATGTTTAGTTCTTCATTTTACATTTAGATACAATGATTTTAAACCTTGATGATAAATACTATTACATAATACTTCTGTATGATCAATTTGGTTTTGGTAATCATTCAAATGAACAGAAGACTTGTTATAAGTTGTAATAGCACAATCTGATAGATAAATTCTGTTTGTTGTTCAGGTGCCTCTTTTCCATAACTTGGATGAACTGATCCTTGACAACATATGCGATAGGGTCAAACCTCTGGTCTTCTCCAAAGACGAAAAGGTTTGAGACTCGGAACTATTCTTTCAACACTAAACCAAGACTTCGCTGCAAAACCATGCATTTCAAATTCAAACTACTGCAACAGGTAATCAGGGAGGGAGATCCAGTCCAGCGCATGGTCTTTGTTGTCCAAGGACATCTAAAGAGCAGCCAACGCCTAAGCAAGGGCATGGTGGCCACATGCATGCTTGGCCCTGGCAACTTCCTTGGCGATGAGCTCTTATCCTGGTGCCTCAGGCGACCGTTCATTGATCGGCTGCCAGCCTCCTCTGCCACCTTTGAGTGTATAGAGCCAACGGAAGCCTTTGCTTTAGACGCCTCTCATCTCCGGTACATCACTGAGCACTTCAGGTACAAGTTTGCCAATGAGAGGCTAAAGAGAACAGCAAGATACTACTCATCGAACTGGAGAACTTGGGCTGCAGTTAACATTCAGCTGGCATGGCGCCGGTGCAAGGCAAGGACAAATGGGGCTGACCTGCAACCAGTGGAAGGCAATGACAGCGAACGCCGGCTTCGTCACTGTGCAGCGGTGTTCATGTCAATCCGGCCTCATGATCACCTTGAGTAGAAGAAGGCAATGGCTTTGCATGAGTTGCTGCATCAGCAATAGTAGTAGTATTTGTTTAATTGCTTTGGATTTTTATCCTGGGGAGTTGATATCCTTGGTGGAATAAGGGTATTTTTGATTCTTTAATTGAAGATTGAAGATGTGCATATTGTGATTTTATGCATTTTTCATTCAATAAAGCCAAGGATAGGATTGGATGCAGTTGAATCTTTGTTTGACTTTTCATAATAATAATAATATTCCTGGTTTAATTTTTCAGGACATGGAATAACCAACAGAATGTGAGCTTAGAGGAAATATTGAGTTAAAAATATCTGGTATGCTGTAGTCGTATTAACACAAATTGAAATATATGAAAACCAGGTATCATCTATCATCACAAAATGAATTAACTTAATAACCTATGAAACCCTAGCTTATTAAAAAAAAAAATATAACTTTCTAACAAAACATATGAAACATCATGAGCTAGTTTTGACTTTCTTTGTTGTTACATTTTTAACATTATGTTACAGAATAGGGCGACATCAAACCCTATATAAGAGTGCTAAATGACATCTATTTATTGACTACAACGAACAATCCTGCATAAAGAGCAAGAGGTTCCAAGTATTAAACAAACACGCTAGGCGCTTGAATTAGTCCGAAAGACAAATACTTGAATCAACAAATTCAACTGTTTCTCACCCAGTTCCACGGCAGCAAGTTTTTTGTATATGGCAATCTAGTATTTGAGCTTTGGTGCAAGGAATATTTGCCCACGATGGTCGCTGAGTGGCACAAAAGTTCTTGGCAGATTGGGTGGAGTGGAGGCAAATCTATGATTCCCTTGTGAACAATAATATTACCAACTCTGTTTCTTTCCATGTGAATCTGCACTTGAAAAAGAATACATTGCTGAGCAGCCTCTTCTAATTTGATGCAAACAAGAATTACAATAAGAAGAAACAAGATTGTTTTCCTTTTTTTGGGATAAAACTAGTTCAAATGTAGTGTTTTAATTGATATGGAGAATATTCCTCTTCCTCCATTTAATTTTTTGAACCTCAGATTCACTATTGTACAGCCTAAAAATATCCAATTTCCTGATTTAGGTAGATAATATAGCTAGGGCAAACCCGATATCTGTAGCTAGAAACCAAAATCCAAATAGAATAGAAGTTGATCCCAAAAACGTACAAGTAGAATGTCCCAATTATATTCTATGAACTTCACATGCATTCAAACAGTAGTGCATAGATTCATTCTAGGGCAAAAATCTCAAGAAGTTGAATATAAACTAGAAGGCCTTTATATTTACTTCTCAAATAAAATGAAAAGAGAAACACGACCAATGTAAAATTGGAAATATGTTGTCAGCAGTAGCAATAAAGGCTGTGGAAGAAGACAGTGAAGTATAAGCATAGATTTCAAAATAGGTTTGATTTTAACGAAACTGACCAAAGGCTCAATTCCATCCGAAACAAGCAAAACCCCAAGGCTTGAGAGCAATTTCTCTACTTCCTAAGTTTTCACCCTTCTACTCTTCAAAATCAAAAGAAAAGATCAAGAGAATTTTTCATATTACAAGTTGTTTTCTTTATTAGGTCAGATTGTGATCCACAAAAATGAAAAAGAATATATTAAAGATAGTTTATTTGTTGTTCATGAAACATAAATCCTAAGCTATCCATATCCAAGAGAATGGATATATGATCGTGTGTTTCTATTTTCTTTTAATTGTTCTTAGCATGTAAAACTTTGAGATGACGATCGAACTTCAATTTTCTTTGAGTTCTACTCTTGATCCTCTTATTTTTCTATTTGCTCTTGAACCAAAAGCAAATATATTGGAGGGAATTAGGTGAGAAGCAAAGTTCAAAATTATATAGAGGTGTTTTTGGATTGCGATTTGCAAGGTGATCATCATGTTATGATCATCTTATTCACTTTGTTCATCCAAACGCGTTTTAAATTTCTACTATCAAATTTACTAGCATCCGAACACAACCATACCAACTGGGGAAATATATACGATTAAAATCCTATCATAACTCACCACTCACAACATCACTAATCGCGATCATCATAATACAAACGGACCCTAATCCTTAAGTAATTTGAACTGGAACACGACTGGTAACAAAGCAAATGATGGATTTGGTAACTCTCCCTGCAAATCAATCCAGGAAATGGAGGAAGAAAAAACCAAAATCAATCCAAAATCCATTCCGATAAAGGAGAAAATCAATCAAATCCCAAAATCAAAACCACTAAAGGAATGTGAAACAAAAAAAAAAAAAAAAAAAAAAAAAAAACGTACGTCTCGCCGAAATCGAATCGCGAAGAACCCAACTATCCCTGCAAATGGAGAAAGGAAAAACCTAGATTTCAATACAAACTCCATCAAGATCATGGAAAATACCAAATCAAATCCCACAAATGAAAACGAGAAAATGGGGGAAAATCGCACCTTTCCGCGCTGCAGCTTCGAAAGCTGGACGAAATTTGCAACTTCGAGGGCCAAGGGCAAGGGATGAATATTTATTTATGCATGGGCGTTACTGTGGCCTCATAATGGACCGGGCCAACACGACATGGGCCAAGTCCTTTTGTCGTGTTTTCCTGTTTGGGAACTTTACATATATAACCCCGTAAAATCAGTAAACTGTAAGTGAGCAGTAAAATCCCAAAAGATTATAATATTTTAATTTTTTTAGGTGATCAAACATAAATTACGTAGATTTAGAAATAAAAAATTGTCCACACAAGTCAATGTTCTGAAATATTTTGTCGAACTCTTAGCCTGAAATTGAATGGGTTATGAGTGAATTATCAACCAATAGGGGGTTTTAAAGAAAATAGTGTACATCAATAAAAATAAATAGATTTTCTTTAAAAGAAATAAATATATTAAAATTTGAAGTAAAAAAGATTTTTAAGATGCTCTCTGAAGCAACAACAACATAACATTACTAATCAATAATGTGTGCGTATATGATCATGCATTATAGTAAGCCAATAATTTGTTTATTGCTTTTTAATACTTTTCAAAAAATAGAATCACAATTGAATCAATAATATGTGCGTATAGGACGACGTATGAGATACAAATAATTTTGTTTATTAGTTTTGCATATTTTCAATAAATACAACTTTGTTTCGGTGAATATTACAGAACATATTTGGGCGCCTATTAATAATAAATTTCCACAAGTTGTGTGCTTATTGAATTTCTATTATTGTATTTAATAAATCATTTTTAAAAATAAAAAAAATAAAAAAAAAAAAAATTCATTTTGATTTGTGGGCGAACTAAACACGCCAAATACACCTACGGCAGCACAAGTGGCCAAAGCCAAACCCCGGCACCATAATTTTGTCTGTGGTTGCATGAATCCAATAATATCCAGCTCTAGCTGCTTTGCGGTGGTCGTCGTCTTCTTCTTCTTCTTCTTTTTAGCCCCACTCTTGTGCTAGCTCGATGAGAGTTTGGTGTGGCGGGCCAACGCGTAGCCCTGAAAGGCACCAAAACCAGCTCCACAGAGCTCCGGAAGGGCTAGAATAGCTAGTCAAGGAAGGAAGGAGGAGGAAGACGAAGACCTCTCTCTCTTCCTTTGTCTTCTATGATTACATCCAAAATATATGGAAAATCACATGGCTAGCAACACAATAAAACAGAGAAAAATTTCATTATTTGTTGTTGATATAAACACAAATTTTTAGGCCGGTGGGTCATCCTTTGCACCTACTTTACATGACATTTCTTTCTCGTTGAGTCAAGAATCCACACTATATATACATATTTATTTATTTATTTATTCATTTTTTTTCTAAAATTATAGTTAATTAAGAACTATCCTAAATTTTGATTTCGTTTCGATTGAATCAATTACATAATAAATTCGATCAGTCGTAATCACATGTTGATCACATTAAATAAGAATTTAAAAAAGAATAATAATGAGTATTATACTCAAAGTTGATACTCAGTAGATGACCAAAATGATTAGGATGGCCGTAGAGCTATTCTTATCTTAACTAAAGGTCTAAATCATTCTTAAGATATAATGAACACTTCTTAATGCTATCGAAGACCCGTAATATTGAACTTTACCAAAGCGTCGTAATGTCATTAGCTTATGAAATTACTTAATTGGTAGTTTATTATTAATATTTTTTGTTTTTCGAGAGGTTATGCAACTTGGGACCTCTGTTTTAAATGTAATTAAAGTCGAATGACGAAATTGAATAGCCAAAAGTTGCATCTAGTTGCTCACGGTCCACGTCACCATAGTTTGTTAAGCATTGATTAATGCTCTAAGTAGGATTTTATAATACAAGATCCTTAGCTTAATCCAAAACCAAAGAAAAGACACAATAATTAATTTGCAATAAAATATAAAACCAGGATCTCAGTTTTGCATATTTTTTTCCCTCTTTGTTTGATATCTCATCGCGAGCTTCACATATAACCTCCTCTAATGTTACGAAATTAAAATTGACCCCCTGATATCTCAATAATTAAATCGAGAGCCCTTTTCATCGAATTTACCATAATTGTTGGGGGTCATATGTAATTCCCCCAATGTTGATGCTTGTAATATTTGGGCCTACGGGGAGAACATAACCCAAAATCTTACCCACTCACGCACTAATCAAGCCGCGTTTCTCGTTGGGATTTTTGCATTTTCATCCCCGTAGAATCATACAAATTCTTGTATGTGTGCACCTTACAAAATGACCTTTTTCACATATATACCTCTGAAATTCTCAAATTTGACAATTACATATTGCGTGTATATCCGTACAGGAGAATGATGTCTGCGGACATATATTTCTTGTACTTAGTTTTTTGATTATGCATTTATTTCTTGCATTGACATTTAAGCTTTCTGATAAAATAGGTGGCCTTATGTAATGTAAAATTCTTTAAAAAATAAATTTTTTTTACCGTATACTCTAAAAAAAAAAAAAATCTAAATTACATTTATGTTCATAGAAAAAAAAAAAGAAAATTGCTTCTATATTTCTAAAAATTATTTTTTTATAGAAATACTCTTGTGGTTAGCTTCGATTAATGTCTATTCATACTATTTTTACTCATATTTTTTGAAATTATTGATTCTGATATCTATTTCGCCATAACTCCGACAAATACTGATGGGAGTTAATAAAGGCATATATAGCTAAAAAATGAATGTTCGTGAGCATAGAAGCAATTATAATTTTTGATGGGTTTATTTGCAATTTGGGTGTTTTGTAGGGTTATAAAAGCCAAAATCCCAAAAACAAAAGTGAAGGAATTCGTCCCTTGGTCACTTTTTGGGTCTCTCTTGCGGCAGAAGAATTGTATCGTATATAAAACAAATCCGGTGGCTGCGTGGGGATCCCTGCCCTGCCTTCCACGCGCTTCGTTGCTTTTGCTTGCCTTCATCTCCATCTTCTACGCCGAAACCAAAAAATCACGCCTTTGCTGGTCGCACCCCCTCTAAAGAGAGGAAGAGATCTCAAACGAACGCCATGGCTTCTGTTTCTCGCGCCTTCTCGTAGCCGGAATTCCCGGAAAGGTGAGATCTTATCGGTTTTTGTGGTTCTTTTTCAGCTTTTTCTCTGCTTCATTCCTTCTGCTGCTCTTTTCTCTTTTCTTTGATGGGATGGAATTTTCTGTTTTTGCTGCTTTTCATTCGAATGCGGTCTTCTTCTTCTTTTTTTTTTTTCGGTTTTTGGGGCTGCAAATGCGAGAAAGGTTCGATTTTGATCGGGTTTTCAAGGTGTTTTAGTTGGTGTTTTGCTCCTCTTTTGGCCGTGGGTTGTGATTTTAATGCCCGGGTGGATTATTTGATTTCGAAGTTGCGAAAGGTCCGATCTTGATCGGGTTTTCGAGGTTCTCTGCGATTTTCTCTTTGGTTTCTTGGTCCGGGCTCTGTTTTCCATTTGTTCTTTCTGTTGGTTTCAAGTGGTTTGATTTCTCTGAATGGATCTGTGATTGCGAGTGGTGAGGTGAACTGCAAAAAGACATGATTTTAACAGGTTTTTGCGGTTGCATGGGTTGGGATGCATTTTTCATGAGATTTCTCTGTGCTCCATTTGATGAATTGGGAATTTTGTTTTTTTTCTTCCTTGGAGAAGTTGGATGTGTGTTCTCAGATCGGTTGTTGAGGTAATTGTAGGGCCGTAAGTGGGTGGGATTCTGATAGATATGCATTTATGGCCATTAATTTATCTTTTTGGTTGTTTTCAAATAGATCCGTTTGTTAATTTTTTTTTTCGTAAACGTTTTTCAGGTGATAGATTTGGCTTTCAAGTTTTTCGAATGATGGATTGTTCAGGCAGTTGTGGGTAGGAATGACTCTGATAGGCAACCTTTTGTTCGTTATTATCTGATTTTTCTAATATTAGTGTGTTTGAAGTATTTTTATTTTTGTTTGAAAACATAGGCTTCATGTATGTGGAATTGGAATTTCCACATCTTGAGAAATTTCAGATGGGTTTAATTTTATATTTATATGCTTGTTAGTATGGATATATTCAACTGACTATATATTTGTTACCGTCGCTTTTCTTGTCTAAATGTGAAGTAGAGTTTGTATTTAATTATTCCGTGAATACATAGAATGATTTGATGATGTTGATGATATGTTTGCTCTTTTTTTTGGCATTCATTTTTGTTCCTTTTCCTTGTCTTTGAAGAGAAAAGTTGTGGGTCCTTTTGGGTGAGTTCAGATGAAGTTTGTTGAGAAGCATCATGGATTAGTTGAGTTATGTCTGTTCGGACATTCCATGACAGTCTTATGTCTTCCAACCATATATTTGCATCAATTACGGTAATTGCTTTGTTGATATGAGATTCTAATGTTTATTTATTAGGTCCATGGGTGGAGCTAAATCAGGTTAATTAATCAAAATCATGTTGAATAAAGATTAGTTGAGACTATAAAACAAGTCCGTATTTAGAATCTGTCCAGTTACTATCAACCACAGCGCAGGTCAAATTTCCTTAGCTGTACCCAAGGTTTCATTGTTACTTGTGCATTACAAATATTTGATTATATCATCAGCATATTTGTCAAACCGTACAACTATTTATGGATGCTTATGTTGTTTCTGATAACATCAGTGAGCCAGCTATATTTTTTCATTTTTCTTCTGGTTTCCACAAAATTTTTATGATAAGTAATTTGTACATAATACAGCTGACGGAATCAAATTTTGATCTGTTTTGCCCCTGATGTTTGTATTTCAGGTTGGAAAACAACCCTGAGACCAGAGTATCAATCTGAAGTCTTGTTTTCAGGATAGCACAATAGATAGCCCAGCATTCTTCAGATATCATGCTTTTCTAGAAAATTTCTTTATTCAATTTAGGAAAAATCCATAAGCATATGCATGACTGTTTTTGCTTTTGTTGGCTTATCAATGCCTTTGTTTCCTTTTTTGACTTTGTTTTAGTTTTCCCTGTTTATTGCTGAACAACTGGAACATTGTGTTATTGCCTTTTTTTATTATATTGCATAAAAAAATATATGTGTTATAAATATTATCAAACTAAGTGAGGAGGAAGGGTTAAAAATTTACCGGGTGTGTTGGTTGTCTTTGAAAAAAAAAAGCTCCAGTTTGCTGTGTTTGTCTTTGACTTAAGTAGAAATTATCAGTTCAACCAGGTGTAAATTCATCGTATTCACATGTAAACAATATAATCAACCTGACTCATGTTTTAGTTTTACACGTCTGTCCTCCATTGTTGATGATGTCTTTTTTTTTTCTTGGAGAAACTGATTGTCTTTGTCTTTATAGCAGGGTAACCAAAATCAAATAGACTTTGCTGCAGTAACGCAGAATTTATCTTTTTGTGTATAAATGAACCACAAAGAACTTGGTGTCTCAGTTTCCCCTGACCAAATTACTTCGAATGGAGGGTCTGGAAGAAATTCATCAGGAAAAGCAAAATCCAAAACCCCACCCTCTCTATTAAACAGAGCTTCCACTGGTTCCTGTCATGACTTCTGTAAGTATGGTAGAAAGCATGCATTCGAAATTCAGGAAAGACGTCCCAGACGACTGAGATTCTCAGGCAATCATGAGATCCAAGGAAAGAAGATTGATCAAGGGGAAGTTTTGACACCTGGAGTTAGAAAGAAGCGGCTGCTGCAGAAGCTGAAGAATGTGTCTCAACAGGAGATTCAACATTCACATCAATCAAAGGTCAAGCAGGATGGACTCTTGGCTCCTGACGATTATCAACTCGGTGAAGTGCATGAAGGCGGAAAGGAAGAATCAGCTGAAGAATCCATTATCATGGTGATGAAGGCTCCATTATTTCCACTGAATAGTATATCTTCCTCTTCTGACCATAGACATTTGGATGAAGCTGAAGGATTCTCTGGGGAGCTTGAGGGTCCTTCATTTGTTGAGAAAAGTATTGTTACCAGTGAGCTTATAGCAGGCTATCAAGTGGAACGATCCATTGAGGAGATCACTGGGACGGAGTTCGCAGTTCCGTCATGTCCCAGAAGGTCTCAATCTGGGCTGAGTTTACCTGTTGATGAAGAAAGAGGATTATTTGAAGAACACGTATTCATGGAGGAAATGGAAATCTCACCTGTCCTAGAAAGTATCATTGAATTTGCTGAAACTACAAAAACCAATCAGCAGGAAGGATCAGCTGTCCTGAGCATGAAGCTAAAGAGTACATCACCTGTGGAGGAGTATGTTGTAACTGCTGCTGATTTGCCTACTAATAGGTCTGAAGAACTATCTGATGAATCCATGGGAAAAGAGATAAATCAAGTGGATACATTAGCTCAGAAATCTGTAAACATTTCTCCAAAAATATTATCCTCCATTAAGGGTAGCACTGGCTCTGCTGAGAAGAAGTTTCCAGCTAGTAAACAGAGTAAGACCAGAAGTTTGGAAAAAGGTGAGCCAAAGAAGAGAGAGGTAACCAAGCTGTGGCCCTCATCAAATCTTCTGAAGAATGCAACCTCTATGAAAACTAAAGTTATTTCGTCGAAGGAAACTGGCCAAACTTTGAAGCCTAGTTCTGTAAAGCAGAAGACTGTTTCACCTATCAAGAGAAGCACACCAACCGTACGACCGAAGCTGATAAAGCAAGAGACTGCCCCATCTCTGAAAAAAACAACTCAATCTAGCACCAAAAGGATCTTAAAGTCTACAACTCCATCACCTTCCAAGAAGACTGATACAGATGCTAATACATCATTCTCATTCAAGCCAAATATTCCAGTTGCGAAGTCTATTTCTTCACCGACTCCTGCAGGCTCAAGTGGTACCAGAAGCCAACAAAGCAAGGCATCCAAGAATCAAGATAACTCAAAAATCAATGAGAAGAAGGTGCTAAAACCACTGAGAGCTTCTTTATCCCCCAGGTCTACTCTTAACAGGGTTTCAAGCTCAAGGCTTAGGAAATATGGAAAGGGGGAACCTGCTTCTAATGTAAAGAATGCAAAGAAGAAAGAACTCAATAAAGCCAAGGCTGAGGAGAAGACGTTATATATTATTGAACCGAAAGGAGAAAATGGAAGCATGGAGAATGTGCAGTCAAAATCATCACAAACCTTGATGGGTACTTCAGCATCTGATGTTTTATGTCAGAAAGAAGAGAATGAAGACACTGAGTCTACATATACTGAAGCAAGTGAATCTGCTTCTGAAGATGCACAGCTGAAGAGGAAAACACCAGTTGATTCTCTGAAGGTCGGAGACATGAGGATGATTAGGAGAAGTGCGGGTATTCGTGCAGAGGATAAAGTTCAAGCACCGCACAAGTTGAAGTTCTGCAGAGGGAAGGTAGTTGACCTTCAGGCTGAGAACAATGCTCCAAGGAGACTCCGATTCAGGAGATCGAGGGTAGCAACTGAGAACCAAAGTGGCAAGGGAGAATTGGGGAGGAGAAGCTTCAAAAAGAGAAGTGAGTTTAGTGGTAGTGGAACAACCGGTGTGGGAGCTCCAACTGTGGTTTTAAGGCATCAAGACCAGCAGGAGAAGAAAGATACACAAGGCTTATTCAATCATGTAATTGAAGAAACTGCAAGCAAACTTGTGGAAACCAGGAAGAGCAAGGTGAAGGCCTTGGTTGGTGCTTTTGAAACCGTGATCTCCCTCCAGGAAAGCAAAGTCGCTCTTACTGTTTGAATTTGCACTTAGACGATGTTTCCTCTACATTTTTCTCTTATTTTGGTTGAAGTATGTATGTGGTGAGAGTATATCTACGATTTTGTTAAGAATAACTCGGCAAAACAACTGACCATAATTTCCCATCCAAGGATTTGGATTATACATAAACATAAGATAGGTTTGTGTTTCTGTAAATGAAGAGCATGTTTGAGGTTGGCATGTGAGGATATAAATTTCCTAATTTGATACTGTTATGATTCTTGTACGTTGATAATAAAGTGTGTCAATAATGTCTAATTATTACTAGACAATGCTTTCTTTGACCTTGTGTTTCTATTTGATAAAAATTAACTTCCAATCTGTTTGTTTTGGTGTGTTGTTTGTTGTTAAGAACTTCCTAGGGTTTGGACATAAGATCCAACACATAAATCAGCTCAAAGATTCTTATGTTATTTTTCTGAATTAATTAAATCAGCTGAAAGCTATATCATGCCACCATTATTGTCAAAAGTAATTTTAATTTACAGAACAGAGGAAATGCAAGTCTGCAACTCAAGAAATGGATAGCCAATAACCTAACCTGGTTCAAATTACTAGCTAGCCAGATTGATGCACAACAAAAAATCAACATGAGTTTGGTATGAAAATATTTTTCTTCCATAATCCAAACAGAATTTAGAAAAAGGAAAGAGCAAATTACTGCTTTGTACAAAAAAGATTACCTCATCTGAGAGCTATTCATCTACACAAAAAAAAAAGGAAAAAAAAAAAACAAAGACGAAATTAGAAAGGCAGCAAGAATTCTCACAGAACGCAAAAGAATTATCTGCACATTTCCGATATCTCAATGTCAACAAGTACCATAACAGTCCCACCAAATCTGGGGCTCCTAAGAAAATTGTCTCAAAACAAGCACTAAAAACAACATTTGAATACAGAATCAAGGGGAAAAAAATAGTAAACACGTATCAGAGCTAGAAATGGAGAGAAAAAAGAATTACTATGCCTGCACCTTCAAAACAATCCAACCCCACCTCCTGTGCTACTTAAAATGTGGATATTCAATCCACAGAAATTCCATGGGCTCCATTATGCTTCTCTATTCTTTCTACCAAAACAAAGCCAGCAGGATTCTCAAGAGCCTTGAAAGACTAATTCTTCAGTAATGGATTGAATATGTCACAAAAAAGGAAAGAATGATGTCACACTTGCAATAGCTACTTCCCCCAACGACCTCGAGGAGCTGCTCAATAACTTCCTTGAAAGATGTAATTAGAGGCACAGAAATGTTATGATGGTCTCATTCTCGGTCTAGTAAAATACTTCCTCTCCTATATAATTTTTGATGAGGTCATCTCATTAATTACTGCTGCTCCAAGAGATGGCAATTCCTTATGAACTCATGGGAATAGTTTACATGTTTTGTCCAAAAAGCTTGGAGGTGCTTGTACCCAATCTCTAGCCATGGTTTGCATTGCCCATTGTAGTGGATCACTGCAGCCTTTCTCACATTCTCGGGGTCAGTCTTCTCCTGGTAGCCTAGGCCTAGCATATGCCAAGATGGATCTATAGGATGCACATTGCCCCTGAATGCTACTAAAGCTGGGGGTAGCGTACCAAGCTTCCACAATGTCAAGTTTGACTTCAAATTCTGCAAACCCAGGTAAAATGTTTTGGATTAGCTACTATACAGTTGTTAAATGCAGGAATACTATTAAACAATTGAATCAAAGGAACTATAATTAGTGAAGTTGCATGTGTGTTCGTTGCGATTTCTATATACAGTGCAAATGGCTTTACAGAAATACTAGGAAGAAATAAAACAGTAGGAATGGAAGCTAAAGAATACATGAAAAGGGAATTCAAATCCACAGCTATGAAATATGTGTTTACAGGAAAATTTATGGCAAGCACACAGACCCACCTTTATACATGCAGATTCATTAGTAGTAATGGAACAGCTTCATGGGATATGAGAAGAAAGTAGAGAACCCAAAACTTGCAAAATAATCTTAAAACTAGAATGTTGATAATCTGAAGCAAAACTACATAGACTGCATATTGTATCTTATTCTAAGAAATCAATCACCTGGTTGAACAAAAAAGGGTGTTTATTGGTGGTTCTTCAAAACCTAGAGTGCCATCATAACAAGGAAAAGAGAAATTTCAAAACATTCTGCTCAAGAAATATTTCTGCAAGGAAAAAAAGTGTGTAAACAGATTGTACTCTTACCTCTTTCATCCAATGATGGTACACAAACTTGATGTTTGTCTTTCTCCATGCATTCAAGTCAAAAATATTCATCCCATAGGCCCACGCACACTCATCAGGGTCCAAGTTGCTAACTATAAGGGGATGGGAGAAGTTGAAATATGTCTTGAACCTCTTAGACATGACCCATTTGTCTTCACCTTCACAAGTTTCTACAGCACCATTCACCTTTCCGGAAAGATCAATCTCCCACAGTGGTGACAAGTCACGCTGGATAACAACATCATCATCAAGAAAGACCACCTTGTTGAGGTTTGGAAAGAGCTGTTCTCATACATCACAAATGCCAAAAGCAATGATAACATGTCAGCACAACCACAATAGATAAGAAATGAAATGAACATTTCACTTGGCAACATATGAAACATCAAAGCTAATTTGTTGTTGGTATATTGAAAAACTGCAAAAACAGGAATTTATTCAGTCACATGACATATAGAATTGTATAGTTGCCATGGTTTTCCATGTCAATTCAGAACAGAAATATGGTTTTCTCCCTCATGTAATTTCTCTGATTTAGACCATGAAAAGTAAATGGGCAATTGCACTGTCACTCTCTCTACATTTTCCCATTACAGAAAACATCCCCTGATCACCATGAAAACATTAAAAAGGACACATCCCGACGCTCACTCACACAGACATATGCACACGTTAACACAAACGACACGTCTTTCTCTAATTACTGTTTCAGTTCAAGATCTATATTTCAAATATTGTGTGCATCATAAATCTTGCATCAGATATTAATCAATTGTATAACTCTTACCATTAACGGTTATTTCTTTTGTAGTAGTTGAGTAACATTAATGCCCACTGATGCAGAGCAACAGATATTTGTATACAAATTAAAGAACAAGGAGAAATCCACATATCAAATTACCTCAGGGAGATATACACGGACATGGTTGAGAACAGAAATATATTTTGGACTCCTAGCCTGCAGTTGAGAAGCAAAAATCCTAGGATTGTCACTGAGATTGGTCCCCATAAGATGATTTCCATGATAATGGTTCCTCACACCACGGTGATTTTCTATAGCATCAAGAACAGGTACGTTTTCTCTTGTCAGCCAGTCAAACTGGTGAACACCTTTCACTTCTACAGTGGCTGGAGAAAGAGGATTCAAGGCAAACCACGAGTGCATGCCCGGATAAGTCTTCTTGTCAGTGATGACATGGAAAACTATCTTTTCAGGATGCAGAGAAGATCTCACCGCAGATGTCACCACAACAGAGGCAGCAAGAATATTATCAGTTGCTAGAACAAAATGATGCAAAGAGTTGTCAGAAAGCAAGGATAGCTTCTCTGGAGGAGGTAATTGCTTTCGTGCTTGAGCATTTGATGAATATTCATCAGTCAGACGCAGTGATAGGCAATGAATTCCTTTAGGAATAGCAGTTGCTGCAAAATGCTTGTGCAACTGTTCAGCCAACCTTGCCTTCTTTATCTCCTTATCCATATTTTCCATCTACATAAGACAAACACCAAGTGAAAAGAGTATATGTTTGACAAGCAAACACTGATAAACATATTTCCCATCTGCATAATATACTAAGTTGCATACTGAGAGAATAAATAAAGCAAGCAAATCCCAGTGGGAATAGAGAGGCCACAAGGAAGAGTCCAAATGGAAGAAAAATTGGAGTCACTAACAACCAGTGATAGATTTGACAGATTTAGCAAAGCACAGCACAGTTTGGCAAGATAGCATGTGCCAACTATGAGTCCATATTAAAGAGCTGCTTTCTATGTTTTGGTAAACTATCTTCTAAATCTATACAATATACTTGACAAGCCAAATAGGACATTAAGGTAATATAACGAGAAACCTTCACCTATTTGTAACAGTATATTGTGCATTATTCTCCCCGAGCAAACATTACTGCATCTAAGAAACCATTTAACATCAGTACAGGCAATTGCACCCAATACTATCTGGTCAATTCAAATCACAGATATCTCTAATGCAGCAAAAGACACTAGGATTCAAGAGGCATGCGGACTGCAAAACTCTTTAAAAATGGTTCTTTAGAACGTTTACAACCCCATGATGGCTTGCTAAATTTCATGATGTATGGCAATAGCTAAGTAAAGTCATTGGCATCCAAAACACATTGTGATGAAATAACAGGAAATGTAACAAAATCACATACCATTGCCCTTAGGCTTATTGCAAATGTCTTGGCATCAAACACGTCATTCTTCATCTCAAAAAGGAACTCCTTAAATGAACTTGGCACCTTGATTCCATCTGGAATTTCCTCAGATTTTACTTCATCGAATATCTTGTATAGATCCCTTGCAAGCCTCTGTAAAAATCATGCATTTCAAGATAAAGCCGGAATTCTTTTCACGAAATTACATTGCAACTGATAAGGATAGCCTTAGTGTTTATTCAATGATAAGCCCTAAAAAGATGTACCATCGAGTCATCGCCTCTTTTACCAAGAAACCTCGGCCCTAATCTTCTTCCGAAGCAATCTGAAACAAATAAGAAGTGACAAGACATACTCGTGATCCAGAAAACTAGTACAATCTGTACCACAAAAAACCACTTTATGAACTGAAAATTAAACAAAAAAAGGCAAACATATGCTCAGTGCAGTATAAGACAAAGTGCTTATACCCAATAAAGACCATGATCAGCTCTTTTGACTACCCTTGCGCTTAAATGGTGCTCTAAAGTAACTTCGCCCTAATGCCCACCAAAGATTGCAGAAGGATGACAATCCCAAATCAACCAATCTCAAACCTATGTGTGACAACCAACAACCCTAAAGCTACAAAACCATTATTAAAGACAACAGAGCTCAGATTCATTACCTCAAAAATGTAATGCAAAACAAATATTAAGATAAATCTGAATGGTCTCTACGAACTAAGAAGAATACAACCCAGAGCACATCAATTCAATCTAATCCTTGACTCAAGCAATGATTACCAGATTCATAGCAAAAATAAAATTGTTGGATTTGAAAAACATTGAACTTTAGCAAAAAGCACACAGGTGCATAACCAAACAACTTCTTAAAAACGCATGTAGTACCTGAAAATGCAATTGAACTTCCAACAAGAAAAGCCTAACGCATCATCGAAATGTAACTCTGACCCAAAAAATCTATCACCAAATCCATTGCCCAAAGCTTAAAATCTTAGACTCCAATAAAATATACATTATTATCTTTTTGTTTTTGAGAAAACTGAACATTCGTAATTACCAAAATAAAAGTTCAAAATAAGAGCTAAAATCCAACATTTCGGTTCCATTTCTAAAGGTATTCTCAATTATCTCCTGATACATTGTCCAAGAACCAATTATTCGGATCCAAAAACAAAAATTCTATATAAGGACACAAAAGATCCGGTTTTTTTTTCTGAAATCCAATCCCACATTCTAAGATCACGCCCTCCATTACCAAGACGCAATCTTTTCTGTCCCAAAACAGCAATCCAATCCGAATCCGAGCTCGCACTAGATCCAATGTCCAAGATCAAAACTTCCCGAAACCAAACGCAACAAGAAGACAACAGGCCGAAAGAGAGAAAGAGATAAAGACAGCTGACCGAAGGAGGAGCAGGTGTTGACGCCCTCGAGGGTAACGACGGCGGTGAGGATGAAGACGAAGGGCAGGAGGAAGGCGAGGGCGAGGACGGCGTGGAAGAGCGTCCGATACGACACGTGCCGCGCGGCCACCTTCACCTTCATGAGGTCCGCCGAAATGGTGATATTACTCATGCTCGGCGACAGCCGTATCTGCATCGTCGCTGCCGCCGGCGCGGACCACCGATCACCGTCGACCGGTCCTCCTCATTCCAAGCGATCAAAGGCGGGATCTTTGGGCTCCAAGGTGCCCACCATTGAAGATCCAGAGCTTGGATTTGTGAGGAAAATTGGATTGAGATTTGCGAGCTTTTTTCTGTCGGATTCTTGAAATTTTGCTCGAGTCAAAAGCATGTAACAATAAGATCAAGAGCCGATGACGGAAGGAAGGGAGGGGATAAAAATGTGTCTTTTTTTAACCCGAAAAATTAAATTTTTATTTAAATTTTTTTTTTTATGGATAATGCGGTAATGACGTCAATGGGCCGGGCCGGGACGGCCCTGGCTGAAACGGTTCTGTCTAAATCTAGATTTTGAATCCTTATCCTTACAATTTCCACCAGCTTTGAGAAAAAATTATGCAAAACCATGAAAAAAATAATGAATCTTGATTTATGATCAATTTATTTCCAACTTAAAATTCAAAAAAATAAATTAAATATGTGGAAAAATATTTTTTCAGTTTGTTTCTTTAAAAAATAGAAAAAATATGAAATTATTATCAGTTTGTCATATTACTTAAGGTTATTATAAGGAAGGTATAACAATTTTATAAAAAAATATCGAGTAAAAAAAGTAATTTTTTAATAAATAATTTTTTAGCAATGAGCCACCTATTTTATTGTGAGTTTACAAAAAATTAATTACCCTATTACTATTATTAAAAAATCACTTGCCTAAGACAATAAATTTACAAACAACTGTCTCAATTAAAAAAAGTTTGAAATATTTATTGTAATTTAATTTTATCAATTAAATTAATATAAAAAGATTAAATAATTTTTATTTAACTTTATTTTGGGCAAAACAATTCATAATTATTAGATAATTGGTCTAACAAAATAGGATATAAATTTTCAGTTTTATAAAATTAAACAATCGATCTTTCATAAAAATTGGAATAAGATAAATTATTTTTGATAGAGTTTTTAGTAAAAAACCACATATCTCATTGTAAATTTACGAAAAATCACTTACTTTATTATTATTAGTTAAAAAATTACTTGCATTATATTATAAATTTATAACAAAAATCACGCCGATAAAAAATATTTAAAAAATATTATATTTTAATTTAATTTTACTAATTAAATTTAATATAAAAAATAAATTTGAAAATAATAGTAATAAGATAGATAATTTTTGTAAATTCACAATAAGGTAAGTAATTTATAAGTAAAAACTCAAATAAAAATTAATAAATTTGTAGTTGCAAATGCTCCAATGCATGGCAAACTTTCTTGAAACAAAAATTCCTGTAAAAAAGCTTTTCGTAAAAAGGCCAAAAAGTATATATTTTGGTATCGAATTTTGGCAAAAGATTAGGCATTATATATAAAATAAAAACGAAAAAATATTTGATTTTCACATGCATAGTAACCAAACAGATCCATTCATTGTATGCAAAAGCCTAAAATTCACGTTATTAAAATTGTTATAACGGTGATTTTAATTTTGCAAATTACCCAAAATATAATTCCTCAAGATTGTGGGGTGTATTTGAAAATTAAGCGGTTAACATTCGGGAGCGGCAAAATCTCTTCGAAGCTCTCCGATGGCGACAACGGACGGCGACCAAACTCTCCGAGTAAAACGTGTGCTAGTACGCTCCCCGCCGCCGCGCCATCGAAGGCTTCGGCGAAAACTGTGGCCTCTCCGGTGCATCATCGAACTCGGCGGCCTTTGCCAGTGGGAAGTCCCAGCTCGAGATCGCCAAGTGGCAGGCCGTGGTTTACTTGCTCTTCGCTCCCAATGACAAGAGCGACATGGAGATCAGCAGACTCTGAATTTATGTGGTAGTTTTGTGAATTTAATTTGGGATTTGTGAAATTTCGGATTTTGATGCATGTGGTTTTGATATTCTGTGTCGAATCACTCTTATTTTGGTTAAAAAATTTAGATCTTTGATCGTTATGCCATGATTTTGGAGATTTTTAGGTGATGAAGAAATTATGATATAGAAAATTTGGAATTTTTTTATTTTTTCACATTAGAAATTAGGATAGTGTACTCAAATGCTGGTCTGGAAATTTGTTTTCTGGTTTTGAGTTTGTAAAATTTCCGAATTATATCATTTTTTTTGGATGTTATAGGATGATAAAATATGATATATTACTCAAAAAAAAAGGATGAAATATCAGAAAGCAGTGAAATTTTTATCATTAATATCTAGTCCCACAGTGGTGAAGTTTCTCTACCATTGATATGGGTGGAGTCGTTAAGATATTGATAGTTAACAGGTTTATCACATTGTTGTGTATGTTTATTCTCTGTCGTATTACAGCACTGACTGAAAAATGGGATATGGTGATGGCAATCGTGTGTAGCCATTTGGAGAAGGAAAAATCTCGTCTTATGACTTATGAACTTGGTGAAAGCTCTGTGCTAGGAATATGGTTCATTATGTCTATTGTGCAGAGTTACTTAAACAGTGGTTCCTAAAATGCAAGTATTTTAAAGTGAATTTTGAAAGGCGCAAGGATTGTAGTTCAGAAAAAGTATGATGAAATCTTTGTTGGTTACCTGGTTATCTGTTTGTGATGGTTGTTCCTTCAGCTCCATAGATGCGCATGCAGACTACAGAGAAGTATTGGTGGTCTGCAGTTCTGGTTTGCCGCTGTGGTGTGTTAACACTAGTGTTTTACTTTTGAATAAGGATCATTAAGAGTTCACTATGATTTTGGATTTGTATGGTTTTAGGTGCTATTATCGGAATATAAATGCTGATGTGATGAAAGCAGCTGGGGTTCATATGCTTAAAGGCTATCTGTGCATAGAATTGTTTAAAAAAATATAGCAAAGTTACCTATTTTATTTGAGGAAATTTTCAAGTGAAAATATTTGTAGCATAATATATGGATAGCCAGTTAATGAGCTAGTGTTGGAAAATTTGTGGGGAAGGATATTTCTGTAAATGGCAAGAAAATCTAATTATAAAAACAGAAATTTTAAGATTTTGGTCAGGCATGTTAAATGCATGATGCAGATTGGAATGGAGATGTAGTCTTGTGGATAAACAAGGGTGTTAGAAAATTTGAGGATTCTGGAAATTACTATGATGCATGCAGAGGGATCGTCAATTGAAGTGTAAGACAAACCCCGGTGGTATGTTCAAGGGAGAACCATAGTACCTTTGGTCCATTGTTTAACCCAAACATAGTAATGTATCTGATTCTTTGTTTTCCAAGCAATAGAAAGAGTAAGTAGCCCTACCATATGAGCAGGATAATATATTGGCATATAATTCTACTATTGATTGTTTTCACCTGAATATAAATCCTTGAATATCTGACACCTTCCTTGTGTTTACAGAAAATTATAACATGATTTGAAATGAGTGTTTTCTTTGTTAGTTGAGATAATATTTTGCTTATCTATGTTTGAAATAAAAGCAGATATTCGAGATTAAAAGTGAAAAAAAATATCTCTTTAGGTGGGTGAACTGAAATTACTGCTCCCTGCTCATGGTTGAAATAATCCTAAAATTCCTATTTCATTCTAATAAGGGACCTTTACGAATTGCAGTAGCTGCTGGTTTTGCAATTGGAGGTAAATGATTCTTCCACCCATCGTATTGTTTGCATCCACCCATTGATGAGTCTAACCCCTTTGGATGTGGAAACATCAAATAGATTGGTAGAAGAATCAAAATCCTTTGATTGCACAATATGTACAAAATTATAGAGCTGTAAAAAAGTTGCAAGGAAAGGTGACGCCCTGCATGCAGCTGATAAGTTTATGTCAATTTCCTGGATACCACATGGTCCCACAAAGAAGTCTGTTTCTATGACCAGAATTTGCGAAAAAGCTTGCTGTTTTCTTTATCTCTATACACCAGAGAATCTTACGGTAGTGACTGCTGAGCAGTGTTGGTGGCTATCCATGTATCACAGATTTCCCAGGCATGCTTCTGATGTTGCAGCAATGGAGACTTGTGTGAGGCTTCTCAAGAAATTAAATCAGTATTGTTGAGCATATCAGAGAAACCTTCCTCCCAATGTCTCTGTAGCTTGTTGCTCTTTCTTGTTTATGAGATTGTATTCCCGTTTATTCAGCATGATTCACAGATTTTGTCTTGGTTTTAGTTTCAGAGGGTTCAACACCGCAATGCTTCAACGGAAACGATTGAAGCCGCTCTTCACTTTTCAGCGATGCGGTGATCGGAGAAGCCGGTCAATTGCAGCGACGGTGACTATGCTTGGGCCTTGCCATCTGCTTAACAACCCTAGTATCTTGTGGCTGTGATTCCTGTTAATAAGATTGCAATGTAGATCATCTTTGGCCCGAGTCTTTGCTGTGCAGCCATTGATGGCTACTATTTGTTCTGAATAATTACTGTTTGTGACTCTAATTTTATCCCGTTTAATAAAAAAAAAACATGCAATTATTCATGCGATACACGTTTACTTGCGATTTTAGATCCTCTATCTGAATTGCTTTAGGGAGACTAATCTGATCTTCATTATATAGTTTGGTGATGCCCTGCTGGATAACTAAACTTGAAGGTACCTCAACCCGGACTACTATTCTAGGTGTGACATAAATTCTTAATGGATTCTTGATTTCTTAAGGTTACAGCTATCCAAACTCACAAGAAAACAAAGGAAAAGATCCTTCAAAACAAAAGCAAACCCACGAAAGAAACAAAAGACAGGATCAAATCAAGAAAAAGTGAGGCAGGCACGCATGAAACGCCTGTGCATTGACTGTCACCTAAGTCCATTTAATGAACTCATGTCTCTCTTGAACCCTAGAGAGTAGAACACATCAAGAAAAAGTTACATTACTTTTTATCCCAAAAGAGAAAATCAAGAAGTATTACATTATAATAACAATCTCAGTGAAGAAGAAGAAGAAGTGTACTAAGAGTGAAGCAGCAAACATCCTCCATTGTAAGTCCTTTCCATGCACTCAAAACCACACAGACACTCCAACAGATGGAAAGAAAGAACAAGAAAGGACGATGATGATGATGATAACCAGAAAAACAAGAGCAACGACAAGAACACGAACCCTTCTTTCCTTCATCCTCAGTTATGAAGGGGGTTGGGCCCGGAGGGAACCAGCCGCTTCTCCACGCCGTATCTCGGGTCGATCTCGGAGTCCGTCGGCGCGGGGTGCGGCGGAGGCTTGAGCCGGCCTATGGGGAGATGCATGCACAGAGAAGGCGGCCAACGTAAAGGCGGCGCCAGGGAAGAACTCCCTGCTTCATGGCGGCGGTGGAGGTGGCGGGGGTGGCGGCGGTAGCAGAGGTGACAGAAGAAGGCTTCGTGAGCAGCCACCAACAGAAGGAGCGCGACGAAGAGGACGACGACGGCGCTGGCGGCGGGAGGAGGAAGAGGAGAGGTCCTCATGGTTCTTGGTCGATATGAATGGTAAGAGAGGAGGAAGAGGGTGAGGAGAAGAGAAGGGAGGAGGAGGTGATGTTTAAACGCGAAGGCATGATACTCATGAGGAGATGGATGGATTGGGAAGAAGTGATGAATTTTTAGTGCCTGAGCCCAATGCACGAGATTGCTTTTATGATTTATTTCACCGTGATCCACATCACATATTAAGCCAACATTTTGTTTTTATTTCTATTTTTGTGTTTATCTTTTGGATTTTATTATCAATTTGGGATCCAAATGTTGCAAATGTAGTACTCAATAAATGGTCTCACTTGTTCTTCCTAGAAAAGGAAAAAAAATAAATTTATCTGTTTGCCCTTGAAAGCCAGCATAAATGCACATAAGCCACTGATGGGGACATTTGCGTAAATGTCTTTACTTTTTAGGGATATAGTGTAGTTTAAATTTTTTGAGACGGTACAATTGCAATTTCCTTACATTTTTTTATTTTTAAAATGAGACATAATTAAAAAAACCATTATAACTTACAAATAGACGCCATACCTAATAAAATTAGAGTTTTTAGCAGTCAACTACCTACCTTAAATCATTTTTATTTGGTTTTATTTTAGACAATTAATTCATAATTATTAAATAATTGGTTCGACAAAAAATAATTTTAGAATTTTATTTTTATAAAATCAAACAACTAGTCTTTTATAAAAATTAAAATAAGATAAATTATTTTTTATATTAATTTAATGGTTACTCAATTAAAATTAAATAAATTTATTTTGGTGTTTTTATATTAATTTTAATTGATAAAATTAAATTAAAAAACATTTTTTAGTATCGATATGATTTTTTAAAAGAGTGATTTTTTTACTTATCTCTTGAAATTAATATCATAAATTCCAAAGTATAATCGATCTTTTTTTTTTGGTTCTTTACCATTTTTTATTTGTGGAATAAAGCAAATTGTTTTATTTGCACGAATGCCCTTGAGATATTCCAAATTGAAGACTCATTGATTGAGGTATAATGCTAAAATATACGTGCGAATATAATTTTGTCGGCCATACAAGCAAATATTTATTGTTGAGGGTAAATGTGCAAATTTGTGATTGCGCTGCTTGCACGTGCACATCGTATATATGCATAAAAATCCTTTTCAATATATTAATATTATTCATCGAGGCACTTTTTTTACTTAGATAGATTATATGTAATTTTTAAATTTTAAAGAAATGACACATAAATATATTATTTTAGGATTTTTTTACTTATATTAACCTATTACCTAACTTTTTCGTTTTTGATTAACACTTGTCAACTACTATATGTAGAACTTTTTCACTAGTCTTAAGTTTTGAGCATCCACTGTTCCAACTCCAAATCAAGCACAATTTTTGTTAAAGCTTTTCTAATAAATACTTCGCCACCCTCTATTTTTAGATATTTGCGGATCACTCCCAAGTCCCAACATTATCGACATTTGCAAATATCCCCTCATTCTGTGTTTTCATTGCAAAAGAGACCCTCTCCTCAGAGAGAACCACGAAAACAATCAAACTAAATACAAGTTTAGCAAATACAAATAGTACAGGGTGATATTGACAAATACCAAAAAAAAGGGCGTATTTGCAAAACACCCTTCCGAACCCCAGAATGTGAAACCCCGAATATTCTCCACCGATCGTTGCCACGTCATCGTCAAGTTCCCCCGCCACCAACTGCACCGATTTATAAGGGTGCCTCTCACCCGTCCGCAAACTACGCCCGCATTTAATCCCATATCGAATATAAAAGGCAAATGATTCCCCAAAATGCCCTTCTTCTCCTGCTCTTCTCTCTCCTCCCACCCTTCTTTTCCGCTGCCTCGATTTCCGTTTTCCCCAAGATCTTGACCAAATCCAACCGCACGATTACGATCCGATGGTCAGGAGTTCCCTCGCCCTCCGACGTCGACTGGCTCGGGATCTACTCTCCGGCGAGCTCCCCGGACGACCACTTCATCGGCTACCGCTTCCTCAACATCTCACCCACCTGGCTTACCGGATCCGGATCCGTCTTCCTTCCCCTCGTCAACACCCGATCCGACTACGCCTTCCGGATCTTCCGCTGGACCCCCGATGAGGTCAACACTCGCCACCACGACCACGACCACAACCCCCTTCCGGGGACCCGCCACCGGCTCGCGGCTACGGGCCCCGTCAGGTTCGCCGCCGCTGCCGGGCCGGACCAAGTGCACCTGGCCTTCACGGACCGGCCCGACGAGATGAGGGTCATGTTTCTGACCGGCGACGGGTCTGGTTCGGCCGTGGTGGAGTACGGGTCGGATCCGCGTCTGGCGTCCGGGAAGCGAGTTGCGGGTACGGAGGTGAGGAAATATGCGAGATCCGATATGTGCGACGCTCCCGCGAACACAAGCCTCGGATGGCGGGATCCCGGGTTCATACACGATGGGGTCATGACTGGTTTGGATCCGGGAAAGGAGTATTATTACAGGGTGAGTTCAATTCAAAATTTTGATTTATTGTTTTGAATTTTAACCATTTTTCGTTATTTTTTTAGATTTGTTTAAGCATGTTGGATTTGTTGTCGGTTTATTCGGAGCATTTTAGATTAATATTATGGATGAATCATCTTATTATTTGAATTGTGCGTGTCATGGATTTCATGTTTTTTTTTGTGTTGTCGTTTTTTCTGTTCTGTGAAAAGAAAAGCAAAATTAATTTGTTGTTTCATTGTTTTTTGGAAATTTATTTTTTTGGTTTCGGTTATTCATCTTTGATTAATTCATGCAAAACACATTTATATTTATTATTGTGAGTTGGGATTTTTTTATATAATAATTGAATGTGTGATAACTTGATCATTGATAAAAACTGATATGTGTGAGGATCAAACAGTAGTTCAAATAATTTGTTCAAGGATGGATTGTCATTGATTTTTTATCCTTAGATTGGTGAAACTCATATGTCAAATGTCTGAAGCATAAATAAGGTTATTAAAATTTGTACAATTGGATAGCAGGAATCCATTTCTCATGATTTGGTGCTTACTCTGTTGTTCTTATGATTAAATATAGTAACTAAGGTTTGGATTCATCTGCCCGGCTCGTGGACCTTTTATGACAGTGATTGTTGAGCTTTATTGTGTTGTATTTCATTTGCTTAAGGTCAAATTCAACATCGTGCTGAATGCTTGTGATTGTTTTCGCAGGTTGGTAGTGATGCTGGAGGCTGGAGTGAGATCTATAGCTTCGTTTCTCGTGATACTAACGCAAATGAAACAATTGCATTTCTGTTTGGGGACATGGGTGCTTACACTCCGTATTCTACCTTCTACCGCACACAAGATGAGAGCAAATCGACCGTGAAGTGGATCCTCCGCGACATTGAAGCTCTCGGTGACAAGCCTGCATTTGTTTCCCATATTGGTGATATAAGCTATGCAAGAGGCTTCTCGTGGATGTGGGACGAGTTCTTCAATCAGATTGAACCCATAGCTTCCAGGGTCCCGTATCACGTGTGCATTGGGAATCATGAGTATGATTGGCCATCCCAGCCTTGGAGGCCGGGTTGGTCTTATGGTGTCTATGGAACAGATGGCGGAGGTGAATGTGGAGTCCCTTACAGCCTCAAGTTCAGAATGCCAGGGAACTCCTCCCTGCCTACAGGAACAGAAGCTCCTGACACTAGGAATCTCTACTATTCATTTGATGCTGGAGTAGTGCATTTCTTGTACATATCCACTGAAACCAACTTCCTTCGAGGCAGCGACCAATATAACTTCATCAAAACTGATTTGGAGAGTGTCGATAGAGAGACAACGCCCTTCATTGTTGTGCAAGGTCACCGCCCAATGTATACCACAAGCAACGAAATAAGGGATGCTCCAATGAGGGAGAGAATGCTGGAGCACTTGGAGCCACTGCTGGTCGAAAACAATGTTACCCTTGCATTATGGGGCCATGTCCACAGGTATGAGAGGTTCTGCCCTCTGAAAAACTACGCTTGTGTAGACTACGGCTCCAATTCTACTGCTTGGGGCGCCCCAGTGCACGTGGTGATTGGAATGGCAGGACAAGACTGGCAATCAATCTGGGAGCCACGCAGCAACCACCCAGATCTTCCAATCTTTCCTCAGCCTGAGCGGTCCATGTACCGTGGAGGAGAGTTCGGATACACAAGGCTTGTTGCTACAAGGGAGAAACTAACACTCACTTATATCGGCAATCACGACGGAGAAATGCACGACATGGTGGAAATACCTTCAGGCATTGTAAGTAAAAAATCCAAAGTTAGCGAAGACAAACCAGTGGTAGTGGTTCATCAGGTTTCTGCTGAATCTGCTCGTTCGTTGTACATCAAAGCAGCGGGTGTTCTGATGCTCGGTCTGGTTGCTGGTTATGCTCTCGGGTTTGTAGCTCACCGCAGGAGGGACGCTGCTCCGGCGAACTCATGGACTCCGGTGAAGAGTGAAGAAACATGAGTAAGATCATATGCACAAGCCCCAGCTGCATGATTCATTTTGTGTATATATTTCACCAAGGTTGCCTGAGTTTTGGTACCAGTTTTAGTACTACGAGAACAGAATTATAGTGATGATTGGTTGAGGTCTCTGCTAGTACTTTCATGTACTTTTTTTATTAGTCCCACGTACATTGGATCTTGTTCATCTCTTTTTTTTCACTCAAATTAAAGTATCTGGATCTTAATAAAAGGATGATAATTATGGATTCCCGAAATTAAAAATTGTGTTATGTTAAAGATAGGATTATTATGTAATACTGCATCTTTTTAGGGAGGAATTGGCAATTTCAAAAAGAATCGGGACTTATTTGCAATAAACCCTCATTATCAGAGCATTCCCAGCAAAAAAAAAAAAATCTAAAATCAAAGTTCGAAAAATATTTTAAGATTCCTGTTGATCTAAAAAAAATAAAAATAGATTATTGATTAATTATTTTTTGATGTCGTATTGATTCTAGAATTTTTTTTACCATTTTTTTGAATTTCTGACTTGTCGGCTTTCAAACAATGGAAGTCTAACCACCAGTTAAATAATATTAAAACTGTCTCGGGGGGAAACGCAAAACGTGTTAGAATATCTCTTGTACCAAATCCTTAAACCATGTGATCCTAGCCGTCCATATGATCTATAAATATCAACGAACGGTTACGATCTTGATAGTGTTGGTGCCAGGTAAAATACGAAATAAGATATTTCTTTTGTTTTTCATTTTTGGTCAATTATTTTGCTGATCCGATCGAAGAAAACGAAGACTCATTCTTCTTCTTCTTCTTCTGCCTCTTCTTCGCAGCTTCCGCATCGACGAAGTCGCCACGCGGGGGCAAAAAGTCTTCTCCTTTTGCTCTTCTCCGGGCAAAAGTCTAAATCTTTTTGCTGTTTTGAGGTATAAAAATCCCGTCTTTCCCTAGTTTGATCGCTTGTCTTGAGGTCTTTTTCCTGCGAGCTGAAGGATTTTGGTTGGTTTTCTTGGTGATTTGATGGGTTTTCATCAGGTAAATATTTGGCTTTGGATTTGAGATTTTACTGGTGTTTTTTGTGAGGGTTTTGTTTGTCGTATTTAGTGCTTATAAATTATTTGTGCCTATTAAGATTTTAATCATCTTGAACCCTCAAATCCCCTGAGCTTCTTTGATCCTCGAAATGCTCTAGGTCTTGGGTCCTTGAATCGTGTAGATTTTTATTTCTGATTTTGATCTATACAACTGCTTGTGTTTTCAAGATCATCCTGCGATTTGAAGCCTACTGCCCGACTCTGTCCTAAATTTTAGGAAATTTAGAACATTTGCAGTTCTTGAACGAAGTCATTTCAATCTTGAGTTTGTACTCATATGTAGTTTAAAGATCATCCTGCGATTTCAATTCAACTGCTTATTCCTAGTTCCAAACTTTTAGGAAATTCTGAACCTTTATAGTTCTTGAATGCAGTTGTTTGATCTAGCAATCTTATGTTTGTACTCATATGCTTGTGTTTTTAAGATTATCCTGCCATATGAAGTCAACTGCTCATTTCTGGCCCTAAATTTAAAGAAATTCAGAACATTTGTAGTTCTTGAACCCAATGTTTCAATCTAGCAATTTTGTTGTTTGTACTCATGGTCGGAGAGGTTTAGTAAATTAGGATTTCGTATAGTTATATACCTCAACTATATGTGACACCTGGTTTTCTTTTTTCTTTTTTTCTTATTTTTGTTCTTAAACATAATATGAAGCAAAGTTGGAGAAACTTATTTTTTTTGCAGCCTTGAAAACCCTGGTTCTTATGTTTTCATCTGTAGTCAGAGACCAACCATTCTAGATTTTCTGGCAAACATTTTGTCTCTGGCCTTGAATCCAAATTTCCTCCTTGATTGATCTGATTTGGTTCTTTATGGAAAGGAAAAACTTGTTTCTTTTGGTATTTCTGGAACAATTAACAGTTGTCTATCCAATGTCCATTTATGTCTCTTTATTTGTTATAGTTTTGTCTTCTCATTCAAGATTGTGGATTACATGAATCTTTGTATTGTTTGGTGGTTATATATTTTCATTTATCTTAAGTTATTCTTCTGTTTCAGTCTGTAAATTCTGTATTTCTGAGTCTATAATTCTAACATTCTCTTTTGTCTTAGTAGGTTTCTCATTGAGATTTTTGCTGGTCATAGTTTGCTGCTGGTATATCCATTATCTTCTCAAATTTATTGTTGCTAAAAATGGCCACAACTAGAACTCCTGTCTCCAAGGTTTCAAAACATAGATTCTCTGGTTCCAACCCTTTTGATTCTGACCCAGAAACTGAAATTATCACCAAACCTGCAAGAGCTTCAACAGCGCCTGCAATGAGCAGGTCCAATTTGCAAAACCTTCCGTGCAATTATGATGAAGGTGAAAGAAAGGGGGCTTCATCTTCGTCAGCTTCATACTTTGGTTTTGCATCTTCAAGGAACAGATACAAGAATGACTTTCATGATTCTGGGGGATTAGAAAACCAGTCTGTGCAAGAACTAGAAAATTATGCTGTATACAAAGCTGAGGAGACTACACAAAAGGTCAATGGCTGTCTGAAGATCGCTGAAGAGATTAGAGAGGATGCCACAAGGACTCTTGTCACATTGCATCAGCAGGGTGAGCAGATTACACGGACTCATCTAAATGCTGCTGACATGGAGCATGACCTTAGCAGGGTTCGCCGTCTTGACTTCTGTTTGTTTTCTAAGATTAATCACATGAGATTGTGTATTTTGGAGATTTTTCTTCTCATATGTTCATCTGTGATTACAGGGTGAGAAGCTTTTGGGAAGTCTTGGGGGCATCTTCTCCAAAACTTGGAAGCCAAAGAAGACTCGGCAAATTAAGGGCCCT
The DNA here is from genome assembly GCA_005019695.1 of Trichopus zeylanicus subsp. travancoricus. Classification (NCBI taxonomy): domain Eukaryota; kingdom Viridiplantae; phylum Streptophyta; class Magnoliopsida; order Dioscoreales; family Dioscoreaceae; genus Trichopus; species Trichopus zeylanicus. Next base: position 2,321,527 of record RXID01021553.1, read on the forward strand.
GTGTTGATTAGAGGTAAAGACCAATAGCTTACCTGAAATGATGTGTCACAATTGTAATGTGATTTGTTGGACTGAGGATATGAAAAGAAGCTCTGCCAAATGGAATGGATATCACTTACATCATATTTTATTTGAACCACTTGGCAGATGATTCTTTCAAAAGAAAGGGTAGCCACATGGAGCAAAGAGAAAAATTGGGATTATCTTCTAGTCCTAAGGGAAGGTCAAACCCTCGGCAATATCCTACTGAACCTGCCAGTGCACTGGAAAAAGTTGAGGTATGGTTGTTGACAATATGGCATGAAAGATTGTTTCCAAATCATCGTGCGATGGATATAACTTCTAATTCCTTTTACCAGGTAGAGAAGGCCAAGCAAGATGATGCTCTTTCTGATCTTAGCAATTTATTGGGCCAGCTGAAGGAAATGGCTGTTGACATGGGATCTGAGATAGAGAGGTTAGAACTAGTTTTTGCTTTTGGTCTTATTGGGTTGATTTTTTAGTTCCTGTTTATCATTTTAATGACCTTCTCAGTATGTAGTCAGTACACATTCTCTATGACTTAAGTCAAATACATATTTAAAGAACATTTTTATGCTTATTTTTTATCAACTGTATCTTTCTAATTGTGCTATTATAGTGTCTTGTGATCTTCCCATATGATTCTGCAATATAATGAACCTCATTTCTTGCCAAAAACGCCGTGTTCATTTGCAGCTAGATTGTTAGAACAAACCATGCACAATTTTTGGTAAATGGGTGATATGTTTCCCAAGTCAGACAAATACAACCAAAAAGTGTTGAAAGCACAATTAGCCATTGCGTTTTTGTTTTGGCTAGGAAGTAGCCATTACTAAATATGCAAAATAGCAAGATAAAGTAGGACAGTAAACTTAGCATTTTCCTTCAATCAGCCTTCTTCTTCTACACTGTAGCTTACGCATTATCTCGTGCTTCTCTTTCATGGCAACTGCAGGCAGAACAAAGCTCTGGGTGGTTTGTTTGATGACGTAGATGAGTTGAACATCAGAGTCAAGGGAGCGAACATCCGTGGCCGCCGGCTGCTCAGAAAATAAGCTGTAGTCTTTGTATTATAATTGTTGTTGGTTACTCTTTTTCTTTTTGTTTAGTATTGAATTTTATTCATTACTTTGAATACTATCTTCCCGCAACTTTTCGTGGCAGTAGCATTTTATATTCTGAATCTTGTCTGGTGTACTAAGATTTGTATTGCCTGCTGCTGGAAGGGTGCATTTCTCCAGGTTTGTACTGGCATAACTAGAACCTGGAGGGTTTTTCTGCATATTTACTCCCTGAAAATTAAATCAAAATTTCAGAAATACCCCCTTGAAAGTTTCTCTTGGGTTTTAATGACATTTTGTAAATCTTTGTTTCTTTCAGGGATAATATGCTAAAGCACCCACTTGAGATTCAAATATTATTTACAGATTCTTTTTCACAGAAAATTTGTAACAGAGTTGATGAAATGATTCTTTTGAGAAATAAAGTAAAAAAGGTTCTTTACCAAAAAAAAAAAAAAAGAAAAAGGCAATTTTGAGCAAGAGAAACAGATGTCAAGGCCAAAATATTCTGAGGCCAATATTAAGTTATTAACCAAGAACTTTGCAGAAAAATAAGAAACTGCTAACAACATTTATCCGATTTCCAAAAAAAAACTCTTTTTTCACTCTTTATTAATTTGAATTATATGTAATATCTTGCCCTAGCACGTGGCAGATCGTGATTGGAGCACGTGTCATTTGTTTTTTTGGACAATTTTTATTCGTTGGACAAGATGAAAAACCAAACGTCAATGAAGGGCTCTCCCAGAAAGCTTCTCCTCCAAATCCATCGTCCCAAATCCAATTCCTTAAATCTCACACTTATCTATAAACCCTAAACCTACCTGCGTTTGCTCTCTTTTCTGACCACCTTCTCCATCCCTCCTTTCCCAAATCCCAGATGCCTCCCTATCACCACTGCCATTGCTCTTCTTCCTCCTCCTCCTCTTGCTGCTGCTGCTGCGGGGGCGGGGGCGGTTCATCCTCTCCTCCATCCCCTTCGCCCGATCAGCTCCTCCAAACGCTCGTCAACAACCAAGTCCTCTTCCCAAACCCTTATCCGCCTTCTTCGCCTTTCCAGCTCAATCTCCTCCAAACCCTCCTCTCAAGCCAGGTCCTTTCCCAGCCCCATGCTCCCAAGCCTCAATGCCAGCGCCATCAGAAGGATCCCTATAGCCAGGGCCAGAGCCAGACTCAGTCGCTCCTCCTCTCGCTCCTCCGCCGCGTCGCCGCGCTCGAGTCCCAGCTTCCGAATCTCTCGCCTCCTCCTCCTCCTCAGCCGGTTTCTCCGGCGGCGGCACTGAGATCGCGACCGGCATCGGCGGCGGCTCGGCGGCCTTCGAAGTTGTCTGTGCGGGATGCGGCCGCGAGGACCATTCAAACCCGGTTTCGCGACTTCCTCGTGCGACGGTCACGAACGCTCCGGCAGCTCAAGCACCTAGCCTCCGTCAAATCCCACGCCGCCACCATGCGGGCCTCTCTCTCCGGGAAGAATCGTGTCGATGATCCTAAGCGGATCGCGCACGAGGCCATGGATCTGCTCCTCCAGTTGGATTCCATCCAGGTAGGTCGCAAATTTTGCTCCTTTTTGATAGATCCCTTTGTTTGTTTCCATTTTTCTACGATTTGTCCCACATTGTTCCTCAGTACTGATCCAAATTGGTTCCTTTGTAGTAAATATCATCTGTTAAACTTTTGTTCGTCATTTCTCGACCGACTGTGATTTTCGTTATCAAAAAGTCGTTTCTTTTTATCTGGAATTTGCAATACAGAGCTCTGATCCGATGATTCGAGAGGGGAAGAGATCTATCAGCAAGGAATTAAACCGCATTGTGGAATTCATCGACAAGATTTCTCCGAAGAATCACCACATTCCAACCAAAGAAGATGGCAGCAGAAGTCAGAGGCAGCGGGCGCTTGCTCCTGCATCGGCGAAAAGAGTGGGCTTTGCCAGATTTAGAGAGGAAACCAATCCTTCACTTGATGCCCAGGAGCCATTTGTGGATGAGTTCATTGACTTGGGTGAGCATGTGGAGAGGTTGAGCAATGGAATTGAAGGCATTGATATGAATTCTAGGGTTTCAGAGGATGATGATGATGATGATGAAGTAGTAGAAGAAGAGGAAGAAGAGGCAGAGGATTGGGTCAGACATGGAATGAGTGGGAAGTTTCAGGGTCAGAATGGGAAGCTGGGACTCTATGCTCCAATACCTGTGCAAATGGAGTCTAGGAGAAGCTAGAAATGCAACAAAGAGTTGATACATCACGGCAGAATAAATTCATGGAATTTTGGTGGTTGTTGTACTTGTAATTGTTGATCTATCTGTTTTGATTGTCTTTCTCTATCTGCACAAACTTTTGTGATAACAACCATTGCTAGGGTTTGTAGCAGCTGATGGCTAATGATTTGTATGAAGAATTATTTTTGGTGATTGTTGTATTTGTTTAGTTGTGATGATGATGTTTCAGTTTAATTCTAGACTACGTTGACATTGAAGTAATTGTTCATGTGAAGTTTGGATGTTTGTTTTGTATGTTTGTTGGCTAGGAATTGTGGTCATTGTTATAATTGTAATTAATCAACTACTTGCTTTTCTTAATATGAAGAATTGTTTTATCTTTTTTCCTAGGGTTTTTGTGGATTGCTGTTGATTTTTTTTAGGGTTTGAAAATCTCAGGGATGGTTGTATTCCTTATGTTTCAGCTATTGTATGTAGATCATTCTCTTTTGTTTTCTCGGTTACTCTGAAGCTATTGATGCAGTTATTGATTATCTGTTATCTGTTCTTAGATGCCATGGTCTGTGCTTTTTATCCTTTACTGTTGTGTTGAAGAGCATTCTATGCTATGGAGTTATATTTCGATTGTACTGCAATTATCGTATTGATCCTTGCATGGTTAATGCTTTTTGCCAGTTGATTCCATCGTCACAAAACAACTTTAAACTGGCTAAATGGGACTTAAAATTCATTATTTTTTCTATATAAAAATTTATCTTGAATCAGCATTTTTTATCCTAATTTTACCTCGGGAGTAACTTTTTTGTGATATTTAATTTTGAAAAAAGACAAATGACTAAATATTTTTAGCACATTAAATCTTAATTTATTTACTCATTGGGAATTTTTTTAAATCCATAAAGTCAGTCAATTATTTAATTGAGGTAAATAATTTTTTGTCAACCACAAATTCAACTGCTATTTTTTAAATATTAGACCAATATTTAGAATTACATACGCATGCATGTCTCGCATTAGACTAACTAAAATCATGAAATTCTAAACAGTATACGGTTATATACCCCCTATGAAACGACATTTGCAAAATGCACCCTTGTATTTTGCAAATATACCAAGGCAGAAACGTAGTGAAATACATGGAAAACATGTGGAACAGGATTTTTGCGTGAACGGCCCTTTAAATTTACTAATTGCACTCGTACCCCTTCAGTTAGTACTTTTTTACTCCTATGTCCCCGGAGTGTGATTTCGTTTGCTCTCGTATAACTATGGTAAAAGGTTCAACTCGTGCTGTAAAAGAATCTATTTTGCCTTTATTACCTTGCTAAAAAAATATTTGAAGGGGCATAAGTGCAAAACAAACAACTAATAATAACGTTATTTACAAACCATATGTACCATTCAGCAAAATATATCAAATTTGATATTTTTTAGAGGTATATTTCCCAGCCTATTTTGATCTTCATTAAATCTCCTCTACCATGAAATTGCTATCAAGCTAACCCTAAGGGTATAAGCGCAAAAAAAATATATTTAGAATGGTTCGAATGCAATTAGTAAGTTTAAAAGGGTATAAATGCTAATTAATATTAAGCTGATATATAAATAATCAGAAATGGAGAAATTTGCCGACCTCTTTCATAAAATTGGCTGAGAGCCTCAAATCCATTTCTGCTTTGTGTTAATCCATAAATGAGTAGCTTTGTCACAACAACCGAAGCAATTGTACATCTTATCCCCTACATTTCCACATGAAAAAGTCTGGCGGGAGAAAAAGATTAATAATAAATAAAGCAGATGGTCCAGGGAGGTCTAGAGCTTGATCTTATTCTAAACAAACTTGGAAGATTAGATGATAATGATGATACATAACCCTAAAAAAAAACACTTCTTAATTAACCAGCTAATAGAGATTAAAAGCCAAATCATCTGAAACTATCCTGAGCTCAAGTTCCTTGGATCCTCAACCATTTGAACTCCAAAATATTCACAATCTTGTTTTGCATCCTTTGTCCAAGAACTCGAAAGCAGCAATGTTGACATGAAAGTGACCCGCCAACTCCACACAAGCTCTAACACAAGACTAATAGAAACAAGCAGTAGCAGCTAGAGAAGAAGAAGTGATTAGGGTTCGTACTTAAAACATTTCGACCCGCTCGATTAACATGTGCTGCCTGCTGCTGCTGCACTAACCTGACCATGAAGAATTATGCAAGCAATGATACGAGATAGTAATAATTAGGCACCACATGACTGTCCTTGATACAATCGGAACAGAACGATAACGATAAGGATAATGATAATCACTGATATTAAGCTTAATCAAGAAGAGTGGGAAGAGGAAAAGTGAGGAGCATTAACCTTGACAATAAAGATAAGGGGAAGATGATGAAGTGGGCTTCTACTAGACTATAGATAGATTAAAGGCATGGAAAGGAAAAGACACAAGCATAGGTAAGGGGAGATGCGCTGTCATGTGTTCTGGTGGACAAGTGAACAACCTGTTTGAGACCACATGCACTTAATTTATTGTGCCATTAGCCATTCAAATCCCTTCACTTCCAACCCTTTTCCTTCCAAACTCTCCTGCTTCTTGCCAAAAGGCAGGTCGCTCCCATTCACATCATACTCTTCTTCTTCTTATGTTCATTGGGAATTCGGAAAGAGGAAAAGCAGTAAACAGGAGATAAGGGTGTGATTTGATTCCCACAAAAGCATAGTATCCTGGTCATACACTGTACAGAGAGAGCTGTACCTGAAGCATGTCAAGGAATTGACTGCATTGAATCGATTCACATTCAAGGGAGTTGAGAAAGCACAGCACATGCACATGGACTTCAATCTGACAGACACCAGTTGCAGAATGCAGATAAAAAATCACCTGAACTCTACTGAAATTAACTCCAGAAACAGGGGGGAATTCAGTTCTACTACTATGAATCAGTAATGTACTGTGAATTCTGTCTGATCACTGATTTTATTTTAAAAAATAAAAGGAAAAAAATCGGCGAACTTGCCACTTCACTTAAAAGCCACAAGCAGCAAATTCAGTTTTTACCTCGCCGCCAGCGAACCCTGGGACCGATGAATCTCGAATCCTATAGGCTCTATACACCCACCATTGCTTCATACTTCCACCAAGGCCTGAACTTGGGTTCTTCTTCCACTGGCACCGGAAGATTGAGATCGATGCAGTCGGGCACCAGTGCTGCAGGATTCTGCTGTGGAGGAATCAGGGTGCTCTCGTCGGAGTTCAGGGCCACATGTGACCTCTTGTGGCCGCCCAGAGCTTGGCCGGAAGGGAAGCACTTCCCACAAATGAGGCACTCATGAGCTTTGACCCCCATTGCTACTGTTCTATCAGCTGAAGTTTCAGTGTCTAAGCAGCCGCCGGGGTTTCGCCGGTGACCGGCGCGGTGGCCGCCGAGAGCTTGGTAGGAATGGAAGCTCTTGTTGCAGGTCGTGCACTTAAATTTAACACTGAAATCGTCCAAAGATCCAATCTTTTTCGAATCCCATTGCTCCAATCTCGCCTTCTTCTTCGATTCCTCCTCAGACTCCTCGTCATTGCCACCGCAAGAAAGGAAGAACGTTGGCGGCTTCTTGGGCTCGGAGTCCAAAATGGGGCTTTTCCCCTTCTCGTCGCCCCCGAGCTCGTCGGAGACGATGGAGACGAGCTCTCCGCCGACGGCAGAGCTCTTGTCGGAGGACTCCGACACGCCCCACCTGTCCCGAGAAAGCGTCATCAGCGTTAAGGCTGCTTCTTCCTGCTCGTCCTGCATCGACACCGACGACGACGACCCAGCCGCCACAGCAGCAGTAGCGCCAGTGCGCGTCGTCCGCCTTCTCCTCGCCGGTGCGGCCATCTCGTTCCCCGATAGGACGAAACTCCAAGAGCCCTCGTGCTCCTCCTCCTGCTCGTTCTCCCCAGCACGCGAGTGGCATCTCATGTGCCCAAACAGAGCTTTCCAGGACTGGAAGCTCTTCCCGCACTCTCTGCAAATCTTCTCCGGCGACTCGTGGGGGAAGCAACGCCATGTCTTCTTGGGGTTCTCCCGGAGCCCGTACCCGCTCTTCTCCCCTTTCTCCTCCTCCTCCGCCGGCGGCGACGCCAGGGCGACGTGCGACCTCATGTGCCCGCCCAGCGATCTCCCCGATGGGAAGCTCTTCCTGCACACCCTGCACCAGTGCTTTTTCTCCATTGCAGCAAGAAACAGGGAAAATCGAAGAAGAGGACGAAGAGGAAGAAGGGATCAAGAAGAGGTCAGGAAAATCCGATTGGATCTTGGATTTCCATGGATGGAGAAGTGATTGGGGAGGCAATCGGGGAAGGAAGAAGAATTGGGATTGTTGGCTCCAGCTCAAAGGTGGATCCTTTTTGGCTTTCTAGAGAGAGAATGTGAGGGCTTTTAGAGAGAGAGAGAGAGACATAGAGAGATAGAATCCATTGGGGAAGATGAAATCCATGCATGGCAGCAAGGTTTGGAGGAAGAGGAAAATAGAGCTCCTTTTCGGGCCGGTCCAGGCCAGAGTTCCACCGGCCCAACAGAACAAACCCGAAACCGGTAAACAGTGAGGTTGGAGATGGTGAATGTTCTGATGAGCAGAGCCGGTGGTTCCGGCCCGACCAGCCCAGTGACAGCTCAGCACGTTTGCGTAGCGAAGAATCCTACGCCGTCTGATCAGACGGAAGGAAACCACCACGTGTCTAAGTTCTGATCTGGAGGCGGTGTAGAGGTCCACTCAAAACTATAACTGCCTCCACCCTCCTAGTTTTGTGATTCTACGATTGATTAGCTACAATGCCCACAACACTGAACAGCTAAACTAGCTTCTTTTCCTCCATTCATTTTGTTTTCAAATCCTGAAGGAAACGTTTCGGCACTCGATTCGGTTAAGGGCGAACATTCGGTCGGTTCAATCAAACTGAACCGAGTTTCTTGTCCGAGCGAAAGTTGTTCGCTCGCGTTTTCTAAGTATATAGAACACCAACTGAAGTTCAATGTGTTCTATTGAGTAATTTTAATGAGCGTATCGTGCGGAAATCTTCGCGATATATGCTGCAATGGGAGGTTTCGATTGGCTGGTAGATATTTCTTGCATGAGTTCATGGATTTGCTCTGAAACTAATTATATTCAATAAAAATAATAAATCATAATTAAAAAGAAAACTCTCTTATCTTTTTCTGAGATTTAAGATTGTTATAGATAACCAAATCCTTCTCTCTTACAAATCTCGGATAATGACAAGGCATTATCCAAAGAAACCAAAAGATAAACACTTTAATATAATCCAAACAGATCGAGATTATAAAAACATAAATGAATCGAGTCTGGCACTCGAGTAAGTATTAGAACATAATCTTTTTTTTCTTTTTTTTTTTTTTGAAAACTTACTAACACACTGTCAATGAATGCTAATGCGAACTAGATAGCTGATTATCATAATCTTTTACTAAATTAGGAGCTATATTTGTCTCCTTGTTAGGGAGCCATGAGTTGCTTGTTTGACTGAGTCCAAGAGAAAATAAAATTCAATTGAGTTTTAAATTCGATTTAGGCTGCGAGGCATGAGTTGCTTGAGCTGGTTGGAGCTTGAAGCAGGGAAGTGTACTGGCTGTATGATTGCTCCAGTACTATATTTTAATATTGCAAAAAGATACATGCAATAATATAATTCCTCGGTAATAATTTAATGTTGAAAGTATATCATGGAGTGTACACACTACACAGCAGTGCCTTCAAGCGAGTTTCTTGCTTAGCTCGCCCAAATCTACTACACTACAAGCAATTATATAATAAATTCGGCCCAACTCTGATTATTCGTAATGAAAAGACAAACCTAATCAAGTCCGACTCATCCATATTTGGGAGGTGAATCTGCAAGTATAATAATAATATTTTACAGGTAAAATGTGGATACAACCATCGAGACCATACTTGGTCTGTATAGACGACTGTAGCTAATTGCATATATAATTACCAGAAAAAAAAATTATCTTTGTTTTTTTTTTAAATTAAAATAACCAGACCTGGCCTTCTTTGGTTTGCCTACTACTACTGCCTTAAATTCAATCCTTAGCTTTCAGTGCAAGAAATATCATAATGTATATTTGGAAGCTCCACATCTTGTAGGTTTTCAAAGGTGAAATGCTTTCTGGATCAAAGATCTCTTTCTGCTTTTCAGTTGGATCTTAAATTGTAAAGTGTTTGTGAAAAATCTCTTTCCGATGCAAGATTAGTATTTTAGGGTTCCAATCATAGAGGTGCATGTGTTAGTGGCATGCACGTAATAATGACTCGTGTTTGTGAGCTTGTACCGGCAGCAATGCTTGAAAAATACTCAAAACAATGGATCAACGTGGCCAAATCCTGTTGCTACATGGGGCCACTTCTTAATTTTTTTGGTATATGAGGTTTTTTTTTTACTTCCTGTTTCCTCTTAACCAGAGTTTGATGAAGACAATTAGAAATCCAAATTTCAATCTAAAAGTGAAGATATTTTTCTGGAATTAGTATTGCAAAAGCTGAGCAGAATCATGGATTTAATTTGATGACTTCCGCCAATGCAATGACAATAAAATCTCTGAGGCAACATTTACTTTATTCAGGAAGAATTTCCATCTTTGATGTAACTATGTTCTTTACAACAGTGGCATCTAATCAGTGAGATGATCCGACAAACATGCTTTCCCCCTTTTTTTTTTTCTCATTTTCAGCAATTCACTGAGCAAACAGATACAGATAACGACAGCAGAAAGCAGCAGATTTCTCCCAAAGCTTTAGAAAGAGCACTGATGTGTATAACAGGGGTAGAGTCTCGCCTAATTGGGCAGCCCCCTGAAAGCTTGAGAAATACGATTACACCTCTGATGGAAAGTGATGGTTCTTTTTTTCCGTTTGGATACATAATATCACATTTGACAAAAAACTTCCTCCAGAAAATAAAATTTCCCTCCATATGGTCTTTTACAAGCACAACGAAAAAGGAGTTGCATAAAACAGTAGGTGGTACTCAAACCTCAAAAAGGGCTCTGGTTCAAGAAATCACGACAATCCACCTAAGATTCTAAGACCATTCACCCTGAGGGCAAAGCTAACAATCTTCTGCTTCGAAATGTCTGATTAGGATCTAGTTATCTGTAGCCATATTGTCCCTGTTTCCTTTCCCAAATACCTCTTCAATAACATTAGATGTTGGAGAGAAATTGATTTGTTGTTCTCGACTGCAGGAATAACTGGCCTCCCATAGCTTGGGATCATACTGGTCGATGATATACCCATTATCTGTCAAGTCACATAAGCCTTCATTCTTGCCCTCCCACTGCAAGCCCATGTACTTCTCTCCAAGTAGATGAGGTTGGTCCTGACTTGAGTCGGATAAGTTGTGCCGACTCTCGAAAGATGTGCAGGAATCATCCTGGGTCGCCAGGTCTTTCAGACCATTCTGCAAATCACCTTCAGCTAGATGCAAATCTGAAACATTGTCCAATTTTCTACAGGAGGCCCATTCTTTTGAAAAGAGAGCTAGAACATCATTGTCTTTGTTGCCACCCTCAAAATCACCACAACCATATGTATCATCCTCCTCATGTATCTCTACACCATGGTCACGAATAACATTAGTAACATTAGCACAAGTTGTAGGTAAGCCCAACACTGAATCTTCTTCATCTTCCTCTGATGTACATTCACCATCATCACTTTCCTGCCACTCATCATTGTCACTATCTACATAGAGTGGGTCAGATACATTCTGCCTGGCTCTCTTCCGTAGCATGAAGACATTGAAATAGTAGCTTACGAGCTCCTTGTAATTTCGGGAGGGAAAGACCAGAGGAAGGTATTTCCAGAAGTTTCTGCCCAAAGACCCAGGATTGGAGAATACAACTTCATGAAACGCCTCCTCTTCTTCTTCACTCCATTTATATGATACATCTTCTCCCATGTCAGAGAATCCCAACTCCTTGAATCTGTCAAGTCCCAGCATCTTTCTCAGATTCTCTCTTGCTTCCATCACATGCTGTTTCACACACCTGATTGAGCCCTCATCTAAACATCTACATTCAACTTTACATATTGCAGCTCCAACGCTCCCATGTGCTTCTAATCCATCAGGCATTGGCATGATGCAAGTTCCTAAATGCTTATCACTTGGTTGATTGTTGCTTTCATGAGCTGTGGACTCCTGAGTCTTCAAAGCTCTCGGTTGCAAAGCTGGTATATCTGCTTGGTGATCAGGTCCAATTGGAACACGCCTTTGTGGTGGACTGTCAAAAACAGGTGAATATATCTCTTCTCGCTCTTTCAGTCTAGCTGTTCGGTAGTCATTGAAGTAAGGAAGTGAGGGAAGTGCCTGCACAGATGGCTCTAAACCCATTTCTACACTTCCATTCCACCAGGCCTGTGACAGGCAGGATTTGATGCCAGGAGCAGTTTCAGCTGGTTCATCAGGGATAATGTCAATCTTTGCATCTCCCAACTTCTTGCTGGTAGCAACTGAAAGCACTGTAATGCAGTCAGTCTCCTTTGATTAAGGATGACAACATGTTATGAAATATAAAATCTACCCAATTATCCCGACTGATTACAAAAATTGATAGATATGTACCTGCAGTAGTTGGTCTCTCAAATACACAACGAGGGGCACTTTCCACAAATGCTCTTAGTTGATTCTCTTGATCCACTTCTTCTGGATCTCTATATGCAAATTCATGAGATCTATAATTTCTGAACAGGCGTTTGTCACACACTGATCTAACATCTTCGCCCAAACAGCTAGTAAACTTAATTGAACCAGCTGCATTCTCAAGTAGACAAGTAGATGCATCGTTAGGAATGGAAGTATAATTTCTGTCGTCCAACACCTTGTTCGCATCACCTGCAACCTGAACCTTTGGATCTTCTACAGGCTCCTGCTCCTTAGATTGCTCAAGTACATGCTTTTTTTCTCCATCTTCATCAAACAAAAAATCCTCAGTAACCAAACTACGCTAATCAAATATTGCAACAGAAGAAAAAAGAATAGATCAACTAAATACCTAAAGTTTGTGGTTTCTCAGGATTATCTCCAGCTGCAACCTTTACATATACTTCTGGCTGATCAGCATGAATCATCTGTCTTGAGTTCTTGTAAGAAAATTGGAGAACCTCATCATTGGAGAGAATTCGTTTTCTACTTGACATCGTCAACCCTCAACCTGCCAGAGAAAAGTTTCAGCGCTGAAAAGAAAATCGAGACATTATTGGTGCAAGGTGTTCCATGCTTCATTCATAGGTCCAGCACAAATGATCATGCAATATGAAGAACTCGAAAAAGTTATGTCGAACAGAGTAACTGAGGCACTTCATCACTCTAAACGTAAGTTAGCAAAGATTCTGCAATGGGATTGGCATTCAAATCAAACTGACTTCCGCATTCAAACATGTGGTTCATGTCCTAACAAAATTTGTGGGAAAATGGAGGCCCAAAAACTGAGACATAGGCTGTGATTATGTGAAAAGAAAAACCCAATATAAGCTAGAGAATCAATTGCCACAGTTAGTTAACACTAGCACACCAAGTTAATGGGTGGAAAACTAAGGACTCAAACCCCTTCATCATTCATTGTCTGAGCCATTACTGTAGCATGGTTTCTAACGGCAATTCTTCTTATGGTACCATTGATACCAAGTTCTTAACCATTCCATCATAAACTAACGCCGGCAGGTAGGCATCAACATGAATGCTCCATACTTAAAACAACTATTTAAGTGAAGAGCCAACAAAAAATTTAACACGAAAACTAACTAAATTTAAAGATAGAATAAAAAAAAGATAAATTCAGTAACATAATTGTGACTTAGTAGCAAATGCAAAAATTTGCGCAAATTATCATTTTTGTAGTGTTGAGAAGTTGGCATTTACCTCAGACAAGATGTCTACGGAAAGACAAACCCAGGAGGGATTTGCAACAGAGATCCAACTCGAGGCAGTGTTGAGCAACACCAGACAACTAAAGATGATAGAGACAATAACAACTAGCAGAATCTAAGGAGGATACGAAAATTCCCAAATTGCCCTTCAAAACTTCTCAAATTTCCGACCTTTCTCTCAAAACCCTAGCAACGGTGATCGATCGATGTTTCGAACCCAAAACTGAAAATTTATGAGGAAAATTGAGAGAGGGAAAACGATGGAAGCTCGAAATTGAATATATTCACAAAATATTTACAAGTAGCAACCGATCGCACAGGGAGATGTCAACTTTTGAAACCCTAACCCTAATCCGACCTCGAGGAATAAGAAGAGAAATCAAATCGATTGATAAAGGGGAAAGACAAGGCGCAGATCAAAGGCCCTAACTATGAAACCGATTGAGAGATTCCTCGCGAAGATAAGAGCAAACAGATCCGGAGAAACCCTAACCCTAGAAACCGATTGCGACCACGGCAAGAAGATAAATCAGCATCAATCGCAAGGGAGTGGATCCCAGACGATGAAGAAAAGCTTGATTTGAGGATCGAAGAAGCAAATTGAGAGAATTGAAAGGGAAATAGATCGAGATCAAGGTGCTCGAAAGGGGCGTGAATATAAAAAGGGGCAGATCGTCGGGGCCTTGGATTTCTGCCTCGAGTATTTCACGGGTTCTATTTTGCGGACCCGAAACCCGAAAACCGAATCCGTTTTGTTACAAACGGCCAACGAGTAACGAGCTCCGTTACTATAGTCGGATTCGGGTATGCGGGTTAGAAACCCGATTCTGATATTTCATTTTTTTCTATCAAATACAAACCTAAAATTTCTTCTTTTTTTTCATCAAATACAAACCTAAAAATGTCAGGAGTCCGAGAATATTCTGAGAATATGATTTTAACATATTCACTTTGAGAATTTAATCAAATTTGTTGAAACTCAAGCAAATTTTATATCCAATAAGAATGATCTCTCAAAAGTTGTTGAGATTATTATTGGAATATCAAAATACTGTTGCAAATTGATGCCTTTGTGTACAAAATATTTGAGATCAAGAAAACTTCCAATTTTGGTTGAAAATTACTTCATCCATCAAAGAGATTGATTAAAATTTTTTTTAGAAAATATTTCCTTCTAATTGTGCAAATATGCACAAGTACAGGGAAGAAAAATAGATATTATATATCAAAGGAAAAGCCATCTTTTCCTGGCATCTCTCACACCTATCACGAGGATAACCAACTTGCGTATAACATTGCTGATGATGCTTGAGCTCTCAACACTGGAAAAATAGAAACAGCCTGCACAATATTTTGCCCCACAAAAACCACCACATCATTGATAAAAAATCATCAACCATTCAATTAGAAACATTCGACATCATAATCATACTGAGCTTGCTCAACTCGAAAAGAAGAGAGCACAGCTCAACATTCAACACAAATATTAGAAGCAAATAGCTTTCAGACATTTAACATAAGATTCAAACTCCATTGTCTTCAGAACAACAAAAAATTATTTATATGGTATGGCACTACAAGAAGCTGAGGAACATCTCAGACCTTATGGATTATATGGTAGTAACAAGACAGTAAGCCTCTGAAGGAAACAAACTTTTTGTGAGTAGAAAAGCAATAACCATAAAGAATTGTCAATTGCACTAGATAGAACTTGTAATATAACGTTGACTCCACCAAAGTCCTGCTTGATAGGAATACCGATAGGTTAAGCCACAGCAGGCATGTCCTTGAGCCAAGAGTCCAGTGGCTTCCCGATTGAGTAAACGATGAAGCCAATCTCCCTCAGCTTCTCTGGGTTCACCACATTGCGGCCATCAAAGACAAATGCAGGCTTCTGCATGCCCTCATAGATCCTCTGGTAGTCGAGCTCCTTGAACTCATCCCACTCTGTCAAGATACAGACTCCATGAGCATCCTTAGTGGCCTCATATGCATCCCAAGTAACACTGACCTGCTTCACAGCTGTAGGACTCATAGGCTGAAGATGGATTGGATGGTCCCAATCAAACTTGTTCATTGCCAGGTCTCGTTGGATTTGGTCCTCAGTCACCTGGGGATCATAAATGCTGATTGTTGCCTTGTCTCCCAGCAGACCTTTGCAGACATCGATTGCAGGGGTCTCCCTTGTGTCACCAGTGTCCTTCTTGAATGCAAATCCGAGGATAGCAATCTTCTTTCCAGAAACAGTGTTAAACATGGAGGACACAACCCTGTTCACAAATCGGCTCTTCTGGTAGTCATTGATCTTGATCACCTGCTTCCAGTAGTTGGCAACCTCCGGAAGGCCATTGCACTCACAGATGTAGACCAGGTTTAGGATGTCTTTCTGGAAGCAGGACCCTCCAAAACCAACACTGGCATTCAAGAATTTGGGCCCGATCCTGGAGTCCTTCCCCACAGCATATGCCACCTCAGCAACATCAGCACCAGTTGCCTCACAGAGAGCAGAAATGGCATTAACTGATGAGATCCTCTGGGCCAAGAAAGCATTTGCTGCAAGCTTGGAAAGCTCAGCTGACCACAGATTTGTAGTGATTATCCGATCCTCAGGCACCCACTGAGCATACACATCCTTCAGTGCCTGAACAGCCTTGCGACCAGCTGGGGTCTCCCGCCCACCAATAAGCACCCTATCAGGCTTCAATAAGTCCTGAATTGCTGTACCTTCCGCAAGAAATTCAGGGTTTGAGAGAATGGAGAAGTTGATTCCCCTGCTGTTGTGGGTCAATATTTTTTCAATGGCTTCAGCGGTCTTAACAGGAACAGTGGATTTCTCAACCACGATTTTGTCAGACTTGGAAACATCAGCAATCATCCGAGCAGCACTCTCCCAGTAGGTAAGGTCTGCAGCCTTCCCAGCGCCAAGGCCACAGGTTTTGGTAGGTGTGTTCACCGAAACAAAGATGATATCAGCCTCAGAAACATGCTGCTCTACATCAGTACTGAAGAAGAGGTTCCTCCCTCGGCATTGCTTCACCACATCCTCAAGGCCTGGCTCGTATATTGGAAGCTGATCACTGTTCCATGCATTTATGCGGCCAACAGAGATGTCAACAACCACAACTTCTACTGAAGGGCATTTGAGGGCAATCACTGCCATGGTTGGTCCTCCAACATAGCCAGCTCCAATGCAGCAGATCTTCACCATTTTTTAAGCTTATCCTACAACCTGCAATCAATCCCATGGGAAAAGGCAAATAGAAAAGTCAAATCTGAGAGATAACAAGGTGAGGAACTACAGAATTGGACATATTGCTCATGAGAAAAAGGATCAAATACGTTCAACATAATAAATGAAGACACAAAAGCAAAAAATGCAGCTGCTGGAAAAGAAAAAGCACATTCAGGTTTTAGCAAAACACAATCACAGAAATCTAAAGCCTAACAACAAATTGAGACGAGGAATAAAAATATGTTGGCAACCCCGAACCAAAAGCCATTCAACTTATTAGACCTGCAGTCCTTTAGATACCCACAAGCAAAAGGCAAAAATTAACAAGAGGTAAAATTATTCAAAGTACACACTGAAAAAAGAAAGTTTCCCAGTGGTACACACTTGGATATTCCAAGAACAGTGCTCATATCAATGAGTTTGGTGTCAATGATCAGAAGGTGGCCAATCATTGGTGTGTTTAAGGTTTCATAGAAACAAAAGAACAAACACAAAGAAGACACAAGATGCCAGTTGAGAATGAGACTGAAAATCCATATATATGAGGTGGAAAATAGTTTGTAGGTCTACAAAAGGACAAAAAATTGCCAGGGATTTCAAATATGAGGCATATTCTAGATTAACAACTGCAAAAGGAAACAAAGAGGACCGGAATAGCAACAAAAAAGATTCCAGACAAAATCTTTGGCAATCAACCCTATAATTCAAAATTTCTTCCCCTGCAAAACCAGGTGATGGATTTCAACATACATGGAGCTCCACCTGAAGAAATCAAAAGCCCAATTGGGTATAGAAGCACAACAGATCTAAGGTGCAACCTCAGCGTGATCCTTAGATCCACCAAATCTGAGAGCTTAAGTTAGAATAACAGTTAATTTAGAGACGAAACAAAGAACTCTGAAGTTGAGGAATGTGCACCAAAATCCCCATTCACTTTCACAGGAAGAAAATGCAAACACTCAGTCACAGATCTAATGCACAGATAAAACAGCAGGTCATTTGGTACCAGATCCCCAGCAGCAAAGAGTTGAACAAGAAAAAAAGTCACCCTTTTCCTTTCTTTCTAAGACCTAAACAACACCGTGACAGCAAAGACAAACTAAAGACACACAGGAGATTTAAACAAGATGAGCAAAATACCTCCTGTGCTGCAGCAGAGGAGATCTATGGAGAGAAGGAACACAAAGAGATGGAAGTGGAAGAGAGAGAGAATAAGAGAAAAGGGTCTGCTCTGTAGAGAAGAAAGGAGATCTGCAACTCCTTAAATACCCAAAACTGAAAGCTCATGAGATCTACCCCTCCACCTTCTCACGAACTAACCATGAAAAAAGTCAGAATCAAAAGCTGAGCTGGATTAATCTATTCAACACGCTTTCTCACCATGAATCACCAAACTTTCTAAAACAGCGTGTTTCTACCCCATTCCTCATACAAGATATTTTTTTTTTTTTACTTTACCATGCAAGCCAAACTTAATAATAAACAAGAACACACATTTGAACACAAATTTAATTCACATTCCAACAATAACAAATATTTCTTTTTCTATTTGACATGCAGAAAGGGTTTATTCACAACACCTCAGTTTTGAAGGACAAGAACATGGGTTGAATTGAATAATATAAAAAGGTAAAGGCCCATAGGTTTTAGTCTACAATCATTGACAGATCACGTATGGCAACATAGAACTCACAAGAATTCAAAAGCTGCGATTTCGTAAACACCAAAAAACAGAAAAGATCTAAATTTCAATGGCCGTACAGCAAGAAAAGACCATGTTCCCACCATTTAACAAAACAGGTCAAAAGTACAGAATAATCAACCCCAGTTGCAATAGAACAAACAGACACCAAACCGTGTGCGCACAAGATTCCAAGAAAGCTAATGTACATAAAAAAAATGTAAAAATATCTCTTTTTTTTAATTTAAAATTTTCATGGACTTTTTTCGAAGTAGAAGTAACGAAAGGGGTAAAAAAATATTATACTATTATGCTGGCAACGAAGAGCAACGTCTACATCTGAATTCTCCAAAAAAGGGACACAAAATCTGTCTTTTTCAGAAAATCCAACAAAATCCACTGGAAATACACGAGATCTAAAACTTATAAGAAACATTTTCCATGTGAAATTAGGAGTTTTAACCGGTCACGGGATCTCCACCGTAAAACTGAGAAGGAAACTTGAATGTTCAGAATCGCTAACGACGAAAGATCGCAAAAAGGCGAGAACTTTGAGTGATTCAGACGCCACCAAAGCAATCAACAAGGCCCAAACCCTGCGAAAAATTCAGGAAAAAAAAAATTGTTGAGGGCGATTAGCGTGGGGTACTCGGTGGGTAAAATGCCACCAAATCGTACAAAATCGAATGATGCGGTCGTTGCAAACGTGAAGGACACTGCAATATCAGATCTAGGAACGATTTGAATCGGTGGAAAATTGGGGGAAATGGAGGGATTTGTGTACCTTCTCGAGGATTAGGGCTTCGGGAGCTAGGAGTCAGATTAACCGCGATCGGTGATTTTGAAGGAGCAGCGAGGAATATGACTAAGTGGAAAATGAAGAAATATGGAGGGTTAAATAGCGAAAATATCCATTAATTATTTTTAGCAAAACAAATTAATTAGATAAATGAATTTTTTGTTGACAAAAAAGGAAAAGATTCTTATTTCCCATATGTGTTAATGGGCACGAGGGGATGAATTCAGCGTAGAAATTTGAGTTTTTCTCGGTGATTTGCATCTACGGCCTTTTATAATTTTGTTGAGTAATTAATTTTTGACTTGAACATTCATCTGCATTATTATAAATTTATAGAAACTATTTACTCTATTATTATTAGCAAAAAAATTACTCATTTTATATCATAAATTTACAAAAAACACCTCAATTAAAATAAATAAAATTTCAATTTAATTTAAATTTTGTTAATTAAATTAAATAAAAATTTAAATTATCTTCATTTGGTTTTTTGAACTGTGGATTCATAATCATCGATAATTGGTTTAACAAAAATAAATTTTAAATTCTTAATTTCATAGTATTAGACAATTGGTCTTTCACAAATAAAATATTTATAAATATTTTTATTATTATATTTTTTTAAAATTTATAGTGTAATACGAGTGATTTAATTATTATATTTTTTGTACATATAATAATATAAAGTAGGTGATTATTTACCAAAAATTTTTAATTTTTAAAAAGAAAACGTCAAAATAATATTTTGTTTGGAGAACGATAAGGCAACAATGATAATTTGATTTTAAAAACTAATCTCATAGTTTATATAGAATTTATATAGAGTTAAATAAAGCTTTTGTAATTTTAGAATGCAATTGTTTAAATATTTTGAAAACTTGCTTTTCTCACATTTTTCGGACATTCTAACTATTCGAGGATGATCAATATAAAAGGTTTGGGTCTTTGGATGGGGTCACCATCGATGTGTTATTTCTAAGTTTTTAAGTATTGATTTCGGGATTAATTTTGATATCATCAAAATCCATATGTTTTATTCATTTTTGTATGTTTCAGTTTTTATCAAATATTTTTTTAATTTTTTTGAACTAAAATTTAATTTTAATTTTAAAAATGTCAAAAAAGTGTTAAAAATGAGGGAAAAAAAATTAATATACACATAATTTTTAAAAATATGAAAAAAAAAATTTCCGGTAAAAAAAACTTTAAAAACGAATAAAATGTAAGAGCCAAGAGTTGGTCTCGGATCAAGATGGCTTGAGATCAAATCTTTAACCATTAGGATAAAAATCATCTGTGATACAATTATAATATATAAATATAAATAATATATTTAAAAATCTATGGTTATTCCGTTAAAGAAAAACTTCAACTGCAATAATTAAATTTATCAAAGTTAAAAAAAAAATTCCATAAATTTCGCACAAATTTTAAATAATTTTGAAAAATTTTAACTATAAACCGGTAAACACATGTTAGACAATGTTCTTGTGTGTGGCTGATTTTCTCGTCGCAGAGATTTGGCTCCCATGTGCAGCAATTCAATGTACTTTCCATCTTCCAATACGCCAACTGTAGAACAAGACTTCATATATGCACCCAAACGGAATATTTGGAAAAATGTCGCTGGAGTCAAGAGTATGTCTGGCACATCATTCTCTTTTGCTGGAAAACCCTAGTGCTCCATCTCAGCTTCTAAGTCAACATTTGATATGAATTAAGATGTATCCATTCAGTCCATATTGGAATCCATTACCCAGCAATAACATTCTTTCCGACCACCGAAGAGTCGGAAACCTGTCAATTGTTCAGTCCCAAACACGTGAAAATGGTAACATCCCTCACAAAAGCAACTGATAAGTAGTTCTAAGTATGGCTTGTATTGAAGTTGGGTGCAAAAGTAGTACTAAGAACAGAAAGCGATTAAACAGAAGCACTAGAATTTTCTCCGTCCAAACTAACCAGATTGTACATTAGAACAGATGAAGACGTTGACAGACACCGAATAAAAAGAATACACGCATCTTTTGACTTTAGGGTAAGCTAAAGACAAGTCAGAGGTTACCATGGTTTAGTTTTGACCAAACCAGAATCCACATACCCACATATTTAGCTGACAGGCCTGTGCATATACAGTGCATGCTATACATTTTCTGACTATGATTTACCAAAACACAAAAAAAGGTTTTGTCGCTCCCAAACCAAAATAATCAAAAGTAAATTGAAAACATAAAACCTTGTAGAGAGCAGGTAAATAACTTGCTAAAATTGTAAACAAATTAAACAAATGATAGGAATCTATTAGATCAACGATGCCTCAAAAGCATGCTTAATTTTTAGCATCGAAATGTACTCCAACAAAATATAGTCTCATTAGAACAAAGACAGGAACATCCAAGTCATAGAATTTCATTAGAGATGGACCTCGAAGAGAGCAAGACACTCATCATCATCAGCCCTAATTCAAGTAAATCAGAAAATGTCAAAACTGCAAGGCACTGCATCTATCCTATGCATAGGTCTGAAGCTAGAGACAGTTTCAGATCCAAACAATGACACAAAAGCTAAATTCAAAAATTCCTCAAACAAAAATATTGATAAATCCTTGTGGAAATCCATTCAGGGTGCAACAGCTGTTCTCCCAGCAACTTGGTCAAGATCACATCACCCAGTGGAGGTAATTTTCTTCCCCCCTGTATTACAAAGAAGAAGCATCCTCAGCAAAAGAGCACGGTTTTAAAACAAAACCATGACAAATATAGGAAGATGCTGATTTTTTACCCCTTAGCATCAATTTCAATGATCTCCATAGCATGCAGCTGCTTCAGGAAGTTGCGAGCAATTGCCCCACTGCTCTTGCAGAAATGTGGTGGCCGGCTTCCATTCCTCTAGTGTCTTCCATAGATCTTCTGAAAGCCACCAACACCAATTCACAAATAAAATATATCTTTCTTGCAATTGCAGCTGCAAGAGAAATAGTAAATAATATTTGATTCAACACGTAAATTGAAAGCAGCAGCAGAAAAACTGATTTTTCTAAAATAACAACAGACCATCTACAATGAGAGCTTTGTGTGAGTACTACCTGCTCTGATGTACTACCAGTCAGGATCATATGGGGAAAGCTCCTCGAATCTACCAGTCTTCACTATGTCTATCCAGTGTGGAAGCTCCATCTAGCCATATAATAAAGGAAAAAAGGTAAGCAATAGGATGGCAAATTGAAAACAGGAAAGAGGAAAGAAATTAAAAAAAGGCAGAAGCAGAAGCTCAACTGCCATACAGATCCAAAATTTAAGTGGAAACAAAAGCAAGAAGCAAAAAACTGTGCCAATTAGAAAGTATAAGGGCCCCATTTGAATACTTAAGAAAATAATCCATTTGGATTTTTTCCATTGGATTTGCAGTTGCATGTAACCCCATTTCCTAAAAAAAAATACCATAGGGAGGAGTAAAGTCATTAATGGTAAGGAAGAGCTTGTATGCAAGCTCCATTTTATAGGAAAATAAAATAAGGTTGGACCTCTTTCTAATTTTCCTATGAAATTATAGGAAATGTCATGATTCCATAGGAATTCGGGATTGTAAAAAAGTGGTGTCAAAACACCTTCATAAGAAATTTTCATATACCCCCAATTCCTATGGAATTTGGGGTAACAAACGGGACAGAGAAAGAGGAATTTTCCTTTGGAAGGCCAGTGAAAATCTATTTCAAAACACATATATGTTGTAAATAGTAAAAATCTAGTGACACTCGTCAAACATGTATGACAGATGGCAATAGCAAGTAGCATAACCATGGTCCCCCATGCACATTTTCTTTAATACAATTTAATTCTTGTTTTCTGAGAATAGAAAACTGCTTTATAATATAACCAGAAAGGTGGTACACTGGTATTCTGATAATCCTTGAAGAAAGTTATTGTGATATGGAAAGTGGATATGAGAGTTTTTAAATGCTTAGCCCTTTAGATGAATGGCACTCTGAAAACAGCAGAACCAAATGATGGCAACTGTGAAGTGTTTCCTGGAATTTTTGTAATTGCCCACCATGTTAGGAATTATCATATCCAGTGGTGACAAACAAACCCAGCCTGTCCCAGTCCAAACCCAATCCACAGACAGGTAAGAAACCCTACCATGTCTGGCACAATGCTTAAAAAAAGAGACTTTGAGACAAGTTCTACACTATCTGATCAAAATACTCTAAAAATGGAAATATGAACTACAATATAGTTTTTGAACCTCGCAACGAGCAAGCTTTAAGGCAAATTCCAGTTGCTCAAAAAAAATATACTTAACATAGTTTATTGTGAAAAAACTTTACCAATCTAGCAATAGAAAAAACTCCACAAGTAAATAAAAGCCAAGGGACAGGATCAAATCTGAATTTGTAAATAAAAATTAGATAATGCTCATTTTTTTAATGAAAAATTTTTGACGACTACCATCAAAAGACTGTACTAAAAAGAACACATTCTGAAGAGAACCATAAAACCTAGACTATAAGAAGAAAACCTGGTATTGAGTACCAAGACTTAAAGATTCAGCAACTTTTTAAATTGCTGATTCAACAATTATTTAAAATGGTTTGATCACTATATTTCCTCAATTACATATTTAATTAAAAAATTAACTTAAAACTTACACATTCAGTTGTCTAACAAAAGATACCAAGGTATTCAAGCAGACATCAGATACAACTAAAAATTAACTTACAACTTACATGCTCAGTTGTCTAACAAAAGACACCAAGGTATTCAAGCAGACATCAGATACAACATAAACAACACTCCTATAAATTTCCGCTGTTTTATCCAATACCTAACACCATTTCAGTGTGTAGGTGTGATGGGCCTAAATTATTCAAAAAAAGCTTGATCATTCCTACCATAGGTACAAAAAAATTTTAACTAATACTGTTTTTATTACATATGAGCATACCTAATTATCCACAGAAAAATACATAAAGTTTATAAGTTATTTTATCAAAAAAAACTTCGAAAGTTAGCATTGTTTTATAATAGATTATGCTTCAATCATGTGTGCATTGTGTTGAACAAGAAATAGAAAGGTGTTGTTTGGAGACACCAATTACTGGAGTATGCCCACATCTCCATCAATTCCCTAAAATGATACACATAAATATCATTAAAAATGCTTTTTTTGCAGGTACCATAAAAAAACATGCAACAACTCCACTTGGATTTCTGTTTCAAATAATTCATATACATGATAGCTATGAGGAAAATATGGTCTAAACAAGTTGTCGATCAACATAAAATGTAGTAACGCACAAAAAATACCGATTACTATTGTTTCCATTCAACTAAATTTTTATCCAGATAATCCTTTCATTAGTAAGCAACTCATCGCTCAAAATATACTTCAGTACTCGAGGAACTCTAGTATATTGTGTATATGATAAGCATCGAACTCCCGATTTTCCTTATTATCAACTATACAAAATATCGACTACAATATCAAATTCAGGATGATATCATTCCAAACAGCATAGTGACGTCAAGTTTTGAGGGCTTGCAGAGACAGATTACCGCAAAACCAAATCTTTGATCAAGACAAAAAAGATACTACGACTCTCTTTTTTAGGCAATGCGACACTAAGGGGGTTGTTTGGATCAATTTCGATTTGGAATGGAGGAAATTGTCAATTTGATCGATTACGAGAAAATGAGAGAATTGACCGAATTGATAATTTCGGTGTTTGGATATGCTTTAAAATAAAATTAAAGAATTATTAATTCTGTCAATTTCATGAATTTAGGTGTTTGGATTGGAAATAAAAATCAATCATTTTCAAATAAATAAAATTACTTTTTTTTTATTTTATTCATATTTATTTTTTTAAAAATATAAATATTTAATAAATAAATTAATAAAACATATTTTGGTGATTAAATATATATATAAATATTAAAAATATTTACACTAAAAAAATAAATATTTAAATATTTATTCAATCAATAAAATATATTTTAAATTAGAAATTGATAATATTATAAGTATTAATATTTAAAAAATATGTAAAAAAATTAATGAGTAGAGAAAAAAAATTTCATATGATTTTAAATAAAAAAATTTAGTCTATTTTTTAAAAAATAATATTGATGGTTGAATTACAAAAAATATATAGAAATTTTTAAATGTGGGCCTCAACCAATTTCGAATGGAAATTGTGAATTTCACTTTTTTTAAGAAAAATTCAAATGTCACTGTTTTCGAAAGGTCAAAAAGTTATACTTGCATGTGTTACGCATATAACAATTGAGCCATTTGCCCGGCTTAGGATGATGATTCTCTGGTATAGGGCTCTCTACTACGATATTCTGAAATGAAAGTGACCGCTTTGCCCTCCTTTCTCCTTGGTGCCGGGGATGGAGCCTATTGGACTTTACGCAAAGCACTACTGTATACTAGTGGGGTGGGAAGCGATCTCATACCGACGAGTATGCGCGTATCAATTCCCCAATTTACAGTGTCATTGTAACCAAACATCCGAATTGGGAGAATTGAATCCCCAATTCCCTCGATTCCCCCAATTCGGGCTGTTTGGATCAAACAGCCCCTAGATCGCATGCAGAATCCAACAGAAAATCTAGCTCAAATCTCGAGAAAACGCATTCAATTGAGAAGATCGAAGCGAGACGGATCAGCAATACCTTGCTCGATCGCTTCAGATGGGCGGAATAAGCCTTCACGAACTCGTGCGGCGACACATCCTTCACCGTCCGGCCGGTCTCCATTGCCGCCGCTCAGTTCCGCTCGTCTCCGCGCCTGACTGAGAATTTTACTAGGGTCTTGCTCGCCTGGCCTATCTGCTTAATTTATACCAAGCTGAAAGTCTCTGGAATTACTGTCCTGCCCTTTTTCTTAAGTCCTGGCCCATTATTAATACCCCAACGTAAGGTCCACCGACCCCTCTTTGCTCAGCAAGCAAACTTGAAGGGCAATCTCGTCAAATCACCCACAGCCCAGCGCCTCGGGTATATTAAAATCACCCCGGTGTTGCCCGAAGCCCATCCACACGCTTTCGCGAGGAGGCGCCTTTGCCCGCGACTTCCCCAATCATATTGTAGGGCTTCGGCCAGATTCCAGCACTGCTTCGCGATTTCGAGCTCGAATTCGTCGGAGATGACCTCTTGAGCCGATGGAGTTCCGTGAGGGCCTTGGGTACGAGAACCACTCCCGGCTTTCCAACACCCACCACTCCGAGATCGCCCCCTCCCTGCCCCTCCCCCTGCTCCCGACCAGCTGCGGCGCCGCGGATCCTCGCCTTCGGCTCTCTGACGAGCCCGCCCGCTATGGGTTCCCCGCCGGTGATCGGCCTGACATCCTCGACCAGGCAAGCGAGATTGCGAGGCTGCTTAGAGACTGTGATATCTCTTACTTGTAAGTCTTCCGCTTGGATTTGAGTTTGGAGTTCAGTTCTAGTGGTTTGGTCACTGAAGTGGGATGTTCCTTGTGTTGCAGAAATTTAAAAGAGGATGCAAGGGCTGCTTCGGAGAGCACTGGGGAGTATTCGGGACTTTACCATGAAGTCCTGAAGTATAATCCTCAGGCATTTGAGTGCCCCATACAAGGTAAAACTTGTTTGGGTAGTTGCTTTACCTTAATTTTGGAGTTCTGGCTGGTTGCTTTTCTAGGATTCGAGTGGTTATTAAGCTCAAATTGAGCTTGTCTTAAAATTCTTCTTTGAATGGAATTGCTTATGTTTTGGACTCGGTGTGTTTTATCTCTGGTTTTGGGTGCTGAGAACAAAAGCCTGAAGAAAATTGTGCGAAATTTTGGTTAACGTTATAGGCTACTGATTAGACTCATTCTGGACGGAAATGACTATTAGATGGAAGTAGTATGACAAATTTTGTTATTTTTTAGTCTTAATTTACTGTTGTAGCTCTGAGATAATGGTATGTGATGGAGCCTTGAATCTTAAAAAACTCCAGACTGCTCAATCCCACTCCACATCTTGGATGCTAATATGAATATTTTTGCATTTGGCATGGCATTCATATGAGGTTTTCATATGAATATTTTTGTTTCTTAACTCCATCATAAAATATTGTGACAGTTAAATTTGGTGTGCTTAATATTTTGAAGTCAGTTCATTTTCAGCACACTTGCCCTTTGGGTGCCACAAATGACTTTTTTAACCCTCCCAAGAAGTGGAAGCTGTGTTCATGTTTAAAAATATTAAACTTAATTTTCATGAAAACTGGCTTGAAATGAATGCAATTATGTTTCATAACTGAATCCTAAGGGAATCTGTAGCTATAGTATTTCCTTCCTCAGTTTGTAGTGAAATCTGATCCTTTGTTTCCATTGCTTGATACTGAAGTCATTTTTTTCCTATGATTTATTTCTGTCACAAATTAACTCTTGATCCTTCCTTTCCAATATTCCTTGAATTTTAGCATATCAACAACGTTATCTAATCACCAACATGATCTACCTAAATGCCTAGAATTTTTGTGGTGCAATTTGGTGAGAAATAGTTTATTGCTTAAATTCTATATATGAAGTTCATTTAAACTATGAAGACTTCTCCATTTGCTATTTTTTTCTTTGTGCAACTTGTGCTTTTGTTCTTTATTATAATGCTTTGAGTTTTCCTGTGCTTCTCTTCTAACGTAATGCTGTGTCATTCAAGTTATCAGGTCCCCTTCATGAGAAAAGATATCATGATCCCATGCCAGAAAAGAAACCCTTTGAACAAAATGTACTTCTTTCTGGCCAAGCACAACGAAAGCATAAAAGCATTCTTAATAATCATCTGCAGAATAATATTGCCCATGTGGGTTTGCTTCTTGAGCTTGCTATTCAGTTTTCACCTTGCTTTATTTCCTTCTCTTTTACTTAATATCTCTGTTATGTTTTGTGCAGGAACCAGCTACTTCTAGTTTGAGAAAACCAAAAGTTAAGAAGAAAGAAGTTGATTCTGCTTCAGTGACAATAGAGTCTGAGCTGCCTCATCATTAAGGTTTGGCCAAAATTTCATTTTGGTTTCTGTTATGACCCTTTACATTTCGTCCTATCAAGGTAATTTATTGGCTTTCCATTATTAGCTGTCAGGGGTAATTTTTGTGAGATGGTCGAGGACAGCTGTGGGAGAGCAGAAATTCATGATGATTTAAATGGTACAGACTGGTCATCCCTTCCCATGTCTGATATTAAGCAGCTTGTAAATGAAATTGTTTTGGTTCGGGAAAGGAAAGTCTTGCATCTGATTCCTGTAGATACTCTTTTAAGACTTATAAATATTCTAGAT
Organism: Trichopus zeylanicus subsp. travancoricus; assembly: GCA_005019695.1. Classification (NCBI taxonomy): domain Eukaryota; kingdom Viridiplantae; phylum Streptophyta; class Magnoliopsida; order Dioscoreales; family Dioscoreaceae; genus Trichopus; species Trichopus zeylanicus. The sequence goes on from RXID01021553.1 coordinate 2,349,741, forward strand.
CGTCAGATTCAATGTGGCCAAGGCTTGCACCTTGATGTAAATGAATCTGTAAGTTATTGATGTTTATTAGTTGGATTTTATCTTGCAGGATGCCATGACTTTATCATTTCCAGAAGTTATATTTTGCTACCTTAACTACTAGTTGGTAAGCAGAGATAAATTTTGATTTGTTTATACTATTTTAATGCACTACTTGAAAAATATTGATGTACTGCTTATGTTTTTAATTGAAATCTATTTTATAAAACTCTGTTCTTATTGTGGATCAATCCAGCTGTTTGATAATAATTCCATGCTTGCTTTTTGTTGTAATTTTTATATATGCATTTTATGCTGCTCTTCATATTTATAGCCTAAAGAATCATGCCATCTGCATTTATGTTTGAGCCTTTAGTTATTCATTTCTTAGGATTAGAGACATTAAATGATCTTCTATATTACTCAATCAATTAATTATTTGGCATTTGCGAATTGTGATCCATTGGATCGTCCCTAACCTATTGGGTGTGTGGGTTACTATGACAAATTTTTAAAGAATCTTTCATTTGATTATCTTGCTACTGATTTGGGTTTTGAGTGCTTAAAAATCCTTAAATAAATTAACCTTATGAAGAAAATGTTGTAGACTATGTAAACCATTTGTCTTGTGTAGACCATAATTAGTTGGTGCTACGTCTTGGATGGAGGTTCTGTTGTGCATAGTATAATGTGTGGAAACTGTTCCTGCTGCTATTGATCCTTCATATGCATTCTGCAATTTCATCTATCAAGAAGGAGATCATCATGTTGTTGGCACTGTTGGCAGTTTGTATTTGAATCACTACTCTGTTTACATTTGGGATTTTTCTCATTGTCTTGATACATTTCCTTTCCAATTTATAGCTTGAAATATAACTACCTGAAGATTTCTATACCTATCCATTATTCAGTATGTCTTAATGGAAATGCTTACTTTGTTTGATGAATGCATGATCTCCCAGCGTGATTCAGATATCGTATCATTGATTTTATGTGCACTGGAGTCTACTCATGCTGTCCTAGCTATAATGACCCATCAAGATATGCCCAAGCAGATATATAAAGAAGTATGTACTAACCATATTTTTGTTACTCCTTTAGGTTCCTGATGGAGGCAGATTTTTTATTGATTCATTTACTAACTTAATATATCATGTGGCTGATTTCTCGATTTTTTAACCCTGTTAGGTAATTGAACGAATAATTGACATTACAAGGCATCAGATAATGGAAAGCATGGCAGCTTGTAATCCATCTTTTGGGGCCCTCTATAAACCATCCGAAAATGGTGTAATCGATGGTACGATTGCTATTTTGTGGAATTGCATTTTGTTAGTTAATGCAACATTATTTATTTTGTTCTGCATGTTAGTTGTTCTTTTACAAATTATAAGAATTACTCTTCAAAAAAGATTATAAGAATTAATTTCCTGCTAGACATCAAAATACCATCTTGGTTTTCTGGAAAATTCGCGTTGAAATGTTTTGATTAACATGATACTAATGCTCTAATTAATACTAGAGTTAACCACATGCGATGCATGTGACCAATATGCCCCAGTCTACTAAAAAAGAAATAATTAAAAAATTCCAAGAATAACATAGGTTTACTATGCTGCAGGTTGAATACTAAAAAATTTCATTTTCCAGCTGCATGTTGGACATGGAGTAATTGGAACTCTATTAGATCCCATTTGGTAGGATCAGGGTCACCCTATTCATAGTTGGACTAACATTCAAACACGAAAAAGATAGCTAGACTAACATTTTATAATTTTCTTTACTTCAAAAAAGTAATTTACCATAATACCCTTACCATAAACCAAACACCAAAAAGTCAAGTAATAAATGTGAGGGTAAAATGGTCCATAATAATTTCACAAAATTCACTAACAAGACTAGCATCCAAATACCAATCTTTTTGTACTTTAGCCTTGACCTTGCCCGTTACCAAATGGGCCCTTAAATATATCAAACTTGGAACTGAACCAAGCTTGAAATTCTAATGAAATTAATCCCACTTAGCTTAGATTGAACCCTAGTTATATTTAGTTCAATTGGATATGATTTTGGTAACATGAAGCTTTACATATTTATTTAATTAATGATTTACACAAACAGTCTGTTATGTGCAATGCACATGATGTGTAACAACTCATCGTATGGTAACTATACTCTTCTTTTTTCTCTGTTTTGTTTGGTATTTTCTCAAATTTCTAGATTGGGCAACTATCTCCTTCTTCTCGGCTTAATAATACTGTATATAGTGGAAATCGTATTATTAGCTGTGTGACTGCTGTTTCCCTTCAGACAAAGATTATCATGCATGATTATGCATTGAGAAAACACTCTAGGTATTATTTGGATATACCCAGAAAAGCATGTGCACTCAACTACATAGTGTTTTTAATCTTTTGTTTATTTATATTTTCATTTATTACCCTTTTTGTAGGTGATGACGATGAATATGATGATATTGAAAGTAATTCAGTTGGCAAGAAAAGACGGAATAACCGGACAGCTAACATTAAGAAGTCCACAGGGAACAAGTGTGCTTATGACTGTTGCTTGATTTTTTCTGACTTTGTATGATTTAACTTATAGCAATTAGATTTTATTTTGATATAACTAGGGCTATTCTAATTGCTTTGGTTTCTTTCATATCTCAGGGTTTCTGCAGCTGTGCATTCCGTGATTCAGAAATTCTGTTTTGTTCTTGGATTTCTTAAGGATCTCCTGTCAGTTGAGCGTCTAACAGATAGTTGCATCCTGCAACTAGTTAAAACTAGTTTCTCAACTTTCTTGGTGGATAATGTGCAGCTCTTGCAATTGAAATCTGTCAATCTGATTTGTGGGGTAACCGTCTTCTATTTCCTGTCATTCATCTTATGTGGATTATATATTTTTTTATTGGTATCTGTGAATTGACCATGTTGTAGGTATTTGCAACATATACACAACACAGGAACTTGATAGATGAAACACTTCTGCTTCTTTGGAAGTTACAAATTTCAAAGTGTGCCTTGAGAGCTTACCATCTTCCAGATGAGGAACAAAAACAAATTCAAATGGTTTCAGCATTGTTGATTCAGTTGGTTCAGTTCAGTGCTAACCTTCCTGAAATTCTGAAGGCAACCTCAACTTGGAATACCACTATTGATGCTACAATTGATGCTATCAAATGCCATGAAGGTGCAACTGAAGCATGTTGCCTTTTCTGGACCTGTGTTCTTCAGTGATTTACCAGTACTAAAACTCAAGACATATCTGAGTCTAAAGTGATTTTGGAGAATCTTGTTATGGATCTGCTGACAACTCTGAATCTGCCCGAGTATCCTGCCTCAGCATCTATACTAGAGGTAATTGATCTGATTACAGCCAGAAATGGTCTAATTTCGTCTTCTGTTGTTGATTGTGAAATTTATGCAGGTTCTGTGTGTATTGCTGCTTCAAAATGCCGGCCTTAAATCCAAGGATATCCCTGCACGTTCTCTAGCCATTGATCTTCTTGGAACAATTGCAGCAAAGCTTAAACGTGATGCTGTTGCTTGCAGGAGGAACAGGCTCTGGATCCTGCAGGAGCTAACTGATGAGAAGCCCAAAGATCTAAATGACAAAAGATTTATGTTCTGTTTGCAGTAATGGAAGAGGTGTAAATATCGTTTGTCATGGCTGCCAAAGAAGTTTTCATGCAGATTGCATTGGAGTTGCTGGGCAGGAAATTCTGCTTCGGGATTGGTCTTGTCAGATTTGTCTTTGTAAAAAGCAGCTTATTGTTTTGCAATCTTATTGTAAATCACATAGTAAAAACCATGACAATAAGGTTTCTCATGTGTCCTGCAAAGATCCTGGTGCTTCAGATTCCATTACCAATCTGGAGGTTGTTCAACAAATTATTTTGAACTACTTGCAAGAAACTGGTTCACAAGATGATACCAATCTCTTCACTCGATGGTTTGTTGTTTCAACATTAGATTGACATTTCATTTTTCTGAACTCTGAGATATCCAGCCTTACTAATGAAGTTGTCATGTTCAGGTTCTATCTTTGCCTATGGTTCAAGGATGATCCTCTATCTCAAGAAAGGACAAATTATTATCTTGCTAGACTGAAGTCAAAAGCAATTTTGCGGGATTCCAGGACTTCTTTATCACTGACAAGAGATTGGGCAAAAAAGATATCCTTAAAACTGGGGCAAAATACTTCCTTTTCAAGAGGATTTGATAAGATTCTCTCTCTTCTTTTGGTAAATATTTTTATTGATTATCTTCCTGTGCATTAAGGTGGCATAATGTCTGTTAATTAAATTATTGTCTCCTAGGCGACTCTGAGGGAAAATTCTCCTGTACTAAGAGCAAAAGCCTTGCGTGCGGTGAGGATTTTGGTGCTCTTACCAAACAGTGTAATTTGTAGAGGCAGTTTTGTGAACTATGTTCTTGGCTTTTACTCTCCTACTTTTCGCTTTAGGTCAGTATGATAGTTGAAGCCGATCCAAAAGTTTTATGTGATAACCGTGTCCAGAGTGCTGTTGAAGGAAGGTTTTGTGACTCAGCAATTTCTGTGCGTGAAGCTGCCCTCGAACTTGTTGGCAGGCATATTTCTTCGCATCTTGATGTTGGTCTGAAAGTACGTGTTGCATGCCTTTCCATTTTCTCATATTTCTGTGGATCATTTTTCCTTAACCAAATTTGGGATGCTTTTTACTTGGCAGTACTTTGAAAATGTTGCTGAACGAATAAAAGATACCAGAGTGAGTGTTCGGAAACGTGCTATTAAAATTATCAGGGATTTATGCATTTCTAACCCTACCTTCCCAGAAGCGACAAATGCTTTCATTGAGATCATTTCTCGTGTTAGTGATGATGAATCAAGTATACAGGTTAGTGCAATGATAAAAACATGAACATCTTTGGCAGTTACGTTGTATAATAAAGTGCAAGTTGATGCTTGTTTGATGCATGACTAAAAAGGGGCTAAATTCTAGATACATAATGATGAATTGAAGAGATCTGTTCACTAAATAATCATAATTCTTAGTTTTTTTCTGGATCCAAAAACTTCATATGGTAATAAGGTATTTGTTTGTACCTTTTGTCCTATTTTTACAAGACTTTTATGCATCTGAAACACCTAATACAGATCAATAACTCAGTTCTTAATGATGTTTGCCAATTTTACCAACTATGCAGGTTGAAAGGCAGTGCTGAGATATGTTTTCACTATTTTATCTGTGTGCTTGCAAATACTGTCTGTAACTTTAGTTGAGGTGCTAATTTGCCTAATTTGAATGTGTCAATTAAGATGTACATGCATGGATTTTGGGAATGATGGTCATTCATGGCCTGCATCTTTTATTTTTCTTTACATGGAGCATATGAGAAATTTCATTCTTAGTTGTTGGCTACATGCATCACATTGCATGCACCATATCAATGCATTAATAAGTGTAATGAACAGCTTATCTGTTTTTTTCCCTTTCATAGCTTGCTTCTGTAGCAGGATTATAATACTTCATTAAGCAAGAGTTACATAGGTTTCTTGTATCACAAAGCTACCCGCGATATGTCTAGGGTTCTTTTCATGGCACAGAGTAACTGGGCTTACTTATCAATGGTTTTCCATGTTCATCATATTTTTTTATTTCGACCTCATTTCCCCAATATGCATGATTTAATTGTGACAGGACCTAGTATGCAGAACATTTTATGAGTTGTGGTTTGGAGAACCTTCTGGGAGCCAGACACAGTTTGTTGCCGATAGCAGCTCTATACCTTTGGAAATTGCCAAGAAAACCGAGCAGAGTGTGGATATGTTAAGAAAGATGCCCAACCATCATCTTCTTGTTACTATTGTAAAGCGCAACTTGACACTCACCTTTTTACTGCAATCTGCTAAAGCTACTGGGATAAATGCAGTGTCTTTGGCATCAGTACGGAAGCGTTGTGAGTTTATATGCAAACATCTATTAGAAAGAGTTCTTCAGGTTGAAATTTTTTATTAAACTAATTTTTCTCTGTTGAGTTTACTCAGTTAACTGATCCATTCTCATGCAAAATTTCAGGTAGAGGAGGGAATCAATAACGATGTTGATGTCCATGCAGTTCCTTATGTGTTGGCTTTACATGCTTTTTGTGTTGCGGATCCGATGCTTTGTGTACCAGCAACTGATCCATCCCAATTCGTTGCAACTCTTCAGCCCTACCTTAAGAATCAGGTCCTTTATGCTTTATCATTATCATTCAAATGATGCAGATATGTTGGCAGTATTATTTGTCTGAAAGTGGTTGAATGCATTTATCTTTCTGATGATTATTTATTCATTTTTTATCTCCTATCGCTAAGACCCCCTCCAGGAGCTTTCTTTTTTTCCCCCTGTTAAACTGAATTTAACTGTCTCTTCATAATCTGCTTTGTGTTTATGCAGTTTCTCTCTGTAATGTTTTTCCCATGTGTACTGCATAGCTATCTTTTTATCTAAATGTGGCATTTTTCTGTTGATTTACACATTTTTCTTTTTTGATTGGAACCTTGATGCATCTCCAGTGGTCTTAACCATTTCAATTTTTGTTCACCTTCTCCAAATTATCTTGTTAAAAGCCCTGATTCGGTGGTTTGTTCTTCTTGGCTGTACTATATGCTCTTCTAAGATCATCTCAGGTGATATAATGCTCCTAAGATTTGGTCAAGGCTGAACTGTTTTGAGCAAGTTGTTTCAGTTTTGGCTGGTTACTCAGTCAAACCAATTTTTCTCTGTTTATGGTTCAGGTAAATCTGAACCACTCCCTTTAGGCCTTAAGCAGAATGCTATTAGAGATCATTATCCACCCTCCCTCCTCCAGAATCCATCTTTAGCTTGGATATGGCTCTGTAGAGGATTTGATTTGCAATATCTCAACTGCTGCTGAGGGAAATGGCTGAATTTTGGAACATTGTGTTATCCAAGGCCCATTTCTTTGTTGTATTAGAGTAACAAAATTAATATGTCCTGCATCAGAAATTGTGTACTTCTGGCATCCTAAAATGGAAAAGATTTTGCTTTCATTTGAAAGCATTATCCATGGTCTGTGATTGTATATTATCAACTGAGATATTGAATTGGTATATCGAGAAATCAGTGAAGCCAGCACAGAAGGGCTTGGGGAGGTTGTTCATATGCAGGTTATGTAGTTCCTATTAGTCTATGTATTTCTTCCATCATTAGGTTTCAGAATTGGAGAATCAAAACATACTGTTCTGGCAAAACATTTATTGCCATGACAATGGTCATGCAACTGAAGAATAATTTCAGCTAGAATTGGCAAAAGCGAAGGTGTTATCCCATAAGAGTGAAAAATGTAGTCTGTTTTTGTAATGCCATATTTATTTTCCTAGTAATGCATACACAGAGATGTACAATGCACATCCTTGTTCGTGTTTGTCGTATGCTTTGCATCATAAGTGTTCCTTGTTGATAGTAAACCTGCTACTACTTTTTTATCTTAATTTATCTTACTGTTTCCCCGGTTGGCCCATCACCCCTTGCAGGTGGACAACAAAGCAATTGCTAAGTTGCTTGAAAGTATAATCTTTGTGATTGATTCGGTTCTTTCATTGCTTCAAAAACCACCACAAAGTATTATCGAAGAACTTGAACAAGACTTGAAGCACATAATTGTTCGCCATTCTTTTCTTACAGTTGTACATTCTTGTATCAAGTAAGTTGTACTCATCTGGCATCTAAGTGCTTTCTTGAATATTATCTGAGATCAGGACCTACCCATTTTGATTGAACAAAAAAAACTCTTCCCTAAATTTATTTTCATCTTGCTCCTTTCGGGCTTTTTTTGATTTATGCTTCTGTGTTTTTTTGTCCATTATGCTGCTAGATGCTGTATTTGTCTTGTTCCCAATGATACTTACTTTGTGTGCTGCTTTTGTCAGGTGTCTATGTTCACTTAGCAAAATTGCTGGTAAAGGTGCAAGTTTAGTTGAGTATTTGATTCACATTTTTTCAAGCATTTGCAAGGCCCTACTTCTGAAAATAGACAGGTATTTTGATTTGTATCATTAAGAGCATGGTTTTTTATTTTTATAAGCTATACTCCCTTACATTATATGTACCTCTTTTTCTTGTGGTTGTCATCTAAAATTTATGTGTCTTACATTTATAGAGAAACCTTACTGAGTGGCATCTACCCATAAGTTCTGACAGGCATACTAATGTTTAATTTACTGCCTACTAAATGAAAGAAGAATTTGTTGGTTGTTGAAGACATGAGAAAGTGGAGTGTCTGATTGGCTATATAATTCATGACCCTTTTTAAGGAGTAGAAGAAGGGAGGAAGGATGTGTTTGACTTAGATCTCCAAATATGCTTTATTTAGAACCCTTTCATCTGCTTTTCTTTATTTGGTTTTCCAAACTTCTTGTTTTTCATTAATTTTGCGTGACATGTAGGAGAAACCATATTTGTCTTGCTTAAACATAGTCTATACTAGGTCTGGTCTTATGCATTCAAGCTTGTGAAAATGCTTTTAAAACTTACCTTTCTAATCTTGTTTCTACATACAATACTTTTGCAAATATTAGCTGCTGGGGCGTTCTCTTTTCTGCTTGGGTTTGCTAATTAGATATGGCAATGAACTAATAATTGCCCGAAGTAGCGAGCCTCTGCACGTAATAAAGAGTCTTCAACTGCTTAAAAGATATCTTGTCATGGAGGATTTTGGCTTGAAGGTCCGAGCATTGCAGGTGACGACTCTCTTCATGTTTTCTGTTAAAAGACCTATTTTCTAATTCCGATTCTGGTGTATTCTCAAGTTCATCTTCATTTGTACAGGCATTGGGGTATATTGTAATTGCAAGACCTGATTACATGCTGGATAAAGATACTGGGAAAATTTTGGAGGACTTGCTTTCATCTAGTGCTGATTCCCGACTCAAGGTATAGTTTCGGTACTGCTTGAACATTCTCTCAATGTTTCTTATGATGTCACTTGTGTTATTTACCAGCTGCAAGCATTGCAAAACTTGTATGAATACCTTGTTGATGTGGAAAGCCAACTTGGTAAAGAAAGTGCTGCTAAGGCTGCAACTGAGAATACACAACACGATAGCACTGCAGTGCCTGTGGCTGCTGGTGCAGGCGACTCTAATATTAGTGGAGGTGTTATTCAGCTATACTGGAATGCTATCTTGGAAAGATGCTTGGATGTGAACAGCCAAGTTCGTCAGATTGCTCTGAAGGTGCAGTCATAGCCAAATCTCTCTGCTTATCACTAGCTTGTGTTGGAAAATGTTTCAGTTTCTTTCTAAGGTTTAGCTTCTTCAGCGCCGCGCTATCTGTTGCAGATTGTGGAAATTGTACTTCGTCAAGGACTGGTTCATCCCATTACTTGTGTTCCATGTCTCATAGCCCTTGAAACTGATACATTGGAAGTGAATTCAAAGGTGGCCCATCACTTGCTCATAAACATGAATGAAAAGTATGGCAAATCTGATTCATCTGTTTATTTGGTTTAGCACATAATCTGGAATTAGTTCACATTTAAGTTGTCTAATGGAAGTTTGTTTCTAGGTATCCTTCTTTTTTTGAAAGTCATTTGGGGGATGGCCTCCAGATGTCCTTTAGATTTGTTCAATCAATAGCAACCAACCACAATGTGGTCTCACTGAATGTGAGAGGTAGATCAGATAGCACTGCCCTAGCATACGTCAGGCCTGGTATATCTCGAATATTCAGGTTCATTCGTGCAAATCGTGCTTGACGGAACAAATTTATGCATTCAATAGTGCGGAAGTTTGAGTCTGGTAGTTGGAGTTATTCATCACTTCCCTTTCTTGTGTAAGTAATGAATGTTTTGGTCACCTGACAATTTTAGGCTTTGATATTTGTTCCTGTTTGACTAAACATCCTCTATGCAGATGTTGCACAGAAATTCTTGCATCACTTCCATTTTCATCCCCTGATGAGCCGCTTTACTTGATTTATGACATAAATCGAGTGATACAGCTTAAAGCTGGGGCAGTCGACTCAAGTCTGAAAATTTGGAGTAATTACTTCCAACAGCGTGATTCAGAGAAGGCATCTGGTGAATATCATGTTGTCAATGACTCTTCAGTTCAAGTCACTGACCAGAACTTTTCTGATTCTACAATAACATCATCAGAGAATTCTTGTGGCATTCCTAAGGAAGATCTTCAGAAGTTTCAGGTGGAATATTTTGTTTGGGGAAATATCTGTGCCTTCAATCTTGATTTTGACTTGGCCCATTTTATGTAATGTTATTTTCTTCTTTGTCCATGACTGAATAATTATCGGTTGCTAATTTGGATGCTGCCGTATTTCTAGGCTGATTGTCATGATGCAATAGCGTTGCAACTCCTCTTAAGGCTGAAAAGACATTTGAAGATTGTGTACAATTTGAATGATGCTCGGTGTCAGGCATGTGTGATCTGAAAAGATGTTGGTCATCCTTTACAACAAAGTTTTAGTGGGAGCTGATTCCTAATGAAGATTGCTGTTCCAATCAGGCATTTTGCTTGAAAGAGCACCCAAAACCTGGAGAGGCGATCTCTAGGCAAAACATCCCCTTCAACATCAGTGATGTTCGAATCAATTTGCTTTGCCAACTTCCTGCCAGGAAATGGTCGAGCAGTATCAGGTTTTGCTAATTCTTCCTCGGTTGTTTTCCTGCCAACTTTAGCATGCACTTCCATCCTGCTTTTCTGATCAAAGCACACAACCCAAAAAATGCAGGACTTCAAGACAGCACTAAAGGAGGATACTATTGACTACAGCATTTACACAGCAAACATCAAGAGGAAGCGCCCCACTCCGAGAAGTTCACGAAGTGGGAAGGAGCTCAGGGGAGGGATGAGGGATGTGACGATGACGAAGACTGGGCAGGCAGTGCTCGGAAGCTCAATTTCAGCAAGCAAAAGGGCAACAGTGGCCGAGTGACCAGGCAACGGGTAGCAGTAGGGTGATGGGACAATGGTTATAAGTATTTACTGATAGCATTACTAACTGTGTATTATAGAAATGTCCCATAGGTGTAACCAGGAGGTTTAGGTGAAATTGTCAATACTTGTTGTCCAAGATCCTTGAATGAGATTAGGGCTCTCTGAAGGGAAAAAAGTGGCAAATTTCAGTTGCTGTACCTTGTATGTTTTTTGATGGGCTGAGACTGTTATTCTTAAAATTAATGCAATTCATTTTTTTTGTCCTGTGTTATTATTCTTATTAAATTCATTGACTCAATGCTCTCATTCTCAAGGAAAATCTTATTAAAACATCAGGTTGATAGGATTTCATGAGAATCACCATGAAGCATCTTTGTGCCTATTGACTAGACAACACTGAATGATAAATAACTGAAACTCAAAAACACACTTCCAACAACCATAAATAAAAAATGAACACCTTTTTGTGAAAGCATAGACAAGTATATATCACAAGTCCACAACACTCTCTAAAGGTAATGTATTACATAGACAAAGCCTCCCATACACTAAGAAAGAGAGCTGAAAAGTTAAGGGCATGTTCAGTTACATAAATTTTTTTCTATTCTGCATCTCCAATTTTTATCTCTGTTTTTATGTTTTCATTTCTATAAAAAACTCTGAAAAGAACAAAGAATGTGTTCATTTTAGTAAAATATAAAATCAATTTTCAGTAAAACTTATGAATCCTATCAATAACTTCTTTTTTAAAATCCCTTTCTCTATCCCAATCAGTGAAGATAAATAACAGGCGAGAAATGCAAACTCTAATAGCTGTAAGAGGACATCTAGAAAAGAAAAAAATGGTTATTAATCTCAAAAACAATAGAGAAAAAATATTCGAGATAGAAGAAAA